>FR997841.1:18668098-19312782 GCA_905475405.1 Schrankia costaestrigalis
ATGAGGTCGAGGATTCGAATCCCAGGCAGGATAATTATTTGAGCGATCCAGATTGATGTTTGTTAACTCCCCTCGACACAATATACCTAGAGCCAATAGCCAAATATACCTAGAGTGAGACTTGTCAAGTGTAAACCCCGTAAACAAAACTTTCTAACGTTAATATTATATACTATTTAACGGTTTCTAGTGCCCTAACCATTTTGGCCTTCCACCATGTGAGGAGTAGGCCCACTCTGCGTCGTCAGGTACCTTTCTGCAGCGGTGTCCTTTGGTTTTGCATCCTATGTATCCATAACAAGGTAATTACAATATCCGTAAACTAATTTTATACCAACACTCACAAATCATCATCATTATATATCAGCCAATGGAGGTGCACCGCTGGAGATAGGCATCTTCCAAATAATTCAAGCATGCGCGGACCTGTGCCTCCCTTTTCATTATCATATAAGCTCATTAAATAGTGCTACCTTGTGTGGTCCTGTGCCTCCCTCATACATCTATACTTAATATTATAAAGAGGGGAGACCCCTCACACGGTGGACCGGCAACCTCGTAAGGACGGCGGGAAGCCGATGGATGAGGAAGGCGCAGGACCGCACAAGGTGTAAAGATGAATGAATGAATTATAAAGAGGTAAAGTTTGTGTGTAGCGCATCTTTTCTATATTTTATGATTTGGCAAAATAAATCATTTACAGAAAGAAGACCTATTTATTTGTAGCTACACTAGCAGTTGCCTAATGAACTGTTATAACTTAACTGTACCTACTGCAAACCAATGTCGAACTAGCAATTACTGATTTGACAGTTTAATTGCACTGATAATGTACTCGTTATGAAAAAGTATAAAAACTTACGAATTTACTTAATGCACAATAAATACTATAACCTTAACGAAATAATATTGTTATTGTTTTGTGAATGTCATTATTGTATCAACCTCAAGGCTTTTTTTACTTGATTATTTTTTCGAAGAATTTAAACTAATCCATTGACTAAAATTTAAGAGGCGTTTATAAGTAAGGGGGCTAAAAGTGACATATTAACTATTTCAACTTATGTTACTACTTTCTTTTTACCTAGTAGGGCTTCATTTATTTCAAGTAAAGTTTTATCTTTAGTTTCAGGCATGTATTTAACGGCTATTAAAAAGAATAGGAGTAGACCTATTCCATATGTTAGGAACACACCATGTAAATCTACGGTTTTTATAAGTAAAGGTCCCGTTTTTAATATTACGAATGTTAATATTTTACCATACAGAGCTACCAGACACATTGACAAATTTCTAGATCTTAACGGTATTAGCTCACCTGAAACAGTTGTAGATATTATCAAAGGACCACAACTTACTGCTATAGAAAATATACTAAGTAAAGATAAAAACATTAAATTATTTTCTAAAATAATTTCTAGTTTGATTAAATATAAATACAATGACATTAGGAATAGAAGAAATATTCCAATTGCCGAAGTTGTCAATAATAAAGGGCGACGTTTAACACATTTTGTTAGTAAACATCCTAAATACATACTGAATACTGTGACACCGTCTAATATAAGCATCCCTGTGTATGCCGATGATTCATTTTTTGTTATTTTCTTTAAGATGTCTAAAGCATATACGGAAAATAACAGTTTACCAGAGAATAAGCTAAGAGATCCAGTTGCCATCGCTACACATTTAAGCTTATAAAAATTTCTTGCTTTTATTGTCTTGAAAAAATTGGCTACATGTGCTTTTATTGTTACTTTTTCCTGATCACATCTTAATAAATATTCTTTTTGTGTTTTTATCAATGCTTTTAGCTCTTTCTCGGATTCCTCATAACAGCCTTTAATCCAGCGGTGAGAAATACACACATCAAAAAAGTCTAAGCAACATGCATGATATTACAAATTTACCATTTATATTAATTTATTTTACCATTTATTTTAATTATAACGTTGTATTTTATTTTTAAAATAATATTTTTAGGGTTCTATGATGTAAATATAACAGCTGTTTTCTTTATAAGTTCTTTTAATAACAGAAATTAACAATATTAGAATATACAGGTACATAAGAAACTAAACTTTTTTTTTACAAATTGAAATTTCTTAAGAAAATGAATTTATTGTGAAAGAATAGGACAATTTAATACAAAGTATGGCCTCCTCTGCTATTCAGAACTTGTCGGCAACGATTATTCATTGAATTAATGAGACTGTTTATGTCATCTTGCGGTATTCGCTCCCAATGGAATTGTAGCAAATCCTTCAGCTGTTGGGTTGTTGTCACTCCGTCCAAGTCCTTCAAAACACGTCTCTGGAGCATGTCCCATGCGTGCTCGATGGGGTTGAGGTCTGGCGATTGTGCAGGCCAGGGCAATACCTGGATGTTCTCCGTTGCCAAGTATTCACTGGTTCGCCGAGCTGTATGTGAACGCGCATTGTCATGCATTAACGTAAAATCGGAGCCAAAGGTTTGTGCAAATGGATGGACATAAGGTCTGAGAATATCCTCAACGTAATTTTCAGCGTTCATGTTTCCATTTACAAAAACGAGCTCAGTTCGCCTGTTCTTCATAATACCCGCCCATACCATAACTGTTGAGCCGCTGTATGGATGAACTTCCTGAACGCACCTGAGTCTTTCAGTATTTCCGGGTCGACGGTACACTCGCACCCTTCTTGTATCAGGCCTAAACCCGAATCGCGACTCATCGGAAAACATAATTTTATCCCATTGTTCCTGGGTCCATGTTATGCGTTCTCTACACCATTCATTTCGACGAGCGCGATTTCCGTGACGTATCGGTGGGCACCTGATAGGGCGTCGAGCTCGTAGGCCGTACTCATGCAGTCGATTTCGCACAGTTTGGGGACTTACATCAACACCACTTGAATTTTGTAGCCTCAAACTTATCTCTCGAGCGGTTAACATCGGCTGGCGTCTTGCAGTCAGTTGTATGTACCGGTCTTGCCGAGTGGTTGTACTCCTTTTACGGCCTGGATGCTGTTCAGCGGGTTCCCCTGTATTATTGTAGCGCTGCCAAAGACGACAAATAACACTTCTATGAATACCAAAATGTCGAGATACCTGAGATTGATTACTTCCCGCTTGCAACATCCCTACAGCTCTTTGCATTTCATCTGCCGTCAAATGACGTCGCTCCATGACGTAAAGAATATCTAACAATTCAATTTTGTCGCCAACTGTATTTAAATGGTTGGTAAAATTATAAAATCAAGACTAAAACGTAGCAATTAACATGCACTCAAATTCAAACAAATTCGCAGTCATTTGAATTTTATGAAAAAAAACAAAACATAATCGAAATTTTTTTTACATACACACTACCTATACCTACCTACCTACCTACCTACTTTTACCTATACACTTTGAGTGAGTAAATACTTAGAAATTAATTAATATAAATGGTAAATTTGTAATATCATGCATGTTGCTTAGACTTTTTTGATGTGTGTAATACATGCTTCAAATTTTCCTTTATTCGCTAGCCAAACTGGAGATTCAGGCCATGAAATGGATGTTACTAGACTATAAGTTGATAACAAAATCGCAACTAATGGAATTATTCTCCAATGAAAGAATGTGCCGATAGTATTTGACATCCGAATGCCCCAGAACACGGTGGTCGTTTTCATAGTCAAAAATATTCCTCTGTATTTTGGCGATGTATATTCAGTAAATATCATAAACAACACTATTAACTGTGAGGCACTGAAGACACCTTGCATCATGAGACTAATGCATATGTGAGTAATATTTGTACTGAAGTACAAAAGTATGAAGCCCACTAATGATGTCCCAACAGCAACTATGAACGGTTTTCTTCTTCCCATGAATGTTGTGAATACAGCAATAATTATAATGAACAGGAATCCACTTAAGCTGTACATGGATGCTGAAATGAAAGAAAATAATGTCTTGAGTACTAATTACATTAAGTGTTGCTTTCATAATTGCAGTGTTTTAAAAAATGACGGAATCTTTAACAGTGGTAGATTTTATCATACAAGTTCATTAAGTAGTATTTAATAGTATTAAATAAAGACTATGGATAAAAGCTCTAAAGGTTGACACGAAACCTAAAGATGGTGGATGGCCTGTCCCTGAAGTGTGACGTTCATGAATTTCCTTGTTGCAAATTAATTTAATATTACAATATCCTTAGTAAAGATATCACGATATTAATACAGTTAAGTAAATCCAAACTAAAGTAGTCTGACCTAGTATTATAAATAAAGATAAAGTTTCTTACTTATCCACGAAGCCATCTCATCAGTGATAATAATAGGAGAGTTAACATCTCTTCTTATTTGCGGAATGTAAACTGTCGGCGCACCGATACTCATTCCGAAGACAAATATTGATGTCCATGCTCCGCTGCAGATAAACAACTGAAATTAAAGTGAAAAACTAAATTAAATCTTTGACTGCTACAAATCCGTAGTGATATTTGTGAAGCCAAAATTACAAATCAAAAGGAACCTACTCATTAACAGTTATAAAAGTAAATGCAATCGCAACTTAACAAATATTTTGTATCCCGGTGTGTGTGTGATACAGACCTACCCTACTGGGTATAACGACTCAATGTTCAAGGCAAATTTCGTTATTAATTTAATTTTATTGCATTAGAAACGTCATTTAATAACCACTTATTAACTTTTCTACAAGGCTATTCGTACAAATAACTTCTATCACTAAAAAAACTGCTACAACTTTCGTCACATTAAGTAAAGCTCTAAGCAGATTGTGGCCAAGAAACTTATCAAACATAGTAACTTGACTTTGTTAGAGTTTCCAGCAGCAAGAACATTTATGCAAGCTTATTAAATAAATATTTTTCGCACACATTCACACAACGCCATCTAGTCCCAAACTAAGCTGAGCTTGTACTATGAGTACTACACAATGGATAAGCACTTAATTACCTTTTTTGTAAATACATACATATTACACTTTTAAGTTTTAATTAACTGCTTACCTGTCTCAAAAAAGGTTTCCAACTACACACATCAAAAAAGTCTAAGCAACATGCATGATATTACAAATTTACCATTTATATTAATTAATTTCTAAGTATTTACTCACTCAAAGTGTATAGGTAAGTAAACTTTTTTGTTATTGATGACATACTGGATGGTTGTAAAAAAAAAATTTCGATTATGTTTTGTTTTTTTTCATAAAATTCAAATGACTGCGAATTTGTTTGAATTTGAGTGCATGTTAATTGCTACGTTTTAGTCTTGATTTTATAATTTTACCAACCATTTAAATACAGTTGGCGACAAAATTGAATTGTTAGATATTCTTTACGTCATGGAGCGACGTCATTTGACGGCAGATGAAATGCAAAGAGCTGTAGGGATGTTGCAAGCGGGAAGTAATCAATCTCAGGTATCTCGACATTTTGGTATTCATAGAAGTGTTATTTGTCGTCTTTGGCAGCGCTACAATAATACAGGGGAACCCGCTGAACAGCATCCAGGCCCTAAAAGGAGTACAACCACTCGGCAAGACCGGTACATACAACTGACTGCAAGACGCCAGCCGATGTTAACCGCTCGAGAGATAAGTTTGAGGCTACAAAATTCAAGTGGTGTTGATGTAAGTCCCCAAACTGTGCGAAATCGACTGCATGAGTACGGCCTACGAGCTCGACGCCCTATCAGGTGCCCACCGATACGTCACGGGAATCGCGCTCGTCGAAATGAATGGTGTAGAGAACGCATAACATGGACCCAGGAACAATGGGATAAAATTATGTTTTCCGATGAGTCGCGATTCGGGTTTAGGCCTGATACAAGAAGGGTGCGAGTGTACCGTCGACCCGGAAATACTGAAAGACTCAGGTGCGTTCAGGAAGTTCATCCATACAGCGGCTCAACAGTTATGGTATGGGCGGGTATTATGAAGAACAGGCGAACTGAGCTCGTTTTTGTAAATGGAAACATGAACGCTGAAAATTACGTTGAGGATATTCTCAGACCTTATGTCCATCCATTTGCACAAACCTTTGGCTCCGATTTTACGTTAATGCATGACAATGCGCGTTCACATACAGCTCGGCGAACCAGTGAATACTTGGCAACGGAGAACATCCAGGTATTGCCCTGGCCTGCACAATCGCCAGACCTCAACCCCATCGAGCACGCATGGGACATGCTCCAGAGACGTGTTTTGAAGGACTTGGACGGAGTGACAACAACCCAACAGCTGAAGGATTTGCTACAATTCCATTGGGAGCGAATACCGCAAGATGACATAAACAATCTCATTAATTCAATGAATAATCGTTGCCGACAAGTTCTGAATAGCAGAGGAGGCCATACTTTGTATTAAATTGTCCTATTCTTTCACAATAAATTCATTTTCTTAAGAAATTTCAATTTGTAAAAAAAAAGTTTAGTTTCTTATGTACCTGTATATTCTAATATTGTTAATTTCTGTTATTAAAAGAACTTATAAAGAAAACAGCTGTTATTTTTACATCATAGAACCCTAAAAATATTATTTTAAAAATAAAATACAACGTTATAATTAAAATAAATGGTAAAATAAATTAATATAAATGGTAAATTTGTAATATCATGCATGTTGCTTAGACTTTTTTGATGTGTGTATTAGTCAATCCTTTTTTTAATACACTTTCACCTCCAAATGGAACTTCTTCGTATCTACACTCTTCCATAATTTATATTTATCAACAAACCACCACAGGCTCCACAAGCCTGTCGCTACAGTGAGATATAAAAAGACTGTTATGATAAACGAAGAACAATTAGAGCTATTTCATTTTAATACAATTCAGTCAATTAAAATATAAAAACCGGTCAAGTGCGAGTCTGACTCGCGCACCGAGGGTTCCGTACAAACCTATTTGCCAAATTGTGATAACGTCAGGACTCAGCTGTTTAAATACTATTTTTCCCGCCAAAATTCAATGACGGCACGACTCAGCTCTATTAATAAATATTTTCCCGCCAAAATACTATGACGTCACAACTCATCTGTCTAAAATTCTGTTACGTCACGATTTATCTGTCAAAAATTCAATGACGTCACGACACAACTGTCAAAAAATGTTTTCCCGCCAAAATTCTGTGACGTCACGACTCACCTGTCAAAAATTATATGACGTCACGTCCCATCTGTGACAGATGTCAAAGTGACGGGTGTCTAAAATATTTTCCAGCCAAAATAATATGACGTCACAACTCATATGTCAAAAATTCTGTTACGTCACGATTTATCTGTCAAAAATTCAATGACGTCACGACACAACTGTCAAAAAATGTTTTCCCGCCAAAATTCTGTGACGTCACAACTCATCTGTCAAAAATTCTATGACGTCACGTCCCATCTGTCAAAAGTGACAGCTGTCACTTTGACAGCTGTCAAAATTCTATGACGTCACTGGTCACGTGACTCAGCTTTCCCGCCAAAATTCTATGAAATCAAAATATAATGTGATTTAAGTAAAAATTTAAAGTTTTCGGAATTTTCCCATTACATGTACTACAAGACCTTGCTCCATGCCAAATTTCAAGTTTGTAGGTAGACTGGAAGTACCCTGTAGGTTTTTGCCCTTACCCCTCTAAATTTTGCGACAAAAACGGCTATATCTCTTGTTTGCGTTGGATTAGCACTTTGAATTTTTTACAGCACTAAGAGGCATCAAACTTTAGTATTTGGTGAAAATTTAAGCTTGATACCTTCACGCGTTCCTGAGATAAATGGTCTTGACAGACAGACGGACGGACGGACGGACGGACAGACGGACGGACGGACAACAAAGTGATCCTATAAGGGTTCCGTTTTTTCAAAACTGGTACGGAACCCTAAAAATAGTGTTTAAAAAATTTACAAAGTATCGACTACCAACGCCGCCCGTGCCAATTACATAGTTGATAATATACTGAATAATAAAATAATGGTACAATCTTTTTTACCTATGAATTTCTTTTGAGACTGGTTAATAATGTGTTTTAAATATTTTTTACATTATTTATTACATAGCTAGCTCTTCCCCACGACTTTGTATCGATATTTTATTCATCTATGTATAATTTTCCTATTTTATTATTTATATAATAAAATAGCCTATTATCAGGCATCTTTCTAAAAAAGACCTGTTCATAATAGTTATTAATTCTGCAGAAACAGCAACGGGAAACCGAACGGTGGGTTAAGGGGGGCACAGGAACGCTTAAAGTGGAAATATTTGAAGGAGGCCTATTTTAAACACTGAACGTCAGTTGGCTGATATGTCTGAAGGAACGTTATGTGATTTTTTCAAATAATAAGTAGGTTGCTTTAATAAAAATATTAAAATAAATCCATGTATTTTATTTTTCCTAATTCTTTTTTTCCCAGTTAAAATATGTTATACACGGCTAAATAAACAATCTACTAAGTAACATAAATATAAGGAATTATCAAAATCCGTCCGCGTCGAAAATTACCGGAAACAAACAGTCAGACAAATCATTTTTAAATGTGATTTTTTCATTGGTGTTAATATGTAAACAAAGATTTATATTCAGTAGAAAACAGTGGGTTTGACGTCACAAACACTTATTTCTAATTTTATTTATATGATTATATTATGGTTTTAATTATAACGACAAATTATATAATGAAGTAACTGTTCACGCATAAGACAATCAGCAAATTTGCCAATGAACATTACGTCAAAACCGATCTAGCCATTTCGAAGATTACCTCGAACATACAAACAGAAAGGCAGTCAAAATAAATTTATATGTAATTTTAGGCAATAGTGTAGTTTTGTATCAAGTAGTAAACCTGTTAGTTTAATATTAATAACAGTCACATTTATGTATAAATATAAATTATGGGTTCATTTAAAACGATAATTATATTAAATACTAGCTGACCCGTGCCCACTTCGTTGAGCAGCAAAAAAAACGCTTCCTTTTTTTAAACATATTTCATTACTGCTCCTCTCTTATTAGTCATAGCGTGATACTATATAGCATATGGCACTCCCCGATAAATGGCCTATTTAACACAAAAAGAATTTTAAAAATTGGTTCTGTATTCCAGAGATGACGTTGTAGGGGGTACCCTACAACGTCACAAACTTACAAACACACAAACGTTACCTTTTTATAATATTAGTATAGATATATTTATAGTACAGGTATTTAAAATTAAAATTTAAATCTTACTCCAACCAAAATGTTGATACTAAGAAAATTCACCTATACCTACTAACATCGCGTTAGACAGATATTTTACGTTATTCGCGCATTATTTTAAAACTGAGATATCTTTTAAACTAATAATCGGATCTCATCGCTGTAAAGGACAATATGGTTTAGAATTAAATAAGTATAGTGATTAACGTATTTATTTTACATTTTATTATATTATTACAAAATACCTTTACAAACAATGCATTTCTTTAAATCATATTTGATTATTATAAAAAAGGTCGTAGTGAGTCAACCTTAGAAGATAGATATATGCTATCGCTGACTTAATTGCAAAACTTTTTTAAAGGTACAATTCTCTAATACATCATTTCAGTATATCTCCAGACGTTTAAGCAGCAGAAGCAAAATAAACGTTTTTTAGCGTCCCTTTTATAAACATATTTCATTACTGCTCCACTCCTATTAGTCATAGCGTGATGCTACATATCCTATGACACTCCCCGATAAATGGACTATTCAACACAGAAAGAATTTTTGAAATCGGTTCAGTAGATCCAGAGATTACCCCCTACAACGTCACAAACACACAAACAAACAAACACACAAACTTTACCTCTTTATAATATTAGTATAGAGTATAGATATAGAGTATAGAAGTATAGATAAATACCACATTTATGAACCGGTTAACAAACGTGACGTTGAAACGAAACTAATAATAAAATATAGCATAAAATTCAAACATTATTTAATGTTCACCAAACATAAATACATACAATTATTTTATATACTTATAAGTACAAATAAATGGCGGTCTTATCACCAATGCGATCTCTTTTAGACTGATACACAAGACAATAGTAATGCTATTTGTAACATATTTCTAATTAATCACGGTTAAGCTCCTTTAAAACCGAACATGAGGGAAAGTAATGTCCACACATTGGCCTTTACATGAACTAGACCCAACAATTATTTACCCTGCCCACACGACATCACCTAGGGGTCACGATATGACAAAATTATTATCTTGATGATAGGTATACTAATGTTAAACATTTTTATGATTTCATTTCATGTTGGGCGATCAAGGATGAAGTTTCACTACGCTATCTTTTTCATGAGTGTAGTACAAGCATCTAATGAGAAACTCCGATTTTTAAGAATTTAATGGAATCCAATGGTAAAAAGTAACCGTCGCTCATGGACGACAGTAATGCCAGGGCACAGCCAGGCCACTACTGCCTACCTTGAAATTAATGCTGCGTCTAAACATGGTTTGGAGGTTTCTTTAAACCAAAAACAAAAACTTTGCATAGACCACTATGAGCTGAAATTGATAGATAGGCTGATGATGATGATAACTTAAGCTTAACATCGTCAATATGAATCATATTCGTATCAATGAGTTTATTACTCCGTGTTCATTACTTAAACCTTACACTAACAAACAATCTATTAAGCTTATAAAACAGAATATTGATGCAGTAAACAATAGAATACGTTGTACATTGCAAATTTACTTACGTTATGACCAAAATTTAATGAACTCTCCCCTTATATAACTATGTTATATGTAAGAGTTCAAGTAAAGTGGTAAAGCCTATTATTGGAGTACAAAGGGTGAAAGTACAGCTAATTATGAAATATTATTCACTTGCTTTATTACTGTGATAATTTATGTATTAGTTTCGTTTGTTTTAGGCTGGTTATTGACCTGAGTTTATGACCTAAGCTATTTAAGTAGTTCTTCTTTAAATAGTTATTATTGTTATCAAGGCGGTAGAAGCCGTTGAAGGAGGCCTATGTCCAACAGTGTGTCTAATGGCTGCTATGATGATGCTGCAAAGACAGGGAATCTTACAAACTAGACAAAAATACATATAAATAATTCGTGTTCTAAATATATAAACGAATGTATAATAACTGATAACTGTGTATTCTGTACGTTGGTATTTATACAAAAAATTATTAGATTAAAACTGACTCTAAAGTATTGATTATAACACTTAAATTTTGTTACTTGAGAATTTTACAGAAATCTACATTTTTTTGTTAATAAAAACCAAATTACTTACTTTAATTTAGTGAAAATGTTTTTTCGTAAATGTTATAATGCAAACTTTGCTTAATTGCAGTGGGATATTGAATGGTCGGTAAGAAAGGATTTTATAAAAAACTCATTATTTACTTTAGTAAAAACATTGTTAACTAAATAACTAACGTTATTATTAATATATTTTTTCTGGTTTATATAATTTAAATTTATAAGGTGCCTAATAAATCCATTGAAAAAACTTTGACTTCGCACTCAGAAAGTCAATAGAAGCGAACCCTTTGATTTTTGTGGTTGTCGATCATCGAAATCTGTCGAAATTTAGAATGAACCTTACGCCATCCGTCATAGCTTTTTGTACGTCACCCGGGGTCAATGATTCTTTGTAGTCGAGCCTATTCGCGAGCCTCTTCATGTACAGGGAAGAACTTTTTCAATTAATTTTAAAAACTTTCGTTTGTCAAAAGTACTTATTTATTATTACAAATATTAAATAAATATTGCTTTAAAAATGTTTAGGGCTTGTTTTCCGAGCGATCAAACTAGAAATTAGGAGATAAGCAGGAGCACCGAAGTAACGGTAATGATTTATTCAACATTGTACGTAGAACCGATAGCCAATACCTATGGCTAAGTGTTTTGAAGGGGTGCCTCTTGAAAGGCGCCGGCCGGGCAGACGGGGTGAGCCTTTTACCTGGTTTAGGTAGCGGGAGGTTGATGATGGCACAAGATCGTATGTTTGGAGGATAATGTCGTACTAGGTACTATTCGTTAAGTTATTCTTTGTATTCTGTTTATTAAAGAGATTTGAATGCATGACGTGACAGTCCCTTCGTAAGTACCCCAACCTATGTCAACCTTGGCATGAATTGATACAAAGATAATCTATTTGCTCTACTGACTGATTGATTCCTTGATGGTTAGACTTGGCTCGACACCCGTGTTAACTCAAGATCCAACAGAAAACCATCACTACATAGTTATGTCTTGTCATACGTTGATTTAAATGCTGGTATGCTGTTTTATAGGCTCAATACTAATTTTGTTTATTGAAAAGTCTAACATCTAAATCTTGTATTATTATAAATTAAGCTTACATAAATTCAAAACAGTGAGACTTATCAGTAACGAGCGGAGTGTACATAATTACTCTTGAGTTAGCTCCCACGTACGCGTTCGAATCCGGCCCTGCGTAGGACATAGACTACTCTAAACAAATTGAGTCGTTAACCTCTCAGTTGAAACAAGAGGCAGCGTACTGTGGCTAATAATTATGAGTTCATTACGCAATCGTTATGTCGACTGAAAATGATTTGTCATCTTATCTGAGAGCTGACAGATGCGAATAAGGTGGTAATGCCATGGTTAAAATCGGATATATAAACATCAATAGCTCTCCAGTACATGCATTACGGAGAGATAGCTATAACTAAAAGGAATGCCATTTAACATTAAAGCTACGACTTTTCTCTTCCCCTACGGTAATCGTCATACATTCTATCTCATCGTATGAAGCCGAATAAAGAAAAGATAACACACTCATCCCAGAGACAGGTCTTTTTTAGTGACAGGGGAAGCTAGCCAGATCTCTTTGTATAGGTTTTCTACCTTAGTTTTCGTACTGTGTGAGAATTCCTTCAGTCAGTTCTTATGAAACCCATGTGATAATATGGGCTTGTAACACTGTGTACTCCGTCACTACTCCCCACAAAAAGAATCAATACTTACTGGAAGGAATATTTTGATAATAAAAACAAAAACACATTAGAGGGTGTTGACCGCAGAGTAACAACCCTGTATTGATATGCACGGCTGTCGGCATAGGATTGACTTTTCAGTTAAGCTCGTTAGACAGATAATTCATTTGCAACAAGGACCGCTTCTAAGCTCTTATCTCAATATTATGTTCTGCGGGATTATTGTCTTTTGTTATTTAGACATTTTTGTATCAATTTATTTTGGAGTTTTGAACATTGATAGCTATGTTTATTTTATCTCTCATCTTTATTATAGAAAACATACCTTTGCCGCATATTGGTTTTAGTAATTCTTTGCTACGCAGACGACGCGGGTTCGATTCCCACATAAATCATAAAGATTTGCTCTTGATGTTATCCTGTATTATCATTTGTGTAGAAAGAAATTAAAATTTTAATATTTTTATTATAATACGAGGGCGGGTCAATAAGTCCGTGACTTTTAGCATAAAACACAGCTTTTTAGTTAAAAACTTATTTTATTATTCAACGTAGTCTCCTTCGAGATCTATACACTCAGCCCAACGTTTCTCCAATTATTTTATGCCTTCCAAAAATTGTATTTTGTCGAGGTCTTCAAAATAGGCATTTGTGTGTAAAGTGACTTCGTTATTGGTGGCAAATCTCTTTCCGCCGAGCCAGTTCTTCAAATTTGGGAACGAAAAATAATCAAACGGAACTAGATCTAGTGAATAGGCCGGATGAGAGAGCAACTCGTTACCAAATTTATGAAGTTTTACCATGAAAACTGCACATGTGTGCACCCGAGCATTGCCCCGGTGGAAAAGGTCTTTTTTCTTGGCCAAGTGCGGTCGCTTTTCTTTCAATGCCTCATCAAATCGACCCAATAAGTTGCTGTAATATTCACCATTGATTGTTTTTTCCTTTTTGAAGGTAGTCAATGTGGATAAAACCGCGTACATCCCACAAAACAGTCGCCATGACTTTTTTGGCTGACAAACCCACCTTTGCCTTCTTTGGCGCCGATTCACCCCGAGAAACCCACTATTTTGACTGTTGTTTGGTATCCGGTATGTTGTGGTGGATCTACGGTTACAAAACGGCGCAAAATTTCGTTCACATTGCAATTGAACAAAGCCAAACATTCCTGCGAAATTGTCACACGTTTGCATTTGTCGTCGATTGTGAGCAAATGCGGCACCCATCTTGCTGAAAGCTTTCTCATACCCAAATTATGATTCAAAATAGAAACCACTGAGCCATATCAGATGCCTGTGGCTTCCGCAATCTCTTTCACTTTCAATCGCTGATCGACTAAAACTGTATCGTGATTTTTTTAAATTGTTTCGGATGTGGAGACCTCAACTGGGCGTCCAGAACGTTCGGCATCTTATGTGCTTGTACGGCTAAATCAAAATTCAGTAAACCACTTTTTACCATAGAAATGGATGGTGCAGAGTCGTCATAATATTTATCAAGCTTAGATTTGGTTTACGTAGTAGATTTTTTTCGCAAAAAATGATGATTTATGAGCACACGAAATTCACTTTTTTTCATTTTCTTCTTAGTCAACGTGGTAGTCTGATATAAACGGCTGTCAAAAACAAACTAAATGTCAAATCTTGTTTAATTTTTGTCAAGAGTCAATTGACAGATGACTCTTGACAGGAGCAGTGTTGCTATTTCAATTAAGAGGCGGGAAACCCAAAAAGTCACGGACTTATTGACCCGCCCTGGTATTAATATAAGCCTAGTCCACCACAGCCTTTAAAGACTCTAATGTAAACAACGCTTCTTTGCGAGGGTTTAAAAGGCTTATATTGGTTTAAAAGGGAAACTTTCCTAGGGCAAATCATCTGTACTTTGCTCCATTATGGTGCCGTCTTTATATGCACGTCCATCCGTAGCTGGTATCACTGTAACAACCGACCGATTCTCCAACCTTCCAAGACCCTGGCGATTCAACTGCAAAGTAACCCTAAGAAATTCCATACGATGACACCTTCAAGAAAGGCTCTATTTCAGAACCTATAAGCTATTTCGAGGCTGACAGATCTATATCAGTTAATAGCAAACGTCAAGTACCAACCATTTAAAATAGTACTTTCAAATGAAATTAAAACTTGTCTAGACAATTCTAAACTTTTCAATATCCCAAAATCAAACAAAATAAATCTGTATCCGATCTTAAATAATTGCAACTCGTACTATCTAAACTTTCAAACTTCCGTAAGGTACTACTCGTAACTTGTCCCAAAATGAACTCTTCAGAAGTTGTGTCTGTTATAAATGTTGAGTTCACCGACCTTAGAGGGTCAGAAATATCCCCATTTGGCGGTTGACCGACTTCCTTGACAAACAGATATGATACAGAACTTTAATGGATTAAGATGGACACGGCTTTATATATTACTATTGATATTAGTTTTATTTCTGTCCCTATAGTGACGACTTATTGTGTTGTATTTGAACAGATGCCAAAAGGCGATTGTACTTACCTATGGAAGAAATAGATTTATTGGTAACCCTTTTTTACCATTAATTGTATATTTAATTTCGGAATCATAATATTGGGTTATTTTATTAAGCTTTGGTAGTACAACGGTTGCTGTATGCGGCTTCCATGCAAAGGATTTTAGGTTCAAATGCCACACAAGATATTTTTTTGTTGAGATCCATTAAAAGTTTGTTCTAACATCTGACCAAAGACCTGGTCCATCCCTGTTCTAAATACTGTTTTATAGACAATGCAGTTGCTGTGGCCGGATTCTGGGCCGGTACTGTCTGAGTTTTTTGCCAATCGACACGAAGAAGAAGAAGAAGAATACTGTTTTAACTAAATTTTAATTTTTTGGTGTTTAAGTGTCCTTCTTCTTAATTAGTTCTATTGACAGGCTAACTGGTACTAAGATTGGTAATAAATTATAAACCACTTTAGCTAAACAGAAAAAAAAACAAAGCACTAGGTACAAGAATAAAATTAGATGTATATTTAAATCTTAACAAAGCTAAGATCACTCGAGGGAATTTATGAAGGGTAGCTCAACGTTCAAACGCGACTATTATTTATACTAAAAATACTGCCAAACAAAATACTTGAAACATAATTTGCTTTATAAGCCCATCGGTCATTCATCTTACAAACAAAATGGTTGCTTGGATGCAAGCTGCTAAATTGAAAATACACTTTTGGCGTAATCCCCACCAATTTTCATTTTGGTGTCGACGGCATCTGTCATCTGTTGTATGATATTTGTCACAAGATATAACAGATTTATTGTTATAATGCATTAATAGAACATTAGTTTTCTAATTCATTTTGTCAGTTGACTTATTAAATTATATTATACTAGCGGGCCATCCCGGCTTCGCAAGGACATTATGTTCCCGCTTTTCTGTTGAAAGTTTTCCTGAATTTTCTTTGCTATAAACCTCACGGAGCCCGAGACCTTTCCAACGAATGCAAAATCGTGGAAATCGGTTCGTGCGTTCTGGAGTTATAGCGTCAGGAAGGAAAACCCGACTTATTTTTATATAGTAGATTATTTTTATTGGAACTATGCTGACCTAAGTACCTACCTACTATAGCAAATATTTTAAAACGCATTTAAATGAACGTGTTAAACTTATGTTTCTTTATTAAAATGTCTTCTTCACGTATAAAAGTTGGGACAAATTTCAATAAAAAAAATAGCGAGTAGATGGCTTACACCATAAACCAATATAAAGAATATTATTATTGGAAGAAAAATATTTTTCTATGAAAAATGTTACAACTGTTTCTACGATGTCACATTTACAAAACTCTTTTATTATTAAACTTGTCATAAACATTGTCTAGCACACATTCTGCTGCCTCAAATTATAGTAAGTAGCATCAGTATCAACAACAGTAACAAATCCCCGCTTCCGCTTATAACGTTCGCCACAAAACTATTACTGTCAAAGCCTAGTTCAAATAATATTGTATCAAATACTTTCCTCCAACATTGTTGTATTGACGCAGCGAATACAGATTGTTATTACGTTTTTTCATAACTCTAAAGATATTTTCATTTTGTTGTTCTTTTACATTATGCCACTTAAATATTTCGTCATTCTTGTCAAAATTCAATTTTATGTTTACTGCATATATAAAATCTTAAAGGTCATGTAAGTGAATTTGTATGTAAGTCTTGTATAAAAAGCCTTGATGGTAAAGTGCCGTGTATGAGGTAGCAGGTTCGAATCCCACGCAACATTAATTATTTGTGTAAGGTAAAATAAATAACATAATACATATAATTTGGATTAAATATCTCAAAAGATATGAAATAACTGTATGAAAATCATGCACGTAAACTTAATTGTGTATCATGGTCGAAATTAACGATCCTGTCTGTTTTTTATTTAGAAAATACATTTCATGGTAAGAAAATTAGTTGTAAATTTTTTTTTTTTTTTTTTTTTTTTAAAGACAACTCCCGCACTAGGGATCATGCCCTGTGTCGCGGGGACTTTTTACAAACATCAATTAACGGACACATAGAACACCCAGACTCAGGACAATAATTTGGGGATCTCATAAATTATTGTCCTGCGTGGGGATCGAACCCACAACCTCATGCGCGGCAGCCGCTGGCTCTACCGGCGCGCCACCGAGGTCGTCAATTATTACCTAATGAATGACGAGAAGTTGGGAAAAGGATGCAATAATATTTTATATAGGTATGCCTAATAATATCTAATAATAGGAATAAAATTTTTAATAACTAGACTGTGATAAATCAGACATAAACATTCAGACATAAAGAAACACGTACTCGACTAAATTGTTTAGGCAGAACCCGCTGTCTATCCAAGCATATTAGTGTAGCGAAATATCGACACTCGTTCGTTGGCCTCTCCGACTAAGGGCATCGGCGTCTTCGTGACAAATTTGACAGATAGGTGAATCAAATCATTGAAAGTGGAAGTATTATGTAGTCGCTAAAAGGTCCATAGAAATAACTTTTATTACTTATTCTTATAAAAGGATTACTAAGGAAATATTCATGGATTGTTGGGTATGATGACTATGACTATGGGCAGTTCAAGGTTATTAATTCAAATATAAGAACAAGGATTTATGGTTAAGGCAAAGACTTAGTTACTCAATATTGTATGTTAATCCCCATATGTCTTCTAGTGCAAAAATAGTAGCAAAAAAAAACATGGTCTACTAATAGATACCACGCTAGCCAGACAAATTGGTTTGGGTCAAACTTACAATAATGTAAATAAATAATATTTTTTATAAACAAACTTGTCCCTACTTAGCTACTTTGTACGTAGTAAACGCAGAGGTGGCTTATTTTTCGATTAAGCTCTTATTTAAAAAGGGGTCCCTAACAAGAGTGATGGGACATGTAGAACAAAACATTGTCTTCGGTGTTTTATTATAAATATCTTTTTTTGGTAGTATATTTAATTTTGCAATTCTTGAAACGTCTTCGGAAATTAGACCACAATTTTATAAAATAACAAAATACAATAGTAAAAGGATATCAATCAGGTATGTGCAGAGGTCACTGGCTTGTTTTTTGATCCCAAATATTATTTACTAAAATGTATAAAACAGTGTATTTGACAGTTTTGGTTTAGGCTGTATTAAATAGGTTGGTTGAAGCCGTTTCAGTAAATTTGTTGTGTAGTTTTTACACAGGAAACATTTTAAATTAACAAAATATATTTTCTAAACTTTGTTTAGTTTGTCTATTGGCACAGAGTTCTTGAAGTAAGTTCGCTAGACACTCTATATATTTAACAGTGGACGTCATTTGTCTGTTATGATGATGATGTACATAATTAAAAAAACCCCATTACAAAATAAAGCAATAGATTTTAGTTCAATAAACTATTGTTAGCTAGATTTAGTTTTGGAACTTATGTTAAACAATATTCAAAATCTATTCGTAGATAAACCTATGCATTAGTTACAATCCCTATTGACTTGATAGAGGTATCCCTTGAATTTAATAGTGGTTTGTAGCTTGTTCATAGTATTTTTATATAGATAGTCGGCAAAGCATCTGTGATTCCTCTGGTGTTGCGGGGTACACTTACCATCAGGTGACCTGCTGGCTCGTTTGCAAATAGAAACCTAAATATAGAATCCATATCCATACTAATATTATAAATGCGAAAGTAACTCTGTCTGTCTGTCTGTCTGTTACTCTTTCACGCCTAAACGGCTGAACGGATTTCGATGAAATTTGGTACAGACAATCTTTAGACCCTGAGAAAGAACATAGGCTACTTTTTATTAGCAGTCATATTATATTTTGATTTCATAGAATTTTGGCGGGAAAGCTGTGTCACGTGACCTGTGACGTCATAGGTCACGTAACCTGTGACGTCATAGGTCACGTGACCCGTGACGTCATAGAATTTTGACAGATGAGTCGTGACGTCACAGAATTTTGGCGGGAAAATATTTTATGACAGTTGAGTCGTGACGTCATAGAATTTTTGACAGATGAGTCGTGACGTCACAGAATTTTGGCAGGAAAATATATTTTGACAGCTAAGTCGTGACGTCATTGAATTTTGGCGGGAAAAATAGTATTTAAACAGCTGAATCCTGACGTTATCACAATTTGGCGGGAAAATAAATAGGTTTGTACAGGACCCTCGGTGCGCGAGTCAGACTCGCACTTGACCGGTTTTTTAGCTGTGGGTCTGATATATCTAGAGAGCTTAAATTCGTAATTGTCAACTTATTTCATCATAACAGCCCATTAATGTCGTAACGGAGGGATACTTGGCCTACTAATACCACGCTTGCAGACGGATTGGTATAGGGTTTAATTTCAAGTTTTCCTTCTTTTTATTTAGTGAAGATAATATTCACCTTATTTGTTAGGCACTAAAGTGACACACCTTTGCTTATCCTATCCTACTAATATTATAAATGCAAAAGTTTGTGAGGATGGATGGATGTTTGTTACCCTTTCATGCAAAAACTACTAAATGGATTTTGATGAAATTTGTAATATAGGTAGTTTATGGTGTAAAATAACAATTAAGCGGGTAATACCGCGGGCATCAGCTAGTACATAATAAAGTAACTCTTTTTTGATATTATCACTACCAATTAATTTTCTACCGTATAGCCAGGCCTTTTCTAGTAACAACACAACATATAACTATCGAATTTCGAGTCGATCTCTTTTTGGAGTCAGCATAATTGTACTGTCTTTCTAACAATTTCAACATTTTTAGTAATTGTTATTTTATATTTGTTCTTCGCTTAGCACTGGGATTCTTCTTCTTCTCTCGTGTCAATGGTCGTGAACTCAAACAGTTTTTGAATACTGAGATGATACTAATTAATTAACAAAACTATTTCGACCTAATCACAAAGAAACGACACTAACCATTTCAGACTAATAGATCACTCTATCAAATATAACCTACTTTATAAATACACTAGATGAAGTACACAAGATGTTGTGTGAATATGTGTGATCTTCAGATAAAAGCCTAATCCTGTAACTGAAAACGGATGTATGAGGCGTCGAACCCTCCCAGTTTATTACACCCTTCTGTTTTAAGGATGTTTGCCTACGTACATATTTGTTGCACAGCTAATACGACTATGTACTGAGTCGTTGACACTTCGCTAATCTGGTTTAAAACATTAACGACCTCTCTTAAGTACTTTATGAAATCGATACTTTATGTTTCGATGTTTTTGAGACTCTTTTCATAGTAAGAGTTTTATAAGAAAACTAGAGTTTTAGTTGTAGAAATATGTATAAATAAGTAACTTTGTGAAGTACGTAGGTACTTGGAACCATGGTTGATGCAAATCAACCTGAACAACGTAAAATAAAAAAAATAGATTTTTAACGCGTAATATACCGGTCTACCTGCCCGTAAAATTATAATGGATATGCGCAAAATATTCTAAAATGTTCATTAATATTGGGGACAGAGCCAAATATTGTTAAAACAAATAGATGGTCACAAGGGCAAACCGTGCTCTCCTGTGCTTTGGTTTACACAAATCCCTGATAAATAAAGTTCCCTCTATTACTGGAAAAGTTTTCGTTCATAATCATCACTATTGCACCAGTGAAGTTCAACAGAAAATTAAAATGCAGTGAGTGATCTTTATATTGATAGCATTATTTACATAGTTTTATCTTCAGACGTTTTCAGGGTTCTGTACCTCAAAATGTAAAAACGGAATCCTTATAGGATCACCGTCCGTGCCTCTGTCTGTCTTTCAAGACCCTATCGCTTAGGAACGCGTAAAGTTATCAAAGTAACAATAAAGCTACAAAAAATTTAAACTTCTGAACCAACGCAATTAAAAGATACAGTTTATGTCGCAAATATCCGCAAATTATCGACATTCGCAAGGGTATCGAAACCTACAGTACTTCAAGTCTACAATTTTTGTACGGAACCCTCAGTGAGCGAGTCCGATTCGCACTTGGCCGGTTTTTTTAAAACTAGTTTACTACATGACCTAATGTTGTCTTGTATTATATATAATCAATAACTTGTTAAAGAATCGTATATCAAAATTATAATATTTTGAGCAGGTTGGGTAGGTCAAACGAGTTGCAAGATACTCGTCACACAACTTCTTACATTTATAAATGTCACCAGTGTGTCCACCATCACTAACTTGTTATTTATGTTTTGTTATAAAGTAAGTGAATGGCTAAGGTACTGGACATGAAGATCAGGGCTTTGGTTTAAATTGAAATGCATTTGGAGTAAACAGGAAAAAAGGAAACCTGAAAATGAGAATCGAGGTGGCAGAAAGTTTCGATCGAGGCCATGAAAAAACGTAGAGTAAGCCCTCACGTGGTTGATAGACCATCCCGATCAATGAATGATGAGGGAGTCATAGAATAGCGAATAGAATAGTGGAAGAGGCTAATAGTGATGAAGTAAAACAAAGTTGACAACCTTGTTTTACTTCATCGAACCCACATGAATAGTAAAGTATAAACACGAGATTCACTACTTTAATATTCGTATCCGTGTGGTGACGGAGTAAGAATACAATATGTCACCACCCCAGCTCATCCTATGGGTGTCGTAAAAGCCGACTAAGGGAATAACCGTAACTACTATCTTTACGAAATAAAAAGAAGGAAAACTTGAAATTCAACCCTATACTCATCCGTCTGGCCAGCGTGGTATTAGTAGGCCAGGTAACCCTCCGTCACGGGAGGAGGCCCGTCTCTGCAGTGGGACATTAATAGGCTGTTATGATGAATAATATATTCTATCTGTATAATATCATAGCTATTACATTCCTTTATATTATTATCTTCTAGAATATTCCACAAATAATAGCTGCAACAAACTTCCACATATTTTACAATAGATCTACTTATAGATAACAATTTAAAAGCAACTTTCAACATGCGCAATGCAAACGAAAAAAAAATCCTATTTCACATAAAAATATCTTAAGATTTCTTGCTTATGTTCGGGAAAGTATTTGTAGTTGGGATTATTCGTTCAGACTGATTTAGAGATTAGACAAAATGTCAGAACATGGCAATGTAGACAAAGCTGCGCTCTTTCATTAGCAATAAACAACAATATAATCTGAGAATGTAAGTATGAAACATTATACAGTATTCAATTTTTTAGCTTTGAACTTGAACTTTTACAGAAATGGATGCGTGTTCTGTCGTGTATAATATCATGCGTCTTGCCGGGAAACAATTAGTGTTTTAAACTAATCAAGTACATTGCACTAAGTACTTAAGTTTTTGTTCTTTTCGTTTATTGTTATTATCTCTAGTATTAATTTCAATTTATCAATACTCTTGTTTAAATTTAAAACAGTTGTAATTCCCTTAACGAAATTTCCTTGTAGCGATATAGTAAGATTACATGATGTCACTTCCCAATCTTATCATACAGTTCTCGCAAAGGTCGACAAGGGCATATATTTACACTTAAAAAACTACTGGTTCATTTAACATAAAATGGAAAACTTGATACAAACCATAAGGTATAGCAATGCATTTGGCCATCGCATTATTAGTTGGCAAAGTTTCTTTCTTTACTGCAGGTAACCTATCCTTGCATCAGAACATCAAAAGCTATTATATCAACATTTAAACAAACTCATAAAAAACAATGACTACATACCTACTTACAAGGACCTACCTATTTACTTTCAAGGAAGGAAATGTTGATGTATATAAAGTAAGGACATGACATTGAACAAACTGATATCTAAGTAGGCCATTTGATATCTAAACTGAGTTTTACGCATAAAATGTGAAAAACTTTGTTCAGAGGCATCCTTCAGCGCCTACTAAATGCGTCAGAGCAAAAGTTTTCAAAACAGTGAGGTCATCAAAATAAAGAAATGTGGGATTTAGCCTTGCAATTTTGGTTTAGTTTCAGTTTTGAAGTTCCCCGATGTGTTGTCGGAATTACTATTTTGCCACCACCTCATCTTATAGCATGTGTTTCATTGATGTCAAGTAAAGGAAAGTTAAGAGAAATTATCTGTAGAGAAACAAAAGAAAAGAAATCACGTAAAACTTAACGTTAATCCGGTTAAACATCTTGGTATTAAAAGGCCGCATGTTCCCTTAACAGGAGGAGGCCCGTCACTCCAGAAGTCCAGAATGTAGAAGACCCCCACAAGAAGCAGCAATATTTTTTCCATTAAACAGTCTTTCTTCCACTTCTGAAATAACATTAATTTGAACCCTGAAGTCTATTCCCTGTTGTTATACAAAATTAATACCATTTTAAGCTTATTTAAGTCATGAAATACTCTTAAAGTTCACATTAAACACCGAATATAAAAAAGCGACAGGCTTTGTCTATAAAATCAAACATAAAATATGGTGAGTTCATCGTCCGGAGCGACCGCAGGCGGCTATGAATGACCTAGGGTTACCATGCCTCTAGATTTTCCCGGACACATTCTCGTCCTATGTTATGTAAAGGTATTAAGAAGCAGACATAGATTAATTACTTCGTATGTCACCTATTTTAAAAGATTATATTTAAGGTTCACTGAATTCTGTTAAAGGTCTAGGTTTTAGGATCTAAGCTTGTAGCTCGAGATTTAGGCTGTATTAACTTTATGTAAATTATCTTATGCAAGATTATTGTAGAATATTCAGCATTCGGAGCTTTGAAAAGATGGAGGAGGTATAGTATAAGTACCGATTAAAATCTTCAGTTCCCTTTTTACCAAAAGAAGCCAGAACAGAAACCTTAAAGACTTGACCTGTGCCGCTTGTGTTGGTTTGCCTAAATGTAACCTGAAAACAGTAGGACCGGGCCATGTCCTTTTTAACTCATTGAAGCATCTCTGTATTTTTTTGTTTAAAAATCTTTAGAAAAGGAGGATGCAAAATATTATATTGTATGCATTAGTATTAACCCTTCTAACCAGTGTCATAACTATTTTGTGTGGGTATATGGAAGAGGAATACCACTGCAGTGGACCAGGGCTAGTATTTATTTATTTAGTGTTGTTTATATATTATGTTTATATATGTTTTTAATGGCCACCCTACATCGAAGTAGTATACAATAACATGCAATATGTTTCGTTTTGTTCTCTTACTTTTTATTTATGAGCTAACAATACATTCGGTTTGTTTACTTCAGTATGAGTATCCATTTACAAATGATATCTTTCATAACAACTTATTCTTTGCACACATTATATTATCTTACCAGTTCATAAAGGGTTTGTTTGTGATGAAGGGAAATTTGTCTTCCTCTTATCCTGCTGCATGCAGGTCCAGGTCTAGGGCTTATGAGGCTGAGTCGAGCTATAAATCAAGCTGTGGGTAGGACCCTACCAGCGCCGTTAACATGATTGTACAATAATTTAAAATAGATAAAACAGATTCAATAAGGAAGTTTTTTTGGCCTGATGAGTTCTTAAACTCTTATGTGACAAGGTGTCTTTTTTTATTCTGGCAGTGAAAATATCTACGAACTTTGTCTTTACCGGCTTCTTATACGACACTCATGGGATGAGTGCCACCATGTATTTTACTCCATCACCACTATTGTGTGATCGTTGGCACCACGTGTGCCGTCTATCCACTCCGCCGACAAAACCTTATGTGAGCAATTTATTTACTTTTTGCTGACTCGTCTATAACATAACAGCTTAGTTTTATTGGCTAGCTGTTAATATAAGTAGTAATAAATATATACGACTGAACTAACAGAATGCCAAAGTGTACAAACTTTTGTTCTATATCAATTTATTAGTTACAGTGATTTATTTAATTAAACTATCTTTTTCTACAACAAATTAAACATTGGACAAGAGTTTTAGTGAGTGGATGAAGGCCTGTCCTTCCAACTTTCAGTACAAGTTCTTCCCAAATCAGAATTTGCGTACTTACATTATAAAGTGACTTTTATTCTCATTAAAATTGTGGTAAAATCAGGCACATAACACTGACACATATACTTGTCAGTGCACGCAAAGTATTTTCAGGTTTAACAAAAACTACAACAAATTGTAATAAATTCATTAATTTATTTCTTAAAGAGTATTTACAAAAACAAGTTGGTGGTTAAGTATTAATTACTAAAACAGATGCTCTACGCAGAGACAATATCCAAATGGCACTTAACAATGTATTACTTTGGAAACAACTAAAAAGTAAGGCTATCATTACTGCCCAAAATAACTTAACCTAACTCTATGTACATATAATATACAAAATAGTTACAAATATAAATATAAATTGCACATTCATCATTATCTTTTTTAACAGAAGTATTTATTTGAAAAGCTATTTATACATTTCCACGATCTAAGACTTCTCCTAAAAAAACCGTCTATTTTTTCCCATTTATGTGACCTACACAAAAAACTCCCAAATGTTAACCAATTTGGTTAATTACATCTACCAAACATTTTTTGTGTTATTACATTATTTAAAAAATATGTAAGTAGGTAACGTAAAAAATACTAATCTGTTTAACTAACCCAAATCTAACGCTTTATAAAACAAATGCGGCACCGAAATTACTAAGAAGATAAAAAAATCGTCCATTTTCTTAAATTACACTACATAAATTCTCTCCATATTCAATATTTTCACATAGCAAAAATACTAAAATAATTTAATAAAATCTCAATGATCCATCATTCATAATGAACACGTTTAAATAATTCGATGAATTTACTTCTGTTATCAGAGCAGCTACTATAAGGGTCTGGAGAACATTAGTCTATCGCTGCCTTGCCGTCTCATTAGCTCGGCGGCTGCGACTGGCGTGGCCACGAATACAGCAGCCTGACCTCCCATATCCATAAAGTTCCCTCTTTTATTTCTACCGCTAGATCTTCTCTCAATTCTATGACTCGTGTCAAATACATCTTCTCCTTCACTATGGTCGTAATCAACTATAGGTTCATTTAATATTTCTTTTCTTCTTGATTCTAATCTCTTCTTGTTATTTATAAAATAAGATGATGTATGATTGTTAACGTTTGGCGTTGAAATCTGCTTTGTTAATCTACCTCCAGAACCTACTTTTTCAAAGGCTGGGAAGTGTTTCTGCATATTTTCTGAGAACGATTGTCGCCTGTAATTTAAATTTCTTGAATCTAATGGCTGGTGTCCGATAGAGGCTCTTCTTATAAATCGATTTTCGTTGTAAGGTTTCCCACCAGTATTGTGCGTCGACTTCAGTGAATCTTCATAACTGCACCTAAACATTAAGATCGTTTTACTTAATAAATTAAACCGATCAATTCCCTAATTTTTCAATATTGCTGCGATCGCAAGCATTGCCCTGACTAGTTAAGTCATAGTAACCTATTTTATCGGGATGGGCTTGCGGTTGGTGAACTCTTGCCAGTTTGCCACCAGTCTCTGCAGGTCAGAGAGGAAGGCGTAATTATGTGTTCCACATACGTTTATCTGATACACGCCTTCACAAAGCTCGGGTCTCAGATAGATTTACACAAACATCTTTACCTGTGTGAATTTAAGATTGAACTGCAAACAAATATAGAGCAGAAGGCCTTATCGTAATTAAAAATATTATCCAAAATGTTGCATAAATTATTTCTATAGCTGCAGCTAGATTTAGTAATCACTTAGTTTAGACCCGATAATGTTAGTTTGGTTCTTTAAAATTCTTCTGGAAATTAACCTAGGGAGGAATAAATATTTTAAAAGAACTTAATTTTGTTTATAAATTTGGCTCACCCGCTGCTTTCTTCTGAAGTGTGGAAACTGGATTGGCCACAAGGACATCGGGACGTCGCCTCAGCGATGCCGGAGTCTTGTCCACTGGAATTCACTGACGTTATCGATGTGTCTTGCCCCTTCCTACATGGAGTATAGTGTTTTGTATCATGTTAGTCTGTATGTGCGAAGAGTGATGAAGTAAGTATTAAACAATGTATTAGTTTTAAGTTTAAAGTAAGTATTTGTTATATTGAGTATCTACTTAATGTATCAATATGTTAGAGGTACATTTAAAGTTAATGAATTCCTATTAATTATTATTAGGATTAATCATTAAATATGTTTAATCGGGTGAGGCGTTCACTGCCTGTTGGAACCACTGATCGATACACAATAAGCTAGTAAAGCAAAGTTGGCGCGGTCTGGTGCCTGACTATGCGGGTAAGATGTAAATTATTGACTACATCTACGTTCTTTGTTAATATTTTAATACTAACCACTACACAGTACACACTTCCTAGATAATATTTTTCAATATTCAACTAAAGTTACAATAAACTTAAAAGCCGGATATTTTTAACTGCACATCAATTAATGAATTTCAAATTTAATATTTACTGTGAAATCAATATTTTTGATTTGCATATCGCGACTGGAAAACGTGAAATTGAGTTATATACATATTTGTAATCAGCGAATTTTTCTTCGTCTATCTGTCTAGGTTAGACAGCGATCCGAGCACTTTTTTGGTGCTTTAGCAAACCAAAAAACCGGTATTTTACTGCGATCGACCTGTCTAAAGCGACACAATTTTTACCTTTTTACTAATCATGACTGTTTACACATTTTTGATTTCACTTATTTACGCATTTGTCAACAGTAAGCAATTTCACTATAATTTATTTTGTTTAATATTAAATTATTAGCATTATAGGCTTTCTGTAGTTACTGTAATTTACGGTTTGTTAGCAAACTCGCTGTACAATAAAAATAATAAACAGGGCTTATTAGAATAACCAGCTGACGGAATATGAAATGATAATGGAGGTTAGACAAAATGTTTAACCTCTAGCTTCTATAAAATATTGATTTTTGGCACTTTAGTAATATATCTTTCCAAGTATTTAAACTTTATCATTTTTTATCTTTACATTTTCATTAATGTTAGCAATTTTACGATACTTTTTCTTATAAATAAAGAGTTTATATAAATAGAGAGTTCAATATTGGCTTTCATGTCCCCCGGAAGGACAAATGCCAAAAATGTATAAAATATGAGAAAACCACAGGTGATTTCATGGCTGAAGAGAAGAAACTGCACCTACAAGATAAAGAGATTTCACGAGAAAGACAAATCAATTTTATGTGTTACTTTTGACTTGCAAAAAGTACTAAACACCCCCCACGGGGAGAGCATGTTACTATATTAGAAAGCTGACTGTGTTAAATTAACTTTCTATGAGTCAGTAACCAGAAAAGGCTATTGATAATGTAAAATCAGAATTGCTATATTAAAAAATCAATGCCAGACAAAGCGCAACTGAAGTACTTTATGGCTGTTGGTGCTGAAACTGAATTTGCTGTTGGTGCTGACACTGATTTTTGTAACGATCACACTCAGAAGCGCTAAACCTAAACAATTGTACAAGTCCTGTTTAGTAATATCAAAACCGAAATATAACGCTCAAGTTGCTCAAGTTATGCACAAACAAGACAATACCAGTTATGTGTCATAAAGAATACAAGAATTTGTGGTATCACAATAGTGTTAAGTAATAATCACAAAAGTGATATTGAAGATTCTGATTCAGATTAGTTTACTTACAGAACTTTTTGTTAAATATTTTATTACTGTTTTTGATGTTTTCTGTTATTTTAAATAAAAGTTACTTAATTATGTTTTTTAATTTTAATTATTTGTAGGTACATACACAAGTGCAAAGTGATGAGACTGACTGGATCCGTTGCTAAATTGATTAGTTTGGTCTTAAGTTAAGTAACTACTTGTATTAACAATTGACATTTCGACGTTGGTTAATTGTGATCTCATTTATAAGGACGGGCTCAAGCCGATACCACCACTTTTTTAAATTTTGTTTTTTAATTATGTACCAATTAAATACCTTTTTATAGGAACTTAGAGATTTTTTTTGAGTTATTTACATTTTATTTTATTTTAGCATTTTACATTAGCTGTTTCCGATTTCATACTAACATATTATTAGTAATTTGAGGATTATTTTCATATTAAGAAGATTAACTGTTAGCCATCTAAATGATTCTGAAGTCGAATATAAAGTTACGTTAATCCTTTTACTTTAATCATTTTAGGCAAAATATTAGCAATTAGCGTTTATTTTTAGTTGAAATATATTATATTCGAGCACTTCAGCGATTTTCACCTGACTAACATTTGAACAAATTCTGTCTAAAGCGACACTATCTTCTAAAGAAGTAGACGGAAAATAAAATTTAATAACTTGGAAAATAGAAAACAAATAAATGAATCTACACTGTAAATTTTATGAATGTGTGTCGATTATTGTTAAAGTTATGAATTTTATTTGAAAAAAAAAAACTTAAATCTTCTCTCCTGAAAAGTAGGCAAAGTGGAGATTAGAGATTTTCGTTTTCCAGTCGCGATATGTAATTTTTATGACGATTGATGATCATTCGGATTTGCAGTTAAGTACTACCCATTACAAAATAAAAGACGCTTAAACTTAAACCGTTTTTTACTGTCGACTAAAAGCTTAGCACAGGTAAAGCTGAGAATAAACTTTTAAGTTTTAGGTACATAATCTAACTATAATTTTATTTGCGGTCTGCGTGAACGGTTATGTATGATTGGAACAAGTACAATTGCCATTTCAAACATTTGGTAAGTATAAAACTGTTTGCATTACACATAAAATGCAGTAGTGCAAATACATTGAATAAATATCGTGAATTTTATTTACGTGACCTCTAAATTCTATTTGGTCTGTGAAAACTTTCGTCTGGACCGACCTACAAATCTAATAAAATGACATGCATCAGACTAACTCAACATTTGTCCCACTTTAGACATCGAAATTGAATAATAACATAAGTAACTCAAAACACATTGAAAACTGTAAATCAAACTAGATGAGTACTTACATTAATTGTTTGGCAAAACAAATATTGAAGTCAATATCATTAATTAACTCGTGCTTTCTGTACAAAAGTTATTTTATAAGTAAATGAATACCTTAAAATTATAATATAAGTTGTTCTTACTATTCGTACGCATTTTGTGTAATGACTGTGCCTTTTTAAAATTTAACTGTTTTCAGTAAATATAGTTTTCAGTCTGTGTATTGAGATATCTTAATTTGCAAAGATGAAGTGAGTTGTGATGAACTTTTGCTTCCAAGTATACCTAATAAGCATTGAGTAATCACGTACGCTGGTAGCAAGTACCAACTTTTTATTCATTCAATTCTGTAAATTAGGTCCCAATTGGCCGCCTTGCAATGATCAATCATCATCATTGTATTTAAATCTGTAGATAAATTATGCCATGAGTAAGACCTAATTTACGAATTAGTATTATGTATACAAATCGAGAAACATTAAAATCAGCTTTGAATTGTTCTTCAAATGTAGGAAGTGTAGACCCACTTTTGTCGTCATAAGCAATGGTAAAGATATACATGCGTAAGTGCAGTGAACGTGAATAAAAAGGGAACGGGTAGGATCAGTACAAAGAGCTCTAGATAACTCGTCTTAGTGCAGGCGACATTAGACTACCAATACCGCAAATAATTTCAGCGGATTGCACTATTTACACTCACTGAAGATTCTTGACGCCAACACCTTGCTGCTAAAATTAATCGAAAGCGTCTTGAAGCTACTGCATGCATAGAAAATCCTATCACTTCAGGTTAATGATAAAGAAAATACTAACGTGGATCTCTTATATTTAATGACTTGACAAAGGAAGAGTATAATCCTAAAGCACACCTAACCAATAATGATCACTAAAATCACAGCTCATCTAGCTTATAATGTCAAGAAAATAAGACTCTTAACAATGAAACTTAAAATAAATAATTTACCAATCGTAAAAGTGTAACTGACTTATAAATATCAGTCTAGTAACATTATACGAATTAATTAATACATTAAAAACTTATATTCTAAGCGACAATTTTGACAATATTTATAATCCCAAAAGTTTTGAACTCAGTTAATTTTATACAAAATATTTATAGTTCATTGTAATTGGTATTACCTAGCAATAGATTTAGATAAGTAAATATAACTAAATTTTATAAATGCAATATTACTCATAGACGGAACCATTTCAGATCATTCCGATTTTCATTATTAATGTTTAAAAATGTTGAATTCTTGAAAATATCTTTTGGTGAGTACTGCGTAGGTGTAGTTCGTAGTTTAAGTATGTTTGAAAGAAAATTGTTTAGTGTAAACAATATATTAAGTAATAATAATGTAAGATTGTATATTATTACTCCATTTTATTGCCATCACAACAGTCAAGGGACGATCCACTTCTTTACTAGGCATAGGCCTCTTTTAAGTATCATTTGCTTTTTACTAAAAATTACTTTTCCTAATTCTCACCAAAATAAAAATAAACCTTAAGAATAAAATATGGTACAAATTTGCTAAACTAAGAATCAGAATCCGATTTTTTAATAATAAATAAATATTTTTAAAACCTACGAATATTTTTTCGTCTTGGCTGTACAGAACCAAATGACCACTGTAGGTTACTGAATATATCTGTCTCATACCTTTTCTGCAAAGGGCGTTGATTGAACTTGATACATAGCCTCTCATGCTTTTGATTAAACATTTCATCACCGAACTGACTCTTCACACATTTCTGATGAGCCTTGCCAAATTCTTCAACTGTATTTCCGTGAGGGCATATTTTTTTGGTACTTTGATTGATAACACCGAGGTAAGACTCTGCATCGCTGAACGACTGGTTGAGCTCTTGGCACTGGTTTCCGCCAGACGGGAAGAGGCCACCGAACTTAGTTAGGTGCTCAGTTGAAAAAGCGTTAAGACGTTGCTGGGAATATGGTTTGTGATGGCGTCTGTTAGGGCAAAAGAAGAAGTGAAGAGTTACTTTGTGAAGATGAAGCCGCTGTTATTGGTATAATTAAGTGTAATACTATTTGTTGATATTTATTTTAAAATTATCGACTTATTACTTAAAAAAAAATAATGCAACACTACACGAATCTTAAAAAATAGGTTTTTTTTTTTAATTTATGCCAATACGTTATGTAATAGATTTTAGAAATATTTGGATTGCTTGCATTTAGCAGCTTTGCACTACTTAGTAATAATTTTAATTAAATGTATTCAAAAAAAGAAATTCCTTTTTATTCAAAATGCTATTTGAAAAAATATGTAGTAGAAAGGTTTATTTCAAACTTTTCCAAAATCAAGAAAGTAAAAAAAAATTGGAAGACTTGCAGTCCCTTCAGGCAATACAGGAAGAATACAAATAGGCTAGTAAATAGACCTATTAAATAACACAGAATTTCGCATATAACAATAATTTTAGGTGATTTAATTGTATTTTGAGTTGAAGAACAATTAAATTAAGTAAATCAGATCGCCAGAAGGGTTTAGTTAGTGGTTATTAACATTTAACTTTTATTTCGTGCTACATATTAGACAATCAATATACCACCAACAGCGGCACTACGTAAAATAAAAAATAAACAAACTACTTACAATTTACAAGCTCTAAAAGACAAGTTCTAAAGGGCCTTAAAGATAAGTGCCAGGAAAATAATACGATTTCAAAAGATTTGTTTATTTTTAGTAACAAATAGATTAAAAGGATAATACTGAAACATGCAACTAAAGAATAGCCTCATATAAAATAGTGGGTCACATGCTTTCGTCTGTGGTGGTGATGATGTCTGAAAATGATAAGTGATAACATATTGCCTACCATTAAATACGCACACAAAATGTTATGAACAGTGATCAAAATGTAAAGTGTAAGATTTGTTTTTCGAAACTGTATGTTTAGTAACAAATGTTTTACTAATACACCGAAAACCAATGGAAAAATTATTTAATTTTTCTATATATTTGCAACTAATTGCAACATTGATTTTTTTTAATAGGTGGTACTCTCTGGTGGATGAAAACTAGCATTGACTCATTTAACACCGAGAGTCCTAGTAGACAAAGCATCTGCGGTGCCTACCCAGAAAAGACTGAGGTTAGAAACCTGGCTCTTAACTTAACTTTCAAATATTTCCATTGCCTTATTGGTTTTTCAACAATAAAATATAATGTCTACTAAATGAGAAACATTTATACAGCTTACCTTCGATTCCTCCTAACACAAAGAATGCAAATAGCTGTAATACAAGCCCCAACAAAGACGACACATCCCATGACGACCACGCTAAGTTCAATAGTGCTCAGCAGCTTGCCTTTCCTGGCTTGAACCATTGTTTTATCTCCTACTTCAAGTACTCGAAAGCCAGCAAGGTTATGATGGAGATCACTTTCACGCTTCATTAGAGATCTGAGGAAAAGTATATTAAGGACATCATTAGTAAAGTTCGTATTAATCATGTTATTTAAATGCTGATTAAATTACAAATATCTACTAATGATTAATGAATATTGCATACAATTTATTCGATTTAATTTTTTAGTAAGTGATACTTACTTCTGTAATATGTCCATGTCAATTATTGCATTTGACATCGGGTCTACGCCGTAGATGTACATGTCGGTCCTGAAAATTAAACAAGCCTTAGAGTTACACATTATTTTTTTAAATTATGATATTTTATTATTCCAATATTAATTTGACATTATACTAGCGAGTTCAAATCCCACACAAGACGATTATATTGTATCAGCCACAAAAGATTTTATTTCTACTTCTGTTAATTTTAAATATAAAAAAGACGTAAGATTAGGGTAGGATCTAGACTTACCCCTGGTTTGAAATGACAGTTTTGACACTTGATTAGTTGATTTTTACTTGATCAGTCATTCAGAAACCGGGGTAAGTGCAGAAGTTGCCTATTCTTCGTGAAGGAAATGAAACAATGTGAAAATCGTTGATACTTACGCAAATCCATCCATGGCAGCTTTCGTGTTGGCCTCAAGTCTTCTAATCCTGATGTCGTACCCCGTCATAGAGGTCAATGACTTAGTTATGTTGTCCAATCGCTTTTCTACTTGCATGGGTTTAGCACCAACAGTAAGAACTAACTGTTTATTCTCGTCTAATACATATACCTAAATTATAGAAACATTTAATTAGATAATTTAAATTGATTATTGACATACTTCTTTACTATATTTTAAAACACTGTGGTTTATAGTGGCATCGGTATGAAAGATACTTCCATATTATCATAACTACCTATCCAACAGTTATTTATTGCAACACAAACAATAATTCAAGACAATTTTGTTATTTAAAAACCGACTCCAATCAGAGCATTATTAATACAGTACTTACACAGAAATCTATAAGTTTTATGTTAATTGTCCAAGAAATTATTGGTTTTTATAGTAAAAGATTTAAAAAAAGAGCGAGAAATATTTATAAAAATGAGAAGCTTCTTCTCTTTTTGAGTAGGTTAAAAGTATTTATATATTCTTAAGTTTAAAGTTAATAAATGAATTTGTGTTGGTATGTTATCATTTGTATAAGTAACTGTCATAACTTACAAAAACATTAGCGATGGCTGATTTCCCGTCATCAGCACCTCTCTTATCGGTAGCTTTTACATCGAATCCGAACACTCTTCCTGCGTCTCGTGCGAGAGACGCTATTACTCGTACACGACCTGACAATGGGTCAATGGCAAACCTTGGAACTTGCTCATTAATTATTTGGTACCGGACATCCGCGTTTAAGCCTTCATCCGCGTCAATTGCCTGTAATTTTTAAATTAATTAATTATTAGTTTTGAATTTGCAAATAATTTTTACCAGATTTTTTTAATTATTAAAACCTGTAACTGTTAAACTTACCGACATCTTCACTATTTGATAACCAAAAGGCGCCGTCGTAGGAATCGCAGTTACCAAAGGACGTCCTCCATTAGTAAACTTTGGAGCATTATCGTTTACGTCTTTTATTCGGACTATGACTTTTACGTCATACTTCGACAAACCTTCCATTACATCATCAGATACTGGATATATCATATGTGGTAGCTCTCTACTTACTTTTTGCCTTTCAGCTCTAATAACGACTTCATAAACATCTTTGGTCTCTCTATCAGGGCTCTGAATTAAATATAACGTACCATTTCTTGGGTCTATAGCAAAGATTTTCCCTATTTCTTGATCATTTTCTTTAACAATAAAATACCTCATTTTGAAGTTCTCGTAATGTTCAGTCAAGTTCAAAGTTACTAACTCAACAGGAGTCTGAACATTTTCTTCTATCTCTAGTTCATAATACCTTGATATAAATACGGGTTTGTCGGATAATTCTATTTCATCAGGAACGTCAGAAACTGTAACCATTAATATAGCGGTGGAAGTTAAGCTTGGTGAGCCTAAGTCAGAGGCTATAATCGTAACATTATGAACGCTTTGAGTCTCATAGTCTAACCTACCAGTTGTGGTAACAATACCTTCTTTTGAGTCAATAGCGAAAAGATTCAGTTGATTTTTCTTTTGAGGTAGACTATACAATATGAGCCCGTTTCCATTTCCAATAAAATCAGAATCATTTGCATATACTGTTGTAACAAAAGTACCTATTGGCGCATTTTCTTTTAACGTTGTTTTATATATAGGTAACATCATTACCGATTCAAAATTATGATTGGTATGCTGTTTGGCTTCTGGATGCTTCCACCTTAATAACTCATTAAAAGCATAGAATTTTGGTGCGTTATCATTGACATCTAGTACTTGAACTTCTACACTCACAGATGATGATAACTTTTTATCTTTACCGTTGTCACATGCTACTATTGTGATGGAGTATTTATCTTCTTTTTCTCTATCTAATTCCCCATTAACACTAAAAACACCAGTCTGTGGTGATATTTCAAAAGGTAAGTTCTTAGTTTTAGAGTCAATAAAATAAGTTAAATTAGCGTTTTGACCGAAATCTGCGTCTGTAGCATCTACCTTACCGAGAACTTTTCTTGTGTATTGAGCTTCCTCTACGTCAAAACTGTACCAAGGTTTTTTGAACATTGGAAAGTGATCATTAATGTCTTTTATTTGGAACCTTATAGAAATTTGATCACTTAACTCACCACCGTCTACTGCTGTAATGTTAAGTCTGAATTCAGATTCAGGTGGTAATGTCCTAGCAACAATGATGTGACCATGCCTTTCATTTATAACAAAATATCTTTTTATTTGCATTCCTTTTGAAGATACAGTATTAGGTGGTATGAAAAACTCTGAAATGAATTCATATCTGAGTTGCCCGTTGACACCGCTATCCATATCTACAGCATTCAATTTAAGTATTGTCGATCCAATCGCTACATTCTCAGGAATCAAAAATAGTGGGCCTTGCGAATGTACACTTAAAGCAAATTTGTTTGATGGTGTGACCTCAGCGTTTGTTAAAGCCGTGGTAGGATTCATTTTTACTTCACGAAAAATTTTAACTGCAGAAATCGGACTAGACTCTTTAAGTTCTATTTTTTCTCCAAACGGTATAACGATTTGGTTGAACTTGGGTACATTATCGTTTTCATCTAAAACATTGATTGTCAACTTCGCCTCTGAATTGAGACCACCTCTATCTCTGGCAATTATTCTTAGTATGTATGAACTCTTTTCTTCTCTATCTAGTCTAGTACCGATAAAGGTAACGATGCCGGTACGTTCATTTACGTGAAATATGTCTCGTCCATCGCCAAACAATGTAAACATAAAAGAAGCGTTTGGCCCTTCGTCAGCATCTGTGACTACAATTTTATTTGTCATTTTTACTTCTGTCCCTTGAGCTGAGTTTTCGGAAATGTAACCTTCATAGCTTGGTAAGTCGAATAAAGGAGGATTGTCATTTTCGTCATCTACGTTTACAGTAACTTGATATACACCTGCACCTGTTATCATTCCTTTTGAAAACTCAACAATAACAGTCATTCTGTAAATACTTTGCCTTTCCCTGTCTAAAGGTTTTTGAGCATAAATAGTACCATCTTGGCCTGTAAAATAAAGTTGTCATCTTATTATAATAATATTTTATAAATTACCGTTGTTTTAAGTTATTCTGTGTATAACGCATATACAAGCTCTTACCGACTGCTATGTCATCATTAATATCCTGTTGATTAGCAATTATAAATCTCATATGGCTAGTATTATTAACGGGCAATGCACTTAAATTGCCATTTAATATTTGTCCTATAGTTGCACCAGCTATATTTTCTCTTACGTGGAACACTAACGGTGAATGCGCACCCCTAAAAAAATGAATTGATAGAAATATATTATGTCAATAAATAAGTGTGTTTTATCAGAAATATAAAAACGTACGTATAAAACGTAAACACACAATTAGCTGTACACCGAGGTTATTGTAAAATCATACACACAGACAAGTAAGAAGATCTCTTAAAGAGAAAATACACTTTAAACAAAGCCCCAAGTTCTGAGATTCCAATCTCTGCCGAACATAAGCTTAAAATGTTCAGTGTTCTAGTGTATAATTGGTACAAAAGAAAATATCAACTTTTATGCACTTTTTGAAAATAAAAATGTTTTAACTTAATTTTCTGTGTTTTTATACATTTTAGAGACATGTAATTATATTTGTCTTTATGTAAATAGCAATGTTAAAAATTTAAATCCATCAGCTCATCTTGATAATTTTATACATACAAGTATTAGCATTAAGTAATAGGATTAGGTTTTTAGTTCAGTCTGGTATTACGTACTGTTCATTCGACATGGTGACATGAACCATTTTACGCTATTGTTACTTTACTTACTTCAACAATAAGCCTCGTTCATCATTTACATCTACAATGTGTATAGTAGCGTTAGTATTTATTGTAACATTTGCGCCTTCTTCTATTGCTATTGCTTCAAAATCATACACAGGCCTGTTAAAATGACTGAGTTCATTTATAACTGTAATAACTCCAGATCGTTCCTCTACTGCAAATGGCACTGTGAAGAGAAATATTAATACATTTAGTTTGATCGTTTGCTTACTGGTAAGTACGGAAGTCGTTTGTCGGAAGAAGTTTGTCTCACCTCCTTCTTCATAACTATGAAGTAAGTCGTATGAGACGCTGTTTTTGTCCATCGCATCATTGATACGAATTTGACCAACGCTGGCTCCAATACCAACATTTGAACCAACCCAAAATTCATAAGGAGATCCTATAAATCCTGGTACATCCTTTGTACCTGGAAAATAAATACGAATTAATTAATTCAATAAACAGTTAAGGACGGAAAAACGATTTAGAGTATTTTCATTCTTGTCACTAATTAGTATTTATACACTTCTCATCAAAAAAATCGAAACAGTTGCAAGTTTGTGTTTTATAAAGATTATCTGAAAAATGTGTATATTTAGGAATATGTGTTATATATCATTTAATAGGTAATTTAATGAGGTTTTAAAATAATCATGTTAATGTTCTAAATTCAAATTAAATTTTCATAGATTTCGTATTTTGTTTAACAAGTCGTATTTCCCTGTACGTAGTTTGACGGAAAATGATAAAATTAGGCACGTAAATGAAAAAAAAAGCTAGGAAGCGTTTATTTAATAACTCGGATACCATTCCCGACCTCTCATTACTGCTTCTGCACGGTTTTTCATCGATCGGATGAGAGTCACGATCAAAAATAGTGGCGCTCTATTCCATTCCTCTTGGATTGCATTTTAAAGCTGGCTAAGGGTTTTTCAGGCATGATTTTTTACACTAATTCGTCTTTTTTATTCATCCCATAGATGTTTAATCGGATTCATGTCCGGGCTTCTTGCTGGCCAATCAATAATAGAGATATCGACTTCAGTAACATAATCTCATACGACGCTCGCGGTGTTTGTCCTAGCATCCTCGTACATAAATGTTAAGCCGGGGTCAAATAAATGTGCATAGGGCATCACAAGAGGTTCAAGATACTGTTCGATGTACGATGACTGTTAAAAAAGGGCAGACGGGACCCAAACACAAAGACAAACTCGGTCTTGTCGTTGCCACTAATTTCTCCTCAAACAGTCGACGAACCGCCACCATGGATGGCCTTTTCTTTTAATCCTGCATGGTGCAAAGCGTTCTCCATCACTTCTGTAGAGCTTAGTCCTTCCATCGTTGCCATACAATACAATTTTGGACTCATCAGAAAGGAGGAACTTGCTCCACTAGATGTATGACCAATTTAGGTAATTACGTAAAAAGTTAAGTCGCGCTTTTCGATAATCTGCAGGTAGTTCCTCCCTATTTGCTGGCTTGTATGGTACAAGTCCACGTTTCTTCAACCTTCTTCTAATTGTAGAGTCACTTACAGCCACCATAGGTTCATCATGTAGCTGCTGCTGCGGTTGAAAGACATTAAGGCGTGGACTTTGTAAGAAAGGTTTTACTATAAATCGATCTACTCGGTCTGTTTTCTGCCAGATCTCTAACGGCGGGTGAACAAACCAGTCTCTTGATAGCGTTTGCAGATTCTATGAAGAGAAGAGAGACTAAGATGCAATATTTCAGCCGTAATAACTGACTAAGTCCAGAATTCAGCAATGCCACCACTTGGCGGTTTTTGCGGGTAAACATCGCATGGACGCAGTAATAAGAGGAGCGAAGAACTCTGGGTGCGCGATACGGGTTATTAAATAAACGTTTTCTAGCTTTTTTTTTTCATTTACGTGCCTAATTTTATCATTTTCCGTCAAACTACGTACAGGGAAATACGACTTGTTAAACAAAATACGAAAGCTATGAAAATTTAATTTGAATTTAGAACATTAACATGATTATTTGAAAACCTCATTAAATTCCCTATTAAATGATATATAACACATATTCCTAAATATACACATTTTTCAGATAATCCTTATAAAACACAAACTTGCAACTGTTTCGATTTTTTTGATGAGAAGTGTATTATTACACTAACCTTTATTATTATTTTTTATTACTTCAATAGTAACTACAGCTAAGGAATATCTTCTTTCGCTTGGATTGGCTGGTTGATCCGAAGCTTCGATAAATAAAGCATGTCTACCTTCTACAATTGGTGTTTCAGCTACAGTTATAATTCCAGTTTTAGCATCCACTTGGAAGGGCGAAGTTACGGTTAAGTTGCTAGTTCTTTGTAAATCGAATAATACAATGCCGTTTCTTCCTAAATCAGGATCCACAGCTTTTACTTTACCTATAAGATATCCTACTTTTGCGTTTGTTTTAATTGTAAATTCATACAAATTACTTGGTACAAATGATGGATTGTTGTCATTGGCATCTAATAAAGTAACCTCAACATTCACAAAAGACATTAATAGATCATCTACATATTCTATATTTTCATTATTTGGACCTAAGTTATCTGGAAATACGTAAGTCGTTTTATCTTTAAGTAAAGGAGTTCTTGAAGTAGTAGACAGTCTGCGCCATTTTGAATAACGTTGCTTTTCTATAAAAGTTCCAACTACACTGGGGTTTTTTTCTTTGGCGTACACTTTCATTTTTAATGATGAATGTTGTTCTCTGTCCAGGACACTCTGTAAATTAAAGATAATGTAGCTTATTTTAACAGTAAAATACAATATCTTTAAAACATGTTACTTCAAATATAGAAGGTATACATACAAGCTATTTAACTTTATTAGAATTTACATATATCAAAATAAATAAAATAGTACCAACCTGATTTCTGACAGTGAGCCAACCAGTTCTAGGGTCGATAGAAAAAGCACCTTTAGGATCGTTTAACTGGTATGTAAATTCACCATTATCTCCCTGATCTCTATCAGTTGCCATGACTTGTAAAACACTGAAACCTTGAAATTATAATTTTTAAATTAGATTTTTGTTGTGACATTAACTATTTTATAAAAATATTAAAAAAAAACAATTAAAAAAACTACACAATTATTACTTTAGGTACCTACCATTAGGTAAATTTTCCACAATACTAATGTTATAGAAATCCACTTCAAATTCTGGTAAATTGTCATTCAAATCTATAAGTTCTACTTCGACTCTTGCCTGGGCTGTCTTTAGAGGATTGTCTATCTGATATGCTTGTATTTGCAGTACAAAAGTATTTCCTGTGAAATAAGAATTTATAAGTACCAATGTGAAAAGTATTAATCAAACAGAACATCAAACACCCTTGTCCGATATGACTACATCTAATAATTATCCGTGTGGTGACGGAGTAAGAATACAATATGTCACCACCCCATCTCATCCCATGGGTGTCATAAAAACCGACTAAGGGAATAACCGTAATTACTATCTTTACGAAATAAAAAGAAGGAAAACTTGAAATTAAACCCTATACCAATCCGTCTGGCCAGCGTGGTATTAGTAGGCCAAGTAACCTTCCGTCACGGGAGGAAGCCCGTCCCTGCAGTGGGACATTAATGGGCTGTTATGATGACATCTAAAATTACAGTACAGCTGAAAAAACCCTTTTTGTTGACAGCACATTTTGTCGAATCATACAAAGTTTGACTTCACGAAACGTTCTGTCAACGAATTGTGACTTCTATTAGATGTACTTTTAATATCTAGTACTCCTAGTATCATACAAACCTGTTTCTGTTGGATGTTTTACACCCGATTAAACAGAAAAAAAAAATCCTTACCAGATAAGTTACTCTCATTATCCAAATCAATTTCTTTCTCAAGAAAAAGACTTCCATTATGTTGATCCAAATAAAACAATTTATTTTCATTGCCAGAAATTAAATCGTATTTTAAATCTGCATTAACATCAAGATCCTGGTCGAAAGCTTTAATTGGATCTTCAAATAACAGCTCTTTGTGGATTCGTTTTCCCTGAAATTGTATTTAAAACTAATAATCGTTGTAACCAATAAGCACCTTATGGATTTAAAGTAGATAGATTTATACCAAGACACACGTAAGAACCTAGAGACTTAGTCTACTTCTACTTCTGTAAAAGTCCTTTTTTGTGAACTGCACACTGCGGTTGGTTGATACCTGTGCAATCGGACTTGTCAAAAAAACACCAAAGAATTGCTTAACGTTATTGAGTACGTATGTCATTTACTCATTTAGAGATCGCGTGAGTAATACAGTTGTTGTCTGTATCTAAGCTGATGACAACAAAAGTGACTAGTTGCGAACATTGAAGTTTGCTTATCGTAAACTTAAAATAGTTTTACTTACAAACTTTATGCCTATGTTGCTTAACTAAAAGCAAAACTTTTATGAGATAATACCTGGCGTACATCTTAGTTTAATTCGTATTGTGTGGATGATGGTCTACGCCTTGTAAAGGAAGTTATAAAACTTGAACTTGGAAGTTAAGTACATGAACGTACTTTGGTTCGGATGCGTTATCTAAAGATACGGTAGTAGACAGTATTTAGGAAATAAAATCATATTATTAGCTAGTAATTTTAATAGTAAATCACTATTAGATTTACAAGCTAGTGCAAGTAATTACGTATATTTATTTGCACATAAATTACATTAAAGTGTTTTTAGAAAAAACTGACAGATCTTTCTAAAACGTTACCTATTTTTCAGGTTTATAATATTTATTTTAACTCATCATTTACAATTTATTTTAAATACGGGTTAAACAGTCAATAATCAAGTAGTAATCTCATTTTAAAAAAAGCTTTAGATTTGATGTTCCTCATATAAAATACTTACAACAATAGGATAAAACTCAGGTATCTGCGTCTTGTACAGTTCTGCTGTGAACTTAGGAGGTAGGTCATCGTTGTCCTGCACAGTGATGCGCACTGTTGTGTTAGAACTGCGCGGGGGTGAGCCACGATCCTGGGAAATTAAATACTCGGTAGTAATAATTATTAATTAAATTATTATCGGCATTTGTTAAATAGCTCATAGTATTATATATACAATTCCTTTTTATGTGAGGCAATGTATTAGGTATATGATCTTTTTATATAATAAATGATCCATCTATAAACCTTAGGCCCTCCGTCGTTACTACAAGATCCTTTTGAAAATACCTCTTGTACTTTAGTAGTCCTCAAAAAAAGGATCCTGGAAAATCTTCTGAAAAAATCTTTAATAAAAGCACTACGTTCATTCTACAAGCATGTTCCTAATCATTAAATGAAACGGAGTGTATAAACAAAGTACAGTCAAAATTCTGATAGTAATTTAAAACGATTAGCTAATTATTTGTTAAAGTTTCCTAATTGACTAATCCAAAGTTTCACACAAAGTATATTAAGTTAGTCTCTCCACAGGAAAACTTAGTGAACATCAAGTTCAAGTTCAATTTGTTGAATTCAAGGTTCAAACGTCTTTCAATTCTACTGATATATTAGACTTAGATACGAAATTGAAAACTTTATTTGTTATAAACTTATGAAAAACCAAATTGCTTCCTTCTTCCGAGTGGTGTAGGAATCCTATCTTATCTTATAGGTGTCGTAAAAGCTGACTAAGGAAAACTTCGCATACTTATTGTCTCTACGAAATAAGGAACAAAAAAAATTTTTCAAATCGGTCTAGTTGTTTTCGAGAAATCAGGTGACAAACACATAAAAAATTAAAAAAAAAAAAATACAACCGAATTGAGAACCTCCTCTTTTTTGAAGTCGGTTGATTAGGAAAAGGGACTAGACACAAAATAATAATTACTTAAGCTGCCAGGCAGCTTCCGTTACATATTTACAAGCCCTTAGTCTCCTTTTACGACAGCCTTATGACTGAAACATTGTTTATTTTTATCCCATCACTTAGTACTTCAACGTCAACTTACCGATGCAGTAACTACGAGTAAGAACTCCTTATCCCCAGTATCATAGTCCAAGGGTTTCTTCAACATAAGGATAGGCTTGTGTGAACTTTCTAGAGCAAAATGGCCATCGTCGTTGCCTAACACTATGCTGTACTGGACGTCTGAGTTAGGGGTGTTGGGCTTGTCTCGGTCGAATGCGCGGATGCCTTGGAATATTGATAGTCCTGGAAATTTAAAATAATTTGTTATTATCGTTGCATTGTAAGTGTGTTACTAGAAACATATTTATTTATAAATTGTCTTGTGGCAATGGTTGTGTAATATTCTACGTGGTATTCGAGATCACGTCCTCCTGCAGACAACCTCAAACACAACTTGTGTTTAAGGAATATATTTGTGCGATCCACAAATAATAAAATTGTCATAAGGCTGTTTTTGTGTCCGATAAAAGCAAGCTTGAGGCAAAAATACCTATGTCCCAAGTCCGGGAGATGCCCGAGTGTGGAAGGAAAAGTACTTTTTACGAATCTTAACTGTCTCGTAATTCAATCACTTTTGATTAACAGAATTTAAAATCATGTTTCACTACCTACCACGCCTTGAAAGAGCTATGACAAATTTGTTTAAGTTCAATATAAAAATATTGTGGAGCATATTGCATCAAGGAGATGGAATGTGGCCATACGGTTTTTAAGACGACCGAATGTAACCGTATTTTCTTATAAAATTCTAGCTTATTTCAGTGAATAGTCGTAATAAAATCTATGTAAAAGAATATAACCTTAATTGTAAAGAAAATAATGAATCTAAAGAGCACAATGTCTTACAATTTCATTGTTTTTGATAGCAGCTTCCTTCACAATCGTGAACTCGAATAGTAACCTACAGAATTAAATAAAGGTGATAATTCCTTATCACCTTTATTGAGATAATGTTTTAATGTAGAGCATTAAAGGTATGAAATTATTACAAATATAATACTCAGAGGTCTCTTAGTTCGATTACCGCTCATTTTAAATTTTTGTGTAACTATGTATAATGCAAATGCATTGGTCTGTGTGATTTCCTTGTAAACGGCTAGTATTTACTAAGATTTCAGCAATTGAGCTAACACCTGCCACACAATTGACCGCGAGTCTTAATCTACTTTTAACTTTTATTATCTGGGTTATAACATAATCTTACTTACCAGCTGGCGTAAGTTCATCAACAGTAACAAAATATGGCGCCTCTATGAACTTGGGCACGTTATCGTTTACATCTTCTATGTACACCGTCACTGATAAGTACGCTGATATCTGGAAAAATTATAATAAATAGTTTAACGCAAGAAAAAAAAACAATTGGTGTAAGTGTGGGATCATACAACCATCACGACCTTTGTAGGGCAGTAGATTGCTATAGTACCTAGTCGCGGTTTCGATTTAGGTAACTACTGCATATTTTACGTGCATTAATTTTTAATGATAGTAGATATAATTTGTAAAAACTTACAAAAAAAATACCTACATTGTATTGTCTAGATTTCTCAGTACAAGCTATGATTAGTTTGGGATTAGAGGGACTCGTGTTTGGAATATAATTATTTTTAGTAGTATACTAAAAATAATGACAAAAGATAGACATCCCATCTTATCTTATCCACAAAAAAAGAGTATCTATGGATTATTTCTGAGGATGTTAAAAATAGCCTAAGTTAAAAAGCAGCATATTGTTCTAAAACATCTTAAAATGTGACAACTGTCTAGCATCTTAACGACAAAATCTCTTATAGGACATTTTGTAATAAATTAAGTTATACGTAAGCACACGTTTTCAATGCCAATGAACTAAAATATGAGAGCAGCATCATCGCATTATTAGCAAAACAGTGCCTTTTAATAAAAGTAATAAATATTATACATAGGTCAAGTTCCTCAAGTTAAAAGATGAAATAGCTTTCCTAAAAATGATAAAGCGATTTTATCATATCATGCGTGTATGATAAGGTCAATATATTTATAAGGATATTTGATATTTGCTTCCTACGTCCTGACATTTTGTTTAAGGTTAATTTGCGTAAAGATAATATTTTTTTCTCGATCTAAAAGAAATATTAGTTAATTTTATTTTACAGTGTTTTTTGCCTCGGCGACTTTTCCTGACGGGACATTATGGGCATCTCGTCATCAAATATGTAACCACTGCGATAAGGTTAGTTCAAAATCCAAACTTCAGCAATTGACTATTGTAGATTCAATCAAAATATCGTTTTCTCTTTTACCCGTCAATTAAAAAGCAGACTAGGTAGTACATAATTAAATAAGTAAATTTAATTATAATATATCTATTTATTGTATTCCAACTCATTGTTTTGACTAGTTCAACAAAGTATTACATTGTTTTTGTATTGAATTAGCTGGGTATTAATTGTTTGTACAAAATCGTTTTGCGGTTATATAAACAAGTCCTTCATTGATCCTAAATAAACTCCTAAACGATATTAATATTAAATTTGTTTATTTTTTTATTATTGTGGAAAAATTAAGGATCGCTTGCTCTCCCTCGGGCTTTTAAAAGTACAGCGAATGATCCACCAACATTAACTGGGTGAAGGACGCACGGCTATCTAAGGTGACTGGCTTTCAACTTTCTGCCGCATTGTTTTACAAATATTTTTAAATTCATAACTAAGAGCTTTATTTTCTTCACAATAAGGTTAATTTTGTTTTATCCTAGCTTAATGTATAATATTATAATCGGGCTGCAAATCTTTCCAAAATCCTTGCAAGGTTATATTCAAATTTGAAAGAGGGATAAGTCTATTTCAATTTTGTTTTTTTGAAACCCAAACCGACAGAAACTTTAATGATCAGCACACAAAGATTTGCATTGGGAATCGAACCCGAGACCTTTGCGTACCATCGCGATAATTACCTACGCCACAGAAGTGGTAAAAATAAAAAAAATGTCAAAGAGCCAATAAACTTCAGTGACATTTAAAGTGCGTGTGACAAGATGTTGATATTAGATATCTTAAAAGAGAACCACGTGTGGCAGACGTTGACCTATTTTAGTTTACTTCAAAAAATGTTCTATAAAATATTTCGGAGGCTTTTAATTTATCTTTAAAAATGGTTTTGAATTCAATAGTTTTTGCTGATCGGAAGAAATCCTACTAATATTATAAATGCGAAAGTTTGTGAGGATGTTTGTTACTGTTTCACGCAAGAACTACTGAACGAACCGTTACTTTTATCAAAACAAGCGGAAGCAAGGGCGGAAGCTAGTACATTATAAAAAAAAATGTAAATAAACATTATCTATATGAGTTATTTCTTTGGTGATGAAATAAGAATTTGAGTGACTACCAGTACATCACATCAAGAACGTTCAGGTTTCACATAGATCCAGGATATGCAAAATGTTAAAAAATAATAATTATGTATAATATTAATTTACACTTACAAGATCATCTCCGGAATCGAAGTCACATCCAAGCCGGAACTTAACGACGTTTTGTGGCGTGTCACTGTCGACCAAGTCGTCGACACTCTGTGCTAGGACCACTGACACGTGGGTTCGATTCACATCTCTGTATGTAAATAGGTGGGCATCCTCTTCTCTGTCTACTGGCTGCAGGCTTAGGTTCTTTCTGAAACAATGAAAATGGACTTTTAGAACTAGACCTGTTATGTTTTGGGGAATCACAACTAGTCTCAAGCACTGATTTATAAAAGGTTAAGCTTAGTGAGGTCGTTCTATAGATGGGTGGCCGCTTAGTGACATTTCAACTGAGCGTTTCCGTGCTTTATGCACAGACGTTAAGTCATGTAATAAGCAATTGGGCGGCTTGAACAGCTCTTGACATCATACTGGAAAAAGAACTATGTTTGATTTAATAGTATAGCTTTTGAGTTCGCCTAATAGGCTTAGGACACCACTCTTAAAGCCATCTTTTACTATAAAGATAGTAAACAAACATATTTTACAAGGCTTGGTTGAAGCTTATGTTATTAAAACATTAGTTTTGCAATATGCAATATATTGAAAACAACGCGCCCTTTTGACATTCTAGTACACCGCTTGCCAGATTACGTATTATAAAATTGTTGATTTTTATTTATTGAACATTATCATGAATCTTTAGTAAAAATAATACTAAATTTAATCTATTTTTTCTCTGCGAACTATTAACATTTTATTATTTATTTACATGTTTGATTCATTTTTGTAACATTGCGTTCTTCTAATTATGCTTACAGCGCTTTTGAAATCCGTCTTTATTACATAACTAAAAATATTACTTAACAATATAATTCTTAGGAAAGGTTTATCCAACTTTCAAATTAATAATAAGAAGCAGTCGATAATGTCCAATAATTACCCAAAAAACAATATTTCTGCATCTTGAGTACAGCGCTATCTATTGACGTTTTATAGCACCAATTGTCTGTTTGTTTGTTCATTATGAAATTGAAAAGTGACAAGTTTGTTACAATATTACAATAAAAAATACAATAATAAACAACATTACAATAATAAAGTTACAATATTAAAATTACCTTTCAAATAATAAATGAAAAGAAAAATACTTTTTTTAGTAAGTATTATTTTTAATTCTTGTTACAACGCCATCTTTTAAATTATGCTTGAACTACAATTACAGTACAACTGGGAAAACTTTGGAAAGTTGTTATTAGAATTAGTCAGGTGGCACTGTACATAGTAAAATAATACAATGAGTCAATTTTAAGTAATTGTTTAGTTAATATTTACCTATTTAAAACTTTAAAGATATGTGAATACTTACGGCTTAAATATTGTTTTAATAAAAAAAAAGTATTACCTTTTTAAATATTATCTGAATATATTCCGTTTTTTTTTAAGATTATGTATTAAGATGACTTACGCATAAGTACCTGAATTTGATTGATACCTGAAAGTATTTCAATGACATAATAAGTGAGAAGATAACAATAATTTCATGTCATTTTAAAGTACCTACAATCTATTGAATTTAGTAAAAACTCACACAGTGTCTGTCCAGTAGATACTAATCTAACGTTAAAGCGAGACATCTTTTGTTAAAAAATGTATTTGCAAAATTACTATAAGTAGTGTTACTTTACGTAATTAGTAGTGACGCAATGAAAAATAATACTTAAACTCACTCTTTGCAGCAGCTGAGGTTGTACTATGGGTAACTAGATAACGATTTTTTTATCTTTTCTTTAATGACAACTATAAGGATTAAGCCCTTACGCTACAGACCATTTAATATTCATAATCAGATTCTCGTAATAAAAAAAGGTGACGTATTTATTTTTACTTTTATAAATAAGTAAATAAATAAAATTTATTCAATATAATTCAATAAAAAAATGTTATAATAATTCATAATGACATTCAATTATAAATTAAATCTAAATATTGTGCCAATTTTTATAAACTTAATGGGCTTGAAAAATCAATCAGTCTTAATCAATTTTTTACCAAAATAGGATAGGCTGTTTAAAATTTAATGAATACATAAACATAATCATCTTTTACTGTCATTCATGATGAATGACATGACTAAGGAAATCCGTGGCTTAAATATTGATATTATAAGCAATCATTATAAATCTTAAAACATAATGAATCTAAATAGACTCCTTGACATATACAGAGCATTATATTAAAACTATTAACTAATCGTAGCCTATGATAATAATAATAGGGAAATATAAGACAAGGTTATTTTATTGCTTAAGGTGGTAGGTAAGAATGCAGCCTATTTTGCGATTTTAGCCGCAAACTACACATTACAGACGCGATCCCATAGAGCCATTAATTAATATTAATAGTAGACTGTAATTTTATTTACAGTATGCATTTAAAAAATACCATTGATTACCAATATCTTAAAGAATCTATCAACTGACGAATAGAATGCAACCAACGAGTTAGTATAATACGAGTATGTGTGTTGGTAAATGAATCAAGGCAGATCGAATCTTTAAGGGCCTTCCGTAGCTCTGCTTATCCCGATCGGAATAAGGCTTGAGTTTATGATGTAAATAAAAAACAAAGAAATAAAATCTCATTTAAGAATCATTCCCAAATTAAGTAATACACAATGCTTTACGTAACACATAACTACGCTGTCGGTAACTTCGACCAAATTATAGGCTTTCACATAAAGCGTTAACTTCGCTTAAGTGTCTGTAATTTACTACAATTTTAGACTGTTTCATTGAACATGCTTTTATCTGACTACAAAGAATTAAATACAGTGAAGGTTACATATTATTATGTAGTATACTAGTATCATATCTATCACGATAGAAGAAGTAAAATAAAGGGTCTCTGGCTGATCATTCAATAATTAGCAACTAGAAAAAAAAACATTGAAAAGCAGTGGTAAATTCGTAAGAAGAATAAAAACATAGTTAGAAGTAGGCTATCTATTTAACTGTTTGCCAGGATCGTGACAAGTGACGTTCTGTTGTCTTTGCCTACCCCGGATTGGATGAGGCGTGATTTTATTTATGCATGTATGTAAATAGGCTATCTTCCAATTTTTCTACTTCTGCTTTACATACTTCTTTCAACTTAATCATATCGTCGGTGCACCGCGTAAGGATTTAGCCTCCTTGAATTTTCCGGTAAGCGGTATTCATTTCAAGACTTTATGTCATGTATCTAAGAACGGCCTTGCGTGCTATATGCTTACAAAATACCTAACAATCATACTTGTAATTGATAGCATCGCGATAGTAAATATCAATGTTTCTATGCATTTAAAAATACTTCGATATTAGGCAATCGCATAATATATTTGCTATAAACAATGGTAATATCTGCAGCAATTATTTTATTGTTTGATAGTCTATTCATTTCAAGAAAAACAATTCAAATTTGCAACACTTATGCAGTAAAGCACGTTATGTTGAAATCTGTATGTTATTCAAAGTGCTTAACATTTAAAATAAAAAAAGTAATTCAGGCTATGATAGTCTGTGAATAGACATAAAATTGGATGATGCTGTAATATTTTATTTATCTATATTGATAATAGTAACTAGTTTTGTTTTAAAATAAAATGTCTGTGTAATGACGTCAAAGATGGAATGCTCATCAGACGATGACGTAAAGGGTAATTAAGAAATAAACCAATTTCTTTAAAATAAATAACACTTGAAACTAAATGAGTTTTCAAACTAGTGTAGAATCACTAGAATCTATATCACTCGCGTATTCAGGACTTTTCTAAGCCCCGTTTCTAACACAACTCCCGAATCAGAGTTTTAACGTTATGAGCGACAAGATAACAGATAAGCACTTAGCAGACACAAATAATCACCTCTACACCCGAAACATTAGTTTAAGGATCGATTTACAAATAATTATTTCGAATAACCTTTTCAATCATTAGTGCTATCATCACATTTAATTAAGCATTAATTAAAAGCTCGTAAACTTATAGAAACAGTAGATATGTTACTTATTCCTCAGATATTTAGAATGTATTCGTCCTCGACGCATACGTTGTGTCTGTGGACATCATTTGTCATAATCATTTTACATTTAGTATGGAAATTGGATCTGTCAGTAATAAATACTAATGTGAAATATATTTTGATATTATGTGAATTGATCTAGAGGTCATCTTAACTAAGTGACATTTAAATATTTTGTTAATATTGTGACTACAATTTTAATTTATTTATTATGATTTTATTACTAAATATTTTAGCCAGAATTTATTATGTAGAGTGACAGATTAAGAATACTGCTAGCACGTGTTTTTGCGTACCTTTCTTTTCGCCGTCATGATCTGCTATGGGCGACAGAGAAACACAGGAGGTTATAGGTTATGTCTTCAAACCTATTTTTTAACCCACCCCCTTATTCACGATAAGGTAAGATTAAAAGTATGTCATCAACATCAAGTTCCATTACGAAATCAAGCACGCGATAGCAATCAGAGTCTGAAATACTAACTATACCCACTTAGCCTAGTAAAAAGTTATAATGACCATGTAATTGTCGATAACAACAACTTTATAAGTGCGAACCTATAATTGGCTGTTTCTTATATGTATATACATATTGTTATGCATGTTGCAAATGCTGTTGGTTTTCCATAAAATATAAATAAATAAATAAACATAAAACTAAACAAACAGTAAAAGAGCTCTCGCTTAGATACATCAAGGATCGTAGATTGATAGCACAACAGAATGCAAAGACCAATTAAAAATCACGCAACACTGACTTCATCAAGGCATAAGGTCTAAATAAGTACGTAACGAATAATTAATTTTAATTGATTATTTACTCTTTTATAATAAATAATTAAGCAATTGATTAACTTTAAGAAATTAGCTACAGAACTGTTATGTTACGTAATAAATGGAAAGGAAAAAGGAAAGTAGATAAATATCAAACGTTTACTAAGAAATTTCCTTTGGAAAATTACTTTGTATAACCGCAGTTCGATATTAATCTTGGAGCAAAAACGAACATAAAATCTAGCCAATCTAGGTTTTATCTGTTCTTTGTGTTATTTAACTTTTAGAAGTGGTGTAGACGAGCTGAGTATTTCGGTGCATTTCATTTAACAAAACAATTCTGAGTCCTTTGTTACAAATTAAAATCTCTTAAAATTAACCTTTCTAAAATCAGTTTTATTTTCCCAAACTGTTATCTTTTACCTGCTTTATGTAGTATATATCTGACGTTAACCAATTCTTAAGAAATGACCAAAAGCTTAGTTTGCGAAGCCTTGTGATGTTTTGTTTAGTGTGATAAAGATCAATCTTACGCTAGGACTAATCGCAGGACGCGGCATCGTGGATCGCGGGGACTTTTGCAATCATGAATTAATTTCGATTTGATCGATAGATTGAAATCACAGAATAAAAAATCTTACAAGTAATTTGAATCGTCGACCTCATACCTATGCTACAGTCGCACACCCTGGCAGTCACGCTTTTTATCTCTAGTTAATATTATTGTAATAGATTTTTTTAATTTGCAACATCATCAGCCGCCAATATTGTGTAACTTTCGGCGTTTAACTCTTATGTGACGGGAGGTCAAGTCAACTCAAGTCATCGAGATAACTCAAAGATAGCGCAGATTATATCTAATGAAATACATATTGTACATAATATGTTGATTTAAAATGAAGATACTAAATATTCTAGCTTACCAGCGCAGTTACCAATACAAGCTTATAGTACAAGCTGGAACACTTCCTGGCGTGGGAGTCAGAACGTCAAAAAAATAAAATACCAAACCCATATGTCTTAAAAGATAAGCAGATAGATATAGATAAATGGTTATGTAGAAATTGTTGGCAGGTTGAACTATTATACCTAAGTACAAATTATATCGCGTTCAACCGTGTGACTGTGCGGCTAGAGCGTAGTGGTTTGCCTTCCGTTCTGGACTTTCAAATTTCTTCATCATTTTCATACATGAACCTACATTATATTGCTTAGAAGTGCCAAAATAAAATCTTGAGTAAACCTGAGTTTGCTATCGTCAATTAGTTGATTTTTAATTAGTACTTAGTATTGAAATAAATTGGTTGTTCTAGACTTTTAGAAGTAAGTAATCTTTCAATTAATATTGTTAAATAAATGAGAAGTCATAATTGTTATAGATACATAAACTTGCACCTTGTTCTTGTTGTAAGTGCTATTGGAGTTATCCTTATGATAACTCCAATAGCACTTACAAACTCTTTAGCTTCTGCTATATTAGTTAGTTACTATGTGCTACCCAACTCCCTCAATACAAGTTGCCCTAACAACTTAGCAAAGGTGTTGGAATCAACACACAGTAAGCTGTAAATATGTTATTTGAGTTCATTATTCTTACTATAAGGTGTGTAAAAATTGTAAGTCTATTTTTTGCTGTTAATAAATTATTATTATTTATTTATTATTACTACGTGCTACATGCTATGCCCCAGTCCTTGTTGTTATAGCATTAAAGTTAAAATAAAAATAAAATAAGTCACTTTTTAAAAATCACAAATTCAAAATAATCCAATTTAAGTCTAAGCTGGAAATGTAGTTTTAATAACTGTAGAAGTAAACGTTACGGGAAATGGCTCAATGAAAATTAATAAATCCTGCACGAAGTAATAACATTTATAGTAGATTTTACCTTTAGTTTTATTTACTGGTGATAGTGAGAGGAAAATATTAGTTATCTTTTTGGATATTCTGCAATGGTGAATGTTTTTGCCTGATTTAATCTGTTTTGTGTTGTGAAGGCAATCGCCAAAGAGACAGATTTATTGCTTATGATTGTCCTATCAGAGCAAAAGTGACTGAAAATGACAGCACACTGAAACAACGGTCGTTGGAATGGATAGATTTTAGAAAGGCGACAATGTATCAAAGCTAAAGAGAGTACAAGTGATAACGATTTAGAACCGTGGTCCTGGTCAGAGAAACAACGATAAATGCAGTCAAAATAGAATAGATCAATCGTCAGGAGTTAAAGTCTCTGTTATTTTCTTCTCTGTTTGCTTGTTTTATTTAAGCTTTAATAATAGGTATTATTGCAATTTATCTTATAACTGTCACTGCATTTAACAATGGTTTTAACGTCTATTTAAATAAATGTCACGTCAAATTTAAATGCAAAATCATTATTTTAATCAGCGCAAAGAATTCACAAGAATGATTTATCAAAATAAAAGATATAAAACTTTTACTACACGTGTTACGCAACATACAACTTGATTTAAAACGATGATGCTATCAATAAATTCTTCATATTGCATAACTTTTATGAGTGAATAGTAAATTCTTTTAATCCAAAGTAGGTTACGATTTACTACAGGTATTTTTCTTTCTTTAAACACATTCAACGCTTAATAACATGTTCAATGATCCTAGAAACAGGTGTTTTGTTATATTTCTTTTTTATATTTAGCAGATTGAGTGCCCAATTTCTATATTTATAAAACAGCCTGAACTGGTGACGTAACTGCAATTGGAACGCACCGTGAGTCCGTCATTTAATATAGGGTCTTGATATGTATAGTAGCGGGCTGGGCGCAAAGGCATCAATTTATCGTTACATTTATGAAGCTTATTTTGTGCAGTAAACATATGGATGCAAGTTGTCTGACCTTAATCTGATCCAACAAAGAATTTCAGCAATTGAACTTGGTAAACTGATATCTTTAAATAATTCATTGAAATAATGTAGCCAAACATAAAACAAAATAAATACCACTAATACATTATATAGTTATATAACTATGAAACTAATCGTAGTGCACTATTTAACAGCAACATGACATGGTAATGAGGAGTAACGAGTATGCTGACACGAAGGCCAATAGTGCACACGCACTTACCCCCTTACTCATGAAATCCTCTAAAATTTAATCACTGTTTAGCGAGATTTTTATTAGCAAAACCAACCTTATGCCAAACACAACCGTAAGAATTTAAGCTAATCAATTGACTAAAATTTAAGTGTCGTTTATGAGTAAGGGGGTTAATGCTTAATGTTCGTGCTTATGACGTGTAATAAAATTAAGTACGTTCGTCAAAATTTTCACAAGCAATCGCTACAGTACGCGTCAACGAAGTTGGCGTCTTGAAGTTGTTGCAAGTGGCAGCGCAGATTTCATTTTTGGCACTAAATGACGGCGAGTGGGGTTTTTCTTAAGCTTTTCCATTCGCAAACTACTCTGATAGCTTATTGAATATAATTGAATTTTTTTTTGCCTAGATCAAGATACCCAGATTTGCAGACTTTTTCAAAAAAATATTATGGACACAATGTTAATTTAGTAAATGATTATTACCTGGCCGTTGGAACATTTTGTGGCACATGAACCATAATTTTGCTATGATTCAAACCCACAACCCTACGGACTGCAGTTGCAAGCTGCGACTACTGCGCCACGCGCTACCTAATTAGGTATTTGCAATAAATTTCTAATATAACAATATATTGATCAATCTTGCTTGTGTGCTGATCGATCATAAACTGCAGAAGCGCACCTATTGTTAAGTGCTCCATTGTGTGCTAATGTATGAGAATTATTGGGACGATATCTCTCTACTGTTATGTACGTATACAAATTGTAGTTTGTGCATTTACTTGGTTTTGTCTTGCTGTTTAGTTTAATGACTTTATAATCTGTATTATACTGATCATTAGCATATCAGAATGAAAGGGTAAAGGCTTTTGTTAATTCAAGCACCTAATAAATTTAGGATTAAAAGTACCTACTAACGCATCTCTCTTTTTCTAAAATATTTTATGAAATTTGCGGTTTGAAATTGGAAAAATGTAATAAATTATAAGTTCAGAACAATCAATATTTTGTGTGGGATACGAAGCAAGGACCTCGCACACGACAGTCGGACGCACGACAACTTAACCACCAAAACAGTTTATATTTGCTAAATCGTACGGGAATATGAATAAGTTCAAATAACAACAAGACGATGTTTATAATAATAGCCTATAAGTTGTAACATACATTGAAAGCATAAAACTTACACGCCCTGATTCTCTCTATTGTGAATACTGTTATAAAATAATAATAAAATTTATACTAATAAAAATCTTTTATATCAAGAGTCTTTACTTAAACATACAGTTACACTCAATCACATAACTTTAATTACACTTTTTTAACCGACTGCCCGATGCATAGGAGAGTGTTGTGTTTATCAGCTGACAAATGTGTGTATGTTTGTTCTTTGTGGTATTCTAAAGATACAAAACAAATTATTGAAAAAAACTATTGTGATGTTGTATACTTATTTATAAAACGTTAATAGCTAGAAGCACACTATTGTTGATATTTTATAGGAATTATTATCATCATCATCATATCAGCCAATTGACGTCCACTGGTGGACATAGGCCTCCTCCAAATATAGGGCATGCTGGGGAGACTCTTCACACAGTGAACTGACGTCCTAGTTAAGACGGCGGGAAACCGATGGATGAGGAAAGGTGACAATATTTACAATTATAATATTAGTATAAAAATAACTTCAAGTTTCTCAACTTCAACTTCAGTTTTACTTTGATATTAAATATAGTGCCAACAGTTTATAATCGTAGTTATGTATAAAGACAAATTTAATCAAAATAGTCTCATTGTAACTAAGTTACTTGCCTGCTGAAAACCAGTCCATCCTACAGTAAACAATCAGTATCCAAGCTGATATCATTATGTCAGCCAATGGACGACTATTGTTAAGTATAAGCCTCCCTCAAATATATCCATCCTGCGCAGTCCTATGCCTCTTTCATCCATTGGTTTTCCACCGTCCTAACTAGGTCGCTGGCCCACCCTGCGTATTTTGCCATTCATTTTCTACCTTTAAGCCAGATATGATTATGATTAAATAGCGTTCCATCAAATATCGAACTAACAACAACATTTAGTATCAATCCTTAAGAAAATAATGATCTAGTTCATTATAACGAATCATAATTTGTTTCATATTCTCCGCTGTTGAGAAAACAAGAACGAGAATGAACGATAACATTTTAAAGTTTAGATCATAATCAAATAGCGATTTATGATTGACGTCTGCTTTCAAAATAGACGATTGATGCAACCTTATAAGGATATGAGCTGTCACTACAAGGAAATGTTGCATTAGTATGAGTTATTTGTGTTAACGAGGCGGTTTTTGTGTGGTGCATTTTACTTACTACAAACTTATTATTCGCCGTGTGGTGACGGAGTAAGAATACAGTGTGTCACCACCCCATCTCATCCGACGGGTGTCGTAAAAACCGACTATGGGACTATAAGGGAATATTATCTTTACGTAATAAAAAAAAGGAAAACTTGAAATTAAACCCTATACCAATCCGTTTGGCCAGCGTAGTATTAGTAGGCCAAGTATCCCTCCGTCACTGGAGGAGGCCCGTCCCTACAGTGGAACATTAATGGGCTGTTATAATGATTGTGAATAGTAGAGTGACAATAGTATCATAACAGACCATAAACTCTAATTAGGGGGATGAGCCTTCATAAGCGAGGTATGAAAACCTAGCTTGCTAAAGCCATATTGGTCAGATTTCGTTTTGTGGACTTAAAAGGTCTCTTTTTTTTTGCTTTTATTTTTAATATGATTACGTTAAAATCACAATGAACAACCAAGTCCATGATATCAGGTATATACACTTAATTCAATCAAATCAAATGATAGTCATAAGCAGATGTGTTTATTTTAACGATTGTAAATATAAGTCATTTAGTAAGACACATTCTCGACGAATAACGAGTACTTCACGAGTCTTCTTTATTAACGAGTCCGTATTGGGAATGGGTCAGAGAAATCTATACAAAAGAGTAGTATAATACTATTATTACGATTTCTAATAAATTAAATTACTAAAAAGAATATCAACACAATTACAACAAAGAAATAGTTACATCTCTCATTACAATGAATCTTATTTCTCACGAACTTACAAAATTTATCCCTTAAACGAGACAGTTTGAAATACTTACTAGTAACAAATATTCACGCAAAAATGAACCTTATTACAAGAGAACAAGAGCTAAGTAGTTAGTAGTTTTGTGGTAGTAAATGAGATGCGTTTGAATGTGTAGTATGATGTCGTAAAAGAGGTATTGTCCACAGACAAGAAACATCGCCGCAACGTTCAAGCATCTGTGATGTATGTGCTGTCTAGCTCTGGGAAAATATTTGTTAACTACATTATTGGCGTTATAATGGCGGAATCAGGCCAAAGGAGAATAATGTAGAGTTTGTTGCCTTAAATATTTGTATTTGGTAAGCAAACGCTGGTATCAAGTAGTTCTGAACTGTACCGTGAGTTCGTTTCTGCTGCCTAAAAGTTCGAAGGCAGAGATAATAAAATATCTAACTCTTGAGAAAAAAAGAATATGACCACGGTGAACTGACTGATTTGAACAAGATTTTATGTAAAGTAAAAAAAAAATTGTGAATAAAATTGTTTTTTGTCTGGATACTGTTTATAGATTACTTTTCGACACTTCCATAATTGATAGCTTTTTTTGAAGATGTTGACATGTTACATAGAACCCTTGTAATTAATAATAACCCCATGGTGGTTTCCGATTACGAGAATTTTACCTTCAAGTATCCGCATAGATAAGAGTGGAATATTGGAAGTCAGCGATTTTCTTTCAATTTTGAAGAAAGCAAATGGAGTTCAAAAAATATGTTTCTTTTAAAAACTTACCTAGGATATACTTCAACTTTGAGAACTTCATCACCAACTTTAAGATTCTCTGGTATTCTGATAAATCTTAGATATTCACCGACTGGATAGAAATTACAACCTGAAACAAAAGAAAACATCATTAATATTATGTTTAGGGAAATGACTATTAATCCGTGTGGTGACGGAGTAAGAATACAATATGTCACCTGCCCATCTCATCATATGGGTATCGTAAAAACCAACTAAGGGACTATCCGTAAAATTATATTTTTGAAATAAAAAGAAGGAACGCTTGAAAGTAAATCCTATACCAATCCGTCTGGCCAGTCTGGTATTAGTAGGCCAAGTATCCCTCCGTCACGGGAGGAGGCCCTTCTATGCAGTGGGACATTAATGGGCTGCTATGATGAGGGACCATTATCGAAGACCCCTGCTTAAAACTAAAATGTACCAACTGAGAGATCAAATTATATTATTGACATTAATTTACCGGTTGAGATGTAACATACTTCAGCTTACGCGTAAAAGAAGTAGCTGTTCATATAAGTTTTAATAGGAATCGTAGCTTACAACTTTTAGGTTATGACATTGCTACTACTAATCCATCATCCAAAATAATTTTCATTAAGTCGACTGTTACTAGGATCGTAGGGACCCACCATTTAGTCTACTTATACCAAACGAATAGTTTTAGGGGTTTTGTCTATTTTTTCCATTAAATTTTTGAAGAGCTATTGCTGAGAGTTTTCCTTGAGTCAGGTTTTACTATGGGGTTTGGTAAAACCACGTTTTTAATCCATCTTCACACGAAGAATGATTTATAAACTATTGATAATTAATAAGTTTTAAAGACAATGTACTACTCAAAAACTGTACGTACTATTCAAAGTTAATTAGGCTAACAGTAAGTGCTAGTAATTATTTAAGTTGCGACATTGTTCCACAAATGGACTATTGAATAAATAGCACCTCTATTGTTCAGGAGGGAAAAACTGTCAGCGATAGGTGATCGGATAATAGTACCTACATAGTGGCCCTGTTTTTGTTACATTGAGAAACTAGAATTAGAACGTTAATTCTCGATCATTCAGACCATTAGTTTTTTCATTTTTCTTTTTATCATCATCATACATCATTAAATCTTAATTACTTATTAACCTGAATTCTGCTGTCAGGTCAAAGTAAATTCAGCCCACAGCATAAAAACGCCAATATGGACAGAGATCAGTGCACCTTCCCGAATGAACCAATAATGTTGTTCAGACAATCATGATACTTGCTGTGTTTGCTTTGAAATAAACTTATAGATCGCAAAACGCATCCAGTGAAATAAATCCCATTTCGTATAAGTAGTATCTCTTCTAGAGAATCTACGTCTAGATTTTGACACATTTTCAGAACTAAACAGTAACTGCGATATTAAGGCTTTCGCGGTATGCGGCTACGGTCAAGTATTTACTAGTTGTAATAAAAAATATTCAAAGATAATTACTTACAAAGTTAACACTTAGTGAGAATATTACAGATAAGCGAAAGTAAGAAAGAAAGAAAACACATCAAATATTTAGCTCGAGTAATCTTTACTGGCATCCAAATTATATACCATTGGAAATTGAAGTGGGTGTGCCGCAACAATTTTAGAAACAGTTCACTTATAAGTCGATAATATCTTTCAAACAATAAGCTAAATCTAAGTTTAACTTGGAATACAGTATTTTCGTTATCTAATAAGCTTTAGTTTTTTTATCACAAATTTAGGAAATTTAGGACTCTAAGTTAAGATTATGTAATCTTGTAATTTCACAAGATTCTTTATCTTTTTATCTAAACACATCAGCATTTTACTGTTTGATTAAGCGGGCATGGCTGTATTGTAATGATGATCACTTAAGTGCCTCTTGCTGAAGATATCTGCTAAATGTGATTATGATTTTTATTTAAAAAAATGTGAGCTCAATATTACCTACTTACATCATCATAACAGCCCATTAATGTCCCACTGCAGGGACGGGCCTCCTCCCGCGACGGAGGGTTACTTGGCCTACTAATACCACGCTGGCCAGACGGATTGGTATAGGGTTTAATTTCAAGTTTTCCTTCTCTTTATTTCGTAAAAATAGTAGTTACGGTTATTCCCTTATTCGGTTTTTACGACACCCATGGGATGAGATGGGGTGGTGACATATTGTATTCTTACGCCGTCACCACACGGATAATATTATATACGTATATATAAATAATATTACGTTCTCAAATAAAATCTAGCCATTACTCAAACTGTATCAAACTGGCCCAAAACTAAGAACTTCCTACATTTCAAAGTGTCAAGAATGTTGGGTCTATGCACCGCGACGAATCGCATCTAGCAGCTGTTATAGAACATTTTCCCATCAACAGTAACTATTGTCGGTTTCACAATATCGACGCTTGAGTGGAAATTGATGGCTGTTGATCGAACCATGAAATTTGCAAACCTTTTGTCGCATATGATTTGAGAATATTATTTTTTGATGTTGCCATAATTTGATGACCTAAAACTAGTGATTGTGTTGCCTATTTATTTTTAGTTATCTAACTTTAATTTGCATTATAAAGTCATTGTAAGTAATTGACTAACAATTTCTTAAGTAAGTTGTTACTGCAAATTACTTTTTTAATGTTATCATTGTACTGTTTTGAGTGATTTATAATTAGATTATCCGTGGGTAAATATTACTACATCTTGCCCGCATGGTGACAGACTAATGTTAATTGTGACCATCTCATCTAAGATCGGCAAGCTGCCGTAAACTACTAAGCGACTACCTTACAATCAATATCTCAAAGAAAGAAGAAAAACTTAATAATGTGAAAGATTAGACCAAGTTTTCATCTATAAATGATAAGGCCTATCTCCACCGTGTGATAAAATGTATTAAGACGCTGTGATATGGGTTCGATGCCTAGTGCCGGATAAAAGACATTTTTAAAAAAGAATTCCAATAGCTCAGTCAGACCAACTAACAACTTCAAGGCTGAAAACCGGTATAGTGTAATAAATAATCCAACAAATTAATTTTATAAATTGATACTTAACCACTTATAATAACTATTACTCATAAACGTTAAATGAATGTGAAAAGCTCATGACTGGCTCATGACGGTCTCAGTAGCAACAAAAATTAATATTCTCACGACCACCTAACGACATATTATTAGTGATTAGTTATGTAAGCTCTGTTTAATCGGATAATGGGTTTCGTGCCTTCATAAACCCTTTTAAATTAAACATAGTTATTTACTCGCAAGAATAAAACGTTAAATTAAAAACGCAAAATTTTTATAGAGTTAATTATGTAGTTAAAGTCGTATTTGAGAATGTCGCGAGTGGGAGGCCAAATAAGACAGATTTTATGTAAAACACAATAATTTTCCTAAAGAATGATTGAAATCAAATTGAATTAAAAGAACTCCTGACAACTAAAACTGAATTAACATACAAACTAAATTAATTAACATTTTGCTGACGAAATTAATAAAAGATGTATCGAACATTTTGCTTATTGTGTATGTGTAACACTTCCCATCTCAACCAAACTTTAATGTTCTATGTGTAATAATATAATTACTCTTAAAACAGTAGATAATTATTATGTCTTTATAAACCTGGACGATGCGCTGTATTGAAAGTCAATTAAAAAAAACCACTGTCTATCTTGTACGAAATTAAGCTTTAACAAAATTAGCTTATTTTGATGTCTGAGAAATACCAAAATACCCATGATCTACTTTCATGTATACAGGGAGTATTATTTTCTTTTCTTTTTTCGTTTTTTTAAAAAGACAACACCCGCACTAGGTCTCATGCCCTGTGTCGCGGGGACCTTTTGCAAACATCAATTAACGGACACAAAGAACACCCAGACCAGGACAATAATTTGTGGATATCACAAATTATTGTCCTGCGTGGGGATTGAACCCACAACCTCTTGCACGGCAGCCGCTTGCGCTACCGTCGCGCCACCGAGGTCGTCAATATTATATTGCTTTAAGTTGACAAACGAGCAAGCGGCCCTAGTGGTAAGTAGTTACCGCCGCAGCGCCGTTAGACGTCATTACTGCTTGTAATGCTACCTTTTATTAGCAAATTATAATTAATATAAATAATTTTAGTAGTCATACTACCTATTACGTCAAAAACATCATTTCCTACTACGAAGCTTCTTATCACATAATGAAAAAAGTCATGGTTAATACCTTCGTAAGCCCCGTTCCCAAGTAACTTATGGTTTATTATTTTTAAATCAGATATTATATCACTAAAACTATATTTTAACGAACAATAAAACTTGTCAATGAATAAATTCTTACGTATGAAAAAAACAATGGGTAGATAAAAATCTTCTTAACGTGTAAATTAATTAAGTAGGTACATCAATTATGACTGCTCATTAGTTACTAAAATTAATAATTAGTTGCCCACAAGCTCATAGCTTTTATTGCTTTTTGTTTGATAAACGACATCCGTAAGAAACTTTTTTTCTGTAGAACTTATTTCAGTCGAGTTTTTACCGCAAAAACGTGCGAGAAATAAATGTAAAAAAGTAAACAGTTTTGATTAAATTACTTTTCACCAACAAATGGATAATTGAAATGAAAATCTTTTTCAAGTAAGTATAATAAAATACAATTGTCCTTATTTATGTCCCACATTAGGAACATAACTCTTTATGTGATAGAGTGAAACTTAGCCTGTATACTGCCAAGACCTGTATGCCAAGTTTCCCTTTAACCCTTCAGAGCTTTTAAAGCCTACATTAATTATATTATTAGCTTTATCTTGAATATATCATAAGAGAAATATGTAAGTATGAAGTACATATTCATTTGAAGAAATTTCTTTCTCTTACTAAGATGCGCGCCAGAAAAAAAAATTCTATTGAAGGAGCTTTGAAAAACCTTCATCAACGGATACCTAGACACGGTTTAAAACTTAACCTTGTATAATAAATTCAACAAAGAACACATAACAGTTTCATAAATCGACCTCTAAGCCTCCAAGCAGGCTACATAAACACAAGATAAATGCTAGTCTCTTCATTGAACCGTGTGATCGACGAGATAGCGGAGGTTCTCACATCTCATGGCGTGTCGATCCACGCAGATAAAATACCGTACTGGTACGGGTAGCGGCTTGCAATTATATCATACACTGTATTTGCTTCTAGGTCAATTACAATACTACCTGTAATAAACAAATAATTTGCAATGGCGACCCTATGGCAGAGTGAAGTCAACAGTATTAAAAAGCAGTGATCATGCTGACCAATGTTTGACTAGAGGTATGTGAATCGTAGCCGTGATCTTCGGCGTCGCAAGGAAATGCACTACAACACCATTTTGGTCATTAGAAAGAGATTAAGTTATTATTTTTATTTCTTTATAGCAATTATATAACTCCCGCAATAGAAATCAGGCTCGGGACAATAATTTAAAAATCACAATAAAAGTTGTCTTGCGTGGGATCCACACTCGCGACCTCTTTCAACGATACTCTTTTAAAACGATATATTATTATAATCTGGTGCAGTTCTAGCGTTTGAGGCGTTGCCCCTAGTTCTGAAATCTTAATTAACCGCATTATCAAAAGTAACTAGGTATAGCAAGTGGCAATATTCATTCAGACTCCAGAAAACTAAATAATTTTATGCCTAGATGCTGACACACTTTTCCCAAACTTAAACAGTAATTTATAGCCATTATCAAGAATAATACAAGCAGTTAAGTAGTTGCAGCAAAAATCAAACAATAAATGCACTTCTCGATTCTGATCTAAATATGAATTGTGGGAGAAAAGTTATGACTGAATAGTTATTCTAAAAGTACCGATTACAAAAAAAAAATATTCATTATTTTTTCAAACTTTATTTTATAATTTATTTATTTATTTTCAATAAGTTTGGTAAAAAAATATGTATAAAATAGGTTACGTAGAATTCTTGTCAGTGTTATGCATACCGTAATTGTAGTATACAATATATCAGATGAAATGCTGTATATTGTTTTCTATAGAATGTTTTAATATTTCATTTTGTTTGTTTCTTTATCATTATGTTTACTGCTACTGTTATAACGTGCTCTACATGAATAGTATGTATAGACTGAGTCAATACCACCCATCTCATAAAATATTTCAGTAATTAAAAACAATTTCCAAGTTTCTATTAAAATGTTTCTTATTTTATTTTATTTTTAAATATTATTTTTGCCGACGGTACTTTACATTCAGTCACAAGGTTGCGGAACATCATACTTAAGTACTTCCTGTTACCCATTGTGTTTAGTAAAGTAAGTTAAAGTTATAATGGCTGCAAATAGCGGGTGTTAGTGTTCAACTTACCTATCAGAGAACGTCTCGTTAAAAGATAAAGTCAGTTTTTTGCCATATCTAGGCAGCCAATAGTAGCATTTTGATATCCTATTAGTTCGGTCGCAGACTAAGAATACAAAATTTCGCTAAAAGTTATTGGCTCCGAGTGTCGTAAAAGTAAAAGTGGCATAATAGTCAATAAGAGATAGAAACTATCTTTACAAGAAAGAGTTAAGTTTTTAAAGTGTATAAACACCGTTCATGATTAAGATTACACTATTTTTTTTTTTGAAATCTTATTTATTTAAAAATAGCCATACATCATATAGATTAAGTCGGCTATTACACTATTATTCTATAATTGTAAGAAAAATGTCTGAAACAGACAAACAAAATACAAATAATTTAAATTATAACAACTTAACCTGTCTTGTACCTACTCTACATTCTCTTCATCAATATTAAACAAGTATAATATTAACATTTCATAATGTCAAGTATTACATATTGGTAATAATCGTATGCTCATTCGTTGCACGCAATCACTAAACAAAACTATAAACATTGCATGCCTCACGATAATAAATCTGACTGACGTTTCAAACAGGTTATGACCGAAGTTCACGTGGCAACTGGATTGATCTTTTGATCATGCTTATCTTAACCTCAGATGGGCAGGTAAATTTTTAGGTCGAGCTTTTACTTTCTAAAAAACTCCCACATTAGATCATGCCCTTACAACATAAGCAAGAGTTTAACGGACACAAAATTAAATACCATCCAAGCTCAGAACACTCATTTGTAGATTGCACTAAGAGTAGTCTTTAAAGTCGATCTAATGACCCCAGCCACTGCCAAGCACTAGTCAACCAGTTTACTTCTTAAAAATTAATACAGGAATAGTTTATTGATTAATTTATTTCCCTGTTGCAAATTATTATAAAAAAACTATCCGCGAATGCCAAGGGCTTTAAGTTTTGCCATGCACAAAAATAAATGTTTCTTTATCATTGAATAATCCTTGGTTATGGTTATGTATGGTATACAATGGTTGCAGCGCCTAATTACAGTTATCTCCTATGTAAAAATTATGACGTCAAGAAAATGCTGCAGTAGAGTTTGATGCGCCGCTTCTTCTCTACTAGCGCTTTGGAGACGGTGGTAAAGTTTTCTAAACTTAGAAATGTTTTTAAATTTAGATTAAGTAGCGTTATATGACGTCAAAAAGATACAATATTATTGTACTACTTTGAATAAATGAATGAAACTGAAAAAAAATATTACAACGTACATAATAGCCTTAAGATTGAAACTACATAGAACTTAAATTACTCATTATAACAAATAATCTACATCACAGAAACAAGCCAAGGAATTTGGAAAACATCATTGTATAAGAACTCTAATAAGCTTTCTAATGTCATCTTTTCTGATACAAACTCTATCATTACAGATCCCGAACTATCTAGATATACAATATTTCATTATTACTGTTAGTGTATAATCTTTTAAAATATAGGCTTTGCTGCAGTATATCCAGGTCGATAACGGACAGGGTTTCTCTCGGTTATGATCGATGTTATCTTTATAAATACTGTAACGTGGAATATGTAGTCTATTGAAGATACAAGTAAAATTACCTACGTCTGTGTCCAATTACTAAAAGTATGTTTATGTTCGTGGTAAATGACCTTTGCAAACATTGCACCGTTTTGAACCTACCATGCTGTATCCCCTTAATATTGTAAAAGGAAGGTGATCAATTGCAGATAATTATTATCAATGTGAAAAGAATCATCATTCCCCTAACCTTATCACAATTTTATTTGGGGTCGGTGCAGCATGTCTTCCTCTTCCATACTTTCCTATCGGACGTCATCTTACAAGTAACACTCTTCGCAGCCATATCATCTTTCGCCGAAATTCTATAAAATCCTCTGAACTGGAGAAATCGCTTGCATATTATTAATTATTTATTTTTAATTTTCGGATTATTCGTTGTAAATCCACCACATGTCATTAAAGCCATTTCATGTATTATAATATTACAGACAGTCAGACCACAGAAGTTTAAATTAATCGCCGGCTCATCAAACCAAGCCAAGTTATTTACGTGAATAATTAGATGATCAAGTTTGTTTGGAAATCTGGATCAATACATTCAATACAATGTGTTTCATTCTCTTATTTACCATTAGTACGCCGAGTTAAGTGTGAAATTATAAACGTAAACTTGATTACAATCAGCGTAACTTAACGTACAGTAAAAGTAAAATAAGTGAAAGGGCGGTATTACTTTACAATAAATTAACTTCTTGATAACAAGTAATTCAATACAGTGTAAAGTAATTTAAATATATTATTCCTTCTCTTTTTTGTTACGGCTGTCGGAAAGGGATAAAAGATTGGAGTTTAATACTAATTTAGACTAACAAAGTTTATGAGTGTGGGAAAGCTACTGGCTTACGCAATTCTGTAAGACAGTTTAAAAGCAATTTTGAAATTATTACTTTTATAACTTTATCATTAATATTGTAGAGTTTATTTTAAAATTCCTCTTATCCCATTTACTTTCCTATAACTGTGTAAAAAGTACCTAGCATGATAATGAGTAAGTCGCAAGAAAAATAAGTTATCATGTGACCCAAAATAAAACTAATAAGAAAAAGATGTGTTAGAAATTATGATGGAAGTACTAGCATCAGTTTATCTTAATGCTAGTGAATTTAAATATAACTTCAAGTTTACTGAGGTGGTCTCTGCTTGTTGAGGTTTACACAGTCAAAGCAATCCAAAAAAAAATGTCCTAAAACGGTTAAGTCATGTTTACTTTCTTTCTTTGGCAAAGATGAGGTATAGTTGCAGAAAGCTTTCTGCAACTATTACCTCATTTTTGCCTTATAGAAGCCTCCATAACACCCACGATAATGTGATGGTGACATTTCCTTTACACATGGAGAACTCTTACCAACAGGTTTAACTACTTGCAAGTAGGAAATAGTAGTAATAAAACGTAATCACTCAGAGAGTTTAATCGAGCAATCAATATGTCCATTAAAGAGTTATATGACACGACCATTATAAATATATAAGTTAACATAATATTTGCATATCCCTTGAACATACTGCTAACTTAACATTAATTGGGCGCTAGGGCTGTCAGTAAGATTAACATTGGTGCCATCTAGGTGAAAGAACTCTAATTTAAAATATAGGAAATTGTAAAGTGATAATTATATAATTGTAAAACCTCCATCAAGATAATAAAAAGGAGGAATAACACAGTGCGGGATTAGTATTTTCTTTTTAAAGTGAAAAGATTTTAGTACGTTTGATACTTCGTCATTTGCAAAAAGACTTAGTAGTTTTGGCTGCCTCTTGCCTGTTTGAATGCCTGATTTCCTTTCTGTCTTTCAGTCCTAATCTTCGATTATCAACGCAGGCTGTTCCTTTTAGAGTTGCGTGAGTTTTTAGTCTTTTTAAGTTTTCTTTATTGCACTTCTCCTTTTTTTAATCATTTTCTACTTGTTTTACTAGAAGCAGTTAGGCCAGTTAGATTACTCTTAAGTTTTTTTTACGGAGTTTTATTCTCTATCTATATCTATTTTTTGCGGTTTTTTCATTTTAACAAAAGGAGTATGAAATTTGGCATAACATTTAATATTATTACTTTATTACTACACGAACTTCATTTATTTAACATTACGTTTGACAGCCCTACAGAGAATACCTACAAGTAACAAAATATTTCCTCGCAACGAGTGGAACGTTGAGCTACCGCTTTCGATTTTTCTTCTGATTTAATTAACATTAACACTTGCGCGTATATATCCGTCATTATGTCACACTTTTAAATGTATTCGTAAGTTAAACACGTCGCTAATTAACTGTTGTGTAATCGATAATTAGATTCATAAAACAATAATTAATTAAGATAACTGTATTTTTCGAATTTAAGTTTAACTAGCCGCATATCGCGACTACACCATTGCCTATGAAACAATCAGGGGTGCGCCAAAGTTCACCTAAAATTTCAACTCCTATAATTGGAAGTCCGAAAATGTTCTTCCTAACATTTTTCATCCTAACAATCGCAATTCCTAATTTTTTTGTCCCTAATGTTAATAATCCGAAGCATTCAACTTCATAATTTCAGTAGCAATAAACATCTATTATACTATTATTTGTTGTCCTATATTTTCTCAACATAGCCATCTTTAATACTATAATTTAAAGTCATATCTTTTTTGTTTAGATTTCTTTTTATTCATAATAATTAATATTATTATACATTAATTTTGCGTAACTTTGTTGACAACATGTAGGTATAACATAATATACCAAAGACCAGAGCAAAACCAGAGTCCCGCTCCAATCATTCAGTCAAGATCCAGAAACGAAATGGGTCCTATTCATAATTAATTATTGGTTTAGGTTATGGTAGAACTGTGACCCCAAAGCACGAGCCGAGCGAGCGCAGCGAGCGTGCCGCGGCAGCGGCCGGCGAAGTGCCAGAACCGAATTGGTCCTTTACTTATTGGTTTAGTTACGGTTATGGTAAACTCTCAGGCCATAAGCATAACTGTGAACGAGTCATGTTTTATGGATTTCATTCATTTAAGACAAAAATATTCTAATAATTTTAATAAACAATAATAAAAAAAAATGGTTTAATGTAAAAATTTAAAAAGTTGTTAAGTAAAGTCACAAGAAATAGTATCAAAACAAACCTTTTTATTACTTTCACTTGGTAAATATTTCTTTCTGAGTATGAGAGAAAATGAAGAAGTGAAAAAGTGGTGAAGATCGAGAGTGTGTCTTCGAGGGTTGCGTACCTTATCGTCAGAATTACCAAACGATATTCGTTGAAGGTAATACAGGTTTACGCTCCCACGTCAGCTCACTCCGACAATGAGGTAGAAGAGATGTATGAGGATATTTCCGGAGCCATACATAGCTCAAAGACCCAATACACTGTTGTCATGGGAGACTTTAACGCGAAGTTGGGTTCTAGAAGTGGAAATGAGTGGAGAGTGGGGCTCTTTGGATATGGACAAAGAAATCCACGGGGCCAAATGCTTGCGGACTTCATGGAGAAGGAGGGACTTTTTATGATGAACTCCTTCTTCAAGAAGCGTAACTGCCGCAAGTGGACCTGGCTTAGTCCTGATGGTGTCACCAAGAATGAGATTGACTTCATCATGTCGACAAAACGCCATATATTTAATGATGTCTCAGTGATCAATTCGGTGAAAACCGGAAGTGATCACCGGATGGTGAGAGGCACATTAAATATAAATCCTAGGCTGGAAAGAAGTCGGCTGATGAAGTCTACGCTCCGACCTACACCAGTCCAAATCCCCGAGAACTTCCAACTCATATTACAGAACCGCTTCGAGAGCCTCAGCGAATGTGTTGATGTGGACGAATACCACGAAAGGTTTGTGGAAACTGTCCGTACAGTCGGTTCCGGTGCTTTTAAGATCCAGCACCGGAGAAGATCAAAAAAGATCTCCGACCACACTCTCTCGCTCATGGAGCAAAGGCGTACGATGACGCTGCAATCTCCAGACGATGCTGATCTGTATAGACGGCTCAATAGACAGATCTCTAAGTCACTGACTCGCGACCTTCGGCACTTTAATACATTTCGTATTAAAGAAGCCATTGAGCAAAATAAGGGCTCCAAAGTGTTCGCAAGAGATCTGTCTCTAGGTCAGAGCCAACTTTCTAGGCTCAAGACTGGGGATGGCAGAATAGTGTCGTCCAAGCCTGAGCTCCTAGAGGAGATTGAGAAGTTTTACGGACAGTTATATACTACAACACAGCCACCTAGTGATCTGGCCGTCGATCCTAGAGCTAGATTAACGCGACACCATACCGAAGAAATCCCGGACGTCAGTCTGTGTGAGATTAGTGATGCTCTTCGACAACTTAAGAACAACAAGGCACCGGGGTATGACGGAATCACAAACGAGCTGCTGAAAGCCGGTGGAGAACCCATTCTCAAGGCTCTTCAGAAGCTATTCAATTCCGTTATACTCGAGGGAAAAACGCCGCAGGCGTGGCACAGGGGTGTGGTGGTACTGTTCTTCAAGAAGGGCGATAGAACGCTACTTCAAAATTACAGACCCATCACTCTTCTGAGCCACGTCTACAAATTGTTCTCAAGAGTCATCGCGAATCGTCTCGAACGCAGACTGGACGACTTCCAGCCTCCCGAACAAGCCGGTTTCCGAAAAGGCTTTAGTACCATAGACCACATCCATACGCTGCGGCAGGTTATACAGAAGTGCAATGAGTATAACCGGCCTCTATGCTTGGCGTTCGTGGACTATGAGAAAGCCTTCGATTCGATCGAGACATGGGCAGTGTTGCAGTCTCTTCAAAGGTGCCAAGTTGACCAACGATATATCGAAGTGCTGCGGTGCTTATACGAAAACGCCACCATGTCGGTTCGTCTCCAGGGTGGATTATCTGGCCCTATTCGGTTGCAGCGAGGAGTAAGACAGGGTGATGTCATATCCCCGAAACTATTTTCTGCTGCACTGGAAGATGCTTTTAGGCTTATAGACTGGGACGGACTCGGCATCAACATAAATGGCGAGTATATCACGCACCTTCGATTTGCTGACGATATCGTGGTCATGGCTGAGACCATGGAGGACCTCAACACAATGCTCGATGACCTCAGTAGAGTCTCTCAACAAGTGGGTCTTAAAATGAACATGGACAAGACCAAGATCATGAGAAATGTCCATGTTGTACCCACTCCAATCACGGTTGGAGGCTCTACACTCGAAGTTGTCGACGAATATATTTACCTGGGACAGTTAGTCCAGCTAGGTAAGTCCAACTTTGAGAAGGAGGTCACTCGTCGAATCCAACTCGGATGGGCAGCGTTCGGGAAGCTAAAACGTATCTTCTCGTCCACATTGCCGCAGTGTCTGAAGACAAAGGTCTTCGACCAGTGCGTGTTGCCAGTGATGACGTATGGAACAGAGACGTGGTCGCTTACTATGGGCCTTCTCAGAAGGCTTACAGTCACTCAGAGGGCACTTGGGAGTTACCCTGCGTGATCGAATCAGAAATGAGGAGATCCGCAGGAGAACCAAAGTGACCGACATAGTGCTCCGGATTGCCCGGTTAAAGTGGCGGTGGGCAGGGCACATAGCGCGAAGAACCGACAGCCGTTGGGGCAGAAAGGTTCTAGAGTGGCGACCGCGTACCGGAAAACGCAGGGTGGGGAGACCCCTCACACGGTGGACCGACGACCTCATAAGGACGGCGGGAAGCCGATGGATGAGGGAGGCGCAGGACCGCGCAAGGTGGCAGTGTTTAGAGGAGGCCTATGTCCAGCAGTGGACGTCAATTGGCTGAAATGATGATGAGAGAAAATATTATGGTGAAAATGTTTAGGGATAAAAGCGTTATGACAAAAAACATTAGGAGTTTAAATATATTTACATAACGATATTATTAATAACGATTTTCGGAAACATGAGTGTTATGAACATCGCCGGTAGCAATACAAATAGTATGAATAAAAACTTTGGGATTTAAAATTTTAGGAAGAGATAAGAAATTTTAGGAGATTCGGATTACAAATCGTTAGGAAGAACATTTTCGGAAGAAGTACTTTAGGTGAGCCAATAAGGACCCAACAATCAGACACATCAAACATGTCACCGTATTCCATGTTTGTCTCACAGGCTGGATTAAAAAAAAAGCCATACATAAAACTTGTCTTTAGTTTTTTAAAGAATATGCAAATGGTTCCCTTTCAACAGGATTTTATTACTTGGACAGTGTTAATTTTCTTACAAGTACTAAAACAATATTAGCAACTAAACTGTTTTATCAAGGAAGTACAAGTTTAACAAAATCATTCTTGATTGGTAAAAAGAAGTAGGCAGTAAGTTTTTATAAACCGGTGTAAAAAAATCCTGACGTTAGCTAAATTGTACTTTATTTTTACGCTATTATTTATTATCATTTTCTCGTAGCCAAAAAATACTTACTGAAGATTTTGTGCAAACAATGTCACGAGAAATTAAACTCATAATGAACACATTTAAGAACTAACTTCCTATTATACATAACTAAAGTTTCCCGGTTCCCATAAAATAGTTGTTGATTACGTAATATCCAGATAAATTAGCGCCCAGCACTATGATCATTAACAAGATAAATTGCTCTCAAAATCAAATTAAAACTACATTGTGAAGGTAATCTATGTATTAGCAGATTAAATATCAGGATTTTCTCTGTGATAAATAAATATAAAGTTACTGTATGATACGAATAATGTAGAATAAATAAATTAATAAATAAATAATCTTCACACATCGCCACCGAGTCCCAAACTAAGCAAAGCTTGTACTATGGGTACCTACTAGACAACGGATTAATATACTTAAATACTTTTTTTTTGTAAATGTAAACAAATATATAAATAATATATAAATAATACATAAATAATAATATATAAATAATACATAGAAAACACTCAGACCAATGCAAACAATCATGTTCATGCACACAAAGATATGCATTGAGCGGGAATCGAACCTGAGACCTCTGCGTAGCAGCCATGTAATATACCGACTGCGCCACAGAGGTCGCCATAGAATAGTACTAAATGAGAAACTTTAAGCAAAGGATTTGATTAACTTTATCGCTATATTAACTCTAGGCTATCGTCATCATTCTCGTGTCAGCCAATGGGTGTCCACTGTTGGACATAGGGTTTCTCTAAATATTTACTCCCTGCGCGGTCATGTGGTTTTCTAATACATCGGTATTCCGCCCCGTGCGTCTGAACTAGGATGTCGTTATAGGCTTTAAGGAGAATTTGGACATACTTGGTGTGTATTATACGGTCAATCCAATAACAAGTTTGAAAATAACAGAGAATAAATAACAAATAAATACCCAGAGACGTTTAACAAATAACTTTATATTTCTATAATTAACAAAATGATATAATTACTTCTTTACAATTGGTTAGCATAAAGTAAATATCGTAAAGAAATGAAGAGTAACATAATCAAGCCTTGATGTAGATAACGGGTTTCGTTAGAAATCGAAATCATAGGTCAGGTATTATTATCTCATCTCTAGGTGGTTGACCCCAAGCCACTTAAGAACACATTAAAATGTACTTTTACTTTTATTCTATACAATTTTTCATATAAAACCTGTTCTTTGAGAATAAACACGTGTAATGGTAATGTACGAAAAAAAACTACAGCTGTGTAGAATATGTTCTCAATTACTTTTGGTTAATACCTAACTGTAATTATAAAAAAATATTTGACAGAAAAGGGCTATATTTTCTTCATTATCTACGCTTTTTCACAGTTTCATTTAGAAATATGTAACTTGTAAGGAGACTTCATTACATTTAGGAAGAGTGAAGAATACAAAGTGTGTCTATGTGATCTCAATGTCATGTGTACATAAGAAGTTTTGATAAAAAAGCCTACACCAACCCGTCCGTACTTTCTTTATAATATATCCTCTCTGTAGAGGAGTATCAAGGAAAAAAGGTATCATCATAACAGCCCAATAATGTCCCACTGCAGGTAAAAAGGTATCACCATCTCATAATGGCCTACGCAGACCCGGACGGCATGGCAAGGGATTTTAATTTTTACTAATGGACATTCAACCGTACTGTTACAGAAATACGACATAAATTGCTATGCTTTAAAATGATGCCGCGGCATTGAAAGGGATTTTATCGCACGGCATTTTTCATTTTAAAGCAAAGCAATTTACAGGGACGGGCCTCCTCCTGTTACAGAGAGATACTTGGCCTACTATTACCACGCTGGCCAGACGGATTGGTATAGGGTTTAATTTCAAGTTTTCCTTCTTTTTATTTCGTTAAGATAATATTCACGAATAGTCCCTTAGTCGGTTTTTACGACACCCATGGGATAAGATGGGGTGGTGACTTATTGTATTCTTACTCCGTCACCACACGGAGATTTTATGTATTTATACTTACAAAATGTCTAAGAAAAGTTAAACTAAATGTCACGTAACCTTCTAGTCAGATTTCTTTCTTTCCAAGTATCTAGTTCCACTTAAGGTAAGATTAGAGATGTTATATAAATACATGTTTTGATCGCACTCTCCCCATAGGAAGTTATAATCGAGTTAACATGTTACAAGATATATTGTAACGATTATGTAACAGATAATTAAATTATAAAACTATTTAATTATTAATAGCTCAAAATAAATAGATTAACATATCATTTTGAAAAATTAATAGCCTCTAGTGTCGAATGTATAACATAAATTAGATTAAGGAAATTTGTCTTTTGGAAATGTGGAAGTAATAAAATAAAATTTATGTTAAAATTATTATCTTTTTTTAAGTAGCCGTTTCTATACAATATTAAATGAGTTTTTGATACAAGTAAGCTTTATGTAAATTGTGTTTTGAAAGGACTTTGAGTATACTTTGTTAAGGGTTTTTTTTTATCTAGGGATTATCATAGTAATGGCTCATTTTCACTTCATGAATGCATGAGGAAGGCGGCTATTATATTATAAAGAAGTGGTGGTGTGTTGTAAAGCCTGCCACTAACACCTTGAGTGATGACAACATCAAGAGAGCTATACCGACAGAAAAGTCAACATACACGACAAGAATTAGGTACTTACACTTAGGGCCAATTAGCTCTTGTAGCATTAGTTACAAGGGCTAATTGGCCCTAATTACTAACTATAACTAATACCTATTTTACTGTGAAACGTAGATTGGGTAACGTGAACTACTTGCTTTAAAATATATTATAACTATGTTTGTTGTGTATTTTTCGTCTTTATCTCCTTTCGTTAATTTATTTATTTATTTAATGCACAAAGCACATTACAATCAAAAAATACAATCAACTTAATACTAAACATTTAGATCTAGATTGTAACGTAACACTAAGTATGTGCATACTACGAAATCACAATGAAAAACTTATACTAAAAAAGATGACAGTAAAAAGTAAGATACGCGAAAGCACAATACACCAAATGACGTATCACGGGTTTAACGAGTTTAAAACAGGGAAGTATCAGTGCACAATTTACGATGGAGAATGTCCTTAACAATGGAAATAAATTGATGAAGGCTGTGATTAAATATGTCAATAACTTTGTGATTGCTCCTTGCCATCTCGTTATATTGACGAGCCATCCTGGTCAGAGGGTTGTAATAAGATATATTGTTTTTATAAATTTGTAGGGAAAAGAGATTAATTTCGTTCGATCTACGGGCGCTAAATTTGATGTTAAAGCTTATGTGGGAGAGTAATTTGGGAGAGTCTACAATTGAATGAGTAATTTTATAGAGACAAGTTAAATCTAAACATAATAATATGCGTATGGTCTATAATGGCTGAACTTCAAATTTAAGAAGTCTATCGCGATAATTTAGGCTTGAGCTGCCGGGTTTTATGCGATAACATGGAATTCGGAGAAATCTTTTCTGGATTCGTTCTATTTCATCGACATGCGCCCTATAGTTCGGTGACATACCTAGGGCTACCATATTCCAGTATACTTCTCACGAGGGTGAAGTATAAGTTTAAGGTGCTGCGGGGATTTTTAAGGTATAAATATTCCTTTAATGATGTAATTTGTATCTCTGGCAAAAATTCCAATTCGTTATGACGATATTTTAGTTAGGAAAGAAATGAGTTTTTTTTATATGATGGGGAGGCAAACGCCCCAGCAAGTTACCTGATGGTAAGTGATCTCCGCCGCCCATGGACACCCGCAACATGATGATTTGTGTAATCCCCAAAATTATTAACTAGAGCCTGAATATTCTTTGTGCATGTTAATTTCATGTTTGTTGAAAAATACTCGCGACATAGGGAATTGTTCCCTACTGTGGGATATGTCCTTTATTAATTTTTTTTTTAAATTTATTGCTCCTTATATTGTAAATCAGTTTATACAATACAAATAAGCATGAACTATCAACTTGTCCGGATGCGCACGGGCAACGCTTTCAACGCTTTCTTTGGAAATCATGTTAGATCATTATCTAAAGGAAAAGTTAATTTATTTTAAGTGGATTATGTAAGCTCTACTGTATCTAAACTGTATATTGGTATGACTCACTGTGGACTTGTATAATAATATCAAGAGATATAAAAATTACTAAAACCATAAAGCTTTTGTTAAATAAATAAGTTCTATTTAATGTTTTGGATATTAACATGATACCAACATATCTAAAAGCTTTTGATGAGAAAATTATGCTAATTTTGTAGGCAATTGATTAACTAATTAATGAATTTACACGTAAAACTATGAAGTAATCTGTGGTAATGACGTGCATAAAACGTAAGTAAGTATTAAAATAAATTAAAAGAAAACATGAGCGTGATAATAACACTATTTTAAAATTTTGAATAAAATTGGAACAGATAAACAGAAATTAGAAGGAAATAAATGTGTGAGGACTGAAAATTGGTTTGGTAAACAACCAAAACGTTTAATTCTAATATCCAAGTAAAATATTAAATAATAACTCAATAACAAATTGACAAATAAACATCGCATAAATAACAGAAATATTGTAATTAATTACTAAACGAAGTAAGAATTAATTGACCTTTTAAACTCTTGCACCAGTTTAAATGGCGCCAGTAAAAGTAAAAAAAAAGATCATTTTAAAATTCATAAGCTAATTAATTTCAAAATGGTCGTTTATACGACTTTTAGTCAATATCTTAATTAGTAACAGACTTATTTAGCAAGTGTTAGTTAATGTCTTAAAAATGTAGCCTAAATACAAAGGTCAGACAGTATGATCATTACATTGCATGAACATGACTTAAAAATCTTCGGGAAAATGTTTTTTCGTTATGGAGGTATCAATAAATAGATCAAGTGCAAGACAAATAAAAATTTAGAACAGCATATGCCAGAACTCACTCTCTCACTCGAAATTATGCATTTAATTTGATTTTATTTTTAATTTCAACTCGTACTTTAACGTATTTCGTAAAAAAATATACATGGAAGCTTTTTTAATACAGTAGTAGCAAAAAAGGAAGTAAAATATAAATGCTAACTAAGCACAATATTTTATTCATTGTTCGGACTAAATAACTATAAAAGTGTATAACTATGCCTAAAAGGATACCTTAACTTTTGTTAAGGTATCCTAATATACAGGTTTCTGAAAGTAGTTATTCCTGTGTGATAAGATACATAGTACTGAGAAAGTTTAAATATAAAAAAAGTTGTCTGTATGTTGCGGTACATTTATCCACTATCATCAGATGACAAGAATACTGTTATAAGAGCATTGTTATTTAAACGCTCTATACTTATACTGGATGAGTATGAGAGTTCGATGTTAGCATGAGGTAAGTGTAAGCCAGCTTTACTTTAAGTGGCGACTCTACGTATGGTGACGGAGTAAGAATACAGTGTCTCACCACCCCATTTCATCCCATGGGTGTCGTAAAACCTAAGGGACTATCCGTGAATATTATCTTTAAAAAAAAAATTCAAATCGGTCTAGCCGTTTTCGAGAAATCTGGTAACAAACACAAAAAAAAAAATACAACCGAATTGAGAACCTCCTCCTTTTTAAAGTCGGTTGAAAAGAAGGAACACTTGAAATTAAACCCTATACCAATCCGTTTGGCTAGCGTGGTATTAGTAGGCCAACTATCCTTCCGTCACTGGAGTAGGCCCGTTCCTGCAGTGGGACATTAATGGGCTGTTATGATATTTATGCTGGATGAGTATGAGAGTTCGATGTAAACATTAGGTAAGTAGACAGGCTTCTGTTTAATTGGTAACCACCTTACCGTATGTTGAGGGTGTTGTAATTAGCTAATGGTCCCTACATCCTACCATATTATAAATGCTAAAGTTTGTGAGGATGAATGGGTAGGGCGGCATAAAAGGAAAATTGTAATCTAAACCCCATTACGCCTACTCGATGTGGTGCAGGTTATTAGCTTCAAGTGATTTTGTTAATAAACCAAATATTATTTTTTCTATGTCTTTACAATCCCCGTTGGCCATATTTTATTTGTCTTAGTTTCGTTTATATTAGTAAACTAAAAAACTAAATTCTTTAGTTTATAATTTTTCTTGGCACGGTCACTGATACAACTCGTATCCAGGCTAAGCCCACGTAAGTGGATTTCCGCCACACATATTTAAGCGCGGTGTTGTTTGATGAGGGGGAAAAGTTGAAGGACGCACACTATCACGAAATACCTACATTAATGCATTAAAATATCTTCATCATCATATCAGCCAATTGAAGTCCACTGTTGGACATAGGCCTTCTCCAAATACTGCCACCTTGTGCGGTCCTGCGCCTCCCTCATCCATAGGTTTCCCGCCGTCCTAACCAGGTTCGTTGGTCCACCGTGCGAGGGATCTCCCCACCAATTAAAATATTTTACATCCTAAATTCAATGCGGTCTGTGAGACCTCTGGCAGGTAGATTAGAGGTTAACACGATCATTTTAAATTTCGTGATCCATCCATTTTATCAATAAAATGTTCAGACATTAGACAAGCTTGTTAACCGTTAAATAATATTCAATAGATACTTTGTTGAGTAAGAATCTTTAACATTTTGTTTATTTGTATTTTATTGGCGAAGTTAGCAACTACACAAAGTCATAATAACTTCGATATAGTGTTGTCATACGCAATTGTATAATAATATGACTATTTTTAAAACAAAATACAATTTACTTTCAAAACGTTACTGAATCCAAATTACAAAAGTGTTATTTAATATTTATTTTTACTTACGACACCCATGGGATGAGATGGGGTGGTGACATATTGTATTCTTACTCAGCCACTACACGAATAAATATTTAAATTAATGATGATGATTTTAATCAGTTTTAATACTTGTAATTAACTAACTACAAGTTAATAAATAAAGATGACGATCTTGTGCACATCACTCACCAACATGCTAGAATATATTCCGTATTATCAAAAGCAATGCATGCATCAATCAAAATGACAACAAGTCGTAATTTAACTTTTCCCTCGCACCGCTGACAGACATTTAGTATTTCTTCAACGTACTGCTAAAACCTGTTTCTGTACAAGTTTGGAATAAAATGTCTTACTTGCATCGGTTTACTTGCAACGTAATCTTTGTCAATCTTATACAGTTGTCAAGAAGGTACTAATGGTATGCCTTAATAAATAAAATTAAATTAATTAACATTTAATTCTTGTTAGTTTAAATACATTATAACTGTTATTATGTAGATACTTTTTAATTAATGTATTCATGCATGTCTGCTGTATAAAGAAGGGATACTCGGCACGCTTATGCTACGATACACAGCCAGGTTTGTTGAGTATAAGATAATATTTTAGTATAAGATAATTTTAGCTCGACATCTAAATTTTGATAATAATACGCATTATCCTAAATTAATTACTTTCTATTATGCGTTGTGCAGTATGTCACTACACAATCTTATCCCGTACTTGTATTAAATCATAAAATCAATCAGAATAAGAGAAAAACTAGGCAAATATTATCTCGATTCAAAAAGGAGAAAATATTGGTACAAGATTTGGGACATTAAAGATCTGTTAAATACTATATTTTTTTTAAAGACACAGCTTATTATCGAACATGATGGAAAACACGATTGCAGCCCAGAAATTAAGGTAACGGATGGAGTCAAAAAACAACTGCGGTCTATCCAAATGCTTCTTACATTACGTCTGAAAAACTCAATATAATTCAATAGTAGGAAATACTTAAAAGTAATTAAAATTGTATAATTAAATAAGCCATATAGCACATTACCGTTATCTCCATAGTGTATATAGTATTAATAACTCCATAAGAAAAACATAAATAAATTATAAGATGGTGGTTATTGTGGGCATAAAACCCTAACGTTATTGCAAGGCTGATCGAACACAGGTCGTTGCCTTGAGTAAAAACTTAGGAAGCGCACAGTGCAGCGACGACTCCACATGCAGTGACTACCAGTATATGTTACTATGAGCTAGGGAACTATTAGGCATAGAGATGCTTACGTATCTATACTGCTCCTTACAATTAAGGTTATGTTTAAGATGCTGTTTCATTGTAGACATAATTATTTAAAAATAGATATTTTACATGATTTTTGTCGTATTTTTGTAAAAAAGTTAATTTTACGAACTACATACTAGGGTTATTTCTAAATAAATAATAATAAACATACTTATATACTTTTTTTTGTAAATACATACATATCATTACATAGAAACACTCAAACCAATGCAAACAATCATGTTCATACACACAAAGATTTGCATTTTGGATTAAGTATTATAATTAAGTTATTTCCGAATTATGTTAAGAATTAAGTATTTTAAGAATATTGTAAAAAGTTTTAATGTTTTTTATTCTTTGTTTTTGTAAGGTAATGACATACTCGTATCTTATGTAGTGTCTTATTCTAAATATTTGCATGCCGTAACTGGTGAAATGTGATGTTCTTCTTACTTTACCAATACCTTATTATGTACCACTTTCTATGCAAATAAAGTTATTCTATTCTATTCTATTCTATTCTATTGAGCGGGAATCGAACCTGAGACCTCTTGCGCAGCAGTCTCATGTAATATAACCACTACGCCTCAGAGGTCGTCAAAAATATTACAATAAATAATATAATATTATTAGCATAGCAAAATTAATCTCGAAAACAATCATTTGGGGATTGATCACAAATCTATTTAATTATATTAAATCAATTAGCTACTTGACGACAGCTCAAACCCCGAACTATTATTATTATTATTTTATTAACACTGCTTAATTTATTTATATTTCTATCTTTGACATTGCTTAAAGACATCTCTAACGATTACATGCTCCCTGTACACATTGTGTAGTACTGATTGAGTCGGGGAAAAAGTAAGGAGACGTCCGCATTCCCTGCTAGATTGGTTACGTGGTTTATGTGTTTTGTTCAACATTTCACACCTCCCAGTATGGAGTGATACAAAGACCGACTATTTTATATTATTGTTCTGAGAATTTGTTACTTGTTGATAGATATTTTAACTGGATATAGACATACAAGTTTCATTGATCGGAGCTTCTATTTTTTTGGTTTACAATAATAACAGGAAGGAATTAAATAGAGCTACAGCCATTACAGGTTTTTTTGGTCATTACGAGCTTTTTTGAACATTAAAAGCGCTTTTTCTGGACTTTACAAGGATTTTTACCATATTTTGTAATCGTATACTTAGTACTTACTGTAAAAGCTTAAACATAGTAGTTTTGTATCTTTGGGAATACATATTTCTATATACAGTCTATTCTCTATTAATATTTTGCATTGTCAATGGTCACGCAGGCAGGTCCATTTTGTAACTGAGCAAGGAACATTTTACTACTTTAATAATGACTATAAGGCTCAAAAGAAAGTATTAATAATTACGTCTATGAATTATAATATATTCGCAAAACCTGTCGTGATATAAGAATTTTATTGAATAAGCCTTTACAAGATTACGAAATATTGTGCTTAGAAAGTTTGCCATTTACACTTTAGAAACACATTAGTTAAAATTATTGTTTGTAATATTATTATTTAAAAGTTTAAAAACTGTGATGTTATAATAAAGATAGTAAAAATCTTTCTAAATGAAGACCATGATAAAAAAATAAAATATTCCCAAAATTTTTGTGACTTTTGTGACGCGGTGGCAAATCAAAATTGGTTCAACCGTTTCGAAGCTTATAAGGCACAAACATACAAATAGATACCTCATTCCTACAACTAACTACTGTTTTCCTTGAGTAACCATACTGTAACACATAATTGGTGGTCATCAACAGCAGCTTTTATCTCTTCAGGAAGTGCTACTGCTAGTGCTATTCACAAAAGCACAATTAAGTTATTAAAAACTATCTTAATCTAAGATCGGAACTAAGTTCACACTTCCCCGAGGAAATGACTCCACAATACAAACTTGAATGAAAACGGAACAATATAAAACTAGATGCCATTTCTTTATTGTTCTAACGATAAGTAAGCCGAGTCTCACGCGATTTGCCAACATAACAATACTGTTTGCAGCAACTTTATCACAACGATACAAGGTACAAATTTAATTGTTTCCTTGCCTATCTACTGTGTTGGACCACCAACGGTAATGGCAGTTTATATATCCTTTATGTTGTTAGCATAAGGTTCAATATTGATTGTAATAGATGAAGGAGTTAAGCTGGTAAGTTCGCAGCCCACTTTTGTTTGACTTATGCTGTAATGGCGATGACACGCCGCCTTCTTTCCTCGCTAATTAATTTGCTCAGCTTAAGAGAAATCCATGGGAGTTCAAAGTGTTACTCTTTATGATTTATGGCGACATTTATGGTTTTGTCAAAGGATGAAAGACTTATGTTTACACAATGTTTATTTTGAAATGTCTTCTTAGTCCCTTATGATTGTCGGCTTGTTTAGATGTTTGATCTTGACTTAGATAGCCTACTATTTATGTTTTATGTTATGGTATTTTATTATGAAATCGTAGTTGAATTTGCGTATCATAGTAACGTTTAAGTTATCTCGTTTCATGATTCTAAACGTAAACGCGGCATCTAATTTAGTTATTACACTGGCCACTGCGTCTATGCTGTCTCAATAAGCTTGAACCACAGTTTAACTAATGCTAAAACGTCAGTACAAAGGTTAAACCCCGTTAACCACGTTAATTTCCCGTTTAATATGATATTTATTCCATACCATGTTGACCAGATAGATTAGCTTGTGATTTTATCTCAAGCTTATCTTCTTATTTTGGTTAAATCAGTATCTGCGAACATGGTTTCTAAAAATAGTTATTATTTTCAAAACGTGTAAATAATAACTAATTTCACAACTGCAACAAAATGACAAATAAACTAAAGAATAATTGTAATGATGACACTTATTTGTTTATCTTTCATCATAACGACAAATATGAATATTAAAATTGACTTATTATTGACCTCGGGAACGAATTCGCATCAGTGCTCCTCTGATGTGACCTCTTGATTGCATTTTGATTTTATACAAAATCACACGTGACCTTGTCTAGGCCGTAAATGACTCCTAAAAGCCGAAGAGACTGTAAATTCAGATGCATTTTTAATGTTTGTAAAAGGTATAAGTATGTACTGTATACTGACTCGTACTTATTACAACAAGATTGTATAAGTTACAATATTAACTGAAAAAAGAAATAGGTACAAGGTTTTGAAAAAAAAAACCTTGCCTATTATAATTATATGTAATTATTATCAACGTCTCAAAAAATAGAAAGATAACACATTTTTTTTTATAATTCGATGTAGATGCAAGCCTTAGTAAACAATTAAAACTACACCCGTTTTGTATATTTTGTAAGAAAGATAAAATTTGCAGATCAAGTGACTGATCACGACTCATCTGTCAAAAATTCTATGACGTCACGCCTATCTGTCAAAATTGACAGCTGTCAAAGTGACAGAGGTCTCAAATATTTTCCCGTCAAAATAACATGACGTCACAAATCATCTGTCAAAAATTCAGTGACGTCACGACTCATCTGTCAAAATTCTATGACGTCACGGGTCACGTGACCAAAATTCTATGATAAAAGTGCTGACCTAAATCTTTTTACTACTTTCGCCACATGAATAAAAAAGTCACTATATACATTTTATTACTAGGATGCCTAATAATTATTACTAGGATGCCTAATAATTAAGAAACCAAAGTTACACAAAGCTATGATTCTGCAATCAAATAAAAAGCCTACACTAGGTGGTATATCAAAACTCTTAGTATAATAACTAGGAAGCAGTAAGCATAGAACGAGTAACATAACCGCTGTACAATTTACAGTTTAATTAACAAATGTTGAGTGCAATACTGCTACATTCGTGATTACATTTCCTGCATTAAGATATCTTTGTGTCTTATGATCATCATAATACACCCATTAATGACTTATTGCAGAGTTGGGCCACCTCCATAAAAGACCACTCTGGCAAGATGGATGGATAGGCGTGGGTTAACGCCTCTGTCACTATAACGATAGCCAGAAACGATTTTTTACATGCCCTGCGAAGAACGGAGACGGTCTATCTATAGAATGACCTTGCTTAGCGTATAACCTTATCAAGTATGAAAGTTACTGCAACTTGCTGAGAGAGTGCCTGGAATCTAGGCCGGTACACAACATCCTAATAAAAACTATCCAAAATAATAGGTTTTGAACATACAAGTTGTTAAAACCCAATGTTTATAATAGTGTTCTTACTCAGGTAAATTTTGAATAATTAAAATCTATTTCAAGTGACCATAATGATAGCATTTAAGCTACAAAGTGATACTTAAAACATAAACACGTAAGATACATATTTTAGTTGTTAATTATTATTTTATGTGTTAATTGCTTGATGTTTATGTAAATACTTGCACGTCTAGTGTATATGGAGGAAAGTAATATTGTTGTTGTACTAGTTTTCTAGTCACACGTTCAACAACATAATATCAGCAATAAGAAATGATGAATATAAGCCTCCACCAAAATGTTCGACCGCAAAGAATCCTGTTTTCGACTTCCAGCCATTTTAAATAAGGTTTTGGGTCGACCACGCGGGTGCTCTGTAATAACACGGTTCCTATTCCAAAACCTTTTTGCACCATTATTTGCCTATATTCGCCATGCTAACATCAAGTTTTTTACTATAGGTATTAACTACCTATAGTAAAAAACTTGAGGTTAGCATGGTGACATTAAATCAAATTTCCGTAAATTAAATTTTGCCTAACTTTACTATACATAGCCTAACTTTGAATCTAAATGAGCAATACGCATATGGTGGCATCTCAATCATTCAAATGAGCACAGTTTAACCATCAGAAGACTAAATGTTATGGGTCATGTATACCTACTTAATTAAACACACGCTTAGAACATAACTCTACCCTCCCACATCACTCAAATAAAATTCAACCTAATACCCAATTAATTCACTTCAACACAAACACTTTATAACATAAAATATTTCCCACAAACATCAAAGGCAGATCATAAAACGCCTCACACACATAAACATATAAAAATATTCAAAACAATGTGCATCAGAATACAACTTTCATTTTCACCTTGACAGAGTAGCCTAGTTACTGCACAGTGTGAACACATCTTAGATCTGGGCACGCTCTGTATATCAGCCTCTTAGTATAGGATGAACAATTATATCTACTTTCAATTACACTTAACAAAGGAACCTAAGCGAGGGAATTTATCGTTTGGTGGCTTGTGGAGTTAGAATATACTACTCTACCTCAACCTGCATTTAGTAAGAGTAAGAAAAAGTTCGCAGTTATAAATAATAATAATGATAAATATTCCTTACACACTCACACAACGCCATCTAGTCCTAAACTAAGCAACTCTTGTACTATTGGTACTAGACAACGGATAAACATACTTAATATTTTTGTTTTTTGTAAATACATACATATTATACATAGAAAACACCCAGACCAATGCAAACAATCATGTTCATGCACACAAAGATTTGCATTGAGCGGGAATCGAACCCGAGACTTCTGCGTAGCAGTCATGTTATATAACCATTACGCTACAGAGTTATGTCTTTGTCGCCTCTTTTTTTGCTGTCTACAATAACAAAAGAGGTTTGAGCTCTGATAATATAGGATGAACAATTACACATACGTTGTACCTTATTAAAAGAACTACACTTAACGTTTGGTGACTTGTGGATTCCCGGACAGGAATACAGGAATAAGGGAAAGTTGGAAAGCCTGCTGACCAGAGAAATATCATCAATCAATCAACGTCAATTAGTCTCAAACTAACTCGACCTTGTACTTAAAATACATCAGACCACTGCAAACATTGGTAGCAAAGGCTTGTACTGAGAGGAAATCATACACGAAACAACTGAACACTGAAGAAGACATCATTATAGGATATCGCTTAGTTGAGAGTTGAGACTAAGGGTTTAATTTCAAGTTTTCCCTTCTTTTAAATTCGTAAAGATAATATTCACGGATAGTCCCTTAGTCGGTTTTTACGACACCCATGGGATGAGATGGGGTGGTAACATATTGTATTCTTACTCCGTCACCACTCACCACACGGAAATATCATTTCTTGTACCTGTACACTGTTGTCGTCAATGCACAAGCTATTAAACTCGTTTAACATCACTTAAACAATAATAATTTCGTGTTTAAAACTAGTGCATGAGTCTCACGTAACTAAAATAAAAACTAAACTAAGTAACGTTTATGACAATATTATTCGCTTAATTATAACTAAAGTAAAGTTGTCGCTTTCTCGACTTTCACTTCGATGGCATATTAAATACGATTAGTTTTGCGATAACTACAATAATACCTTTGTTTAAATGTTTGTTCTTTTGTTTAAATGTAATTTGATTATCTTTGTGTAAGGTAGAGTTTTGTTTGTGATGATTTTCTTGTCTAAGTCAGTTCTGTCAAAGTCAACATGTATTTTTTGTTTGGTATTGTGTCCATCACCGTATCAAATAAACATAGCTTTGTTACAAGTAATGCACTGTATTTTTACACAAAAGGCTCTTTACTGAACTGAACTTAGTAAAGAGCCTTTACTTAAAGTAAATACTATGTTATAGAGTTTGTTGCGCCGCTTCTTCTCTACTAACGCTTTGGAGGCGATGGTAAAGGTTTTAAACTTTCAAATGTATTTAAACTTAGATTAAGTACGAGTTCGTAGTTTACAGGACGTCAAGAATAAATAAATATATACTTTGACTTTATGTAGTAGAACAAAGTAGAGTTTCGAGTATTGATACTAGAGAACTGATAATCATAATTATATATTTTTTTTATAAATACAGAATTCATAGTTTTTTTATAAAACATCTAAATTAAAGCCAATATTTATGGTAGTGAGCAAAATAATTTGCATTATCATGGTGATGTAAGTTAGAACAGACATGACTGGACAACGGTTTCTTGTGGACAAGTGTAGGCCAGAGTGTAACGACGAAGTCAAGATTTTGTGACTACCATACATTGTGTTCTTTACTGATAATTATATTCACGGTTTCTATTTAACTTAAAGGGGCAATATTGTGGTGTATAATATGTTGGTCCACCTTGCTAAGTGTCTACCTACCTTCCATTATGAAATTACCTAGTAAATTATATGACTTACCTAAGACGACCCTGGTGAGTACGGCTAGTGTGAGCACAGTTAGCAATGTCTTGTGGAACATGTTGAAGTCACAGACAGTTCACAGACAAACAACATACATGGTGACACTCTGTCACAACGCACACATCACACCACTCTAGTTACGATATCTGAAAACAAAAAAACTCTATTATTATTTCAACACAACAGCAAATGTCCCACTGCAGGGACGGGCCTCCTCCAGTAATGGAGGGATACTTGGCCTACTAATACCACGCTGTCCAAACGGATTGGTATAGGGTTTAATTTCAAGTTGTCCTTCTTTTTATTACGTAAAGGTCGGTTTTTACGACACCCCTGGGATGAGATGGGGTGGTGACACACTGTATTCGCACTCCGTCACCTCACAGATAAGTGTGTAGTGTGTATTATAGTATTGTGTGTGTAGTGTATTAGGTATCTAGGGATTAGTATTTATATGAAGAGTTTACTATTTATTTTACCCTCTTTTTTACCCTTAACTTGATAGGGTGGCGGCACCATCTACCACCCCTAATCAAAATCTCATCATCCCTAAGAAATTAGTTAGAAATATTTATAACTTCAGAATGTCTACATAGTAATTGAGTTACAATAAAAATAAAATCAAAATGTTTTACAATATCGTTACTGTATAGGCTGCGCGCGTTGATGTCTTTATCAAGTGAATTATAAAGTACCGGAAATTGTTTAAGAGCCATTACATTGTATGTATTGTAATACGTATTTCATGCCGAATTGGACAATCACCAATAAAATAAGTAATATAATATGAATACGCATACATTTAATAAAGTAAAAACCAAATCAAATTAGGTAGAGCATTTACTATTGGTGGTAGAGAACTGACGTACATTTTTTTAATACTCGGACAATGATGACCTATTGCAGGATCCAGGTTTTTTCTAAAAACGTTTTTATATAAGGTTTCTTTGCTAGTGACACTCCATTTGGAGAAATAGTTTCTTTGTGGGATAACAAAGGATGAGTTAACAAACTATTTAGTCCTTTCATCATAACAGCCCATTAATGTCCCACTACAGGGACGGACCTCCTCCCGCGACGGAGGGATACTTGGCCTACCGTCCGTAAAGATAATATTTACCGTAAGTCCCTTAGTCGGTTTTTACGGCCCCCATGGGATAACATGGGGTGGTGACATATTGTATTCTTACTCCGTCACCACACGGACATCATCCACTAAATGTATGTATGTAATATATGGCTTTTGGTCTGTTTAATTATTAGTTGTTTACAACAACCGTTTTATTTTAGTTAGCAAATCGTCCCAAACATTATTGCAATAAGATAATATAAGATTACCTCTATTTACAATACGATATACAATATAAATGTTACAATCAATCCCACAAGTAGTAGTAGAGTGCAGTATCTCTACATTACAAGAGGGAACAAAGTGTGTGGTAACGGGTCGACCGGCGACCGTTACTCGCGGCTCATCGGGGATTCATTACGGAGAGACGTTTTTGCTACAACTTGTTATAACATACCTTATGTGTTCTTACTTAATGTAGAGATCATTACTTAGTCTATACTTAATGGAAGTATGCTCTTATTAGTTTTTAATTTGTGCTTTGATTGCTTGATTTAGTGGTGATGTTAAGCTTGTTCTATTTTTAACGACTTTCATAATATTTGACAGTTCACTGAGGAGTCGATTGAGAATATAAATTGTTCTAACTTTTAAATCGGTGAAGAAGTTTAGACTACAAAATGTCACAATGGAATGATTATGTTTTCCGTTTGGTAGTCCGTCGGTTAAAGGAAATTGATAGACAAAGTCTATAATGAAGAGCAAACTCAACACCGTGAGTATTGTGAAAATCGATTATAGAAGATTCAAAGACAAAGAGACATACTCTATATCAAAAAGTTTTAGGATATTTCGTTATTAGTGTTCAGGTTTCTCTCAATCACAAAGGCAATGACGTCCTATCAATGGGACTATGTACAAAAAGACCAGGTTCTAACATTAATAACGTAACAAAAAAACACAAAATTAAACCAATTGCATACAATAGTAATAAAGTAAAGTAATTTTATTCAGTGAATGCACAAACTTAATGTTTCTTAGCGTAACTGATCGCTCTACTATTGACATACTTGCTTTACATACATACAAGTTCTTATGACAATACTGACATATTGTTAAATTGTTTGAGGGGTTGAGAGAGGATTATGACATAAGACTATCTCGTCCTGAGAATTTCGTAAGGATAATGTTTCTGATGACATTTAAAAAAAATACTAAAAAGAGACACAAATTAGGTAAAGTCAGAATGGCTTTCATCAACCATAGTCGAGAAAAAAAGGTCCAATAAATGGTTAAAGAGAAATATTAATAAAAAAAATATTGCCGGGATATTTATATACTCGAGTGTTTGTTTGATTAAGGGCAATCTCTGATATTTTTAGTAAAATAGGTGAAATTTGATGTAGATAACATTACTTGATTTGACAACTCTATTTTGACTTTAATTGTAAAAAGCATTAGTGTTTGCTTAATGACACTACAGAACAAAATAATAACAGTATAATGGCAAAACAAAGTCTAAATACTCTGTCGATTTTGTACATTGATAGTCTTAATGCTTAAGGTGATTTGTTCCTCGCATATTTGGAAGAACGGTTACCATTGAAGTTTACCATCTATTTTTATAAGGTATACTTAAACATGAAAAGCTAACAATATCTACCGAATCATTGTTTCTAATGTTGATTAAATCAAGCATTATAAACATCCATATACGACGATATTATATGACATAGCATACACCAAATATGGCGAGTTATAAGAACATGCCTCATTAGAAAGTGAATGAACACTGACAAACTAAAATGTACTAAAAAACCACGAACGCGGAACCCCCGAACAACATGCTTCGTAAAAACTTATTATGTTAAATAGTTTGATGTTACACAACCCAATGAATTATTCAACTATCGTACTCACTATTCAATAGTCACTAAAGCCAACACTTATTAGTTAAAACCGTGCAATTTGTCGAATTCTTTGTAATTATATTAACGATGAATATATTTAAATGTTACGTTTTTTTGACGTTATTAGTGAAATTAGTGACATAACGTTACAACTGGTGATGTTTTTACTGGTACAGTTGTTGTTAATTGTAAGGTGTTTTTCAGACTACAAGAAAATAATGAAGCGTTGGGAACAGCAACATTGTTGTACATTCTGGTGTAAAAGAGCCTTATAGAAAAGGATCGTATGGGAATTGAGAATGCCTTTCATATGTGCAGAACATTTTAACTATCTAGCCTAGTACCTAGTGATAAATGACTATTGTTATTAAATTATGAAAAATGTACATATTTATTACTTATTTTTTAATGACATCAGGTCACTTAAACCCATTGTGAAATAGCATTAGTTAAGATCAGTCAAGTGATGACTAAAGAGTGAACTCATGGCATGACTACGGCACATTGCTATCATTCCTTAATTGTATAGAATTATTTATTGTTTATGCTATTATTATTTATTGTTCAAGGCAATTAGATTTTAGTATCAATATAAGCATGACCCTAGAAAGCTACACAAACAAATAAACACGTTTCAAAGGAAATAAATTTCTCACATTTATTTGACTTATAAGTTTTATATAACATATTAGAAGAATGTATATTTTTCAATAACATTCATAATTATGTTTGTCAAATTTCATTTCTCAGTTATATTTTAATATCTAATAAATAAGTTTTTCTAAGGTTTCACTCTAAACTAACTTTTATATTAGAGAAAATAGTGATGTAACTATTGAAATTTGATCACATATTGCGAAATTTGTACGCGGGTGACCTCAACTTTGAATAACATTAATTTGAACTTATAAGATATTTCATATTTATTTTTTATGATATTCAATGAATCCGCTATTTCCTCTTAAATTTTTATTTATTGATTTTATAAAAAAATGTGACAAATAGAATTGTAATACTTTTAAAGAATGGAAATAAAGGAAATAGTCGATAACTGGTATGTGTTATCAATTACAATGATTAAACTTGAAAGTAAACCCAAAAATGAAAGGAGAAGCATGTCATTGTGACCTACGCACATTCTATTAAAGAACACCTGTTTTTTTTGTACGTTTCCCACAAGAGTTATTAGTTTATTTATATTGGAAGGATTGTTAAACAGAACACAACACACTTGACTTGGTACAGAATAAAATAATTATAATTTTCTTTCTTAAACAATAAGAGTGGCAAAAGACGATTCCATCATAATAACTAATGACTTACCCTGATTAACCAATTAGTTCAATGTTTGCACTACTTTATTCAGATACCATTGACTTTATAAAAACACAGATAGATGTAAGTAAAAAATATTAAATTTACTAATAAATACCACAATTATTAATGATATTAACAAAAGTAAATACAAGATGTTTCAATGAGAATGTAATGTAAACTGAGTGAATAAATATTGTAAAGAATGAGCTAAGGAATAATGACGTTATATAATAGAATAGTTATTATTTACTTATGTTATAATTGATTATTATCAAAGATGCTTTGTTTATTTATTTTGTTGTAGAATTATTATAGTACATGTAGTTATAAACATTCTATACAAATAGTTATAACATCATTTGTTACCATCCCTATTTAGGTAATAGAGACTTTGAAAAAAAAAAGTACTTAATTTAAACATTTTTGAAAGATGTAAATACAATAGTTCTCAAGAAGTGCCGAAGCTAGTATTTGATATCATAGTATACTTACAGTAAAAGAAAACAATAATTTAGAAAAAAAAATTATAAAAAAATTCTAAACGCACATTGTGATAATCATAGATATACATTTTTATGTGGTGATAATGCTGTTTCTCTCAATAATGTTGTAAAGGGTATTTTAAAAGAAATAGCATAATAATATCTCGTGTCATCCATATCGCCCTTCACATCACAATGATCATAATTATCATATCAGCTAATTGACGTCTACCGCTAGACATAGGCCTCCCCCAAATATTATCTTGTGCACTGTGCTGTGCCTCCCTCATCCATCGGTTTCCCGTCGTCCTAACTAGGTCGTCGGTCCACCGTGTGAGAGGGGTCATAATGCACTCTCATAATAAATACCAAGTGGTTGATTAGCAAAATAATTTTGATAAGTAAACGACTGCTATGTGCGAACCAGATATTTCTCGAAAGGGCAAGTGCGGAATACAACATAAAATTCCAGAACTGTTTTTCGAGAAACTCAGGATGGAATTGTTACCCAAAAAGGCAAGTAGTCATGGCGTGACGACATCATTTGCTCCTTAGATTGAGATATGTTCTGTGAGATATAATGTTCCTTCCTAAAACATGTCATGCTACCGAGTATATTACGTTTTTACAAAAATATCAATGGCATCCTAAGCCCGTGCTAGCAATTTATTTATGCATCTTTACAGTTATTTTAGGAATCGAGCTACCATTATATAGAGTAAGTTAATAGTGCTACATTATTATATGATTACTTTGAACACGCAAATGTGATTATGATAGAGCAGTAGTCATTGCAAACTACACACATCAAAAAAGTCTAAGCAACATGCATGATATTACAAATTTACCATTTATATTAATTTATTTTACCATTTATTTTAATTATAACGTTGTATTTTATTTTTAAAATAATATTTTTAGGGTTCTATGATGTAAAAATAACAGCTGTTTTCTTTATAAGTTCTTTTAATAACAGAAATTAACAATATTAGAATATACAGGTACATAAGAAACTAAACTTTTTTTTTACAAATTGAAATTTCTTAAGAAAATGAATTTATTGTGAAAGAATAGGACAATTTAATACAAAGTATGGCCTCCTCTGCTATTCAGAACTTGTTGGCAACGATTATTCATTGAATTAATGAGACTGTTTATGTCATCTTGCGGTATTCGCTCCCAATGGAATTGTAGCAAATCCTTCAGCTGTTGGGTTGTTGTCACTCCGTCCAAGTCCTTCAAAACACGTCTCTGGAGCATGTCCCATGCGTGCTCGATGGGGTTGAGGTCTGGCGATTGTGCAGGCCAGGGCAATACCTGGATGTTCTCCGTTGCCAAGTATTCACTGGTTCGCCGAGCTGTATGTGAACGCGCATTGTCATGCATTAACGTAAAATCGGAGCCAAAGGTTTGTGCAAATGGATGGACATAAGGTCTGAGAATATCCTCAACGTAATTTTCAGCGTTCATGTTTCCATTTACAAAAACGAGCTCAGTTCGCCTGTTCTTCATAATACCCGCCCATACCATAACTGTTGAGCCGCTGTATGGATGAACTTCCTGAACGCACCTGAGTCTTTCAGTATTTCCGGGTCGACGGTACACTCGCACCCTTCTTGTATCAGGCCTAAACCCGAATCGCGACTCATCGGAAAACATAATTTTATCCCATTGTTCCTGGGTCCATGTTATGCGTTCTCTACACCATTCATTTCGACGAGCGCGATTCCCGTGACGTATCGGTGGGCACCTGATAGGGCGTCGAGCTCGTAGGCCGTACTCATGCAGTCGATTTCGCACAGTTTGGGGACTTACATCAACACCACTTGAATTTTGTAGCCTCAAACTTATCTCTCGAGCGGTTAACATCGGCTGGCGTCTTGCAGTCAGTTGTATGTACCGGTCTTGCCGAGTGGTTGTACTCCTTTTACGGCCTGGATGCTGTTCAGCGGGTTCCCCTGTATTATTGTAGCGCTGCCAAAGACGACAAATAACACTTCTATGAATACCAAAATGTCGAGATACCTGAGATTGATTACTTCCCGCTTGCAACATCCCTACAGCTCTTTGCATTTCATCTGCCGTCAAATGACGTCGCTCCATGACGTAAAGAATATCTAACAATTCAATTTTGTCGCCAACTGTATTTAAATGGTTGGTAAAATTATAAAATCAAGACTAAAACGTAGCAATTAACATGCACTCAAATTCAAACAAATTCGCAGTCATTTGAATTTTATGAAAAAAAACAAAACATAATCGAAATTTTTTTTTTACAACAAAAAGTTTACTTACCTATACACTTTGAGTGAGTAAATACTTAGAAATTAATTAATATAAATGGTAAATTTGTAATATCATGCATGTTGCTTAGACTTTTTTGATGTGTGTATTTATCTATTTTCTATGTATATTATGTATGTATTTAAGTAAAAAAAAGTATTTAAGTATGTTTATTCGTTGTCTAGTACCCATAGTACAAACTCTGCTTAGTTTGGGACTAGATGGCGTTGTGTGAAAGTGTGAGGACTGTTTATATATATGTTTATATATTTTAGTTGCATTTCATTTATTGTTAAAATAATATTGCTACGCATGGAAGAGTAGCATATTTCCTCAGATATTACGATTTATACTATGGAATCGCAAAATGTTTGTAAAGTATCAGCAGAAAGACAAAATGTGTCAAAAGAAAATAACAAAACTTTTTTAAACGAATTTATAAAACACTATCAAAGAAATCACGCGTTAACATAAGAAAGAGTAACCACTGCGTGAAAGCAGATTGGTGCTTGCTTCAAACACTAAGCTATGTGTTGACTAAGTAGTTCTAGAACAGCATTCTTCCAGTCTCTTATAATGAAGCCAATCATATTTTAGTATCAGCAATGCGATTAACAAACATGCTGCTTATAATAAATAAACTAACATAACAACAAGTTAATCTAACAATTCAAAAAAAGCTTCACTTACTTAGTTTACATCTCTACATTTAATGTCAGATTTATAACTAATGTCTAGTTCTGAGATCTCAATCATCAAACACAAACTAGAACAAATGTACGATTATGTGCAATAGTGTTGGGACACGTTCAAAGATGTTATATTTTAATTAGAGATAAGAATATAGTAACTGTATAGAACGCGCTCCGTACTCCGCTAGGTGAAATATTAATGCAACTTGGTAACGACTTTTACTGTAAATGTGGATTTTTGTATAAGATTTGCTTGCAGTATGTTTACTCGACTGCAGATATACTGAGATATGTATAACTGTTTATTTCTTAGTATAGATATAGCTCTTTTAATATTAAGGTCTATTTAAAGAAGATTTTTATTCAATTGGTAAGTGATGCATTTTTATGCAAGTGATGCAAAATAAAATGCATTTTTATTTGTTTTATTAATGGGTATATTAATAAAACAAATAATGCAAACAAATTGATTGTGGGGCTACACGATAAATTTATTTAATTATAGTCAATATGACCCGAGATGATTTTAAACAGTGATATTTCAAATTAGGCGTGCTTTGTGGTTTTGACTGTTTTAGTAGCTGGAGATACAGTATCTCCCCACGCACTCCGATTACGAACTCGGTGCCTCGTCGCGAAGGCAAGCAGATACACGTGCATAAAGCAAAAACGGGTCAATATGACCCAGCGTCATCGAAAGCGTTGTATTTTTGTGACATATTTATCTTTGTATTTTTTATTTATAGTAATGATTTTCTTGGTTGTTTTTAAGAATTCATTAAAAAGGTTGTTGATATAAAGCCCGGAAAGAATATAACAGATCTTAGATAAATCCGACTCCAATACTGAATCACAAAAAACTTCTTCATAGGACGAGGTTGATGATCACGTTTCATAATACAGCCAAAGTGGCAATAGTACAAGATGCAAGCTAGATTGTGATGAAAAGAGGCAATTTCTGAAGAAAGAAGGAGTTTGAATTATTCAGTATCACTGACAGGAACAAGAAACTTGAGTAAATTTGCTTCGTCAATTGCGCAAGAGAATCGCTGATTTCTGAGACAGTGGCTCTTGAGAAACCTCCGCGAAGGTATCTAAAACTCATAGGAGATGTCAGGTGTGTCCTTCAAAAAAGGATAAAAAATCTAGCTACACTTATCATGCTTGCAATATAAAAATAATTAAAAAAATCGCCTGAAATAATCACTCCTACTACGAAAATTGCAGTAGCTCTATGGAGGAAGCTGTAGACGGATTAGTGGAGTTTATAATGAAGTTTGATGTCTCTTTTAGTAAAATAGATTTGTTTTATTACGTTTTATAAACTTTGTTCTTACTTATTTTGAATAGTTATTGACGTTATGTTTTCAAAGTTGATTTTGCATAGTTTCTGACGAAAGACTATAATGTTGGATTTAATAAATATCTTGCATTATTTTGTTATTGTACCCTCAAAACAATGAGACCTCCTAACAGAAGATCAAACAAAATAAACAGTAAACATCACGTAACATTTAAAGAAATGCTAATAATCTTCGGGTCACCATGACCCGGCGTCATAGTTCTCGTAATTATTTTCACCTCATTGGCGCCGGGTTAAGCCTGGATCTTTTATATATCCGTTTAATTAATAGTTGTTATTAGTTTTTTTACATTTCAGATCTTTCCATCATCTCTGCATCACTTATGATGACCTAGTGCGGGCTTATCTTTTTCAGGAGTTGACGACAAGATATCATAGGGTCTGGTAATTTAGTTTTACATACACACATTACATAACATTGACGACCTCTGTGGCGTAGTGGTTATATAACATGACTGCTACGCAGAGGTCTCGGGTTCGATTCCCGCTCAATGCAAATCTTTGTGTGCATGAACATAATTTTTACATTGGTCTGGGTATTTTCTATGTTTAAATGTAGGTATGTATTTACAAAAAAAAAGTATTTAAGTATGTTTATCCGTTGTCTAGTACCCATAGTACAAGCTTTGCTTAGTTTGGGACTAGATGGCGTTGTGTGAATGTGTGAGGAATATTTATTTATATTCTTTCTTTTTGTCATTCTTTGATTTGGTCTAAGTATTTTTATATCCCAAAGAGATAAGATAGTAACCATGAATGAATCTCAGTACTGCTGTTAGATGTATGTACAGTGAGTAAGTTGAATACGTACTATGAAGGTTGATTCAATAGATAATCTTGTCTTAACTATTGTTAGAAAAATACAATAAAATTGTTAACTCTATTCAATACTTGTATGGTGTCAGCGTAAGCATTTAAACAAGTATACCTACCTAACTAATAAATTACATAAATTATCTATAAAATGTTAGGTGTGACTAGAAAATTTGAAAATAGCATCTCTAGACGGAATCTCAACCAGTGTCTTCCGAGTTATCTCCTCAAACCCCTTGACTACAGTCATCCTTGTCCTTATCTTTTGCCTAACTAAATAAAATTGGTGGTGTAACTTAAAAATGAATTTATCGTAACTACCTTTTAATGTCATATTGCAGATACGACTACTCTGCAGCGTTGGAAGTAATTTAGACCATTTTTTAACAGACAGGTTTGTATTATTAAGCTGACACGTACTTTGTAATTCCTAGATACTATCAAGGTCGCATATATATTCATCAAACACACGATATACCTAGTGAAAAACCTAGCCGAAATTAGGAAAGAGTGCCACAGTATTCATGTAATTTCAAGGAGATGGTATTTTCAGTGCAGTTGTATATTTAAAAAAAATAGTCATTCATTTAGATTTTCCCTTTGTACGGTTTAACGACATTAATGCATTAAAATAGAATAAACCTATAGCAGTATTATATTGTCAACACACAGAAAATAATAAGATTGTGTACAGTAAGTAACAATAAGATAGGTAACATAAGAACATCGAAAATAAAAATCTGCCTCATTTAAACCATTTCACAGGTGACTATAAAGACTTTATAGTCACACAAAGATTTGCATTGAGAGGCGTATAGAATCAAAGGCAGCTAAATGCCATTGTTAACAATGGCATTTAGCTATACGGTATGAGAAGAATTTAGCCCAGAAGCTCAGGTCACTCTTATTAACCCTAATGATATGACTTTGTTACAATTTCTAGCATTATTTGTGTTCAATACAATATTTTTTTTATGAATGAAGTTAAGTAAAAAATACGATATTCAGAGTATTTGTGTGTCATTTAAAATGCATCAGTCAATATTCACTATTACGACTACCGACAAACGAAGGACCTCGCTCATGGTAATGTAAAATCATCTCTGCAAAGCTCACGTAGAAATAATATGACAACTTGACTGATGACTAAAAATGTATTTAAGTATGTTTATCCGTTGTCTAGTACCCATAGTACAAGCTTTGCTAAGTTTGGGACTAGGTGGCGATGTGTGAATGTGTGTGGATTATTCATTTTTCATTATTCACTTAAGTAAAACGTCATGAGTTTATAATTGACTCGACGCATGTATGACTTAAATAATTGTGGACGAGGCCCAATCTGTTTGCCAGGATCGTGACAAGTAGCGTTCTGTCGTCTCCGCCTACCCCGGACGGGATAAGGCGTGAGTTTATGTATATGTCATAAGTTTAATAAGCCAATCAATTAAAAATAAAGGATACATTTTTTTATACAAAAACTGGGCTATAAGACCATATCGAACTTGATAGAAAGTGCGTTTACAATTCAGAAATGAAACCATTATCTTAGGAAGAGCAGAAAACATAGATACATTCTCTTATATATGTTACAGCCAAAGTAATAAATATGAATATTATACATAATAACTAGCCGTTATGTATAATGGATACTCAATTTAGATAAAGTGATAAATGTCGCAGAATTATTCACATTAACTAGCCATTATAAATAATATCTTCAAAGACTCAGATAATGTAATAAAACAAGTAGGTAAAGATTACTAGATCATATTTATATGATACGGAGCGGTTGATTTATCTGTGTTTACTATTTATATAAGGATATATTTACTATAAGGGCCTAACAGAATATCAGCGCTGTAGTGTCTATGACGCTACAGCGATCAGCTGAGTTAGGTTCTATTTTGTGTGCATTTTTTTGTATAAATATACTTATAAATATACAATGTTTAGAATTACTTACTGTATGTTATTGTGTGTGCAACAAAATAAACTTTTTTCTTTCTTTCTTTCTATAATATACGAAATCGTATATTACCTAATCGTCTTTACCTATAATACTTGGGTGCCATAAAATAGGGTACTATAAGTGTTTAAATATCCTATTTTTTCTTGCTATAAAGTAATATGTCCTAAAATAAAATATTAAGGCAAAAGTCAGAAACAGTTGGTTAGGTTAGGTTAGTACGGTGTCTAAAGAACGCTAGAATATAGTAATACTCATAATAATTAAGGTAATAATTAGTTGGTTATACCGTATTTATTACTTTGACTAACTTTGATCAGCTATTATAAATAATATCTAGATGAAGTGATTAATTTATTATTTATAATGACCAGTCCTTATGTATAGTATCTATTTAATTACTTTGGCTGTAACATATTGATCCGTTTAGTCAATTAAGTTTTTCCATCCAATATTTTCTCCATATTTATGATCAGAGCTTTTATGTCTTCTTCCTATTATATTCACTGTTAAAACATTGAATATAATAGGAAGAAATAATTTACAAGTAACTTTTACATTATTAATGTTAAAAGTATTTTTACAGTAGTAAGTAATTTTATCTTGTACACCCTATAAAGTTTCACTGTAAGCATCCTTCTATTTAGCTAGACGTGAGTAGAATAGATGTAGGTTTGTCGTATGATTATAAAATTAAAAACACTTACCATCTAGGTACTCATAACTATAAACAAATTACGTCACAAGACTTTTTTATTGTATTCAAAACATAAACAAAAATATTTGTTATCATTTACGATCAGTATCCAAGAGTCACTTGTTTATAAATAAAACATTTCACCTATTATTTCATACTATAAACTAACTGTGTTTTATTTTATTTCATATTGTCTATAACTATGTAACTGCAGGGACAAGATCCCTTCATATTTATATAGAGCAAGATATGGCCTGCATTTTATAGCAGTGGAGGTAAGTATAGAATTTCGTGACAATTTTTTTCAAAAAGATAATGTTAGGTAGTAGTTTCTTAGTAGTTTTTACGACACGTTGCCGTAGGGGTGAGAAGAGTATAGTCACCTTTTATTTTTAGTCGTTTTTTAGTTCTGATACATTTTTTTTTCATTTCACTATTATGAATACAACAAAAGTAAAAATATAATTATATAAACGGAAAAATCTTACCTCATATTTTAAGTAAATCCAAAATAAAAAAATGAGATACACCAATCACGAATACACTATCGAATTATTTGACATAAAATTTCCGCAGACAGAAAGCGTCAAATCTTTTTACCTTACAACACAGCACGCGTCATGCACCGACTGCAGACGAAACACGACTGGGTTGCTGACCGGTCGCGTCAAAACCAATAACATCAAATATTATGATGTAACTTTTTAGTGTAATGTTAACTATTTTTTTTTATGTAACATTGAAAAGTGTGATGTGCAAAATTTTTTACTTTATGGATTTTAAACATGAAACTTGATTTTATTTTACGCGCTTTTGTGGAATGCTAGGAAGGTTATTGTGCGGGAAGTAAATATAAACATGCTATGTTTTCAGAATATTATCTAACCTAAACCTAAAAATTTATCGTCATCATTAACCATATTATGCCCTACTGCTGGGATAGGCTATCGCTGCCAGATGAATTAGTACCTCCTACAGGCATTTGTGTCAAATTTTTCATCCTGTATTTTGTAGAGGTAATATTATCTCATTACTTTTCCTTAGTTCGCTTTTATGATATTGGCTTCTATGGGAATATTTTTTACTCCTTCACCTGACGATTAACCGCTGTACACTATAATAGGTACGTCGAAGGAAAACAAATAAAAAATAACTTTTTTAACCCAAGCTTTCCATGGTGTCACCATCTCATGTCGTCCCTTGGGAATCGTAATAGAAAAATTAGGGTAAATTTGCAGATCTTATCCCTACGAAAGTAATACAAGAAAAAAATAATATAAACTATTCCAGTGACCAAACCCATCTAAACAGCAGCATGGTTTTATCAGGTCAAGTTTCTTTATCACGGAGTCACTGGGATAAAGTCGTTGATGGAGAATCTGAACCTCCATCGGTGACTTTATCATTCTTAATATTTATTATCCACTAATTGTATGTTTTTCAAATTGTATAAAATAAAATTAACAACCTTTCACTATATTTACAATGGTAGTTATAATTAAAATGGCCCGTTTTATTACGCCCTTAAGCAGTACGCAGTAAAGCAATTATTATAATATATGGTTCATTGCTGTTAGAAACTTACACAAATTGTACAAAGGACAGAAAAATTATTGATTTAAATTACTATAGAATATATAGATTCTTACTGATAGAAAGAACAATGCTCAAAAATGTATGGACACCGTCCCCACTTTGTAGCACTTTAAGATATATGTTAATCGAAAGGTATTAGTCATCTCTCTATTTTATTGTATGACAGCAAAGCTCAAATGTGTATCCGAAAAAAGTTATATCGCTTTAAAGAAACCGAAATCAGTCACAATTATGTTGCTGTTTATTGTACTTTTTCGAAATTATAGCCATTAAAATACATAATTAACAGTGTAGAATATAAGAAAAATATGAAAGATTATTTATTTATTTATTATTACGCGCCGTATATGCCCAATGACCCGATTTTTTCTTTTTTTGTTGGCACGAGTAAGTAGTTTGTCTCTTGGGACATTTACTACTTTACACTGGGTGTGGGGTGGATGGCCCTCAACCTAAGACATTTAAGTGTCATGCCTCAGGGGCACCCCCTGTGGGGCACGAACCTCGGCCTGGACCGTCACTAACAGGATGTGCGGAAGGCACGCTCTCTAGGAGCGAATGCGGCGCGTATTCCTGCCTTGGCGGCGACGGAACCGCGGACGTGTTGTTGTGGCTTCGCGAGCCGTATGAGCTCTACGTTAAGCGATCGCGATCCTATCACCCGGCTCTTTGAGAGCATGTGTAGGTCTGAAATTGTCTTAATGCCTTCCAATACCAAAGTACCACACGATACTGACGACATGCGCGCAGGCACCAACTGTTCTCATAGCAGTTAAGCATGAACAATATATGCCTGAATGGCGTTTATATCCTGTGCGTTATTTAAAACCAAATACCTGTAATAGGTCGCATTTGACCTATGTTTGGATAAAATTCGACCCCTCAAAAGAGTGCAATCTGCCGTGTTTATACCGTATTGGTTCATAATTGGGCTTGGAGTTGCACCAACTTCTATGTTGCAGACGCCGCCACGTAAATGTTCGCTAACATAGGAAGCTGCTAGTTTTAAGTGTGATATGTCCCCAAACTAAACAAAATAGTATCCTCGTTTGACAATTCAGGGAACGGTATATTTATGGACTCATCAGTTAATGTTCTGAACGTATCCCGCTGCCTGTAACGTAGTTACCCAAGTCATTGTTGATGTGAATTCTGCGATAAATTCGTTCAACGAAATCTGTGGTATAGACAATGTCATGAAAAAGCTCCCTGGATGTATTGAGAAGCGCACCAGCAATTCGGTAGTCTGTGATAAGGAAGTGTTAATACACTTCCTCATCTCTTCATTCAATAATTTGAATACTACATTCCTGAACATTTTTAAATTACGTTTAAATCTCCCGTTTATGGCCTCAATGACCCAACGGACAAATTGTTGCTAGGTGGGATTTATTTGGTTCTTCATTCGTGAATCTGCGTCCAACGCCCTCAGCGAGTGGTTCTAGAAATTGAAGATAACAGTCTACCCCGAAAAGAGCCAAGCGTTGAATTTTCACAAGAAAAGGAGCCTCTCGGCAAAGACACCAAAAGTCAAGAAGTTCGGCTTCCCGATCCCTTGGGCGAGGGAAGCCAAAAACCTTGGAGTTATACTCGACGATAAAATCTCACTCCGTCCCCCTAAACATGGTTCGCAAGCGGGGCTCGTTTGTGATGGGACAGCTGCACTTACTCCTTCCAAGTTAGGATACATGAGACTTGTATTAGGCCAATCATGACGTACGCGTGCGTAGTTTTTGCACACCTTAGGCCACATAGCAGGATCCATAAGTTACTAACAATTCAGAAAAGGTTCATGCGCCAAGCGACGGGAGCACCGCGGTTCACGCGTAACGAGGATCTACACATCGACTTCGAGTTGCCGACCATCCAGCAACACATGAAACTCTGTTCCCGTGGTCCCGTCGCTACTTTGAAATGGCTGCCACTCACCCCAACCAACTAGTGGTTGAGGCATCCGGGTACATCCCCTCTAGAATATCCAAAATTAGAAGACCTAGACATGCTCTCGAAGAGCCGGGTGATAGGATCGCGATCGCTCAACGTAGAGCTTATACGGCTCGCGAAGCCACAACAACACGTCCGCGGTTCCGTCCTCGCCGCCAAGGCAGGAATACGCGCCGCGTTCGCTCCTAGGGAGCATGCCTTCCGCTCATCCTGTTAGTCGGTGACGGTCCAGGCCGAGGTTCGTGCCCCACAGGGGGTGCCCCTGAGGCATGACACTTAAATGTCTTAGGTTGAGGGCCATCCACCCCACACCCAGCGTAAAGTAGTAAATGTCCCAAGAGACAAACTACTTACTCGTGCCCACAAAAAAGAAAAAACCGGGTCATTGGGCATATACGGCGCGTAATAATAAATAAATAAATAATCTTTTATATTTTTCTTATATTCTACACTGTTATGTATTTTATTGGCTATAATTTCGAAAAAGTACAATAAACAGCAACATAATTGTGACTGATTTCGGTTTCTTTAAGGCGATATAACTTTTTTCGGATACACATTTGAGATTTGCTGTCATACAATAAAATGATCAAAATAATAAGGCCTTTCAATTAACATAGGTTTGAAAGTGCTACAAGCTGGGGACGTTTTGAGCATTGTTCTTTACTATTATATAAAAGATGTAAAAAAACGCTCAAGTTTATTCAAAAACCTTCAAAAATAAACACAAGATAAGTTTATCACTAAACATGTAAGCCTTTATTTCTTAGCCTAATTTTATATCGCATTAGGCCTGCATACAAAATATAGACTTAAGTTTGGTTTAGATTAATAATCAACTAATGATAAATGAATTGGGGCTAATCGCAATTTACATCTACTGTTCAAGATGTCGCGGCTTCGATTCCCATGCAGGACGATTTTTTGTGCATTCTACAAGGAGTTATCCTAGTTTTCGTGGTAGCCAGGTAGTTGCAATGTGGTTGGACAACAGCGACCCATCTAGGTCATTAAGTTTAACCATTTAAAACTACAGTTTGGATAGACCTCCTCCGGAAATGGATAGCATTTGGCCTATACCACGCTGGCTAGACGGATTAGTATAGGGTTTAATAGCAAGTTTTCTTGGGGTCACTAAACCGTGTTGTTTACAGACAAAATCCGGATGTTGTCTACGTTTATAAATAATTTAATGTAAAACTACAAATGCATCCTAATATAAAATTAAGAAAGTTGTTAATTTCATTTGTTTTAGTGCTTGCATTTTATACTAAATTTGGATAGAAAACGATTATTTTATTAATAAATACAATTTGTATGCATTATTGCAGCACAACATTTTAATATTGAATACTTTCTTTATTCTTTTTTTTATTTACAATAGTTTTTATTTTTTATCCTAAATTTATGCAAATGTTAATTAATGGCCATTAAGTGATGCTACTGTAATAAACCGTTGAGATGTAGTCTATTACAAAAAATATCATTTTAACATATAAGTAAATAATGAATGTTATTTTCATACAGCAACTGTTAAATGTCCCACTGCTATGACGAGGGTTCTAGGGACGAGGGAAAATTGGCCAATCAACAAAACTTAATGAATTATTGAATAACGGTAATAGAGGTTGTCATTGTTTTGACCGCTTATTTGTTATAGAGTTATAATAGTAATGCTACTTCAGCAGCATAAATTCCATAACGTCGCAAGTAAATTGAGATCGGGTAGGTACTACTTGGTGAACCAATTGGAGCTGAAATAATGGTGTTATTGATACCAAGTGCGCGCTCGTGCGTTCTTCTTATAACTGCGTAAAAGACCATTTAATTTATTTGGACTTCTAAAATAAGTACTTAGTTTTATAATTATTTTTGTAAGGATCACTTAATTTTATTTTCCAAAGAAAATACTATGATAATAATAATAATATAAAGCACGGTAGCTGCTTGACACGGCACGCATTGTGAGGAAGTTCCTATCTCTGGAGCCCTAACCACCAGTAGCTTGGTCCCTGTACCCGATGCTGGTGGGTCTACCTTTTTTTATATTTTTAAATCTGTTTATTTTTATATCTATATTTAAACATGTAAATTAATGTGAAAATTGTAAATAAAGAATAATATATAACAAAAGTAAATAAGATTAGCTATGGTTTTTTTTAAGATTGTAGTTTTTTTTTACAAGGCAACTCCCGCACTAGGGATAGGCAATTGTTTTGAGCCTGTGTCCATACAGGCTCAAAACAATCATTTGAGGATAACACGAATCAAAGACGCGACCTCAAGCCGCTAGCCATTACCGCAATCACTATACTCATGAGACAGTTGACTATGTCAACATTTAAGCAAACAACTATAATTCAAGGGCAGACTAGGCTTCAACTAGTGTGAAATTCTTGAGGCAAAATAAATCTTTCACCCATGTTGTCCATTAAACGTCCAGCAATTTTCCTAATTATCGAGTTTCCTTGGACATGTGTTTGTTTAATAATTATTTGCATAATTAGGTGCTGAGATACCTGCGCGTACATATTATTATGATTTCTGAAGGAAGTTTGTTATTATAGTTTGTTGTGAAAGAATTTGTAGCACTAGCGAGAATGGTATATCATTATTTTATTTTCACTGCCAAGTAAAAGTTTTTACTACTTTCTGGATTGTTGGTCTTTTCGTTTGTGTATAGGACTATTATAGGTAAGGATTTTCATCACAGCAGCAGTAAATTGGAAAAGTATATCCCACTACTGGGATATCTATCCATTGAAATTTTTTTATGACATTCTATACAATTTTTACCAATGGTAAAAATGAAATAAAGTAACATGCCTAAATGTCGCGGTGGTAGCGGAGTGTAGCGGTTTCGCACGAAATTGCAGATCGAACCCCACCCAGGACATTTAACGATCCATAAATTATTGTCCTGAGTCAAGATGTTCTTTGTGTTGATAAATATATGTTTTTAAAAGTGTGTTCAGTTTAAAATAAAAGTACTTACCTAAGAAGTATGTTCTAAATGAATTTTGACAAATACAACAGATTAAAAAAAAAGAATTAGTCTATTTTCTTTCTAGTGGATACATACTTTGATGTAATCTCAAAGTTAATATGATTGTGATATTATAAGTTAACATTTATTCACATTTGAGTAACTTTGAATACTCGTTTGAGTCTAGATTGAAAGGACAGCCGGTAACAGGTCGATGACCTCATGCGATACACGGTGGCATAATTATTTTATTTGTAATCACCCTAACTGTTGATGCATTCTAATGCAACAGTGGTAATACGTAAGTATCATAAATATTAATACATATGAATAACATATTTTGTGTAATAAAAGTATTTCGTATGAAAATGTGCAGATGAAATAAATTATAATAAAATCTTACTTACTAGTTTACACACGGCCATCTTATCCCAAGCTAAGCCAAGACACATAAATATTATACATCAAAAACATCTAGAACGATGCATACATTAATGCACACAAAGTTTTGCATGGAACGCAAATCGAACCCGAGCCCTCTTCGTAGAAGCTATGGACTAAATGCCACATAAGTCATCAATGAAAAGCCAATTAACATGAATGTTTAATTTTTTAGATCAATAATGAACAACAATTGAATTATCTTGGCATCTATCAAAAACTTTATGTCTTGCTAGTACAAGTAAACAAGATTAACTATGAATACATTATGAGTTAAAAATTTAATGATGATGACTCAGTAATAAAAATAAACATTAAATGTAAAAAAATGTATGCTTTCTATGTACTCAAATTAATCATAAAAGTGTAATATAGATAGAACATAACACGCAATGTAGACAATGCACTTATATTTTATCATCGTTGCCAACAAAAACTTTGTAATTAATATTTTAATTACTTTTGTTAATTATCATATTTATTTAAGTGTATTTGCTGACGATCTAAATATGATCATTTTTGTTTTATTCTCCCATGGATACATTTTCTATGGCGAAAAAAAGGGTAAAGAAAATATAATTTCTGCATTTTTATAGAATGACCTGATTAGTTTATGTAAGTACAATCAATTGTAGATCGGACAACTATTTGTCCTGTATAAGATTCAAATTGACGACCTCGTGCATGCCACTCGTTACGGTGACAGCCAGAAACCATTAGTACTTAGTTTGGGACTAGATGGCGTTGTGTGAAAAAAAAAACTATCTTAGTCACTCGCCCCTATCTTAGGCGCCTCCTCTAGTAATGAAGGTGACACAATGTCGGAGTTCTTTCTTTTGTTTTCGCACGAAGAATATCAGCGACATTTCTCAAAGTTATCTTTTACAACTTCCAGGGAACAGGAACAAGTGGTAACTCTATGTATTCTCACTCCGCCACCAAACAAATAGACTTCGTCATTGAGAATATTCGTTCCATAGTTATATTGTGAAATTGATTGTAGTTAAATTTTAATGTAACATGTTAGATATACATTTTTTGCTTATCTTTTATCTTTAACGTGTACTATTGTGGGTTAATACACAAAAGCACTATTGTTTGAACCTTTTTGCATTCTTCTCGCGGAGTAATCGATCTGCTTGAAGTATAATAGAATTTAGTTGTCAGTAGAAAAAGTTAGGATTTCTACCTTGTTGTTTTAATAGAGTGACGCAGAGTTGATTCGGTTCCCAGGTTACACTCAAAGCCATGACTATTAGAATCCACGTCGGGTTAATCTCATTAATCTGCTTACATATTGGCAAACGTAAACAAAGTTTAGTTATTCATAAAGATCTGTGTTATGACGGACTGATGAAAGCAATCTATCATATCCTTAATAGCTCCCACTGCAGAGACGGACCTCCTCCCATAACGGAGGGATACTTGGCCTACTAATACCACGCTGGCCAGACGGATAGAGTTTGATTTCAAGTTCTCCTTCTTTTTATTCCGTAAAGATAATCTTCACGGATAGTCCCTCTAGTCCCATGGGTTGAGATGGGGTGGTGACATCCATCCATCCATCCATATCAGCCTATGGACGTCCACTGCTGGACATAGGCCTGACATAGACATGGGGTGGTGACATATTGTATTACAAATAAGAATACAAAACCCGAGCCAAGTGTACTGACCACCTTACATGAGCATACATGAGCCCATGAATGTCCCTAAAGTGCTATGAGTATAAACCACGGCCTAGCCGCTTGTTTCATACAATCTTTTGCAGATGTTAACGCTGACATTAATTTCCTTGCACAAAAACTTGGATTGAGGAGGAATCCAACCCTATGCATAAAAATCATCTAAGTACTAACGCTATGCCACATTCATCAATAAGTTTATTTAATCGCACTGGCATATTACATGACTAGTAAGTAGCAGTATAACGAAAATTGTTGCATAAAACACAACTTCATTATCTAATAATATGACTTGCAAAACATAGTTTATTTGTTACAGTAAGTAGTAGGAAGTCTAGAATAAGGAACAATTTCATGCGCCGGCGCAGGTGACATCTTCTGCCGTAACATACATTACTGGCGTGATTTATCTTGTATTCTTTAGACACACCTTTGTAGGCTGCCCACTTTGAATAAATATAGAGCTGTTTGTTCATCGTGTATATTATTATCATGAGATTAATATTTCATCATCGTCATCATCATATCAGCCAATCGACGTCTACTGCAGGACATAGGCCTCCTCCAATTACTGCCACATTGTGCGGTCCTGTGCATCCCTCATTCATCGGTTTCCCGCCGTCCTAAGTCGTCGGTCCACCGTGTAAGGGGTCTCTCCACCCTGCGTTTTCCGATACGCGGTCGCCATTCCATAAAAGTTTAAGGTAAAAGGCGCAGCGCTGTCTCGTTCCAAGACATTCCTCGTTGTAAAACCCCTGTAATAGCTTAATCTCTAAAAAAATTAACTACTTTAGATTGACCAAATAAATATCAACATTATTTGATTAACCGGCCACGTATTTTATTATATTTTATTTAACAAGCATAGCTAACAAACAACTGTACCCATCGTTCAGTGACGGAAACATGCGTGACTAAGTTGTGATGCCCTAGTAATAAAACAAAACTGCGTTGTGCCCTAAAGGTTACCACAAGCGACTGGACAAAGTCTTGGGCTCAAGTCTCATGAGTTATTTGTAAGATTCGTAAATTATTATTTTAGGTATAGATTAAGAAGGTTTCGTTGCCTTTCACGAACCGAAAAACCATGGGTTAGATATATGCAAGAGCTGTCTTTCTAACTCACTTTATTATTGACCACCAAGAACGTTATATATTTATTTTGCACATTAGACCTTCTGTCTGACCAAGATCAAGACTTTATGTATCCGTTCAGACGAAATACCACTAATCAGACACCCTTATATGCATTGTACGCGGCTATCTTGCTTAACCTACTTCATTTATCAATGATTTTAACTTGCTGATGAACGTTAAATCAGCACAATCCATAAGTAAATATTATCAACACATAGCACGCTCACACCTCTATATAAATACGACATAATCTGTGCGCACGCGTAACGCGCATCATCCTGAACCAATATTACATGCAGTATGAAACTTTCTTACTATTTGCACATACTGAGTGACATTTTGTTTGAGATACATAAGTATGTCAATTTGAATTAATGTTATCAAAAATATATTAAAAGCAAAAAATCCTTTTTAAACAATGCTTTGATTGAAATGCTAAAAGAAAACAAAACAAATTTGACTTTAAATTATTCACTATGAACCTACAATTTTCCTTTTTTAAAACAAATTTATATTTATAAGAAATATTACATGACCATTTTCCACATAAATAAGTGTTAAATAACTCCCAAGCTTTAAGGAACCGTTTTAAGCTTTAAAATAATTGCGATAATAAAGTATACCCACTTGCATTCTAAAGGGTGACCTCGAAAGGAAACTTAATATAAATCAATTGTAACAAAAATATCCGTTAAAATCTCCGTTGAGGCAGTGTAGCGCCTAACCGCGACCGCAGGCTACTCCGTTTTGATGCACGGAGCTATAACAGTATAGAGGTGACAAAGTATAACAAAGATTAGTATATCCAGTCCTAAATTATGAATACTTGGCATATTTTATTTTTAATGAGTTCAAAGCAGGTTTGTAAGGATCCTGGTACATTTACGAGTATCTTCACAAGCCATGACGCTTAGTAGTGTTTGCTCTGTGGAAATAAGGCATGAGTGAATGTATGTACCTATCAAGGCTGTGTTCGATGTACTTAATGTTAAAAATTCTTTTCTTATATGTAAGTTTTAATAGACTTGAACAGCTCATGAATGTCTTAATATGTGTTGGAATATACGTTTAAGTCACTTTTTAAGCATTCTTTGAATAAATTGGGATGGAGAAACCTTGCTTTTTATTAGTTAGTCACCACATGGCTGCTAACATATTAAGTGATTAATAGCTCACTTGTAACAACTTTATTGAAATTTAAATACAAACTTCCTTGTGATTGTTACAACGCAAGTAAGAGTATAAAGCAGTAATTTAATAATTTATAATTTTGTCATCTCTATACTTAATAACCACAGTGACCATGGATACTTTTACGTAAAGAGCTCACCCTGCGGGAATTAACGGCATACTTCGGTGAGATATCTACTAACACTTCCTTCTACATGTCTTCATTTATAAAGGTTACTTGTATAATAGTAGACTTGAATATATATTAAACAATAGACCCATTAATGTGTGAAGATTATTATTATTTATTATTTATTTATTTATTATTAATGTCCCACTGCAGAGACGGACCTCCTCCAGTGACGGAGGCAAAGACTATTTGCTTAAGTTTTGTGTTATGCTTTTCCAGCTATTATTTGTGAAATAAATTATAATATTCACTATTTCTTTGAGTTTTATGTTTAGTTTTTCCATCTATTATTTATCAAGTGTATACATTATTTTAATATTCATTTTACCATAGTCATAGCCTGCAAGGCGATAACTTTCAGAAATTTTAAAAAAACCACAAAAACCATCCAGTCTAAAAACAAAAATATGTGTGGATCGCAAAAAAAAATAACCTGCGTGGGAATCGAACTCGTGGATGCCAGTCGGTACCGCTACCAAGGAGGTACGGTCCAAGGAGAAACCACGTAACACCATACTTCATCATCATAACAGCCCATTAATGTTCCACTGCAGGGACGGGCCTCCTTCCGTGACGGAGGGATACTTGGCCTACTAATACCACGCTGGCCAGACGGATTGGTATAGGGTTTAATTTCAAGTTTTCCTTCTTTATGCTTTAACACCATATGAACACAAAATCCTAAAAATGGCTGCTCGTAGGAAGGTTCATCTAGCTGCTGTGACCTTTATGAAAAGTTGACATGGCGAAGGGACCATTACATATACAGTAACCGGACTGGAGAAGCCCCTCTCATAATTCCAATGCACAGGACTACTGCTTTCAGAGGTAGCTTCAGGTATGCTGCAACCCACTGTTGAAATGACCTTCCACCTCCATTCCCCAATCTGAAATCTAAATTTAGTCTAATTAATCATTTAAAAAAATATTCTTGGCAGGGCAATGATTAAACTTGCACTAGTGCTGTTCTGGGTAATATTGCTTTAAATTTAATTTGAGTCTCGTACCTACTTATTTAATTACATAAATGAAAAAAATATATAATTATATATTATTTTTGAATTTTATGCTCTTTTCTTTCTGCAAGTGCGTATTTTACAGTAAGAATATTATTAGTAAAAGTGTTATTGGTATTTATTTTACATTTTAATTATTTATTTTATTTATTTAGTTTTTGATTAACACACAGGCACACGATTCACTCATTTACACACAGCTATTACTGACTAAGTAAGTTTATTGTATAAACTACACTATATACTTACACTGGTTTGTCTTCAATATATTTTTGCTTTTCATTTCTCTTTTTCCACTTGATTAAGGTATGTGTGTATTTCGTGAACAATATTTAGCTTTAAGATGGTGGCGGGAATTTTAAATTATTGATTGTTAAAATTGACGTTCATTGACGAGACATGGCTAAACGCCAATCACACGGTTTCCCGTTCTTGGACGGATGATACACAAGCGTCGACGTCGAAAGTACCAATGGGTAAGGGGGCTCGTCTGATAATATGCCACGCAGGTACTGCAAAATACGGCTTTGTGGAGAACGCTTTACTGGCATTTCAATCAAAAACCACAAATGACTACCACGAGGAAATGAATGCCAGTACATTTAAAGAGTGGTTCCAGAACGTGCTTTTGCCCAGCCTACCAGAGCCTTCTGTAATATTGATGGATAATGCCTCCTATCACTCGTTTCAAATACAGAAACCACCTACCCAAGCTAATAAAAAAGAAGAAATGGTTGCTTGGTTACAAGCAAAAGGCATTGACGCAAATATGCAGATGCTAAAAGCAGAGCTAATTAAGTTAGTGAAAGAAAATAAAGCGGCAAATGTGCGATACGAAATCGATGAAATGGCTTTGGAGTACGGTCATCGCGTTCTAAGAATTCCACCGTATCATTGCCAATATAACGCGATTGAGCTAATCTGGGCTCAAATAAAAGGTTACGCCGCCCGCCACAATACTTCCCCGCCATTCAGCACGAAAAAGATGATGACCCTGTTAAAAGAAGCCTGCGGGAAAGTCACAAGAGATGACTGGGCAAAGGTTGTCGAAAAGACTAAAAACCTGATTATGGAACATTTTGACCGAGATATCAGGATTGATTCTGTAATTGATAATAATATAATTATACATGTAGGCGAAGATGATGATGAAGACACCACCTCCTCAAGCGAATCGGAGTCTGATTAATATTCTGTACGCACATTTAGTTCAATGTACTTTATTCCATAGAAATACAGATTGTAACTTTGTAAAAAATAATAAATAAAACAATTTTATTATATTAATATTCCCTTTTATTGTTTCCACGTAAAGAACTAAAATATAAATTTTAAATGATTCCGCCAATTTAAAACGGTCTAAATCTAATCATAAAAATAACGCGGCGGTTCATTTTGGAGTAACGGTAACGAACTCGGTATAATGTTGTGTCCATCACTAGTCGTGACTAACTGATAAGTGTCAGGAACGCATTCTCTGAACGGCCGGATAATAGTTTAATGTATTGTACAAAGTTTGTACTACAAACACTTTGTTCTATTTTATGTGTCAGTGTCTTTCAAGGCGAATAAATTGGTTTCCTTTCTTTCTTTTTTCTACCAACACGTTTGGATACTATTTTGGAATTACATATAAATTTTATTTACTTTGTTTATTCCAGTTATGTATACCTACTTTTACGGTTTAGTACATAATATATATCGATGGAGGTGTTGGGAAACCGCTCGTCCATTCTCTTCAGACAATATATAAAAAAATACAATTTTAAATCATATCTAGGTCACAACCAATAAAGCTGTCAATCTTAGTACAAATAATTACTTAAATGAAAGAAAAACTTTCACAAAACTAAAAAGAATACTTTCATTTTCAACATAACTTAGTGGCTCTTCATTTGTAATGTAATTAAAACAGTCTGTTTTAGCTTGACCGACTAATGTTATGACCTTGGCAGTATATTAAATTTTATATTTCAGTAATAATAACTGATTAATTCAGTATTAATTATTAATATTGGAAGGTGTAAAATAATATTTATGACAGTGATATATTAAAAATGTTGATCAAAAGATTTTCAAAATTGTTAACATTTTCTTAATTTATTTTACGAGGTATTAAATATAAAAGAAAAGCATGTAAGGACATTTTACATTGTAGACGATACGATCCTAAAAGATATAATATCTTTATCAAGAGGTCGTCTACCGGTACCACCGTTGTGGACGCTTCGACCAGCAATATGACATAGTAGGTATTTAAGCATTATATTGTAGTTAGAAGGATGCAGTATTTTGTGAAATTAATAGGCTATAGGACTTAACAGATTATGTCTATGGATATCGCATTATCATATAAGTCTTAAAGCCATATCACTTCTCTATATCTATCTCGCTTCCACTTACGAGTCATCTATTCTTATATAATATCTTCTTCTTTTTGAAGTGCTCTGATGATAACGTGTTTTCTATAGTGTAGATAGCGGCTTGGGTCTGCTGTGGCATAGATGATGTGCGTGAATGGAAACATATCTTTTTTTATATAATGGGAGGCAAACGAGCCTGCAGGTCACCTGATAGTAAGTGATGAGTAAGTGACAACACCAGAGGAATCACAGATGCGTTGCCGACCTTTAAAAAGGGAGTACCTCGTTTCTTGAAGCTCCCTTAAACGTAAGTTTAGTATTCTTTTGTTTTTGTTTAGATAATGTCTCACAGCTTATTTGCCGCCAGATTTTACGAAACTGAGAGAGTTTGGTAAACAATTACTAAAATTATAGATTTGTCATCAACCAAACCTAAATTTTAGCAACTTCAATTTTGTTACGCAAATGAACTGTTGATATTACATTTTGCATTTCAATGTTACAAAAGATGCGCTCCACTTAATTAGTTTCAGTTTCGACATAGAATTGATACTATTTTGCAACTTTGCACACATTGCAATCAAAATTATCACACACAATTTGATTTTATTATTATGTTTCATGATAATCGCAAAATCTGTTTCTAACTAATAAAAATAAGGCTTCTCAAACATCTTAGCAAAAAAAAAGACCCTTATTGACAGGCAGTTTGGTTACCAAATTAACATTAGTACACGTAGTAGAGATGTAGTCAATGGCATGAACTAGAGCAAGAAGGTGGCTGGGATCTTCTTGGATCTAAGTTCTGCTTTTGATTGTTGAGAACGAATTGAGCCCTATGGAATTAGAGGTAGAACAGATACTGCTTATATACTACTTTCATTCGTTTGTCGTCACAGCTAATTGTTTACTATTGAGTTGGTTTTTTTTTACATTGCAATTTCTTTTTAGTCGACTTTCTTGATATCAAATATAAAGCATGCCCAAAGTTGTGGGTAAATGTAGACAGTGTATAATTTCAGAACTGCGACTAGTGGCGACAGCCTACGTAACTTTGACCAATAGGCACTGGAAGTATACTTTAAGCTTTACTTAGTAGATCTATGTCTATCTAGGTAAACCTTGTTGTTACGGTCTCAGTCTGACAAGTTCCCACGTTTCCTATAAGGCAAATTTATATTCAGTAGCTTAACAAAAGCAATTAGAACATGATTGGTGGTCGAAACTTTATCTAAAAGTGTTACTATTATGACATTTTTATAGCGACTTACATATTATTCAATATGTCAGATTTTGATTTATATTATTTAAATATAGAGAGGGAACGTATCCAATCAATATTTGGAACAGATATTAATCAAAATAATTAATAACTCTTATGCAACACGAACTTGTTCCAAATATTTTAATTTTGAAGGTAGCTATGTTCCAATAGATGCGCTTGTGAATGAATAACTTTTGACCTTTTGATCTAGATGGTCCAAATACTTTATTATATCTTTCGATAACATTGTTTATGATACTGTCGTCACCATTACACCTCACCTACTGTAATTGCAGGGAAGGGTCTCGTGATGGATGGCAAATTGTACTAATACCAGGTCAGCCAGACGGATCGTATACATATACCATTCCGGTCATTTTTGATCAAGTTTTCCTTCTTCTGCTTTCAAAGAGATAATCTGTAAACTTATTTGGCTAATACGAGACCGTACATGCGACGAAAATGAGTACATAAACTTCAAAAACCTTTACAGTATAGTGGTTATAGTACCTTACTCCTACGTTTATTACTCTTAAGAAGGTCTACGTGTTTGCTGTTAAAAATAATATGTCAATATTTACAAGAAAAGTGTGATTATTAGTAAGTAACCATCGTAAAATGTATGCTTAGCTTGGGGCTTGATGCGATTGTGTAAAAAGACCAGAACGACTATAGAGAGAAGGTGTTATATGCTATGCTATAAACAGAATTATTATGAGCTAGATTATGACACAAGATCGACAGAAATAAGATGGCGTATTACCATAAGTAATATAATAATCGTAATATCTCGTAAATAATATAACTTTCTAAGCTACAGGTCTCAGAGGTTATATATAGAGGTTATATACAGACTTCAAATAAAATTTAATTCATTCATTTGGATGTTAGATTCACAATATAACTTAGTTTAGAAAGTATCAAGAAAATGCTATTAAATATTGTTTACGTAAATTACGTATTAGTTCGTATGATGATGGTATTAGAATATAAAGAGTATCTTGTCCCAAGGGGCCAACCCTGTCGTACATCTTCTTCTCTTCTCCTTCGTACACCATTTCACACTTCCAGTCGCTACCATGACTCGTTCACAATTTGTGGTGTGCGGCTATGGAATGCTCTTCCTCATACTATACGTGCTAGTCCCTCTTTGGAAGTTTTCAAAAGAAGAACAAAGAAGTATTTGCTTACATTGCCCTAAATTACCTTATTATATTAATAAATATTATTATGTATTGTTTATAATAATTGTAAGTATGTATAATTAATTATTAATATACCTATATCATTTTATTATTTTCTTCTTTTTTCTTCTCTATTGTATACAATGTGTTATTTATGTAGGGGTCTTATACATGTATTTAATTAAGTATCTATCATAATGTTATTTTAAATTTTCTTTTCTCCTATCTCTCTTTACTAGTGTACACTTAACTATCCTGCACAAACTTCTCTCTATCACTCAAAGGTTTGCTGGAAGAGAACTCATTTGTGAGTTAAGCAAGTCTTTGTACATTTTCTCTCATTTTATTATTATCATTGTATTATGTGTTTAGTGTACAAAATAAATAAATAAATAAATATAAAGAGTCACAACACCATTTTACCCCATTGGTATTGTAAGAGCTAACGAATAGTAAACTTAAATTAAACCTAATAATGTGGACACGGCTTGACAACTTGAACCCCACGATGGCAAGCTCGGTGCAAAGTACACATGGATATAACACACATCCACAGTATAAAGTCTGCTTGATTTGGGTTACGTATGTGTGAGAAATACGAGTATTATACTATTGTGTTCAACACTGCCCACTTCTTCAAATTAGGCACATAAATGTGTCAATATTTCACACATTTTGTTTTTAATCCGTCTTTTCCTAATAAGAAAAGTAAGATAGCGGGTCATGGTGAATTTAGTATCAATTTACAAAGTACCGAGAGATATTTCGTAGGTACGCCCTAAGTAAGACTACATCACACTCTACCCACGCCTATACTTGTACGTACATCACCTTAAAGTAATAAAACAAAGGCAACAGAGAGTAAAGGATAAATAAATCAGTTTAGAATTTAACCCTTAGTACAGCGACAAAGATTCTCAAATAAAAATTTAAAACGAACTTACTGTTGTTTAAAATTGATGCCTTTCCTTGCTTTAAAACTGTAGTTCAAAAAAGCTACACAAAATTAACTTTGATAATAACCCAACAAAACATCTAGCTTAATATTCTTTTGGTAAACTTTTCTATCGTCATTCTTAATAATCACAATATAATGCAAGTTTAATTATTTTAAAACAATAATGTATCTATCTCGTTGTACTCACCATGCTTCAGTTATTTCCTTTGATCGGAAAATTCAGCATAACTTGATTATTGCAGGTGATCTTTACGATGGGTTATTATATAATAATTGGTGATGCTTTCTAACACCCAGCCTTGCGGAGAGATAGTTAGAATTCATTGTTTGAGAGGTTATACACTTGCTTGTTAACGTGACATTAGTTATTAAAAACGGCCGTCATGTTATACAGCTGGTCATGAGTTTAAATACCATGCAGGACTTAAGCGATACAAAAATTACCTATAGCTCCGAGCCTAGATTTGTGTGGGAGGTGTCTATTAATTGTGCGTACATAAAAAAGAATATTAAACGACGTAAAGGATAAAAAAATAAGATAGCGAACCAACCTTTTTATTCTAGTTTTATTTATTATTTCTATTTACAACAAACCTACTTTAAATTCCATGTATTAACTTTTAATTTCCATGTTCGTATTCCTTCCTCTACAATTATACCACCCATCCTAGTCTAAGGTGTCAAAGCTAAACGTCTGTCCTAATTTGTCCCAAAAATAAAAGTACAATATATTCAAGCTTTTCATCAGGTTAGACTCAGAGTTTATTACCTTAAAAAATATTATCAGTAAGTGTAAAGTCTTCTTTATAGACTCTAATTTCTGCCACAATTTCCACGCTCCTCAGCCCAACGCATTTTTGATCTAAAGTAATTTTTATAATTATACTCGGTACACTATTCATTATCGATTTTAAGCCGTGAATATTTGAATACGCTTATGTAACAGCCATGTTGAATTTGATTAAATAGTGTTGTACAATATGCTATTATTTGTAATATATTACTTGAAGATATACTTCTAGTATAGTGTAACTATTATTTTGAAATGATTTCTCGCTTCGAACGGAATTGTCGAAAACGTAACGTACTGTATTTGTCTTTTTAATTATAGCAATTTGAAATATTTGTGCCAGTTTTAAAAATGTCAGCTGCATTGCCCTGAGTGGTATTGCGTATGAACACACAGAATACACGAAATGAATTGCGTAGTAACCATTTTAAGTATAGTTTCTATCGTCCAACATATAGTAACTTATCTTAGCTTAACTTAGTATGAATCTCTGGGTCTGTCTCGGTCTTCTTCTTCATCTTGGCATGTTTCCAGTTACGTCCACTGCCATCTCTGATTCACCGCGAGGTCATCCCGTAGTCTCGGTGACTATCATTAATACATGCATGTCTCATGTTTAAGTGATTTATAAAAAAGATGTTTGGTAAAGTTCAAGTTCAAAGACATGATCTCTAGTGAAAGGTTCTTTAAGTAAAGAAACGATTCTAAACTGAGTACAGATACAGGCCTCCTATATTGAAGGAGTGTAAGTTGGCAACACAGTTTCGTTTACAATTGAAATCTCCTTTAATAACTCTTTGCGGAAACCACTTTGTACTCTCAGTGACTTTATTTTGAATTCTTATTTTCCACAACAACAATAAATGTAAACAGAATTAATGAAAGCATACTTTGTAAAGCCGATCACAACATACCATATTATTATTATTCATTATAATGATTCAAAATATTGTCATTATCTATAACAGCTTGTGGTTTTATATCACCAACATAATAATCCATCTCCTTATTTGAAAGAATTGAGGAATTTGTTAATGAGAGAAACTGTCCAAACGGGGTTGGTATTTTCATTGAAATTTTACTTTTATTTGTGTATTCATTTTGACGATGTTAACGGTGCCTTGACCTTGGCTGTCATACTTATAGAAGAGGAGGATTAGTTCTCACCAATATCTACACTATTACTTTTTTTATACATAAGAAACAAACATTGTTAACTCGCTTTGTTGAACGAAATCATTACATTTAATTTATTTGATGTTAATGTATTTGAACTATAGGTTTTTTCGTTAAATTCTAAGGAGGAATTACTCACAAGTATTTACTACTTAGGTATCAAAGTTGGTGTACCTATTACTAGACTAAGAAACAAACTTAAAAGCGGTATGTTTTATTCTAGCCGTGCCTAAATTGCAATGTAATCAACCTATGAAGATAATAAGTACTTACAAATCCAATATTTATAAGATTGCTCCATGTACATCTATAATTTAGTTTTCGTAACGTTTAATTCCAAATGATTTGGCAAAACTTGCATTTGATACATTTTGAAGGAGAATGTTAGTATAATTGCGTCCTGAGGAAACGTTGACCGCTAATTAAGTGGCCAGCGGAAAGATAACACAATATAGAATTGTTATTGTTCTTCGCTTGTAGATAGTAACTAATGTCGTTAAATTTACGCAATGTAGTTTTAGTTTCAAGTATAATTACACTTACGAAACTGTCATTTAAAGTCCTGACAAATGCATTATCATTACAAAGTGACTAATATATTTTGTGGATAGCAATGAATCCGTGTGGTGACGGAGTAAGAATACAATATGTCACCACCCCATCTCATCCCATGGGTGTCGTAAAAACCGACTAAGGGACTAACCGTGAATATTATATTTACGAAATGAAAAGAAGGAAAACTTGAAATTAAACCCTATACCAATCCGTCTGGCCAGCGTGGTATTAGTAGGCCAAGTATCCCTCCGTCCCGAGAGGAGGCCCGTCCCTGCAGTGGGACATTAATGGGCTGTTATGAATGAATATGAAAGCAAGAGTTAGGTAGTGGTTAACACTTGTGTAGCATTTACTTTGACAACACACACACATATTCAAATAATGTCTCTAGCTTATTTTTTGTCTGTATTTATTTCAATAAGAATTCACAAAACAAGCTACTTACTAAGCTACGAGTATTATAATAATGTACGAATAAAAAATACAAAACATTATATAATCATACTTAATTGAAAATAATTTAAATAAAGACGCGTGGAGAATGTTGTTTACATAATTATTAACCTTTAAAATAAATATTTTCTACTGATCATTTGCTTAAACATAATTGACGTTTATGATGCATAACTTTATTTTTGTTAAATAACTTGTGTACAAGTAGACTTGATAAAGTAGCGTCACCATTTTTTTATAGATGTTTTTATTAAAGGCCTAGTGACTTGGACTAGGCCAAGGACCTTCTGGAATACATAGAAAATAAAGCGTTTAAACTAAAAAATAGTAATAATGAGTCTCTTTTATCTACAAACTGACCCAGTAAGCGCTGGTAAGCCTTTAAAAAGGTTCTGTAAGCACTAAAACGGCTTAAGCCAATGCAAAGAAAGAAAATAATTTACTCATCGAAAGACGGAAAACGTCAAAAATAAAATTTAAAAATGAAAAAAATACCAAGTTTTAATTAAAAATTTAAACATTTTTGGAAATAAAAAATTGTAAAAGTGCTTCCGTTACACTGTATGGACTCTAGTGCAGTAAAATACTTCTAAAAAAGATTATGAATAAAGGATGTCTACATTTATCTTTTTGAGCAATAGCCTTTCTACAAAGCGGAAAAGGTCTACCTTAATAAAGTTAAACTAAATCATAATCTGATACACAACTTGCGAAACAGCAAAAAGAACAAATTACTTCAAAGTAATTTATTTAAATACTTCCACTTTCATTCAGTAATAGCTCTAAGTAATCTTGTAATAAATCTAGATTATTCCTAAATATTGTGCAGTCGATACCAATTGTGCCTGTTTGATATCACAGCCATTTTCCGGAAGTCTAGTTGATTCCTGTTGAGTATATTTTAGAATGTTTAGTACTTCCTACTTCATACATTTATAGTACAGGGTGGGCCAATAATTTTTGCACTTTTAAAACATGAATAGAAATAAAACTACAACTGTTAATTTGTTGATTATATTTTTAACGTTTTGAAAATTTAATGAAATTTATTTTTTAAAAATGACATCGTCGAGATGTGCGCCGTCTCGTCGTTGGCACTCTAGCAATCGACTACGCAAACTTTGGAAAACTCGCTGACACATGCTGCGGGGGATCGCGGCTATCTCGTCGTGGATGTTTCGTTTTAATTGGGATATATTCATCGGTTTACTAAGGTAGACTCGACTTTTCAGGTATCCCCATAAGAAAAAATCGCATGGTGTAAGATCCGGGCTTCTCGGAGGCCATGGAATATCACCTCTGCGAGAAATAAATTTATTCGGAAACATTTCTTTGACTACCGGTAAAGTCACATTTGACGTGTGGCATGTTGCTCCATCTTGTTGCATCCAGGTCCTGCTGTTGTATCCTTGAAATTCATGCAACTGCGGCGTCAAAAACTCTCGCAACATCTTGACGTATTCCGCTGAATTCACAGTTACATTATTTCCTTGATTATTTTCAAAGAAATACGGACCAATTATGCCCTTTGCTGATATGGCAGCCCATACTGTCGTTTTAGGTGAATGAAGTGGCTTTTGGTGTTTAAGGCGAGGGTTTTCCCTGCTCCAATATCGACAATTGTGCTTATTCACGTGCCCGTTGATATGAAAGTGGGCACAGTAACGTAGGAATCGTTGTTTTTGTAAAATTGTTTAACACAAAAAGCACGCTGTTGTCCCGTGAAGCGCTCCATCGTGACTAAAATTGCATGTAGCGACGCATAGTTTCCCGCCACCCGCGCACCCCTCCCTCCAACGGTATTCGAGAAATTTAGTGTTGCTATTTGCAAAAATTATTGGCCCACCCTGTATATCTTGAAGCGCACAGCTACCGCTGGTAAACGGTAAAGCTAGTTAAGCAACTTCTGTGTTATTTTTTAGATAAGTGACTTACTTCATTTCCTTTCAGCGTAGGTACATCAGAGGAAAGTTCAGGAAGAGCGTATCTATGTAAGTGCTCTTCTAAACCTATCAGACAATTAACTCGTCATAAGTGAAATCTCGTAAATGAAAAAAATATTGATATTAACATATTAACTCTCCGTGTGGTGACGGAGTTATAATACAATATGTCACCACCCCATATCATCCCATGTGCGTCGTAGGAACCAACTAAGGGACTATCAATCTGTTAATATTATCTTTACGAATTAAAAAGAAGGAAAACTTGAAATTAAACCCTATACCTTCCAATCCGTCTGGCCAGCGTGGTATTAGTAGGCCAAGTATCCCTCCATTACGGGAGGGAACTACAGTGGGGCATTAATGGGGTGGTATGATGATTAACATACACACATAAAATCACGCTTTTCTCCCATGGGATAAGCAGAGGCAACTGAGCGCTACTTATCATCCTTATCATTAATTACTCCGCAACCCATTTCTTGCTGTGGGAACTTTTGCCGTAGTGTGTGGTGAACATTACTGCCGATAATATATTCAACATCATCATAACCACTTGAACGTTAACTGCGCGAATCGCTTTCGCGAGTCCAACGTTCAAGTGGCAACGCTCGCAGTTTTTTATGTGTTTATAAAAAACTGCGAGTTTTCCGTCTTGATAAAAACGGCTAACACGAGAAAATTATTGCATCAATTTGAAAATGAAAAACATCGTCGTGTTCGTAAAAGTATAGGGAATAAACTTAAATTAAAATACATTAACCTTATGAATATCTAAATACAATGAATAGTTGATAAACCTGAGAAATTGCGAAAAATTGTTGACATTTTCCGCGATTTTCCGGGAATTATATTATTTGTGAATAAAAATTAGCAACCTAAATTAATGATTTTATTTTTAAAATATAATTAACTATATTACTTTTAAAATAAAATAAATATATTAGTAATTCTGAAGGTTAAAGTATTTTAAATTATTTTTGAAATAAATACCTTTTTAGCTGACTCGGCCATCTCGGCGTTTTGTAGTGCATACCATATTTTTGTTTAGACAATAAGAACATAAAAATAAGAACGTAGTAGGTTTGTTTTCTAAATTTAATTATTGTTTATTAGTTTATCTTCTAGAATTAAACGATTTCAATAAACTTTAAACGATTTCAATAAACTTTTATTGAGGAAAGCGTAATTAAACCGCCATTATTGTTAAACTCAAGGCCAAGTTTTAGTCTTTGACTTTTCTTTTATTAAATTTTAAAAGTTACTCAACTTTTATAACATAATATCACGACCATTAGAAAGCACACATTTTCTAGATAATTGTAATATATTACACTTCCAACAATATTTAATTAATCAAATGTATTTAACACATAAATAAACAGTAAATTTCATACAAGGACATACGAAATGAAGCAAACTTCTGTTTGACATTGCGACCACAGATTATTTTTTACAGCTGTTTATTTTGGTGTAATCCGTTCTAAAACTATCGACAATTGTCCCACAGACTTTTTTAAACGTAGATTTTAAGCGGTAGAATCATGTTTTTATAAAATATCGCGCGTTGCAGAACGAATTTTTTTTTGGTACTTTTATACCATATGACGTAAGTCCCGCCATTTTGTCAGTGGATAAATCATACCCATTGACGTTCAAGTGGATAACAGCCCATTAATGTCCCACTGCAGGGACGGGCCTTCTCCCGTGACGGAGGGATACTTGGCCTACTAATACCACGCTGGCCAAACGGATTGGATTGGGTTTAATTTCAAGTTTTCCTTCTTTGAATATATAGTACAAGCTTTGCTTAGTTTGGGACTAGATGGCGTTGTGTGAATGTGTGAGGAATATTTATTTATTTTATTTGAATAATATATTGATATGAAGAAAATTATAAAATATTACACAAGGACACCGCTACAGAAGGTCAAAGAACTCAATATTTTAGAAATCCATATTATCATATTAGATACGCTATGGTATATATTTAAGTAACAATATGTGAAAGTGATTTAATATGAATTTGTAATCGACCAATATTATAAATTACAACGTCACATAGAATATCTGCGAAAAACTTATGATCAAGTAACCAATAAGTAAGAGACTAACTTGGATGTGGTAATATATTTATAGTTAAGAGCTAGCTTAATTGTCTAAGTGGCAAAGCGGTCGTGACATGCGGGTGCTTTAATGGGATCGCAGGTTGGAATCTTACGGAAGATAATTATTGTTCGTGCTATCCACAAAATTGTCATAAGCTTTGTTAAACATTTTGTCCTTTAATTTCATAACTTTAATTGATGTTACTACCTTTTTTGTACCTTCTCATAATATTATCTTATGTCTAGATGATCTTAATATCCGGTAATTTCATAACTGTAAGAGTGACTGCAACGTTGGGCTCGATCCGAAGTGCTTGAGTTGTCTGTTAAAAAAAACTGATAATACGGCCTGTGTGGTGAATAGCATGTAGCTTACATTACCATTAAAGTTTAAGTATAGGGACCAAGCACAGTTTCCGAGTGTAAAGAAATGCCGCATCCAAACTCACACCAGTTTCAGTGAAGTGAAAGTAAAAAGAGTTAGCGAGGTAAAGCGCACACAAATGTAATAAGAAACCGGTCTGTCTGTCCACTTGTACTTTATCTATGGCTGTTACCGTTCCTCATTCATAACTGTTACTTGTTGTTTCAAACTTTATGTTATTGTAACCGGTATATCTCGTGTAGTGACGGAGTAAGAATGGCATTACCGCTCCTCATGGTAGGCGAAGTATGGAAAAAATTGCAGATATTATTATACCTAGCAGATATTATAGTCCGTGTGGTGACGGAGTAAGAATACAATATGTCACCACCCCATCTCATCCCATGGGTGTCGTAAAAACCAATTATGGGACTATTCGTGAATATTATCTTTACGTAATAAAAAGAAGGAAAACTTAAAATTAAACCCTATACCAACCGTCTGGCCAGCGTGGTATTAGTAGGTCAAGTACCCCTTCGTCACGGGAGGAGGCCTGTGCAGTGGGATATTAATGGGCTCTTATAGTGAAGCGTCGTATGGCTATTACAAGGACCGCAGTCGAGAAATTAAAGAAAGTGTGGAGAAATCGAAGCATCACCAAAGGCACCAAGGTCAGGCTCATGAAAACATTGATATTCCCAATCTTCCTTTACGCGGCAGAGACGTGGACAGTGCGTAAGTTGGAAAAGGGAAAAATAGATGCCCTAGAGATGTGGTGCTGGAGGAAGATGCTCGGTATATCTTGGACAGAGTTCCGCACCAACGCGTCCATACTCCAGGAACTTGGTATCACCGAGCTATCAAGCATAGTACAAACACGCATACTACAGTACTTTGGCCATATCTCTAGACGTAATAACGGCTCTATAGAACGGCTAGTTGTGCAAGGAAAGGTGGAGGAAACCAGATCACGCGGCAGAACACCTATGCGATGGACTGATTAGGTTAAATCCGCAGCGGGGAGCGACGTGTCAGACTGCGCCAGACAGTCTGCGAACAGAGAGAGATGGCGGGAGATCGTAAAAAAAGCTAGGTCCGCCACTATCATCAACGCGGACGCCTCATCGTGACCACGACCGCTCTGTCAAGAGCGAAACGGCTGAGAAGAAGAATAATGATGAAAAATAAAGCTGACTCGTAACATAAAACAATGTTCTGTAATATATCATTTCAAAGCTTCTAGACGAAACAAAGCAGTAAGGCTCGTAACATGTCGCTTAGAATTCTCTGCCTACCCCATGGAAATAAGGTGTGAGTTTATGTATCTTTGTTTGTAAATATTAAAACCAGGCCCTAGATTATTAAGACCGTTATATTTACTTATCTTAAAGTAAGTAAGTATCGAAGCACTATTTTTTAAATTATAACCATGTAGGTATGTAGTGTTCCCTAAATGCCATGCGATTCCCGGTTAGAATAGGACTGCCCCATATCCTCGTAAGAGGCGACTAAGGGATACCACGACCCGGTGCATGCCACCTAGCACCTCGGCTCAACCTGGTGGGGAGTAAACCACCAACAACAGCATTCCAAAGTAGGGTTAGCGTCAGGAAAGCGGCCGGTCGTAATAATAATCATCATCAGCTATAAGGGCGCCTTCAAATTTGCCGCTAAGTGTCGCGCGGAGGCAGCGCGACTGCAGCGCTGCGGTCGCGCTGGTTTGTAAATTCATAGAGATAAAAAACGCGCGACTGCAGCGCTACGCCCGCGCTGCGTCCCCGCATTCGTTCATCGATCGACTTGTGTTGTTTAGAATACTTTTTCTTTTTAATAGTAACACTAAGAGCAGTGTATTTTCGTCTGAGTCCATCGTAAAACTAAAACACAACACTACCATTCTCAAACCTAGCGACGGCAGCGCGACCGCAGCGCTGCAGTCGCGCTGCCTCCGCGCGCCACTTAGCGGCAAATTTGAAGGCGCCCTAACAATGCTCTTACGATTTAAATAGCTTAAGGACAAACGTCAGTGGTTTATGAGTTTGTGCTTTTCATAACTACATTGTTATTGATTACTTATTTTTGATTGGGTAATAAAAAAAAAAAATAATAAAACTTTTAGCATGGAAGTAGAAGCCATGCTGCGCCGGCCCCAAAAAAAATTGGTATAAGGCCAGGGGAATGATGATAAGTAGTGTTCCCTAAGTTTTGCTTATGGCTCCACAGATTTTGTATAGTTAGGGCAAAAACTAATTGTGACTTCAGTCTCTCCATGACTGTACTACTCGTCATATTAAAGGCGCATGGTGGCCATAAAAAAGATCTTTATTGACTAATGAGTCCGACATAAAAAATAACTGACACTGCTAATAAAAATTATTACTTACTTTTTTTCTTATCGTTGCATTGGATATTACAATTACATAGAATTATACTAAATTACTCTATGTGACTATTTTTTTCTTATAAAAGTAATTAAATTTTATAATCTTTCAATACTGAAATAGACTTTACTTTTCTCCCTTTACTTGTGCTGCCCTCTATGAGCAATTATAAATAGCCGTTACGTTAGTACAGTCTCATTTTGCTGTTCGCTTTAATAGTTTAAAAAGTTTCAGATAGATGGCGCTATAAAATAATATTAACAGAGTAATTTAAGTGCGCTACAAGTTGGTACAGGATGATTTTAATAGATGTCGCTGTTATAATAATGTGTTTTTTTATAATAAAAATACATTATTAGTACATTCATTTCGGATCATAAAATATCAGCTGATAGTACTTGGATGCCTATCGGCTGTAATTTAAGCTCTGAGAGCAAACGTATCCAATTAAAATCACTGTATGTTTTGCACAACGTCCTCAATGGTCAATTTTCGCAATATTAAAAGTCCTGAGAGAAATCATAGGTACATGTCTCATAACATATTTTCGTAGGGATCTGCAAAGGAAAGCGTTTAGTGAAGTAGCAGTTGATGCTGATGTTATAAGGAAATACTTAGCGACTGCTGATTAATTACTCGTAATAGGTAAGTGGCTAGAAGTTGAAGTTCAGAAATAAGAAAAAAGGTAGAATATAACATTCTGAATCTTTTAGTCAAGTCAAAGATGTCGTAAAAAGTGTAGTTAGTTATCTTAAAAATCAATACTTCTCTACTTTATCACAATTCTATCCGATAACATAATATAATATTGGATTACTGCTGAAATTTTAGTGCGAGGTTAAAATATCCTTAACAATTTTTTATATTTTATGCTAACTTGTGCCCGTGACTTTGTCTGGTGCTTGGTGGTGATCTTTGTTCTATCTAAGTATACTAAATATTATAAATAGGTAAAGTTTGTGTGTTTGTTTGTGAAGTTGTAGAGGGTAATCTCTGAATCTACTGAACCGATTTTAAAAATTATATCTGTGTAAAACAGTCCATTTATCGGGGAGTATCACAGGCTATATAGTATCACGCTATGACTAATAGGAGTGGAGCAGTAATGAAATATGTTTAAAAAAGGGACGCGTTTTTTTCACCGCATAACGAAGTGGGCAAGGGTCAGCTAGTTTTGTTATCATAACAAATCTTTATAAATAGTAGCTTGTGTTATTCTAAAGTATTCTTTATTATTACTTATTTTAAAGTTTCATTTAAACTTTCATTAAAATCTATTTATCATCCATACTTAGTCTTATAAACAGTAGCGTTTCTGTTGTGGTATTAGTTAGTCAAGTTTTTATAAGTCGAGGATGCCTGTCTTTAGCTTGCTCTTGGGTGGTAAGGAAGGAACATTAAAAAATATATCCTATAACCTAAATTTCTTTATGCTGCAGAACAATAAGATTACCACGTTATCGATCTGAATAGTTTCGCGCTCGAGCAGTTTAAGAATTTAATATTAAATTTTCTGGCGACAGGTAGTCAAAATTCAAGTACGGTTTACGAGAAAAATAAAACTGATTGGTGTCATCCATCATTGTCGTGTAAGATTGATGATCACGGTGAAGTGTGGCATGATCAAATGAAAGGTGATTATGAGACCTCCAGATATCTAGGTGCCATTAAGGTGGAATTCATAAAAAAAATATTTTTATAGCTACCATTTAAATTTTATTACCATTTAACTTTTATATCATTTAGATTTAATATCGTTAGATTCGTAAACGTTACCTTAACGGAGAAAAAGGTATTAGTAAAAAAGAGTAAAAAGTAATGCAATTATTACAATGGCTAAATCAGATTCCCTGGGACTACCACACTTCAAGGATAACCTTCTTTACTGCGCTACTTAAGTCATAAACAAATAATACTCATATAACGTTGTCCAGGGGAATTGCATGATAAGTTTTCGTATAGTTAATACGAGTAAGTATATCTATAAATGCTGCCTTCGACTTTACGACACAACTAATAGAAATAACTTTATCAGTACAATGAATAAGTAAAATGCCTTACTAAGTGCGTCATAACATTAAACATTAATAATTACATTAAATAATTTCAAAATGTGTTAGATGTGTACATTATTAATGAGAACATTCCTTACAATTTACAAAACTCAATGAACCGTCTAACTTACAAGAAAATAATTTTAATAAAATTACTTAAAAGGAACGCGAACAAGGAACTTCAAAAGCCCCTCATCTTAGTTGAAACAGGTACTAATAACTTGTGCAAATTAAGAGATTTCACTCAAATCTGTTGAACGTAGATAATTGAAGCGAACGGACAGTTTTAACTGCGCTTAATTAGATAAATTTGTGCATCGGCACGAATACCCAGGCCACAGTGCACAAAAATTTTTGGCTACGTTTTATATGTAGATCTGTTGATTATAAATCAATAATGAGCCTTAATAACAGCCTATTCATGTCCTACTGCAGCTAGGATCTTTCGGAAACTTCGACTAATCACGCTGCCTGCCCTGACTATTGCTTTAGTTTTTTACGTCGTTTTCTTTTTTTAATTTTCATATAGGTACAGTCACGAGCAATAATATGTACACATTTTCAAATTTTCTAAACTATCTGCACGTTTATCTAGACATTACAATATCAAAATGAATTCGTAATTTAGAAGAGGTTCCGTACAGTTTTGAATTAATCTTCGAATTTTCAATTTTGGATTGGCAGAACTTTAGATAACTGGTTTACAAAATGCGAAAATGTGTACATATTATTGCTCGTGACTGTACATATATCATGAGTGAACTTTTCTCTAGCCTTTCATGATAGATGGTATGTAAATACGTAGATTTGTGACATTCAATCAAAGTCCTCATTTCGAATCTCACCCAAGATAAGTGTGATCCAAGAATGTTTACCAAGAGCCTGAATGTTATATCGTGTTCCTACGTCATTACCTGTAGAACGGTGGTGAAGCACCACTCATGGCTTAGTGCTTAAACAAAGAAATATTTTGACATACTGTTTTTTTTATATTTTTTAGATTACCTATATGGGTTGTTGGTTGTTAAATAAACAGTTTTAAATTATTTTTATTTTGTAAGGTTAATCACTGAGTTGTCAAAATTAGTAAGTACTTTTTCTCGTTAAACAAAAATACAAAAGTTGTATAGATAAAAACAAACAAAGGTATGATGTAATCGTATGTGTGATTGCGTGGAACAGTTGAAAGCTATTCCTTGTCGTACTGAGTGCTGCAAAGAAGCAATTAAGATGAGAAAACGCTTGTACACGCTCAGCGTTTGTGGAGCTGATTAGGCTGCGTTCACCTAGATATGAGGTTTTTAAATTGATTTTTTTTTAAATAATGACAAGAAGCAAAAAGGTTATTTTTTAAATAATAAACAACCTATAACTGCCACCATGGCAGGTATTGTTCAATTATTATTATGACAATGGTTAAACTATTATCCTTTATAATTAGGCTTATAGGCTCAGTACTCTAACTTACGTAGTTTAGTTACTCGCCTGGTATAACTTTCCACCTATTGTTTTAGCAATGATATTATGATTATGATAATTATAATAACAGAAGAAGTTGAAATCGCATTAAGGTATTAATATGTTAAAATGCTGTTAAATAAAATAGATAGGTACGAGAACATGAAATACATAATGTTGGTACAGATGTATTAGGTCCATAGACTCTTAAATTACATAGACAATGCAACAAGAAAATTTATCTGTTTATAAAGACACTTTCTTATTTATAAAAACAAGTAAGAGTAAAGTAAAAGTAAAAAGTTTATTGTCCAAAAACAAGTACAAATTGTCTATCTTCAACTTAAAATAAATAACATTGTTTTTTTCTTTCGCTTATCTTCTCATATGTGAAGACAGAGGATACGCCAGCGTCTGTGCTAGTATAAAACTGTGTTACAGACACTGGTGCATTCCTCTTACAATTATGACACAGTTAAACTGCTGTATAAAAATAGTACATTATTAAGATTAAAATTTTAGGTTTATAACTGTATAATCAAATATTAACAAGAAATACTACCATCTACGTGTAACTGAAAGTTATGTGAAACGGGTGCAGTTGTTAGTAAAATAAAAAAAAAACAAAACTATGCTTGCGAATACACCTTAGCCACACTTACTCCCAAAAGCCAACAAAAAGCCATAAAAAGTAAGTTTCACGTGTGACCGAGCCCTAACAGTGCGTACTAGATGCACAAAGCGTCACACCTAAGCAGGAGTCGCCCGTGAGTACTCGTCCTAAGTGGTGACATGCTTGAGAATACCAGCTTCGTCTTACTTACTGTAAGTAGCTTTATGTTCTTCAACAATATCGTCTTAGCGTTCACTAATGAAACTCACTTTTACTTTCGTTGCAGAAGCTTTATTTTTTTAATGGAGATTTTTTTGTAGTGTCAATATAAAGTGTGGTTGATGATGCATAGAAAAGTTTGTGTGTGTAAATAGTAAATAGTCTTACGAGTGGGCTAAGTTTTAATATTGTAATAAAGAATTGGTATCGCTTGTTTTACTTGTCAACGAACCAACCTTGAGGGTTCATAAGTTTTTCATGGGTCGGCAACGCGCGTGTTGTTCCTTTGGTATTGCAAGCATTCCTAGGCTTATTTGAAAACAGGTAATTACCACCAGGTAGAAATGTTTACAAACTTTAATTTTTAAACCACTTTGGTTTAAAAATTAATAACCAATACATAAAGTAAATAGTGGACTACATAAGGGAGGACATGAAAGAAATCTGTGTAGGTGATGATATGACAAAAGACAATGAAAGCGTAAAACTATTGACATCGATCATAAGTATAAGATAAGTGCAGGCGTGACAAAGAAATCAACTACTCGCATTAAACTACTATAAGTTTAAAGATATTGCATAGATTTTTAATTGATATCCTACAGTAGTTGTCCGCAGTCTCCCCAATCTGTTTATGGAACGATCTCCCTGCCGAGGTTTTCCCTAGGGTATACTGTATGGGGTCATGTTATGCCTCTGATGATGCTAGACTTTGGTAATTTTACCACCAGGTGGACCGTATGCCTATTTGCCAACGATGTGGTATAAAAAAGTTCATGTTTTAGATTTAAATATTTACTAAATACCTAGAGAAAAACAGATTAACTGTTTAATATTTCTTCTACTAAATCTCTAGCCTAAACCGATATAGGTAAACAGTGAATACCTGCAATATTGTCTGCAACCTATAATAATATTGATTGACGCTAGTTATTAGGTAATAGTGGTATTTATTATAATATTAAGTAAACCAAACATTTAAAGAAAAAAAACATATTAGGTTTTGAGTACTTATTGTTGGCTTATTGAATTTTCAACCGAATAAATAGGTCACCAGTTTTATTTCATCTCATCATACATTAATTTTATTCAAATTGTTTTTCAGATTTGCATCAATTATATTACAACCGAGTATACAATTTATTCGAATGGATGGGTGCCGGTAGCACGTGATCGAGTTTTTAATCAAATACAAAAAACTTGGGACTCCCCATTTATTTATACAATTCCGGATGAAATTGAGAGAAATCATTTACCAACATATTTTAAAGATGAAGACAAAGAAATTGTGCCGGAAGGAGCAACACATAATAAAATACCGCAGCAAAACAATGTTTTTAAAACTAATGATGCAAATAAAAACTCAAAGCTTGTGTTGAGAAAGGCGAAAAAAATAAAAGAAGAAGAATTGGAAAACAATTCAGGTAAAAATTATCAGTCTGATGAAAAATCAGATGAAAGGAGCGATCAAGATAATTTCGAAAATAAAATTGACGTATCACAAGTTAAATCAAATACCTACGAGGTAACAGAAAACACAGAGAGAACCGAAGAAGATTCAGAAGATATCGGATATGTCTACAATAAACCTCAGGAAGAAAGTAAAAACTTGAGTGCGGAGTTCATTAAGATTTTATCAAAATACAATATCAAAACAGACGATAAGCTGCGAAATTATGAATTGTCGCGACTTACTAAACTTCACAATCCAGTTGTTAATTTTCATAAATCTTCGAATACGTATGGATACAATAATCCAAATCATTTACCCGTAGACCCATTACTTGCTGTTTTTCTATCTAATTATGGATTATATTTGCCTAATTTCTATGGTATTAAATCAAATTATAACAATTTGTACGGCTACCTGGCTTCGAATAATATTCATAATAATCGACCATTTGGTTTGTATAAAATTTTCTCTGATACACATTCTTGATTCTGAGTAAAAATTACTTTAAAATGTCTTGTGTGCTTTAAAAGTTTTAATATTGTTAAACTAATCGATTTCGTTAATTTGTGTATTGTATTTTTTAAGAGAACCTTGTCCTTCCAGTAAAATTGTACCTTCGTTACACATAAAGAATTGAAGCATCAGCCTAAAAGTGATCTTTTACATGCAAAATATGACGACAAGGTACGGAAACGGTTGGCCTAGCGGACAAGGTTTATTAAATGGTAATTCAAAAGTAGCTGGTTCGAACAGCCATTAAATTGTTTACATTGTTTTTGATGTATTTTTTTATACAAACCTCCTAAATCCACATAGTGTCATATGCCAGGGATTTTAGATATTTCATCAAATGGATCACTCCGATCAAGAGTCCTCTGATGCCACAAACCCACTTCAATCTCTTCACAGGGGTCAGCGCTTCTATGTGAGCATAGCGATAACAGATCTTCTTGGCCAGCTTCTATAATAATTAATTCTCATTCTTCTTATCTCTTCTGAATTGGCTTCAATATTACGTAGATTCTTAAAGGTTCATGATTTCTTTCATTAGGTATAAGTAACCAAATTTTTTAATATGGCGTTTATTTTATTGCTAAAACTTGTAATTGGCCAAACATTTTCTTAGAGTTTAATAAAAGCCATTTTTTACATCAATGCAATGTATATGAAATAAAAAAAAAATGTCAAAAATAGAATTTAAAACACTTTACACCACTAGGTACTTTTATAAACAGGATTGCACTGCAGCACAGCACAGGATTGGATTGCATTGCAGCACTTGCTTGTAAAGAGACCTGCATTTTCTTTCTCCGCTCTTTCAACTTTTCCAGTACCTTATTGTAATTTGCTAGTGAATATAGAAATTATTATTTTTAGTATATTTAGCAAAAAATAAATGAACAATCAGATTGCATATGCAATTGTTCTTAGTTTAGGTATAAAATATTTGTAAACTTCGTTTTTAACAATTGCTAATTTAACATCAACAAAAGCAGTTTATATAAGATGGACATTACATTAATCTGCCAAAACGAAAACGTAACTTGCATGGGCAAGTGTAGAGAAAAAAATTAAGTGATACAGACTGTACGTATTTCTTACAAAAAACCTTGGAGGTTTGGCGTCAATCTTCATTATTTAATTTAATTAATTTAAGTACAAAATATTCATAATCATGAGGCTTACGTATTATTCAAGCAATAGGTAAGACTTTTTTTAAATTAATTTATATTGTCATCGATTACCAACTGAATATAGACAGAATTTTGATTTTGTATTTTTGGACAAGTTTTAACTAAGAAATGAAATTGATTTAACTGATTTACTTTTATTTTATTTAAATCATTAGGTTTTAAAAATAATTAATTCGATATTTTTATTTTCAGAAGGTTCAAGATATTATTCCTTTATTGCATTATCATTTATTATACTACACTGGCACATAACAACATAGAAGTAACAGATAAACTCGACAGTTTCTTTGATAGACTTGTATCTATAATTACGGAGGTACATTACTCAAACGGAGAAGTTCTTAGAAGGCATGTGGCTACTGGCGTGCTTATAGATCCACAAAAGGTTATTACTTCTTATAGCGCTTTCAAGAATATGACAAGTCAAAACTCTTCGCTGCCCAATATTTTAGTATGTTTTTTGGTACATAGAAGGGTAAACGAAACCAAAAAATGTTATAGAACTGTGTGTACGAAACCAGTTATACAAATAGATGCAGCAGAATTAAAACCAGTCCGTTGGCATGGCCTAAATGTAACAAATATTCCTTTGTTTAACATCGTTGTAATAAAACTAGAACATCCTGTCAATGATTTGGATGTCAAAAGTAGTACATATCGACATTACAAAGAATTACATACAAGACAAACAAAAGGGCAATACCATCCAGTACTAACAGAACTCGCTGATATTCAGGACAAACTAGCAAACAACGCCAAATACGTTGCTCTAGGTCTAAATAAAAGTGTGTATTCAAAGCGGTTCAGACAAATCAAATATGCTAATCAAATTGACTTTAAAAATTGTAATAAATGGCTGCCAAAATCTTGGGGCCACTTCATATGTTTGAATAATATGGCACTTTTTAAAGATTTTGGTCACGGAGGAATGTTGTTTTCCAAAAAAAAGTTATTTGCTGTTGCTAGTTTTTCATTATGGAAGAAAACTCGCAGCGTCATTGTTTTAACTGACGTAAGACCCTATAAAGAGCTCATAATGAATATTTGTGAAGATGTAATATCTATAAATAATAAGTGACTAGACCATTTGCAAGTCTTTGCTGATGTGCAAGACTTTGGTGATGAGCAAGACTTTGCTGACGAGCAAGACTTTGCTGATGAGCAAGACTGTACGAGTCAAAGGTGTAAATAAAGTTAGTTTGATTTATTTATTAAGAAAACTCATTTTCATAAACAAGAAATAGTAATAAAAATGCAAGTAAATAACATAACTAGTAAATATGAAATGTAACAAATAGTGTAAGATTCAAAATATGAAAATAACAATAGAAGAAGAATGCTGCAACTAGAAAAACTACCTTCTTATCATAACATAAAAAAGGATCCAGTTACGTTGATTCAACTGATGCATAAAAGTACCTACTTTAAATTGTTGTTGTAGATACTTGCATTTTTTACCAATTTATAAACACTTTTTTTGTTTAAAAGTATACTATCTATTATAATTACTTGTTTGTTCAGTTTTCATACACAAAGTAAGGAGTTTTTGCTATTTATTCGTGTGACCAAAATTAAGTAAGGATAAGCGCGCAAGTCTTTGAGTTGACTTTAAATTAGAAAATTGTTTTTATATTTAAGTAACCAATTATAGTAATAGTTTTAATAAAACGTTTTTGGTGTACTTAGTTATTACGATAACATCATATTTCCACTTCTTCATTCCTAATACCTACCACTAAATCTATTCAAGAAACATTATTTGAACATTACTAAAGGTTGTATCCAGCTTAATCAGTTTAAACAACAAGCGATAACTAGGTAAACTTTTAAGCTGCATAACCCTCCATTTAAGAATAACAAAAATTGGAAAAAGTAAATTTTTTAAACAGCGATGCGGAGTGCATCAAACACGAGCCAAGGTAAAATGAACTTTATTTGTTGAACGTCAAGAGTGAAATTAAATAATGGAAGTAAGGATATGGCTTGGAGTTGTTCCAACGGCCGCAGCCGTGACAGTTTCATAGCTAGTAGTGAAAAGTTGCTATTGTACGGGAGCCAGTTTGCGTCGCTTCTATTTTTTTTCGTTTTAACTCGTTAAACGTACCCAGATTTTGTTTCTAGAAGTTTAAATCTTGTTAATTCTGACTTGTTTGTGAATTTTGTAAAGGTAAGGTTAAGGTATAACTGTTTGTTGCTGTCTACGCCTACTACCAACTGGTAGCATAAGAAGGATAGATAAATCATTGGCTTCAGTTATGGATTGTATTCGTACTTTCCATCAGATTTGATTTGATCATATTGCCGAGTTTGTATTTAAAAAAAGATTATTTATTTCCCCTTCCACAAGCTACCAAAAACTGATTTAAAGATATAAAAAATTAACTCATCCCAATCTTACACATACCTTGGAGCTTAGCTAGGTCATCCCATTAAGAGTTACCATCTTAACGTGAATAGCTACTATTTATTACCCAAAAAACTTACTTAGTGTATCTGGGACGTATTCATTGTATGTGATAAGAATTTTTAGTTAACATAATATATCTCAACTAAAATAAATATATTTCTAAGTATAAGTTGAGCATTTTCGTGTAAGTCTTGGATGCGTGAAACATGTTTAACTGAGTGTATAACTCTTGATTGCGATCGAGGTGTTGATGAAGGCTTGTTCCGTTTTCCTTATAAAATTATTTACTTTTTCGGTTTAATGTTCAAATTGGTACGAAGTTGGAAAAATAGCTAGAAATTCATCAATCAGGAGAGATTCTTCTGCGTTCACATCCTATGCGCAACTTTGATGTTGTTATATTAGGTGAATCATAACAAAATTTCTGTGGGATAACGGATTCAGAACAAGTATCGCTAAACCATCACATTCTATAATTATCCTAAAACCGATTTGCCTAAACATAGCACACATTAAAATAAAGAAATGTAATGTATGATTAAATAATATTATATTGACTGATTAATTAAAAGTTATTTAATTTCGTTACTTAAGAAGGTTTTTCAGTGATGTTTCATTCCTCAATCGGCAAAACCGGGTGCATTATGAATATGTAGCAGATTTTTAAACATCTACTTAACATTTCAGAAGTGTCTATTTGGCAATATCTTTCCCCCAAAATGCAATAGTTTAAAGATATTATTTGACATGAAATATTACTAAAACAGACTAAATAAATAAAGCCACAGTTAGACTATCATCCGTATCTTCAATTGGAAGTCTCCATTATCCACGAGCAGTGCATATGTATTAGCACAAATCATGTTTGCCTCTGCTTTATAGGCTTGGAGCGTTTCCAGCATCCCTGTTTACTAACTCGATGTACACCAATATCCGAATATTCCAAGAGTTATGTCCCGAATATGACCGGTATTGTTTGTATGAATTCAGCTGCAACTTCGATATCATGTCTGGATTAATATTTCAAAATTTTAGTTCATTCACGTGCCAAGTTATTTGGTACCATAGTGATTTATTGTCAAGCTTTATTTTATTAGGTATTTAAAATAGGAATCTGTACTTCTGGAGACAAGTGAAACAAGTATGTTGTATGTATGTTTCTTCTCCCATAAATAATCATTTATGGGAGAAGAAACATATTATTAGTTATAAGATTAAATAATTCTAATTTTCACTGAAGCCGACACGCAAATTCTAAACAACAAGACCGCACATCTATAGATAATACTTCCTAATAATTTTCTAATTAAATTACCGACTTCAACAGGAGTGGGTTAAAAACCATGCTGATAACAATTTCTAAGATTAGTATTAAATAAATTTCTGCAGTCGTCTTCATCATAAGATCATGTTTGTGTAAAGTTTTTATCAATACGAACAAAATAAGCCCAAACACTAGGTAGCTGCTATATACCGTTGAGGATTTCCCTCGACCCTCAATCTTCTTCATCATCAGATCATGTCTGTGTAAAGTTTTGTAAAGTTTTTATCAATACAATTAAAATAAGCCCAAACACAAGGTAGCTGCTATATGCCGTTGAGGTGTTCCCTCGACTCTCGGTGGTCTCCAGGATCTGACCAGTTCTAACTCTTGATTATTTGGTAGTGACGTCAGAGATACACATGTATGACAAGATTTTACACAATGCGTCCCTACAATTTTCAAGAGATGCCCTCGATTTCTCTGGGATCCCGTCATCCAGATCCAGATCTGGTGACAATGGGACCAAATGGGAAGCATACCCATACGAACAAAAAAAAAATTTTTCAAATCGGTCTAGCCGTTTTTGAGAAATCAGGTAACAAACACAAAAAAAAATAAAAAAAATACAACCGAATTGAGAACCTCCTTTTTTTTAAGTCGGTTAAAAAGGACGAAACGGTAAGCCCTTTGACCGCCAAAGTCATCAGCTGTTGATGACAAACTAAAGCTAACTCTGTACGCCCACGACGACAACTTACTTTTGTTTATTACAAAATATAAACTAAGTAGACGTATACAATACTAACTAGTGATGGACCAGTATTTGATAGACAGATTTTTACATGAACCTATAACATCATCTCAAGTCTAAGACAAAGTACAAAAGATCGTTGCGGTACAAAGTACTATTTGTCGCAGATATAAGCGTAGTGGTTTATTCATTAGCTCACGTTGGAATTGCGCCCATTCTCAATAAACTGCTGATAAAACTCGACTCAGACCGGACACACTTTGTTCTGTGTTACAAACTTGTGGTACGAGTTATAAGCGGTTTGTGAGAAATGATCGGTGATATTTCATTTTCTTATTGTATATCTGGGAATTTTATGTGGATGTTTTAAAAATGATATATTTATTTATAATATTTCTGCCTATTAAGAAAGTAATGTACCAACGGACAAGTTTTACGTTTTTCTTATAAAGAAGCACTAGACATAAGCGCACAAAAAATCAAAGTGAAAAAAAAATCATCAGTGTTTCAAGTTTTCGTATAAGTACTTAGACTTTTTTTTCTTAGATCAATATAATGAGAATGAAAATATATTATCTCATTATAAAACGCTGGGTAAAGTTAAAACCTAACTACGAAATCAGGTCTGAGGTCTGTAACTTAGTGACGTATGTATTTAATAGAATAAACATTAATCAAACATAACATAATTATTTATTGTCTAATTATCCTGTACGAATTATCTACATTTTCAACACATTTTCTTAATTCGCTTTAACCTTATAAATTGTGCCAACATAACAAACTTATTGCTTTTCCCGATCTGAAAACTTGAGATTTACTTTTTTTTATTTTGCGGGAACTTGGTTTACCGACTTTAATGAGGCTGATGAATCGTTTATACTTAGTAATACTAAGTAAAAGTACTCAACGGAATCAATACTCACACTAAGGGCGCTTGTACACGGTAAGAAAAATCGCCGTGTCGACGCCAGACAAGACAAATCTTCGAGTAGACGTCAAGAATTTTGTCTTTTTCGTACACGAAAACTTTTCTTGTCTTCCGCAGACAAGACAATTCGGAACGTGTACACGCCAGGATTTTTTTCGTACAGTCGTCAGACGGGCGTAGGGCGCGCAAGTAATAACATGTGTGATAATCAGTGTGAGTTTCCTTTAGTAAAAATGTTAACTAGAAAGCAAACAAGTATGATACCCTACTACACCGCTCCCCGCCCCTCCGCAACAACGTTTGCCGTGTCTTGTCATGCGCAGACAAGAAAATTTTCTTATGCATCGCCGGCGCTGTGTACACAGGTCGTGCTTAGAAACGACACGAATTCTTGCGTAGGCCCGGCGATTTTTCTTACCGTGTACAAGCGCCGTAACGATGTAACTTACTAACTTTTCCAAAGATTTCACTCTAAAAAAGTTTGAAGTTTAATTTAACATATAGAAATGTCATGGAATCTCAATGAATGACTTGACTCTGTTGGTGTAAGATTTATCTTTTACAATGATGACAGATATATCGGAAAATGTACATCAGTTTTAATCGGTACTGAAATAAAATGTGGAAATGCCGAACGGACACAATAAAATACCAGCTAGATTTGTCTTTAGCTTATAAAATGACTTTAGTTGCCACAATTTCTACTTTACTTACTATTTATATCGTTAAATCCAATACTGAGCTGTTGTAATTGTCTAAAGTTATCCTAACCGTAGACACGTGTAGTGTTTAGCTATTAAAAAAAACAGTAGATTGCACCGATTACATGATAAATTAAATGTATCGTATTGTATAAACCCAAAGAGTGAAAGCGACGTTCCGGAAAATTTACCTCCACACAAGGGTTGATTATGTTCCCTTTTTGTTTGTTGAAGGTGGGCTAAGGTGATTGTTTGCTGTAGTAATGTTATAGAATGTTCTATGACATTGGATCCTTTACACTGGCACTGACGATGACGGGAAATCGCGTCATTAAGTACGTGGTGCCTTTTTCTTCTTTTGATATACATCATCATATCAGCCAATCGACGTCCACTGTTGGACATAGGCCTCCTCCAAATATTGCTACCTTGTGCGGTCATGTGCCTCCTTCATCCATCGGCTTCCCGATAGATGAGGGAGGCACAGGACCGGCATCAGGCATCGTTTTTTGCTTCTGTAATTATACATGTAATCATTTATCATTATCTCCGACATAATCAATAGTGTTACAACTGCTGCATTTACATCCGAAATATTTTAGTTTATTATTAGTGCGTCGGTGATGTCAAGCTACATACATTAAAAGATGTCATAGTTGTGAGGAAGAGGGTGTGATCAGACCCACAATCTTTGTTTATAATTTAATCATTTATGTTCAATTGATAAAATTATAATAAAGAGTGTTATCTAAGTAAGATAATGATTAAGTTTTCATTTTATAAATAAATATTTAAAGTACAATTAAAATATAATGTACAACTGTATTATTATTTCAACAAGTCGTATTTAGAAGCTATCCCACGTAAATCATGATTATTTTATTCAAATCTTTAATTCCTTCCTTACAACGCGTAATCTCTTGTTGCTATTTGCGCTTTACATTTAAAACGCCGACCTTTACATTTACTCTATAAATATTCAATGAGGATTTTTCATTAAGTTTTTTTTTGTATCATTACTCATTAGCTTGGTTTATTATTTAGAGAGGGTGGAGGTTAAACCTCTGAGAGGGTCGCTAAGATCTTTCATAAAATTTAAATTTTACGCTAATACTTTTTTATTTGGGTTTTTTCTCCTCGTAAATATTTGGCTGTACATAATTTAGAGAGCCTTTCAAGCAACGGTTTGATTTTAATAATTATGTACTACGAGTATTATCTTCTTTTAGGGTTGGGTTTTATGTAAAAAAATTAAAGTGTTGTTGAACACGAAAGGATAATATAAAAATTGTTGTTTTTTAAATATTGCTTTCCATTACTGATTCGGTGTAGGAGTGTCGTAGTACTGCTTACCTCAGGAGAAATTCAATTAAATAGATACAAAGGATATCTCGATTTAGGATAAAATGGATTTTGACATAATGGATTTTCCTGGATGGGAATCGAAGGCGCGACGCTGTATGCAAGCTGCTCCAGTGACCGCTACGTTACTAAGGCAGTTAAGAAATAACCTACACAAAAGCTCTCTATTATGTTTATAGACATTAAGTTATTTTAAACAGAAGAAAGCAAATCAATACTCATAGCTTACTTGTATCTTTGTTAACAAATATAATACAGTCAGGGCACGTCTCTGTGATGTAACGAGTTTGTATTTGTTGAATTGTATAAATAGAACAAACTCAGCCTATATAGCTATCATTTAATTTTGTACATAATTTTAATAGATACCTACTTATTTATTAGTATTCCCATAAAGTTACCTACTATTGCAGGGCTGGTAATAAAGGGAACATGGGAAAGAATTAGCGCAGTTTCACCTGGTGCTAGAAATCGTTTTTTATTTTTGACGACCTCTGTGGCGTAGTGGTTAAATAACATGACTGCTACGCAGAGGACTCGGGTTCGATTCCCGCTCAATGCAAATCTTTGTGTGCAGTATGATTGTTTGCATTGGTCTGAGTGTTTCTATGTATAATATGTATGTATTTACAAAAAAGAATGTATTTAAGTATGTTTATCCGTTGTCTAGTACCCATAGTACAAGCTCTGCTTAGTTTGGGACTAGATGACGTTGTGTGAATGTGTGAGGATTATTTATTTATTTATTTTATTTATTTTTACGCTCGTTTATTTTTCAGAAGGCTTAGTTATGTAGTGACGTACACCAAATGTATGACGTATGTCAATAAAACTTGACTACAAAAGCAGAAAAAATTGATAGTCTAATCATGCACGGTGATTTCGTTTTCAAGAGACCATCTTAGGTGATTACTATAGAAGATATTAAGGAGGGTTGATACACCCTCACGCTTGGGAATATATACGTTACTAGCATAACATAATAGATAGATTCTTACTACGCACAAAAAGACAAATAGTGATCATACCCTGTATCACGGAAATAATATCAAGGGAAAATATTTTGTGGCTCGCAAAAATATTTGTCCTGTGTGGGATTCAAACACGCGACCTTAGGCACGGCAACCGCATCTTCAGTGAGGCTGTTAAAATAAATATTCTGATCTAAAATAATCCAGTAATGTCTCCTTAAAAATCTTTTCTACGTGTTCCTTTTAAGTTTAACTAGTCTTCATTTAGAAAATGTAAAATGTAAAACTTCACTTTTTATCTCAACGTTTCTAGTATGATTACGTAGCTTTAGACAGTAACAATAAAACATAAAGGCGGTTTCAGTGTGCGTTGTTAAGGAGCCCTGAGTGGTACTTGTGCATAATCCAGGCCACTCACACAAATGGATGTCACTTCAAAGCGGGAAGTAATAAAGAAAGTAAATGAACGTACAGATTGTATACGCTTTATTGTTTGTAGTTAGAAATGTTACTTGTAGAATTATTGTTATAATTTCTTAGTATTAAGTATCACTAGTTTTTTATAAGAAAATAGTTATTCAAAAAGTCAAAAAATAGGAGAGATTCTCATTTCGTTTCAATACGAAACAAAAGTCAAAAGATAGTAGAGGGTTCGCCATTTGTTTAAATATTGTTTTTTATGTTTAACAAAGTAAAAAACATCATTTTTAAATTCCTGAACCTATTTAAACTTTATCGTTGATGAAATAGTAACAGTGTGGAAATTTGGTTTTTAACTAAAAACATGTGGAATTTCTGTGAAGCATATTAAGTAATAAATTAAATTTGATTAAATAGTAATGAAATAAAATTGCTTAATAAGATTACAGTTGCGAGTTCTTTCCTTTATCAAATAACAGGTTTAAAAATTAAAGAAGTGGATTTTGTTAAAAATGAGAACCCCATTAATGAATAACAATACTAAGGAATATCGTAAAATTACCAAACGTTTTACGAGACATAAATTATAATCTTCCGTCGCATAAATTTTAGTAGTAAAACTCACATTTCTAAAGCTGATATCTTCCCTTTACCATACTTATTGAATTATCGAAGTTAAAGTACGTTATAAGTGAGTTAATATAATATGATCTTAAAGCGAAATGTGATTACCGTGGCTGGTGCTCTCAATCGCCTAATTAGGCTATTAATTGAGTAGGCGACGGGTATTAGGCAGTAACGCGGGCTCTTCGTAATGAGATCTATTTTGTTGAGTGCTTCGGATTATATTGAGGTGACGGAGATCTTATGTACCGACGTTCACTCTCACTATGTCTGTCGTACTTGTGATTAATACAACAATTAATGTTTTGAAATCCTTCTTGTGTGGAAGTAAGATATGAGATGTCGCCAAATCACATGGGTGTTCTAACAGTTGACTTGGAAACAGTTCCCATTAGGTAGGATCTATACGAAAACATAATGTAATTAATCTGTTGAAACTTTTAGTTATTAACCAAGAAAATTCTTTAATTTGAATCTTCTCTGTTATATATCAATTATTAAGACATGTACCACATATCAAGAATACTAATTTTAATACCCATAGTAAGCAGATAAATTTTCATAATAATCCTAACTGCTTTTACTAGAAATAATTATGCGTTACAAATAGGGACGTCACAGACATTTATTTATATTTTTTATGGGACTCCAACAAAGACCATACATATTAGAATTACTATAAAAAACTACAGGAAAACATTGCTGTGTATTTCTTCAATTACAGAAAACTTCCAATCCCAATACAATATATTGCACGAGTAATTCTTCTCATTGTAAATTAAGACTATTACACCATGTACCACAGCCGCATACATCTACACAAATGAAACAGTGTAGAGACACACTATCTAACCCACAAATCATTCACTAAACCTTAATGATGGTGTCATTCCATCATCATACACAACACACAAAACGAACGCATAAACTAATTACACACAAATTGAAAAATAGTGTCCACCGTACCACGCAACGCTATTAGTGTACACCCTGTATAATTCACAATGTTTGTACCGCTATGTATACACGGTGTTAACAAATGTGCGTCGTAAATCTAGATTAAAATATGCCCAGGTTTTGATTTACAATTTTATCGTATTGTTTATAGAGATTATTATTGAAATGTTAAACTTATTAATGTGTATTTAAATACCAATACCAATTACCAAGATTATAACCGTGGGTTTAATATTTAATAGGCTTGTTAGTGTAGCGGTCGCGGTATACGGCAGTATTGCACAAGATCACGAGTTCGAATTATGGAATTGGCGAAAAGGTTATTTTATATGAACAAGATAACCTTTTTTCTTCATTTTTTATCTATACAAGATCCAACTTAAATGCTTTACTAATAAATACTTGACACAGCTCCGCTTATGCTCGTCACCCTGAAACATAACTAAGTCTTGAAATTGTACACAAATTTTTTGTACATCTTATTTCTGATCCAATAGAATAGGTATCTGTAATTGTGTATTCTTGTATATCTTCCTATGACAACCTCTTCAAGAACCCAATCGTCAAAAAATATGATTCTCCATTAAACGATCATCAGTCTAAAATATTACCTTTGTCCCACAGCATTGCAAATATTAAAGTTATGTCCCACTCTACGTCATCTCAGCAGTTAGTTGTGCAAGCCCCGCGTGGGAAGCTTGTTTATCTGATGCAAATAAAGGCTATAAATATAAGAGATTTTGATTTATTTGCCACTTTATTGCTTGTTCTTATTTGTAAATCAATGTAATATTGTTGAATGATGTAGTTCGTAAAATATAACTTGATTACCTGCGATAACGCTATCTATTTAACATATCAAATAGCGGTATAAATATCTTCTTTGGTTGCAAACCTAAGGGTTCACGTTAAAGTAATGTCATATACCAGTGGCGAAGGGTGGATTTTTATAAAAGGGAAGCCGAAGATTCCGTGGACTTTTGTTCTACTTTATATTACTATTATTCTGTAGTTCATAGGTATTCGTGAGAAAATGTTTCGATTTTACCTAGTTGTCCCGAACTCATAAACTTAAAATACGAAAATGTTTCTCTGTTTGGAAGACTTCTTTGATCAATTAGATTAATTGTTTATATTGCTATATCCTAAATGATTCTACATACCTACTTACTTACTTTTAGAATCTGAGAATACTGTCTGTAAGCCACTTACTTATACGTATCGAAATGAGATAATTGTATTAAAATGTTTCGTAAATCCACAGCGCCGGCGTTTCTTATATTTATAATTCAATTTCGAGAATGATGTTTTATCGCACATCACATAATAGGATAGTCAATATAATATAACACTATTAACCTGTCCCTTATAACCACAAACTATTAAATTTGCTGAAAACAATACAAACAAGTACTTACAAAAATATTCCATAGGATCCCAACGCACTACGACAAAAATAAAGTCAACCAATGCACAACACATAATACACAATCATAAATAATTAAACATACAAATTTTACTACTTTAAACAAGAAAGCGAATTTTATAACCTATTTGCAGAAAATAAATACAAATATCTGTTTTTTCTTCAAATGGTCCTATCGTTTACCGATGATTCTGCCAAAGTCAAGACGCAAGCCGTATAAAAATATAAAAACAAATAAATATAATTAAAAACTAAAAATTCAGAAGAAAGGCTGATTTCTATCAGATTTAAATAATTGATAAAAACAAAGGAATGTCAATGGCAAATTAAGTACTTAACGTGAAATGAAATGAAACTTCGTTACAATTGGTCGGTCCACTGGTTGCAATAGTGCTTTCTCGCTCTCGCAATGTTGTAGTTGTATCTTTTATCCTTGTCATAAGCCGATGGCCACCGGCTTATATGGTACCTTAGATCGACGAATACAAAGTGTCACGTGACCGTACGATTTCCGTACAGTCTGTTGTACTGGATTCCTAATTTCGCGACCGGCTTACTGCGCTCCGCGCATGCGCGCTTTAAGTACTCTCTGACTGAACCATAACAAGTTGTTAGTTGACAACCTTTAATTACAAGATGGCGTTATGAGTACGTAAATAATTATATTGAAAATTATTATTACTGTAATTATTATTGCGATTTACGTAAGAGAATACTTTTTTGTTTTATATTATTTTGTATTGAGTGGATGTTGCGTCATTGATTTATAATTGATTAATAGACAATGCTAAGCGGTTTTTGCAAAGGTAAGCCGGTAGGAATCGAGTTATATGGACACTTCGCCACTATCATATACAATTATTAATAGGTATGGTCTCCGTGTGATGACTAAGTACACTACATGAAGACACGACTTCATAGTGATGAAGTCGTGTCTTCAGGTAGTGACCTTTCTTCCACACGGTATCGTAAAAGCTGAATGATGGAAAGGATACGGATATATTTTTTATAAAACCAAAAGAAGAAATATACACTAATTTGTCTGGCCAGCTAGGCAATAGTGATCAAGTTTCCTTTCGTAACAAGAAGTTAGCGCCTCTGCAATGCGCTAGTTTCGGCACTTGTTATCAATAATATTCCTTATACGTATTATAGAAATGACTAACATAAACTGTATTAACTGTCTGTTTGTCCCAAACAGCAGTCAATGAACTAGACAAGCTTCTTAAGGGCTTAAACTTGGCCTACAGATAGCTGGCTAGATCGGTATACCTCCACTTGCCAGAATTTCATTTGCCCGAATTTTCGTTTTCCATATTTCATTTGTACTAATATTGTTTGACATAACCATCCTCCGACATAATATTTACTTGCCATAATATAATTATGGATGTAACCCCGACTTAGAGCAATACGACTTAGATAGGTTAGGTTAGGTTTATTCTTGAAGCAACCCAGAAGTAGGAGATCCGTGAAGCGGCGCTCCGTTGACCTGATTTGGCGTTATAACTTATAAAATTTTGGAAAATGCAATGGCATATAAAAATATAGGCAAACGAAATTCGGGTATATGAATATTATGGCATATATTTTTCGGACAAACAATAGATTATAACCGGCTAGATGACTTGGTATCGTGTTTTCTCTTCACCTGTTAAGATATAGTCTCTTAATCGCGATACACTAGAGTTGAGATGGTTATCCTATATTATTTTGGTAAAAATATTATAAAAATCTTTTCTGCCCGTCAACATAAACTGAGATGATAAAAGCATTTACTAGCTACATGTGTTTGCGACTTTACGTAAGCATTTGACGTTGGCGGCCTATGCGACAAATACAGAATATACAAATATAAGGCGCCGTTTGCGAGAGCAACCGCATGCATCTGTCGCAAGCCTCGGAATAGCGCCATGGATGTTTTTAATTTGACTATGCACGTGAACGAATAAAATGTAAAATGCATTTTCTTACCCATAGTAGGTAAGATTTTATTTTATTCATTTTATTCCCATTTTATTTTATTATTATGGCCGGTTATTATGTCCTACTATAAGAGAACCTGACCAAACAGATTAGTTAGTATTTTGCTTTCATCACAAATGCAATAATCAAGTAATGTAAGTTAACACGAAAATTTAAATAAATACCTACTTAGTTTTCTAAAAATGCTATGATACCTACTACTCTCTTTTTATACACCTATAAATGCATGGAGATAAATATGCTCCAGTAAAAGAAAAAACCTACTACCAACATAAAATCATTTGGTCTTAATATTTTATGTTAAATTTTCTTTTGTTTTCGTAGTCATAATATAATTTTCTTTAATCTACTTTTACTACACCCATGGGATAAGATAGAATCGAGACACCATGTCTTCTTATTCCGTCTAAAACTTGTATTTATAAAATACACAAAAAATCATAACAGCCATTTTACCCATCTTATTATGGTCATCTTTTTTACGTTGTCTGCATTCTACAACGCAATAAAACTAGAAATGAATAAACGCACATTCAAATCCAACACATCAGTATATGTACACATACAGGACATGTAATAGTGAAGGTGTCTCCTGGACGTGTTCGCCAGACCGGCTAATACCGATTAACTGGGATTTTATCTCGTTTTTCATACGTTTTTTTTATTCTCTTTTTTAATCGGATCTGTTTGAGCTCTGCTCTTGGATGTTTGCTACTCATTACCCCTTGTCTCTTCTGATCGTTGTAGCAAAGTCAGAATTAATTGAATTTTAGTAAGAGGCTTGCTTTTATTTGATTCCGGATTTGTAATTTTAATAGATTTATGTTTACGATTTTTCAACATACTTGTAGCTAATTATAATAGAGTATTTTGTTTCTTACTTAATAATTAAATAGAAATAGTAAATACTTATACTTATTATTATTTAAAGTATAAAACTAAAGTTTAGTGAGAACTGAAATGTGAAAATGTTGGCAATCTGTGAGATTAAAAAATAAAAACAAATACAAAAAATAATAATTAATACAGAATTATTAACAAGAGTACATAAAATGAATGATTAGAAAGTATTTCTAAACTACTACAACATAATCCAAAAAAATATTGATTATTACATTAATTTATAATTATATAATTTAAAAAACCCACATTTGCGGCATACCCTTCGCATCACACTTAATTATAAACATAAACCTTGTGAGATGCTTAGGAAATTAAACAAGTGTGTAATAAAATCTTGTTTCCCAACCGTCCCAGGTAACCCATAAATTACATGTGCACCTTACACCCTGTCAACGCAACTGACTTACAATAACGATACCATCGTTCACTTCAACATACATTACTGTTTCTAGCTTGACTTCCAATGCTTGTTTGATACTATGGCAAGAAATGTAAACTTAATTACTGAACAGCTATTCTGTGTTAGCGTTTTCAGTGTCGTTATTTGCCTCAAAACAAGGGTGACCCTGCTACGTATAAAACGGAGAAGGAATTTTAATTTACCCTTGTTAGGGACATGTTTGGCGACACCCTATGTGTCGAGTTACCTCTGTATACCATTATAATGTACTACAATAATGTCTGGATCGTCCTCCGCTGAGTTAAAAGAATTTAAGGAATTCTTTAACTTTGTTTCGGTTTAAATAACGTCTGACTTTACTGGTACTTTATGCACTTTAGTATTGCTTACGAAAGTGGCAGAGGAATGCAGACAAGTTGGACTACTAATAAAAAAGGTGAAATGAATTACAAAAGAATAAAAAATAAAGAATGCTGTAGTTGCTATTTTTTAGCCAAAGTATTAGTATTTCTTTCATTTGTTATTCCTACTGTAGAAGCTTGTGGTTTTCAACCAATAAAAAAGTATTTAGTAGTAATACGCCTAGTACAGTATTTAAAGTATTTAGTTGTGATTTTGTTTATATTAATTAATAATAATGTGTAATATTAATTAAAATATTAAATAATTTAAAAAAATCGACAACTTTAATACAAATAAAAGTATGGAAAAGCTACTACTGCTTAGGAAAAACAAACCATATTAATTTTCACTTTTTCTCTTTAACCCCTTTTCTTCATGAAACCTATTGGAGCGAGTACAATTAACATTTTTAAGGACGAATTTTTATTTAACGAGGAATTTTTGTTTAACACTTAGGGACTCGCGTCATAATTTGTCGCACAAGTACTTGCTACCGGGTCCGCTAGAACCCCGTATAACGTCATAAGTTTTTTCCAGAACTGTATGATAAACGTAAATGTTTACTTTTTTATACGAATTCTATATGTATAATAAAAGATATTATTGAATGAAATATTAATATTTATTATATTTACTTAAACAAAGGCTAGTACGAAAATATACTTAATTTCTCCTTAGTTTTGTGATAAGATTTAGGGTAATCATTGTAATTTTTATATTTACTTATTTTAAACAAAATTTTCTGGATTTACTTACACAAATATAATATACGTATGTAAGCGGAATAGCTAAGAGAGATCAATCATCACAGAAGTATAAAAAAAAATGACAAAGCACATAATTTCTTATTTGGAGTAAAATCACACTTGTCAACATTCTTCAGACACCTTGTATATAAAATTTAGTTATAACAATTTATACAAACATGCTGCATGTGTTCTTCACAAATTGGTACACTGCACTTTGTGCAAAAAACATTGGTTTTCCTATCTTTTTTCCAATTACATAGGCTGCAACGCACATTTCAGGTTTCTTTTGTTCACCGGTTCCTACGTCTATTTTAGCATCATGATGCATAATAGATGCTAAAAGAACTACTTTGCCACGTTTAGGCACGTAAGATAGCAATGTGGTATTATTTTGAAACCCAAAGTAAGTTTCGTGCTCCTGTGTTCCTCTGGTTTGATGATGCAAAATTCACTTACGTATTTAGTCGCTACCGGGTCTGGCAAACCCATACACACCTTTTACGTCCGTAACGCTTACTTGCAGCGCGCCAACTGACTGCTGACGTCGTCATTTGCTGTGCTAGACTATCGTTAAAAGGTACTAAAAGCGACAACGTCGCATTCGTCGAATTATAATATTTAAAACGCAAAATATGAAGGACTGGGTCCAGTGGACCCATTAGCGAGTCCTCAAGTGTTAACGATTAATATAGTTACTAAATAAAACTAATAAACTGTTTTAAAAACAGCTGTTTTTCTTTTTACATTTTTATTTAGCTTCAACCATATTTATGCTTTAAAAAAGTTTTCCTAGTGCAAAAATCGAAATCACGATCTTTGGTTAACAAATATACCTGCTGCGGATACGCCATCTGATTATTGAAATTACAAAGTTAAAATCTTTTACTATTTTTATTGTATTATTCATAACATTTATTATTTTATACTACGTAATTTTTATTATTCTACACCAGTACACATTATTTCTATACATGTGTGTTAAACCAATAGGGCACAAGGAAAACAAAAACCCTTTTATAATAAATTCGAGTCTGTCGCAAAGGGCACCAGACTTACCAAAAAATACAAAAGTACAGACATTCGTTTGCAAAACCATTTTATCATCTGGACGTCTATATTTTACAGCTAAATCCGTGAACCAAGATTGGGCCGTCCTAAACGCACAGAGATTCACCTGTCGCCGTGCCATTTATCACTTCCCTATTCGCAAACACTATCGGGACAGCAGGGGGCTTTAAAGGCCTCGTTCCGTTAAACAAAAGATTCGTAGGTATTTATCTGTAGAACATTTTACTATACGAACTTAGTATCATTTTTCGTAGAGTCATTTCAAAATATAGTGCAAATTTTTTTAACCGATAACATAGTAATATGTAAAATGTAATTGGAGGCAAGTGCAGTTAAAAGTCAGTAGCAAACGATTTGCCAAATGAAACTGTTCCCGTCTTCTAGATTCAAAAGATTTATTTCTCTCACAGCAGGGGACAATGAGAAATTCTTTGTCCCCTGACAGTTGGTGCAACTAATACTCGCCGTACGTTAACTTAAAATTTACATTTCTATCTGATCCTCCCCGGGACGTCTATCTTCCTCTGAAGCTAGTATAAAAATGTCCCTAATTACTGTTGTAAAACAATTTATATGCTAATGTTTAGTGCTTATTGTGATGTTAACCCTCGGTCCGTCGCGCGATTTTAGTTACGTCGTTCGTCGCGTGGGGTCTTTGAAAACCTCACTGATTAATTGGCAGGTACTTAAAAAAGGGCATTGTAAGTTCTTGACATTAGACTTTATTATGACTTACTAATTAATTTACAATAAAACAAATCGAATAAATCATAGTATTTTCGTATATTGTCTTATTAAACTTACAATCTTACAAGTACACATAATATAAATTTCTTTGTGAGATCACATTTATAAAAAATGAAAATAAAAATTAAACCTAACAAGTAGTTACTTCTTATTATCACTTTTGGCATCTTATGTAAACAACCAACTTTAAAACATAAAAGTCATATTAAAAAAACAAAATAACATATAAACTTTTAGGGATCAAAATCAGTCTTCACTAATATCAAAAAATGTAAAGAGTAGCCTTAGTGGCCAGTGATAACAAACACGAGCAGTAGAATAAATGCCAATGAGTTTGTCGACTACATCCACTCCTCCTTTTGTTTAGTTATAAAATGAGATAATTTCTGAAGTTTTCTTCTCAGGAGTGTTATCTACAACACAATAGTAATAACGTTGTTGAAAGCAGCAATACTGCCTTGTCTTTTTTAGGATATGACCGTAATATGCGACGATTTTGCGACTTACTCATTTCCACTGGTACACAATATAATAAACTGATCGAAAACAATAAAAAATACATTAATAATACACAATTACAAATAAAATTAAAGAAATAATACGTTTCATTTTACTTACGCCGATCGTCGCGTGGGGTCTTTCAACGCCCTGCACGTTCAAAACACCTCCGTATCTCGCAGAGTTTGCGCGCGAGTTGAAGTACGCTGCAGTCCTCACCAACTATGACTTGTTTTAGTAAGGTACATAAAATACTGGTTAGATACAATAGTTTTTAAAATGCAAAATGTCCATGTTTGTAATGTTCGGGCTTTTAAAGACCCCACGCGACGGACCGAAGGTTAATGTCGCTATCATATTTTATTTGTAGGGTTACAAAATGTGGTGCATGATATTTGAGTGGGAATGCTTTATGGAATTCTGGTGTTACTTCAGCATTTTGGTAAGGAAAATTTTGCTATCATGTCTATTATAATGCAAATCAAATTATTACAAGCTTTTATTTGAGAGTATTTTAAAATGAAATCGTATAAAATGCATGAACGTTTGTGTAGTAAAAACGATCTCGAAGTATAACAACCACGGAAAAAGGGTTACGTCCCGAAGTGCACGAGATTTTATTTAATACACGAGTCACTAGGTACTGTAGCTTCTCTGCGCAGAAGAATACTAAATGCATAGCTGTTATCATTAACTTTTATTTATAACAGCTAATTTGTTTTTATTTTGACAAAGGAGTTGTGGTTGGTTCCATGTTATTGCGAGAGCATGTAGACAAAACTCTTTGTTTACCGCTAGCAGTCATAGAAGTCTATTAATGTCTAAAGAAATGAGCCCTCTGCAGTGACGAGAGACATAGCCTACTAGGTTTTATGTCAAGTATTTTTTTTAACTCAAAGATTCTAGCTCTGTGTCACGGGACTTTTATTACATTTATGGATCTGACAAAATAATTTTCTTGGGATTTTAGTCAGAGATCTCGTGTACAGCAGTAACTTTCATGACCGTTTTGCTATCGGGGCAACTTTTTTCTTCCATAAGTTTAGCGAAATTTCTATTAGCAAGGTTTTACCATAATTCGTGTATGGGATGCTTATATAGATAAGCGCATTTTTTGTCATAAATTATTATACTTCTTTCTTCCATTGAAATATACATAAAGAAACCCATTAAAAAAATTACAAAATTTCAAATAAGTTTTTACTCCACTATAACAAAATCCTAAAACAGATTTATCTGAATAAATAAAAGCATAATCCATTGAACATAGTGTATAAATAATAGAAGAGATGCGGCCAACAATCTCAAACCGATAGCATCCGGAATACACAACAATGTACCACGTCCATCAAAGTTTGGTACGAGTCGAGTAGGGTACTCGAGCGGTAATCGACACAACTAGAAGGGCAGTTAACGGTGGACAAGCCGCTTCCTTTCCCGAGGGAGCGCTGAGCCCGACCAGGCCCCAGTGACTGTCTACCTACCAACCAGACCACACTGTACTATATACTAACGTTCATATTAGTACATCTGACCTTATAGCTTGTCTCGGTCTTGACAATGAAATAGTAAAAGTGTCTCGATATCAAAATGGCGAACCCAAATTTCAGACAAGATGGTAAAAAAAATATTCTAAACGCGGTAGTGATGTGGTGTTGCTGTGGATTTTTTTTTATTATTTGTGGTTATGGGTTGTATCGCCAGCATTGTTTGGAGCAGCGGGTAATAGTGTTGGAGCAGCAGTTCCAGGAGTTCAGGAAAGGAGTACAGAACGAGCTGCCGGTCCCGAGTGCGCAAGGACCAGGGCTGACGAGAAAAGAACGGGATGTAGTAGACTGTGTTTGTCCAGCAGGCAAGTTTTAATTTTATTTTACTTGTTTGTTTTTATTGTGAATAAAACTATATATTTTGCGAAGAGCCCTCTCGTTCAAACTAATTACAGAAGCTGCGTCCCAAATTTTCCCGTCATTACGCAAGCAAATTTCGTCTCGAAGCGTCTGTTTTAGTTAATTTTCATTTTAGGATGTCCTGGTTGCTTCATTTTGAGGAAATTTAATTATGCCTCAATCGTTTTAAGCATAATACCATAAGCTGTGGAGTGTACCCATCAAATTAATTTCAGTAGAGTCTTGAACACAATCGGAGCCCGCAAGCGTGCCACAGGGCCGTCAATGCCTACCGACACATTGTGCCGAGTAACTACGACCATTTTACAATATCCGGTGATAAACTCAATTGGGACATTTTACGCGTTCATTCGAAACACAGCCCTGTTGCTTTCAACATAGGATTCACATTGTTTTCTAAGGAGTACGATAGCAGAGTTTAGCTCGACGAGACAAATTTGTAATGCTCTATTGTCACAGCCATTAGACATAATGGTTCAATAAGGAGTATTGAAAACGTTCTTTCAGGCCTACAAATCAACCTTTATTCAATTTAATATGATACATAGAGCTGCGGGGAAGGGCCGTGCGAAGGGAAGGATGTTGACCTCGAGCGGATATTAAAAATGGCCCTTTAAATTGCTTCAAAGATTTGTTGTCTATGGCATATTGGTTGTTTCCGTCAAGCCAGCTAGGAAAATAATTTCAATAGGTTCAATAAAATATTGGGGCGTCCGTTAATAAGATTCCACGGCGATGTCCAAACTTTGATGAGAATTTTCAAACAATAGGAAAAAGATTTTTGAAAAGTTCACTACAAAAAAATTCAGAAAATGTCAAGCACTCTGCTAATTACTTCTCATTGTTGAAAGCGCGAAATAAAGGCTTAATTGTTTGAAGTTCTCGCATCGGAAAGTTACTTGGATCTGTTTCTTATCTAAGGCGCCATGGACTGGAATTAAAGAAGCTCCCGGACTTCCCGAGCACTGAGGGTAGGCAGCGACTTCAAAAAGTGCAGTGGAGCGGTATTAAAATGTTTCCATAAACAATATGAAGTAGGAAGTTTCGAAATTGCGCGTAATGTATAAAGTATTGTCGCATTATCGAACAATACTTTATACATTACGGGCACAAAATATACGTAAATATAAGTCTGTTGATGGTACAAAATGGTATATACCATACATAATTATAATGTCTTATATTCTTTGAGACATAATGAATGCCTATATAATGAAACCTTTTTTATTTTATTACTAATTATGGAAAAGCAATATCTACAGACTTATAGTGAAATTTCCATTTATATAAAACTGAGTAGGTATGCAATGTGTGGTGACTTCAACACTTCGGTGGCATAAATTACTTTAGTACATCCTCTATCAGTTCTTGATAAAAGACCAAATCTTATAATATTTAAAAATATCTATAATAAGCATAGGTACTATAATTTGTCAATACATAACATGTGATTTGATATTAATTATTTTCTTAATAACATGCTCCAACTAAACCCGCCATTTCGCTACTATAACATGCTTCTTTACGATAACCAAATTTGAAACAAAATTTGAACTTGAACTTTTCCTTACATACGCATTAAACCCGCTACGTCTTAGCACTAAAGCCTCTTTCTCGAAAGCTCTCTCGAAGGAACACTTGGGCCGCACAGTTCAACTCTATAACTGTTATTATTCCTCCTAATACAACGCAAGAGGGAGATCCATAATTGTTACATGAAGCGTTACGCGTCCCGTTATTGCTTTACTTTTGCAATATTAGTTAACTGTTTGTTTCTTTCCCTACAATCTCCTAAACTTTGCTAAACATTATTGGAATTTTCGCATTTGTTCGTTTTATAGACGATTTCAGTTTGAGTTTGAGTCAAATTGACGATTTTAAATGACTTTATTTCGTAATGTTTATACTTTTATTGTCATAATTTTGTTTATGCATATTGTTTAAGTTTTTAAAATGTACCAAACCTGAATACTGGTTAACAATTTATTCAACAGAAATTTGGCTTTTCTACTTTGTATCCGTTTTGTTCTCCGTGTGGTAACCAAGTAAGTAAAACGACATGATGGCACCATCTCATTCCATCCTAAATGCGCCGTAGAAGCCAACTACGGTAAAGCTTCACAGATAACTTAAGCAGAGGCATAAAACATATCGGGTCTTGCAGTGCTTAACAGTCTTTTGCCAAAGAATTCAGGCCAGTTATTTATATTGTAATTGGACTATTTGTATATTTCTGTACTGTTCTGTATATTGTCATCGATACAATACCAATGCCATCAAATAACTCAAATCCAAATTAAAATAAACTGCCTCCATAATATTATTAAATGGTTATTTGTGAAATTAAGTTCAGAAAATACATGTTTTTGACATTTAAAAAGTTATATTTTTACCTAAATTCAACTCAGGGTCGGTTAATGTTTCGGAATTAAGCAAAATGGACTTAAAATACACAAATTTGTTTTTGTTCCAATATAAACTTTAACAGATTTCATTCAGGTAACTTTTTTTAAACTGTTTTATTCAAAGGTTGATTTTTAAAAGAAGAGCTTGTTTTTTTCATGTTTAAATTTTCGTTTGACCGAATTTTATTCTAATAAAAGTATTGAAAGGTTAACCTGAACATGAATTTTAGCAGGGTTTAAAAACACCACAGTTACATAAAATCATTCGCTCAATAAATTTATGACAACAATGAAGTCCCGGTCGAAGGCCCGTTTTCATCCGGGTGTGACCGGGCATACACGGGTACGTTCCCGGATATCCGCCCTATTTCTATAGATGGAAGTTATGAAGTAAATGTGCGTGTAATTTATTTTAGCTCAACGTTTGATTTCGTTTAAAAATATGGTAATTGGTGTTTGTAGACGATATTTTGAATCGAAAACCCACATGTGTTTTAATTAAGGTTCGCTGCCTATGAAACATGAAATTAAAATACGGGGTGGGTTTTATTTATTAATATTGAACGGTTACTTATAGGCACTTGACATAGCTTTGGAAAACAATGGTTTTGTTGTGAGAATATATTGTTTTTGTTTACATGGCAATACATGCCATATTAATGGAATCTGGTAAAAATTAATGATATTTATCAAATAACTTTACTCTGATAAAATGCTTTTTTACGCCAAGCAGTAACATTCATGGGCCCAAAGGTCATTCAGCAATTTAAAGATAAAAGTAAAATTCTAACCGTTTAAGGCTAGTATAATAATATGACATATTTGCTATAGGATACTCCAAGAGAGAACTTTACGGCTAAGTTCTTATCATACCATAGATTGCACATAAAAATCCGTGGGGTTTGCGGTTTAGCGGCCACGATTACTGTATGTCATCATAAGCAGTTCCTTTTTTGCCTTCGCAAATTCGGTAAGATCGCAAAAATTCAACTTTGAACTAAATTAAATATTATCATCATCATAACAGCCCATTAATGCCCCACTGCAGGGACGGGCCTCCTCCTGTGACGAAGGGGTACTTGGCCTACTAATACCACGCTGGCCAGACGGATTGGTATAGGGTTTAATTTCAAGTTTTCCTTCTTTTTACTTCGTAAAGATAATATTCACGGATAGTCCTTTCGTCGGTTTTTACGACACCCTTGGGATGAGATGGGGTGGTGACAAATTGTATTCTTAGTCCGTCACCACACGGTGAAAAAAGAACTAAAAAAGACTATTCAAGTAGATAGTAATTTAATTTAGCGTTATAAATTCTTTTATCTTTCGATACAAAATTAGGTTATTACGAAAGTAAGTACCTTACTAATTTTCCCCTAATACGAATCTATTAGTATTAATGTGTTCAAGGCTGGCCTGTAGATAATTTTAAGATCATTTCTGAATTTCCTTATATTCATTTACTGGAAATTAATTCGATACTTAAGCATAGCAATAGCAAGAAATATTAAAATTTGATATCTTGGCGTTTCTACAGGGTTTAATATTTTGCATGACCCAATATATTTATGCTACAATTATATTAGGTACCTTCATATTATAGCTTCACCCTACTGAAAGACCAGACGGATTTATAGTCCCAGTGACAAATGAGACGCGCTTTGCACGTTCTTATAAATTCATCTGTCAACTCGAGTAATGAATCGGTTGGCAATCATTAGGGCAAAGACTTTACAAGATTCAATTCTCTTACTTGGTTTGTTTTTCTTGAAAAATTTGTTTGTTTTGTCAAGATAGTTTAATATCAGGATTTAAATATTTTGTTTGAAAAGTATTATTGCAAGTAGCCATGTTATTAAAACAAGGAGGCTAAAAATAATAACAAGAAGCAGCGATTACAAACAAATCACTTTTGCTGAAAAAGGAGAACATGACACAAAACTTTTATGTAAATCGTGATCATTGGAGGTAATTCATCAATACATACATACATACATAAATCCACGCCTTATCCCGTCCGGGGTACGCAGAGACTACAGAACGCCACTTGTCACGATCCTGGCAAACCCATCAATAATAATAATTTTATTACGTAACTAAGAAGCAATAAAGGCTTGAGTAAACCAAATACATTTATGTGGGTAACATTACAAGAGTTTTTGTGTAAATAACATTAGCTATGTAAGAACGTACCAGGTTCAAAATATTAATTCTCAAAAGGCTGAAACCCTGAAAAGTTTTCTGGAGAACTAAATGTTTCTATGAAAATGGTTCCTTTTCAAACTTTGAACATATTATGTCTGAATATCAAACATTTTCTTTGAAGACTTTCATTTCATGACTGGGTAGATAGTGTTGCCTGAATTAATTTAAAATAATACAAGAAGGATACAAATATAATATAAAAATACAGCATGATTCTAATTTAAATCTTATTACGTGAAATATCTTTATGATTCCTTTTGGAACAATCATTCAATAATGAGTAAGACATTGAAAGGTACCACCTACCTTCAAGCGGCCTATTTGAGCTGAATAGAACTTGAAACAACCGATAGGTGAAAAACCTGTCGACTTCGATCACTGGCCAGTTTACCGCTATACTTAAATTTATTGTAAGAAGTCCAGGTTTTAGTAACCGCAGGTGTTTCGGACACGCTTTTCTGCGAAGACATTGTCCTTCACTAATAATTTCATTATAAGTAAACAATTTAATAAAATTATTTAGCTACAGAACTGTACTTGCAGACAGCCTAATACTGTTAAAGACAGTTTAAAGTATTATAAGCTAAAGCGATTATGATGACTCAAATTCAGTTAAGTTTCTATATATCAATAAACATGTCAGCATTAATAACTAGTTGTACTATAATATATCAACAAAAAACAGCAATGTATCTCGTTGCGGTCACAAATCACACAAACCAAGCAATTTGTTAACGGTTACGGACATATGCACGTAATATGACAATGTCATATTTTAATGTAAAGGCGATACCACACAGATGTTTCACTAAATCTTTTATTTCTTCTTACTTAAGTATTTGTCTGATTACGTGAAGGCGTATTAGAGGAAAGGGAAAATTAACAAGCACTATTTTTACGGAGAAAAATTAAGACCCTTTGAGAATACAAAAGGGCAAAATACCTAATGATTTCGGTGTCTAGGAATGTCCCTAGCTACTGAAAACTTGAAAGGAATACCACCTCTTTTTGATGGATTTCTCTACCTTTCGATAAACCTAACTATTAAAGTTTTCAATATGAGAAGTAATTACATTGTTCAAAGTAATGTATTATCATAATAAGACACCAATAATACACAGTATAACTTCTATTTCTTGGCAATATGAATACTAAAAAATTATTTTATTCCATTCCGATCAAAATTCAATATTAATAATCCAATTTTTATTCATACATACATACATCTTTTATAATGATTTCTTCAGAAGCCAACGCCTCTTGCGTATGAAACATTCTTTAGGACGAAGACAGAATAACATCACGACAAGTGTCAAAGGCAGTCACGGAAACACGTTCTAAGCATACTTCAAAATATTATCATCGCAATCGAAATAGTACCTTATTCGTAAGGCTTTGAGTTTGTAATACGACAAACATTACATTATGTGGTGGTTTTACACACGCGTCCCGCGGAATTTCAATATTTCATCGAGTGCAACATGCATTGGTTTTCTTGTAAATATATGCATTTTTATGTAAATACATTTTAAGACATGGACTATTTATTTTAGCACAGTGGCCAGTACTGCACCTGAACGATGTAGACATTTAAGCGTGATAATAATATAACTCCAAAGATTGTCACTTTAACAGTGACTAAAACAGATTTATATTTGCTCTTAAATATATAATAGCAGGGACTAAAATTAGAAAAAACCAATACAAAAAATACCTTTTGACGCACAATGACCAATAATACAATGTTTTTTATCGCAATATGACACATTCGCATATTGACCTATTAGCATTTAGACTAAAACGCAAAATGACGCATACGCGAAAAGACATATACGTATAATGACCAACGGGCAATACGAATTTAGACATACACGCAAAACGTCCTAAACGCATAATGACGCATAAGCAAAACTAACAATACGCATAATGACCAATACCAAATCATTTATTGTCATTAAACACGAAACAACAAATACGCTGTTAGGTCAGCCAATACATAATAAGAAACAATACAATATAATAAATAATAGTCTATGAATGGGGCAAAGAAAATAAAATACCACATAAGTAATAATGGACGGTTTATTAATGGATATTTTTGAACTACAAAAGCTAACTTAAAAGTAACTCTGGTGTAAATAAAAACTTAAAAGTGACTTTGGTATTATTTTTACAATAAAATAATAATCATGCAATGCGTTTCATATTGAATCAGTATAGTAAACGTCGTTATTCTCTTCAGTACAATAATAGTTAATTATAGGGAAAATATTAATGACAAATGCTATTTTATTTCCTATTACGCGTAATGTAATGAAATGATACTTATGTCATAATAGTTTTTTCTAGCAACACCTATTGGCCAGTACCTACTTTGTATCAAAACCTTGTTGATTGAAGTTTTTTTTACAGATAAGCTTAAAAATGTAAACTGCTTGCGTGTTAGTCAAAATGCTAATATGTCAATATGCGAGTGTGTCAAATTGCGAGTTGATCATTATGCGAGTTTATTTGGTATTGGTCATTATGCGTATTGGTCGTTTTGCTTAGGCGTCATTATACGTGTTGGTCGTTATGCTTGTGTGTCAATATTCGTATTACCTGTTGGCCAATTGTGCGTATTGGTCATTGTGCGTCAAAAGGAAAAAAAAATAAGCCTAGAGTTTTATATGTTTACTATTAGAGTTAATAGAAGGAGGTTGTATTATTTTCTGCAAACTATAACCAATAATTTGATACATTTAGGTACCCCTATCTCTTTATCAAATTAGCAGTAAAACACTAGAAATAATCTGGCGCTGTCAGTCGTTCCAGTGCAGAGTACAACATAAGCTGGTAGCGGCAACATCTTTTGTCCTTATGCAAATGCACAACTTGTAGAAAAGCAATCCAATTTGACGCTAAATCCCTCGAGATATAAGTGCACACCGCAGTTTTAAATTAAATTTGTAGAAAATATACGAATGTATACCTTGTGTTTATATAAATTAGGTTTGAAGTTCATTAGTTGACGTTTCTAAGAAGTTGCTTTGGTGCGGAGCTATTCAGAGTTTCGGTAGTAAAGCTTGTGATACATGAATGTAAAAATCTGAATATGTTAAGTGTAAGGTTGAGTCAGGAAGTGAGTCGTAAAAGTTGGCAGTCACTTTTGTCGCCGGGGTAGAATTAACTGCAATTTTAAGACGACTGCCTCGACTAAGTTACGAGAGTGTGAATACGTCATTAAATCATAAAGTTCTATACTATTACATTTTTGATACGTGCCAGTCACTCGTGCTGGGGTTTTATATTTAGGTTTTATATTAGTTTGATACTAAAATTTATATTTTTATATAAAACTTTAATTTTTATATCTTAGTGTCGAGTACGTTTCCATATTTTTCGAGTCATATCATGGCAGTAGTAGTAAGTAGTTTTCATTTCTTTAAAATATAAATTTACCTTTTGCAGTTATCAATAATAAATTAAAACAGTGAACGAAAGCAAATTATACAAACAGGACCTAGGTACTCTTATTTTATTAGTCAGCATTGACTCTTTGTCGGTTGTTACTCCCTTAAGATCAGATTGAGTGGTGACACTAGTAGGTTCCTAAATTTTATGCTTTGTAACTGAGTCATTATTAAGTATAAGATCTAGAAGGCTATTCATTATTATAGAATTCTATTATCCGTGTGGTGATGGAGTAAGAATACAATATGTCGCTACCCCATCTCATCCCATGGGTGTCGTTGAAACTGACTAAGGGACTATTCCTGATTATTAGGTACCTTTACATAGAAAGAAGGAAAACTTGCGCGGTAGTAGTAGGCCAAGTATCCCTCCGTCACGGGAGGAGTCCCGTACCTGCAGTGTTCATTATAGAGTATTTTTTCATCAACTTAAATACAGTTTTTTAAATTTAACTACAGACTATAATTAAAATATATTTACGATTTATAAACATTAAATTTTATTGTATACAAGTAAAGCAGCGTCACATGAACATACTAGTTCAGAACAACAGTTGAAGTTAAGCGCTCACTACCCAGACTTAATATAAACAATAGTACATGCATTGTACTGAGATAAGCTCCCACAATGCATACAAATGCAAACAAGTTATGATGTTTTTAGGTATGAGTTAATTTTTGTGAAAGTGTCATACAACAAGATGTGCTAAAAGATAAAAAAAGAATCATCATAACAGCCCATTAATGTCCCACTGCAGAGACGGGCCTCTTCCCGTGACGGAGGGATACTTGGCCTACTAATACCACGCTGGCCAGACGGATAGGTGTAAGGTTTAATTTCAAGTTTTCCTTCTTTTTATTTCGTATTCACGGATTATTCACGAATAGTCCCTTAGTCGGTTTTTACGACACCTATGGGATAAGATGAGGTGGGGACATATTGTATTTTTACTCCTACACCACAAGGATGAAAAAAAAAGAATATTGTTACAATATTTAAATAAAACCGGTCAAGTGCGTGTCTGACTCGCTCAGCTGTTTAAATACTATTTTTCCCGCCAAAATTCAATGAGGGCACGACTAAGCTGTCAATAAATATTTTCCCGCCAAAATACTATGACGTCAAAACTGATCTGTCAAAAATTATGTGACGTCACGACTCATCTGTCAAAATTCAATGACGTCACGACTAAGCTTTCAAAATATATTTTCCCGCCAAAATTCTGTGACGTCACGACTCATCTGTCAAAAATTCTATGACGTCACGCCTATCTGTCAAAATTGACAGCTGTCAAAGTGACAGAGGTCTCAAATATTTTCCCGCCAAAATAATATGACGTCACAAATCATCTGTTAAAAATTCTGTGACGTCACGAATCAACTGTCAAAAATTCTGTGACGTCACGGCTCATCTGTCAAAAGTTCAAAAACGTCACGGCTCAGCTGTCAAAATATATTTTCCCGCGAAATTTCTGTGACGTCACGACTCGTCTGTCAAAATTCTATGACGTCACGGGTCACGTGACCAAAATTCTATGACGTCACAGGTCACGTGACTCAGCTTTCCCGCCAAAATTCAATGAAATCAAAATATAATATAATTGAAGTAAAAATTTAAGGTTTTCGAAATTTTCCCATTACATGTACAATAAATTTCAAGTTTGTAGGTAGACTGGAAGTACCCTGTAGGTTTTTGCCTTTACCCCTCTAAATTTGCAACAAAAACGGCTATATCTCTTGATTGCGTTCGATTAGCAGTTTGATTTTTTTACGGCACTAAAAGGCAACAAGCCTTAGTATTTGGTGAAAATTTCAACTTGATACCTCCACGCGTTCCTGACATAAATGGTCTTGACAGACAGACGGACGGACGGACAACAAAGTGATCCTATAAGGGTTCCGTTTTTTCAAAACTGGTACGGAACCCTAAAAAAATATTGCAATATTCACATGGGCCTTCTTGTAGGGATAAGATGAACCAACGACCTGGTAAAGGTTGCAGGCGATAAATGAGGGAGGCACAAGACAGAGAAAGGAGACGTTTAAAGGAACCCTTTATCCAGCCTTTTAGTTAAGTTCATGATGACATGATGATGAAAACTTAAAAAAAAAATACACAATATCAAACACTAACAATTTTAAATACATATTTAGTGTTTAAATCAAAAAGTCCATTATTAACAGTCGAATCGCGTGGTAAAGACAGCCTAAATGTTATTCTACACCCTATACTACCTATATATTCCAAATTTCATCAAAATCCGTTCAGTAATTTTTGCGTGAAAGAGTAACAAACATCCATCTATCCACACATCCGTACAGCCTCACAAAATATTAGTAGGATAGGATAGGATATTAGTAGGATTATATTTATAAATTTAAAGAACAACGCAAAATAAACAGACCAATATTTAACTGCGCTAATAATTATCTGAATGCAGGTGCACGACAGCCCTAACTCAAGCACACTAAATATTGTGTCACCAGTCGCTCGTCGCTATAAAACTGCAATGTGTATGTATGTACACAATTTGTATATATGTATGTATACAATTTGTATGTATGTATGTATGTATACAATTTGTCCAGAACAACCACCATCTTATACCTCTCCTACGATCTCATTGTTGTGTAAAATATACAAGTCCTTTGTACTTCTTGGATATTTATTTTATACAAGCTGGCGCCCGGAATTCATCTGCGTATTTTGAACAATTTACACAATATCTTTATAAATTTTAGCATTATTTATAAGCTATACATATTATTGTAAAGTTACATAGCTAGTAACAAACTTATAGGAGGACTTATTGAATAAACCGATTCTCGAACTCTATTCGTCAGTTAGCCGTCATAATTATCATTAAATTCCTCCGATATTCAAACAACGCCATCTAGTCACAAACTAAGCTAATCTTGTACTATAGGTACTAGACAAAAGATAATAACACTTATAGTTATTTTGTAAATACATACATTACACATGGAACAAAAAGGTGTGTATTTTTGGTAATTTTATACAGTTCCCAAACACTGAAACTATTATAACTGCTGTGTAATGACTAATGACAGATGTTGATGATATAAAGATCTGTTTAGCTTGGAAATTAATATGTATAATGATCTAAAATAACAATAAATATAAGTACTTAAACATTTAACATTTGCACAATGAACGTACAAACAAAAGAGACAAAACAGCAATTAGGACAGGAATAAAGTAATTAAAAAGTTATTTCAGTTTTGTACCGCGTGTGTACTAGTACTAACGATTATGACAGCTCTGCCACTATGTAAATAAATAACAGTAAAATTATAACATGGAACAATTAATATTTTATTTTTGAAATCTATTTAAACTTACCTACACATATAGATGTGTAGGTAAGTTTATCTTTTTAAACATGTATTTAAGAAACAAAGAATGTACAAATTTAGGAGAATAGTTTGTACATCGCTTATAGAGTTGCCCTGCGTGGGATTCGAAACCCTAAACTCTTGCACACTTGCCGCTACAGCGTCTGCCAAGCCCTTTTTTTTTGTTAATTTTTAATTTGATCTTGTATTTTATTACGAGAGTGTACTGTACAAACGCATCATCAAATCTAAAGCTTGAGTATAAGTTCTGTGTTTTCCGTGACTTTTACCAAAATGAAATTCATAGAAGCATAAACCTCGACAGCTCTCTGTAATAGATGTAAACCAAAACAACACTTCTGTGCCTTCTTTGTGGCACAATACAACAGTTTATATTTCGGTCACGAGCCGGCCACGTGCAGCGGGTCGATACCTTTACAGAACCCTTTCTGAATTTTTATATCCCTACGATTTGTACAACCTATTCGACCCTGTTTATTTAAGTCTACACGTTTCATTTTTTGAGGGTCTTGTGATAACAAGGCCAATGAAAATATTTTGACGTTACGTTTACTTTAATTATTGTAATTTAAGTTTCATATTTTGTGACCTGTGATATTTTATTATTAATAACTACACGATTAAGTTGTGGTAAATATAAATTATTTACCTTTGAGGCTCTCGAGGTTTCCGCTATTTTTGTGGTCTATGGCTGGTTTCAGAAACCTATGTCGATGTCGGTCGCTGGAACACCGATATAAAGGATATCTTATCGATTAGACTAGTATCAGCCTACCTCATCATAAATTTCCTGTGTATATTTAAAGTATTAATCTGGCATGTTAATTTTCCATCATTTCTTTTTAATTTTCTATCTCAAAAACTTGTTAATCTTCCATCAACACACAGAATCCAACCACGATTACGCTTCTTAAAGATATATTTTATTATGTTAATAGCTTCGAAAAAGCCTACCAATAACAGCCAAAGCAATAAACATCAATCCAAGTTTAAAAAGTTTGTTTGAACGCGCTAATCTCAGGAACTACTTCTTCGAATTTAATTTAGTTTTCAGTTTTGGATAGACCATTGATCGAGGAAGGCTATAGGCTATATAACAACAAGCTATGACAAAAAAAAATTTTTTCAAATTTAGGGGGCCTAAGGGCCTACTCAGAAGGCTCATGGTAGCTCAGAGGGCAATGGAGAGACCGATGTTGTAGCTTGATCAATGGGCTTACTCAGAAGGCTCATGGTCACTCAGAGGGCAATGGAGAGAGCTATGTTGTAGCATGACCTATGGGCCTACTCAGAAGGCTAATGGTCACTCAGAGGGCAATGGAGAGAGCTATGTTGTAGCCTGACCTATGGGCCTACTCAGAAGGCTAATGGTCACTCAGAGGGCAATGAAGAGAGCTATGTTGTAGCCTGACCTATGGACCTACTCAAAAGGTTCCTGGTCACTCCAGAGGGCAATGGAGAGAGCTATGTTGTAGCCTGACCTATGGGCCTACTCAGAAGGCTCATGGTCATTCAGGGGCATTGGAGAGAGCTCTGTTGTAGCCTGACCTATGGACCTACTCAGAAGGCTCATGGTCACTCCAGAGGGCAATGGAGAGAGCTATGTTGTAGCCTGACCTATGGGCCTACTCAGAAGGCTAATGGTCATTCAGGGGCATTGGAGAGAGCTATGTTGAGAGTTTCCCTGCGTGATCGAATCAAAAATGAGGAGATTTGCAAGAGAACCACAGTAACCGACATAACCGGTTAAAGTAGCGACAAGCAGGGCACATAGCGTGGAGAACCGACGGCTGTTTGGGCAGAAAGATTCTGGAATGGCGACCGCGTACCGAAAAGCGTCGTGTGGACGGCTGGAAGCCGATGGATGAGGAAAGCACAGGACCGCACAAGGTGACAAAACTTGGAGAAGGCATATGTAAAGCAGTTGACGTAGATTAGCTGATATGATGATGATGAATAAACTTTGTATGAATTATACAAGTTTTTTTTATTTCATTTCAAATTTAATCGCGGACAACGTCGCGTTTTACAGCTAGTAATAAATAAAATAAGTTTTATTTTTGTTCTTTACATGTCTTATAACTATACATACATTTAAACATATTAGGGAAGTTTAAGAGAAGTAGGTGCATAAGTCACGTGAGGTTCAAAAACTAGGACCAGTCTCAGCATCATGCTGCAGCTAATGCGGTAGCTTACAGCGCTGTTATTCTGACTGTTAATATAAGTGAGAGTAGACAATAACAATAAAACAAACAAATAATAATTTTGAAAAACTTAAAATAAAACAGAAAGCCAGTCACACAATTAAGATCATGTCATTAGAAAAACCACAGAGTAACAGAACTCAACCCACACACAATCTTATTTATCCCATATCATTTTTAAAATTTGGCGCCAGTCACGAGACGCAAGGGCAAGGTCGTTCAAGCTCGCTATTGGCCAATGCGCGGAAACAAACAAAGGTTCAGACGAATCAGTACAGCACAATGCATAAACTACTATGCGTTTCAAATAAGAATAGGATCGCACTTGCTGCCAACTTCATGTGGCAACTGTCATTTTAGTACGACCAACAAAAAAATTCGTAACATAATTTACCTAAATAAAAATATTAAGCATTGAAAATTCCGAAAGAAACAGATTGTTTTATTCAACGAAAAAAATGTGTCTTCGTTTTTTACCGTTTTATTTCTTTGTTACATTGAAACAATAACATAAAAATCCTTACGAAAAAAATCGGTTTTATTGAAAATTTTGCCGTTTGTGCCACATGGAATTCTATTCGGATGAAGAACGTAGCTATGATGCCATAAATAGTGTGAAAGAGTTGGATTCCAATTGAAATTTAATTTATGAAAAAATTTATATAACATATTGAAGTAAAAATTAATAAAATTTTGTGTTAATTTTTTTCCTACCGTACATAACATTCATGAAGTTCGTTAGCAGTGCGGAGAAAGATGACGCTTTGACAGTCCTATTCCTATTTAAAACGCATAGTAAGTTATCAATCATTCGGTTCAATTTCAAAATGGCGCTATGCTATGAAGTAATAAATTTCATAACATTGCATTTCTTAGAGTTGATTTACTTTGTTTATTTTCTAAATTAAAATTAAAGGAGGACTGTGCAATAACATGATACATCCTGTATTGTTGTGAGTGTTGTATTGTATTGTGTTGAGTGTGAGGTGTAACAAACAGTGTTTATGTAAAAGGAAAAAAAAAGTACTTAAATAAAAATAAATAAATAAATAAATAAATGCGTGATAATCAAAGTATTCGTGTCACAATAGCATAAAGTGATCCTAATCGTGACAATCAGAGATGCTAACATGGAAGTATCAGTAAACTATCGACGAGCAAAGCAATGTTTTGAACATCATAAAAAGGTACTTAAGTGTCTTGTGTCCTTGATACATTTTCATTCCAATGGCCACATCCTATTCATCTTTGGTAGAATTAAATTCCCGATAGCTTTTTGTTTGTTGAGTAAGATTTTATTTTAGACATTAATTTTTATTTTAATGCTCTTACCCCTGGTTTCTGAATGACTGATCAAGTCAAAATCAACTAATCACGTGTCATAACTGTCATTTTAGTTCCTGAAAATGATAGTTTTGACACTTGATTAGTTGATTTTGACTTGATTCAGAAACCGGGGGTTAGAATGCCTATTTATTAAAAAACAGTGTATTGACCATCATCATATAAGTCTATTGTCGTGAACTGCCAAAAGTCGCCTTGCTGACGGAGGAACAGCCTACTAAAGCTGTAGCTATACTATCAAGTTGGCCAAAAGATTAGACTAGTAGGTACAGTATTAGTTGAAGCCCTAAGTAATGTGAAATTATTGCGTCACCTCTACGATTACTTACGATAATATTTAATATGTCTAAGAAGAAACTTTTCGTTAAAATTAAATATACTTTTACCTTAGTTTATTTTTGACAACATATTTTACAAAATCTATCCAATAAACTGTACTAAACCAATATCACACATTTTTTTATATATGTTATAAAAATCGAGGGGCTGGGGTCCTACGATATATGGTCCAATAAAGCAGGGTAGCACATAAATGTCCAGTAGCCACCATAGCCAACTTCACGCCAAATTGCGTAGGGGGGTGAAGCGGCAGGAAAAAGTTCACATTCTTACCCCCGACGTCCGTTAATAGTTTCGTATTATGAAACGTTTCCGCAATATTTATGTTTGTTTAGGGGTTGAAGATGTTTATGCTCGATTGACTATTTACAATAAATTTTAAATATTAAAAGAATAGTGGTTAAATAAGATATAATAAATTCAATTCTAAATCACATTACCAAATGACCAGCAGTGGCGTTTTTGAACTTGGCGATGAGAACAAAATTGGAACGGGACAGGCAAAGATAACCGGTCAGAGTGGCTCTTTATTTCTAAATCTCAAGTTGGCACGAACACTATAATAAATATAAAAAAAAACTAGTTTTTCGTAATATGTGTAAGTTAGTTTTCGTAATTTCATTACCAGTACGAGCAGCCCTCTTTCCCATTCAAAGTACTTCTTTATGGGAATGAAGATTGCAGACAAAAGTATTCCTCCAGACAAAAGATAAGAAAAGGAAGCAGAATTATTGTATCTTAACAGAATAAATGGGGCATATAGTGAATGTGCCCGACGCAATATAGCCGCGTGATGCCGCCCCTTGTTTTGAACGAAACTTACTCATACGTAACAGTGCTTTAGGCCGGGAGCCAAATAGCAGCTTTTAAATTCTACTTTAACTAAAATTGCTTTCTTATATAATTTTTATTTATTTTTTTCCTCTTTGAAAATTCCTACGTTTTAAACTGAAAGTTAGATTTATTCGGTAAGTTTAAAATATATTATTGAAGTTTTGGACGCGCGGTTTAAACTTGAGACTAAAATATTTTATAAATATAACACGTACGTCGGTTTTGAAAGTATTTTACGTGTTTAGAAATTTATGAAACAAGTATGTTCAGTTGCTTATTACTAAGGATTAGCTATGAATAAATATTGCATTAAGTTGACTAGATTATATTATTTTATTTATTATTATTATATATTATTGTCCAGCTTAATAGAGAAATCTTATAACTCAGTGGTCCTGAAGGTCAGTTTTAAGCTTTTTAATTTTTAAACATCACCTGCCTCGGTGGCGTGGGTTCTGGTGTCACGACTTCAAAGATCATATCCTACCATTTGGAAACTGGAATTTATAGATCAACACAGACAGAAAAGTAGATTCGAGTAGTAGATTGGTTTTATTTTCTCCTTTAATTTACATTTGACAATACAACGCGGCTTTTTGAGTGCTGTAGCGTTTGTCTGTGTCGATCTATAATTTTAATTGTAGCTTCAATTTTAAGTAAACGACGATTTCAAACAATTTGTAATAAATTTTATGAAATAAAGTATTTTGAAATTTGAAAATTTGAAATTTGATATCAGACAATTGCTTTTGCTTTTCATGCTTTCCATTTACTAATTAAAAAGCAAAACAAATTAGCTCAGGAAGCACGTTTAATTTTCAAAAAATCATACTACTCTATACCTAACCCTAGTGAAATGACTGTTCAAAAAAATTCTTTGTCATAACCTCTTGGCCTACACAGCAAGTCCCGATAGCATCCACCGATCAAGGCTTTATCAGCCATTTTCCCTTCCTATCAGATAATATTTTATACCGCGGCTCGGCGCGCTTGCACCCTATATTTCATAAACCCTGTAAGATTGGATGGGGACTCGCGCCTCTCGACTGGAAATTTCGTATACAGTGATGGGTTATTTTCTCATCATATTAAGTACTGTAATATCTTAAAAGGGTATTTATTTAGATTTTATTTATGAAGCGGGTACTAATATTGCCCTGACCGGGTCGTTTTTTGTTGAGGAAAATAAATGACTAATCTAACTACTAAGTGTTATTACTATTTTCATTATAAAATAGTTAATAGTTATGTTTTGTTTAATTGGTATTGTACATAAATGTATTTTTGCAGTTAACTCGGTTAAAACGTCGGACAAAATCAAATCGATGCAAATTCAAACAATTTAATTACTTAAACATTCATTATTTGTCAGTGTGACCGTGCTCAGAGTAAACGGCAGACATTGATTCGACCGTTTTTCGTAATTTAATTTGTGTAACCCCCCGTCGCGATGGGTCGGCAACCCGGGGCATGCGGGGTCTGCAATGCCCCTGCTTCGCTCTGACACGGTTTGGGCGTTACTGAGTCTCGATCTATCTGATACTGTCACTTATTAGACACGCTGTCGGCTTTACTTCACATTATGTTCTGATAATACGAGCGTCTCGATGTTGCTATGATTTTATGTTTAAGAATTTTACATCGTGTTGTTCTATGATGAGTCTTTATTTTTATTGGTCGGGCGTGAACATAATATGTTATCTGTGTTTGCTATTGTTAGTATCAAAAATATTTCTTAGGTTAGCAACCTGACGTGGCCAAGTAAAGTATCCCTCCGTCACGGGAGGAGGCCCGTCGCTGCAGTGGGAACTTAATGGGCTGTTATGATACTTGTTATAAATATAATAATATACGCATCCACTATGTACCCTACTACTACGCTACTTTGCTTGAAACAGTACTTTAAGGAAACTCCCTGGTCCAACCAGTCATTTTACAACGAGGGGTCGATGACCTACTTACTTACTACTAAGTTTAATAACAATATTTTGTCAACAGTATTCCTGTTTGATTAAAGTTAAACTCTTTTTCATGAATTTGTGTTGTTTTAGTACCTACTAATATGAATATTTAGGAACCCAGAGGCAGTTTTAACTTTCTCCCTTCGTTGTTTTTATAAGTTTTTCGTGTAAACGGTTTAATTGAGTTGTTTATTCTTTTTTACCTTTATTAAAGTTTTGTTGGAAAATATAAAAACTTTTTTGTTCGTTTCCAAGTAAGTTTCGAAGTTAAATAAAGCTTTAAAACTGTAAGTAAATTAGGTTACCAAAAAGATACGGGCTTGCTTTAGGAATAAACGAAAATGTCGGCATATACGGCATTACATATAGGTGTTTTATTTATTATCATAACTGTCCTCTTGAACGCCACTCTTCCAGTGTGGGAACTTGGCCTCGACACTCTGCGCTTCGCTGGCTTGACCCATAAGGTATGCGTCAAATCTTTTAATAATTCGGAAATATTAGTTTCCCTAACACATTATTCTAAATATTTATTTAAAACTGTATCTTATAAGCCTTTGCAGGGACGGGAATACTCTATTCTATGACGGTAATTTGTTTTAGTAATGCCAAGTTGGTCAGAGGTATTTATTAATTAATAAACAAGTAAAATAAAAGCCTACCTATTCTAAAACTTAAAACAATTGTAAAGATATCAAAAGTTTGTAAAACCTCGGTCACCTTTCACACAATTCGACGAATTAACATTTTAAATGTCAAAGAGCAGTCTTAAAGGTGCGCCACCCACGTTAAGGCACGTCTGAAGAATGCAGTAATAGGGGCTATTATTTCAGCACGCACCTTCGGCAATCTTCGGGCCGCGTCGTGACTCGCTCGACTTTCGACTCATATGATCGTCACGAATTGGAAATCAATAGTTCCCTGATTTATTATAAAATTATTCAATTGATAGGTGAAAATTATAATTATTCAGTAATCGCATGGAGTTATCATTTTTTTTATGGAAAAAGGTCAAACAAGCAAGCGGTTTATCAGATGGTAAATGGTAGAACAGCACGTACGTTGAAAACCAAATATATACTGAAAGTAAGTGTAGGTACTAAATACCTACTACCTATATTCGTGCAATTTATAATTTAGGTAGGAGACAATCACTTCAAGAAAAATTTAAAGAAATCAATATATTAACTGTAGCAAGTCAATACATTTATGAAAACATAATTTATGTTCATAAAGACCAATTTGTCAAAAGAAGTGATGTCCATAGTATAAATACTAGAAATAAAGATAGACTTATTCATCCGTATTCTAGGCTCCAAAAAATACATAGTTCATTTCAGGGTCAATGTGTCCGATTTTATAATAAAATTCCGAAAGATATTCAAGATCTAAGTTTTAATAAATTTAAGAATGTAGTCAAACAAAAACTTATCGTAAAGGGATATTATACTATCCTAGACTACACGAAAGACAAAAAGGCTTGGGATTAACTGCTTCTGTTCCCCAGGCTGTCTCAAATAATGCAAGTTTATGCACTTTTTTTATTTATGTGTGCTACTTGTGCTAATTGTTTTATCTCTAAGTTCTTATTGTATTATTGTATCCTTTCTATCTTTTTTTTCTGTCTTCCTTGTTCTCATGCTTGTCTTCTATTTTTCTTTTCTTTGATTATTATTTTTTATGATGTATAAATGGTGTATTATCCTGTCTGGTACTGTCAAATATTTTGATTGGGTATAATGATTTATGTAAAAAAAAAATGTAAACACAACTGAATTTTAAAAGAGTTGCCATGAGTTTCTTTGCCAGATTTCTTCTCATTGGCCCTACCATTTGGAAACTGGAATTTATAGATCAACACAGACAGACAAGTAGATTCGAGTAGTAGATTGGTTTTATTTTTCTCCTTTAATTTACATTTGACAATACAACGCGGCTTTTTTAGTGCTGTAGCGTTTGTCTGTGTCGATCTATAATTTTAATTGTAGCTTCAATTTTAAGTAAACGACGATTTCAAACAATTTGTAATAAATTTTATGAAATAAAGTATTTTGAAATTTGAAAATTACCCAATCGGGCCAGCTCATTCCAGCTTAAGCAGCTTATAACATTTCTTATCAAAACTGTAATATTCACATAATATATGACGAATTATTGTTACTAACCTAAACCAATTGTTTGTAGGTTGTATACGATGGTACCTCCATTGTTCCTTTGTTGTTGTAATTAATAAGAATGAATTCCCCTAATATCACATACAAACCTACAAGGTTTAAGTGGCATTTTAGTGTCAATTAGATGTTTTGTATCATGTATTTAATAAATAAAAATAAAAAAAGCATTGCTTGACCTTCTATCGTGTCAGAGCATAAAGCTACATAAGCTTATATCATCACAACAGAGATAACTTTAAAATATACTTATGCTTTTCACCGAGCTAAAGAGAATAAGCGCCACAATCCATTGTAAGTATTCCCGAGTTATTTCACAGATACTACATTATACCATTGTCTGTATTAGATGAACTTATAAGGAATGTGCCGTTACGTTTCGTCTAGACATAATAATCGACATGAAGTCCAAAGGGACATTCAACACAAAATGGTAGCATTTAATTTTACTGTTTGTGTTATCGTCAGAGTTATAAGTTATAAAATATAGGGAGTGATAGTAAAGATGGATATTATATTATGGCAGTACGAATTACTTTCTTAAACTTTATAAAAAAACTTTATAAAATTACTAAAAACGAATCCATACCAATCCATTTTCAAACTACAAAATTGATTAAGACGCGTGACTGTAGCTCTGCGACGATTAGACATTTACACAGTTTAAGTCGGCCATATTGATTCTTTGCTAACGAATAAATAACCTTTAGCAAACTGGCAAAGAAAAAAAAATAGTGGTAAAAAATTATGGAGCTACTTATGAATTAGTCAAGTAAATTCTGAAAAAAATCCTTCCTGTAAATAAATCTGGAAAAAAGAGTGTTTACTTAAAAAAAAATGTGTGTCTTGCAATGCAATGTAGTTACGTTTCTACTTATGTATTTCCAAAACCTTTGCCTACAATATTATTGTTAAACATAACTACTATAATTTGAACTACATTTCTAACATTGATGTTGCTAATTAGTCAACTTAATACCTGTAAACATAAACTAGCAAACTCAAACAAATTAAACAACAATAACGTGGAACAACAAAACAACACATAACTTGTTGCTCACTTCACACGGTTCATAGCAAGTCATAAACAACAAACATAACAACAAAACAGATATTAGCAACAATTGTCAGATAACATCGCTCGTGGGCTCAAATACAATCAAACTCAAACAAAAGCACTGTAACACTGCATCATATACACTGTAACACAGTGCGAACAGTAACACTGTATCATATTCCGCGAGGTTCATGATGTTAGGCTGATTGGCTCTGAATGCTTTTGTGTTTATTACAAAAATAGATCGAGGATCTTGGCATTGTGTTGTATTGTGAGTCTAGCGGAAATGGTGTGATTTTGTTATTGCAGTGGAATGTTTCTGAGCTCGATAGATTAATGGGAATTTAAGAGATACAAGAGTTATTTTTTATTGAATACAGCTAGCTAAGAAGCAGTTTTTCACCACACCTATCTAGTTTTCTTTTTATTTTAGAGATTATATTTGAAGTGACATTTATGATTATCTGAAATGAATACCATTTTTATAAAAGAGGTAGAAATTCATTCTCGGAGATAGACTTACAGTGTATAACAGTATTAATTTCTACATAATAAGTTCTATCATCGATATTAATCACTACGGAGAACAAAGATTCCTTTTTAAAAAATAACATTTTTATCGTCCATCTCCAACGACCTGGTTGATAACATCAAGCTATTCTTATCATTTTATTTAAACAACCTTCCCAATAATTAGTTTTCAATCTTTAGAACTGAAAACATTAACACATACAATATTCTCGTAGCTACATGAAAACAGCGTTAAAACCATAACTTCCTGTGCCTACAAATAAGCATACAATCTCATACTATGAACAACGCCACGGTCTATATTTCCTAACAAAATACATTTTAATTGACATTATCAACACCTCGGAACAAATTAACAGCAACATTTAACAGCACATTAAAACGTAAGCACCAATGAATAGTGTCAATTGTCAATACATTACTGTACATGATTGTAATCGTAGTTGTGCGCCGGTGTACATACAATAAAACGTTATAACGGACAGTAACATTCGACGTTTCAACACGATACTTGCCTGTTAATACTCGCTTTATTGCTAAGTGTATGGTCTAAGATGTAGGCGAACTTCTTTGTGAAAATATAACTGTTTTAAATTTCAATTAGACCTCGTCTATTTTTTATTTACTTGTACTAATCGTTAACCATAGTTTTTAATCATTAAAATGGTTATCCGTCGTAAACTACTACAACTACCAATGTTGTTGTATGCTGGATGTGGTTATTATTTCTTTATAATAGACTAGCGGTCCCTCCCGGCTTCGCACTGGCAATTTTTCCCGCTTTTCTTTTGAAATTTTTCCTCAATGTTCTTTGCTATAAACCTTACGGAGCCCGAGACCTTTCCAACGAATGCAAAACCGTGGAAATCGGTCTATGTGTTCTGGAGTTACAGCGTCAGGAAGGAAAACCCGACTTATTTTTATATATTAGATTATTTATTGTCTGGCGTGTGAAAGTGCTTTCAATTTTTGTTTAAATTTTGTAAGACTTTTATTATTATTATAATTTAGTTTCTTCTTGTATATCATTAGAAATACATATTTCAAATTAAAATATATTTATTTTGTAAACATAGGTATACATAGGCATGGTACAATAACATTTTCCGGACGCTTTTGTGGATTGCTCAATAGTTTAAGATTGAATAGTATGAAATGTTGGATAGTAAGTCACGCCCACATTGAACTTTCAGAATAACTATGGTGCGATTGCATAACAGATAAATCAGTTAGGCGGTTTACAAGATATTATATCTAATACTACTAATATCATAAAGTGGAAAGTTTGTGTTTAATAAGTTAGTTGTTTATTCATGGTAAAAGAGCTGGATAAATTTGTTGGATGTAAATAATACATTATACAACCTATACTTGTACAGTACAAAAAAAAACCTAACAAAAAAATTAACAAATATAAGCTACGAGTATTTCCACCAAATCGCTTGCCGCTTTTACTTTGAAATCGGAGTAATTTAAGTCGGAACTAAGTTATCAAATATCGAAGTGCATTAAGTTGAACTAGCTTTTACTGCTGTTGAGGTACTTCTCATTAGCTCGCTAAATATCATAGATTGCCTAGACCATTCATGTAAAGTGTAGCGAAGCCGAAAGTTTCGTTAAGGGTCAAATCATACTACAGCAGAGTCGAAGCGCATCGAAGCGTCAAGCCAAAACTGAACATATCAAATTCAACCTTAACTCCACAGTGTAACACACACATTACTTCTGAGATTTAAAAAAGTCGCGCGCATTCTTTCGAATTCGCGCGTCTGCGCTTGACAAACGCTGATTGGTGCGCGCGCAATCTCAAAAATAATGTGTGCGTTATACTGTGGAGTTAAGGTTGAATTTGATATGTTCAGTTTTGGATTGACGCTTCGATGAGCTTCGACTCTGCTGTAGTATGAATTGACCCTAAGTTAAATAAATAAAGTCATTATTTAATAAAAACAATATAATATGTACATGTATCTTAGTATTTGGACATAATTCTTTCGTATTCATACATTTCCTCAGTATTGAAAAAGAATTTTTACTTTTTTTGAATTTTTACCAAAGTATGATTCATGCTTTTGGTAAAAATACAAAAAAGAAAAAAATCTAAATAGAAGCTATACAGAGATCCCACGTAGTAAAGCTCGTATTAAGTAAATAAATAAAGTAAGACTGTCGAGAATCGCTATAAATATAAAGAATATGCTAAGCTATAACCTCGGTCTATGTAGACCGATGATCAAAATCGAGTTCAAAATTATGGTCGAGCTATTAATTATGGTGTAAATTGCCTCTTGTCTCTAAAGCCATTCAGTGGCTCCCCAAAGGTATCGTAAAATGCTACAAAGGGAGGACAGCATCAAGATAGATTGCACCATATACTGGAGTATATCTCGCAAGGAGGGTAATTATTACCTTCTTTGTCCTCCATACCAGCTATTATCGACTATATAAACATCTTAATTAAGTTTATAGGTATGAAACACATAATTGTTTATTTTCATAACTTTCTAATTAATCTTTCTTAGCAAATCAAGTATTTTTAATGACAAAATTATGAGGTAACAAATATTATAATAACCGTTCTAAATCCGTTGGAAAAATTAGTTTTATGGACTTATTTAAGATCAAAGCTGGATAAACGATTTACTTACTAATTGCAATATTATTTATAATTTCCCGGAAATGTGTGTAAAACCTAGTAACAACAAGTGTAAATAAATGTCTCTTATTCAGATCGGGATGTTTAAAACATAAACATTTCGACTGTCATAATTGTTGCCACAGCATCTAGCAAAATACTTACTCGCAAAAGCAGAACAAAGTAAATGAAATCATTTCTAAGTGTAGTGTAGTGTACCTGTAAAAAGAGAAAAATATCTTTAAATATTTTAACAAGAATAATATCAACAATACAAATGTGAAGGAAGTGGTTCATATACAACAATCAGCTCGACACTTTATTGTTACGTGTGGGGGCGTGAGACTCAATTGTGTACTCGCCTTACTATGAATATGAGACAATATTATAATCTAGTGTTAGCTTGAGAAAACACTATCGAGAAACTATGTAGGAATTATTTCATAAATGTTGCAAAGGATACGGGATGTTATTAATATGTTTTTGTAGCTACGCTGAGTAATATATAATTAAACTTTCACCTTCATCTCTTCAGGAGGCCCGTCCCTGGACTGCCTTAATACATTAAATTGCGGCTTGGAATAAATGCGTAAACAACGATTTAAAATTGTAACATCAAACATAAAAATAAATAACAATATTTCATTTACGTAAATGCATCATTGGACAAAATTAAAGGATAACAAATCAATGCAACAGAAGCGACAAACATGTTAAATTATTCAACGAAAAAAGGCAAGATAAACCATTTGCATACGAATACGAACACTTCATAAACTCGTCCGTCCCACCCACGCATGGTGCTAAAAACAATATTAACATTATACAAATAGAGATTATAATCCTTTAACAATGGCTTAAAATAAACTTGCGCGAGAGGATCTCAAAAATGCCAACTTATGTATGCTGTTTGAAAAATATGAATTATGCAAAATTGAATTCTACGCGGTTATCATAAGGGATAATCGTTTATGTATTTTCTGATTTGAAAGTAAATGTAGGTTGGTAATTGTTTATGGGTAAAATAGTTAGTGTTGCCGAGTGCAGTGTAAATTTGGCGATCTCCTTGTGTGGCTGGCTCGTTTATTTGGTAGGGAAGCTCCGTGATTTGTTTTATTGATATTGCTTTATGTTTTGGATCCTAAGTTTATTTACAAGGCTTTAAACTGCCTTTATTTGTATAATTATTGCACGTTTAGCTATACGACTTTTGTCATACTAATGGTTATATAACTGTCGTAATAATGGTTTTAACGTGAACTAGTAAATTAACTGTAATGTCTATTTTACAAACCGTATTTAAAAAAAAAGTTCAACTTAGTTTCTGATATTAAAACCGTTTTACTGCTAAGCGGTCACAAAAGGAGCCTGTAAAAGTGCTTGAGATCGCGGATAATTATTATTTGTGTGATCTTTATATGATTTCCCTAAGCCTCGATGTACTTTACAAACAACACAAACAACGTAAACCTTTCATTCTGAAAGTCCCAATCAATGAATCTAGAATGCTCTCTATAACAAAGTACGATTCGTTTTCAAAATATACTTAAAGTAAAGCATTTTTCACAGTATACATTTTACACATAGAACGGTGTAGAAGGTTACCTTTCCCTTCAATCAACTTTTACGGCTCCTCCATAACACTACATAAAGTTTGTTTACAACATAATAAAGTTTACCCCAAAAAAATATTGTAACTTTCTCCTCATAACTTACAAAATTACTTTTCGTTAGCAAGAGAAACAGTTTAAAAAACAAAACTCCCTTCACCCAAATATTTGTGAAAACAAGTAACTAACTGCCACAACGTAATTCACAAAGTAATTGTTTCTAACATTAGGCCTTTGCCAGACTTCACTAAATTTACTTTTATTGCCGGTTTTCTATATTCATTTTTATGTAAGGTTATCACCTTTGTTCTGATATCTATGGCCATCACTTAGGGTCTACCCACTAGCAATTAATTGTAGCGACATGTATTTAAAAAATATTTATACTCAAGATATTCACTTATGGATCACATGAATTTGTCGTGCGTGGGGTTCAAAACCTGTGATCTGCTAATCGAGACTCTTTGGAAACCACCACTACTGAAAAAGTTCATCATTAAAAATAATGGACTTTGCCGGTGGTAGTAGCAACTGTGAAACTTTACAGCTTTTGTTCCCTGTATTGTATTGTCCTTTTTTAAATTTATCTGCAAAATGGAAGTGAGGACTTTATTACCACTAAACTACAATAACTAGTTTTTTTTACCTATCGTAGAGATAATTTTTATCTAACTAATGTCTCATTCTCTCATCCTTTTTTTCTTCATTCGTGGGATGCAAAGGCGCAACAACATCTATAGCCCTTAGCGACAAAGATACGTACCTATATAAAAATATTTTAATATTATTAGTGTAAGTGTAAATGTATCCTTATCATCCAACCTTGGTACTTGGTAGTTTACAAGATTGAAAATAATCTTTATCATTTGTTTAAATGAAATATGCTATTTTCTTTTTCAGTAATTTTAGCACATGCACAGGAATAGCGATTGTATACGTCGACGTGCTCGAAGGTGACGGGAGGCAACTTGTTAAGGTCCTTCGCCACAAACGTCAGCACGTCGTCCGGGTCGGTTACTTTTAGCAGCGTGATGATATCTTGAATACTTTTCTTCACGCCGGCGGGACACAATCTCGTCACGTTTGTTAAGCAACGTAAACAACTGCAGCTTACTAGCAGCAATGTCGCCCTCGCTGAAGTTGGTCGCGCAGATTTGAATGACGGATACTTCATCCATCACATCCAGTTTCTGCTGCAAAAACGCCAGCAGCTCGTTTGCCACAAGTGTGTCACTCATGACTGAAAAAATTGCGAGCGACGGCTTGCGCCGCGCTTAACACTGTTATAAATAAATTATAACAACGCACACGTCCGTCTCAGAGTGCAACTTGGACGGAATGCTCAGCAGTAGACGTCAATTGGCTGATATGATGATGATGCCATATTATGTTAAGAAACCCTTCAAGAATAAAGCGAAACTAAACATCAATTTGTAGAATTATCCTTTAACTATGACAGCTGCAGTTATTTGTCACAGTAAACAGCATAAAACTGTCACAATCATAGTCGATTATAAAATTCCTTTTATCGTATCTTGAAGGAAGTACCGCTGATTACAATTTCATGATACAAGGGCTTTATTGAACTTAAGTTGGACGTATCGAACTATTGATTCAAGAAACAAAGCGAGTACTAAGTGGTTGTGCATTTGCCTTGCAGCTGTTTAGGTTCCCGTTGTATCTAGGAATGGGGTTACAAAACGTCTGTGGACTGTCTGGAACTTACTTAGTGTATTTGTATTAGGATCTTGTTTAGGGAAAGATTATGGCAGTAAGCTTGTATGTATGAAGACAACAGTAACACTAGAGCAATGGTCATTTTTGTGAAGTAAATGGTTTTTTTTAAAATCATAATTAAAGATCACAATTTAAAGATCTATTTGTGCAGGTATTCCGGACAACTATTATTATAGAACGTGTCAAGAAATTGACAAGGGAAATTTCTTTTAATATTTGAACATGAAAAGTAGAAGATTGGGTTTACTTTACATCCAAAAACTGAACACAATTCAGCACGAAACAAATACCTTTGACAATATAAAAATTCAAACTGATTACTATACTATAAGCACAGTTAAACTGCCCTGCCACGTATGAACGTAATGAATGAATGACCTGTTGTCATTACAGCAGGCACGTCGTCTGTAACATTGACACGGTACGCGCCCACGCGCCGGTCGCTGACAATGCGCTCCTATGACATGATTTGTGTGGCTTTGTTCAACATTTTAGTTAAACACTTTTTTATTTTATACTACTTAAATATGCATATGTAATTTGTTAAAAGCTGTACTAATAATAAGTACAAATACGTTGAGCAGCATAAAGTGGAGGCAATCGTTTTTAAAGATTTATTAATTGTATAAAGATCCTTTTTTTAAAGTCATGACAAGTACTCTGGAAAATCAGCAATGACTGATATTATGTCTGCATTTTCTTTGCCAGTCTTAACCAAGGAAAAGTAAGGTAAAAACAAAATGTTAAAGGACCTAACCAGTCTATTTGTGCTAAGCATAGTATGATTGTTCTGCTATCAATTTTTTAACGAAGTTGTTGGTATAGTATAGACAATAGGCCAGTGTAACCTATGCCGAAAAGTCAAAAGCAAATAGTATGCCGCGTTAGTTTACGTCTAATATTTATATTATGGTGATAATTTAAAAGTTATGTACTTTATTTTATTATAATATCCCTGTAACGTTTCGGTATGATACAAGTATCGTCCCGACTCATTACTAAACCACCTCGGGGCGGTAAAGCACTTGACGAGTAGCGCCCACGCACTCACTGACAAATACAACTAAATGTTACATTGTCATCGCTTACAGATGATAAATAAAGTATTATGTTTCCAAGTTTATTTTGTACAAAATTATAATTTAAAGTGGCTGTGTGTTGACGAACCAAGGAATCACCAAGGTTGTAGAACCTGGAAGGTGACTAATAAAAGTATGTACTACTTAACAATGAAAACTATTAGAAAGTCACAAAAAAAACATTTCAATACCCATCCCTGCATTGCGACATTGATGGGGTGTTATAATGATTATGAAATCATTTCAATAATATGATTGTATGGATTCTCGCACTATTACCACTATAGTTTTGTACCGGTATGACAGTGTATTTGTTACTAACAAAAATATAGCTTAAAAAACAAATATCAATATAGTAGGTATATTTATGAAGATGGTAAACAAATACTCATGGGATTTATTTTTTGGTATTAGATCGGAACAGATCGAAATGGCTTGATGAGACGTGTGAATGAGACGCAGGGGATCGAAAGGAGCGGCGCGAACTTAAAGAGCCTATGTCCAGCAGTGGACCAGTCATGACTGAGATAGATACAAGTTTCAACTAGCACATCCACACATTGTATTGTTCTCACACTTAATTATGTCTCATTTTAAAGTATTAAGTTGTTCGTCACCGTGGACTGTTTACATGCGATACTGAACTTAACCTAAAAACTCAAAGTAAATCAATCTTTCACTACTATACAATTTAGTCAGTCCAAACTTTGAACGAAACTTTCCAGACTGTTTTCATTCCTTTTAAATCAAAAGTAAAGTTTTTTCACTGTTGACCAGTAAGTTTAGACTTCAAACAAACCTAGTTTATTAAATTCGGATAAAGCTTTTAGAGATTAAAAAGCGTTCAAAACAAAAACCTGTCATCACAAAGATTCTTGAAGAAAAACTTAAAGACGATTTGTCAAATTCAAGTAACAGTTTAATGTCTACTTCGCGAAGCTGGCGGGTAAGGCAAACAGCAACAAGCAACGACGAGGATGAAACTGAACTAATGAAAAAACTCTTCACTTGTAGAAATACTGTGTTTGTACTGGACTTCACTCTTTTGAAAAATAGTGTGGCATTGTCTGTTAGAACAAAATGTACGGGATTACTTCATAGTGGTAGAGATTAAGTACTATGTGCACTGTGGATTCTAAATTGTCTAAAACGACTATTGTTTGTTTGTTGTTAAGTCGTTTAAGTAGAATTTTTTTATTAAAAAGTTTTGTTTTAAAGATGTACCTACTTAGTTTATGTCTGCTTCAGTTTATATTTAAATCAAAACAAAGATACATGCAGAAGACTGTCTATATAATAATATACAAAGTGCGCTCAGGCTGGTAAGTGTTTAGTGTCAAGTAATATAACAATAAAATTAAAGATATAGATTGCAGTTTAACTTAAGGGTTCAAAATAAAAATGAATTGCCAGACTATTTATTTAGTGTGGGACGATATTAATTGACGACATTGTCGATATTAATATTAGGAAAAACCCATTAGACGAACACGGTTTTAACAAACATGGAACTAAATTAAAAAAATATAATCGTAATAGATAATACATTTTAAATCAGTTTCAAAACTACATAACTATCTTTCATGTGCCATACATAACCCAATAGGGCCCCCCTTTCATAGTTAAAGGCAGTTGACGACATATGGATTTAAAAATATTAAAATTTTAATACAAGAACAGAAGAATACTATACACGATACCTACACAGAATCTAACAAGGTAACAAATCGAACCCTGACTCAGTCCAAACATCAAGCAGTTACCAATGAACGCGTGCAATTGGCTATGAAAGTTTCATACAGTGAAGCTTGCTCTTATATCGTGATGGATTCTCATTGTAGCCGACACACAATGTTCTCGGCGCGTTGACTTCAATCTCGATAACAAGCACATAGCCTCTGAAGCGATACATCAACGCCTTAGTCAATCTAAGCGCAGTTACAATTATACTCGTAAACTACTTTCAATGAGTAACTTGTATTTAATAGAATTTGTGATGAATTAGAGATGTGTATAGTTAAAGTAGAAATTATATCGGAGAAGTTTCAGGTGGGAAGAAAGAGGAAAAAATGGTACCTACCTGTGCTGTGTTAATGAAAATGACGACATTTTGAAAGGTATATACGTATCCACAGTAATTAAACGGCTACATATCTAAATACCTAATTTTTTTTTAGGTATTTTGAACGGATGTATTTTAATGTTAGGTGTTTTAATTTTAGATATTTCGATGTGCTCCCTAATTAAACACTTTTAGAAAAACTAATGGCTGCCTGGGGAGCGACCACCTTACACTCGAGTTTTGCATTCGCATACCGTGTTAGGAGATCAGCCGGTGTACCTACGTTTAGCGCGTACATGTAGTGAGACTGGCAAAATTATGATGACGGTGAGACCTTTTCATAACTGCCATCCATTGCCTGTCTTACTGGTTATACTTACACTTTTCTTTAGGTTCAGGTTTTTTTCAGTACAATAATTTGGTGACTGAGTAAAAATACAATATGTCACCACCCCATCTCATCCCATGGGTGTCGTAAAAACCGATAAAGGGACTAACAGTAAATATTATCTTTACGAAGTAAAAGAAGGAAAACTTGAAATTAAACCCTATACCAATCCGTCTGGCCAGCGTGGTATTAGTAGGCCAAGTATCCCTCCCTCACGGAAGGAGGCCCGCCCCTGCAGTGGGACATTAATGGGCTGTTATGACGAATTTGGTTACTGTCCTATTTTTATTATCATAACCCGTTCAAGGGAAAATAATAAATAAATAAAATAAAATAAAAAAGCCTTTTATTTCCTACAAATTAATTTTTACATAATAATATAACTTTTACATTTAAGTACTTACATATAAACACTTACTTAACTAATTGAAATTAATAACTGTGTGGCCTACTTCGTACGCCACTTAATAATGTAAAGTTTATCCTGTAAGACAGTAACCAAATACCTTTATGGATATTAATTATTTCATATCATTAGAAGATGTATGTACTTAAAAATGAATAGTTTTCTGCATTTAGATTTAAGGATTAATGTAAGTTAAAAATGTAATGTATCTTTGCAACTATAATAAAGACATAATAATATTTCAAATCTGCGAGGGGTTCGGGCGGCCAATGACTGGCCGCCGACGCGAGCGCCACGCTCGGTGTGCGGTCGCGCATGCGCGGTCGGTGTGCGAGCGCGCATGCGCGGTCGGCGTCGGCGTCGCCGTCGCCTCGCCTCTCGCCAGTCAGTTGCTACGCGCCAAAAGTATAAGTGAACGATATTTGTATTCTAATAACTTCAAAGTAATTTACTATTGTTAGTAGTGTCTTTTAATAAGTGTTCAGAGTTATTTAAGAATATATATAAGGTGTGATACATTGTTAAATTAAAGACATTAAACTTACTAACTTACGTGATAATTACGGAGTTTGATTAACATCTTAATCCTTTCAACAAAGAAGTAGTAACTTCGACACTAAACTGGTGACCCCGCAAAAGAACACGAAAAATAATGAACGAGAATAAAACAACCACTGGAGAAAGCGGTAGCGGCATGGAGGCACGTGCCACGCCCTTTGAATTAAATAGGGTCGGCGTACGGATGCCGCCATTTTACCCGGACAAGCCGGGATTATGGTTTGCGCAGCTAGAGAGCCAATTCGTGTTAGCTGGCATAATCGTTGACGCGACCAAGTTTCATCATGCGATGAGCCAGCTTGACCCCATACACGCATCGGAGGTTGAAGACATCATAACCGACACATCGATGCCAAATAAGTATGAACGGTTGAAGACGGAGCTGGTGAAACGGCTTTCCGCGTCGCGGGAGAAGAAAGTATTACAACTACTCACCCACGAGGAGTTGGGAGACCGCAAGCCCTCCCAATTCTTACGACACCTACGGCACTTGGCTGGGCCAGGCATACCGGAGGAGTTCCTCAAAACAATGTGGACCAGCAGGTTGCCAGGCGGGACACAGTCCATAATTGCGTCGCAGGCCAAGGTTCCCCTCGAGGAGATCGCGGATCTAGCGGACAAAATCCACGACGTCGTGCCGACAACTTCGCAGCAAGTAGCAGCAGCTGCGGCCACTACCGCCTCAAGCAATAATAATATGTCGTTCCAAATAGCGGAACTAACAAAACAAGTCCAAGCTTTGACATCGAAGGTGGACAGGATGTCGCAACTAAGAGGTCGGTCAACTCATCACAGTCGCAGTCGTGATCATTCGGCGTCAAATAGGTCTCAACATAACGTCGAGAAGTTTCCCAATTGCTGGTATCATCATAAGTTCGGTGACAGTGCTAGAAAGTGTGTGAAGCCATGTAATTACGCGGGAAAAGTGTAGGACAGTCGATAAACGCGGCCGACGGCTGTCCGACTACCGGTCGCTTATTTGTTACGGACTTGAGAACAAAGACTGATTTTTTAGTAGATACAGGCAGTGATCTTTGTGTGTTTCCTCGTAAAGCGTTAAAAGAGTATAGACCTAAAGCTAACTTTGAGCTATGTGCCGCGAACGGCACAGTAATAAATACTTACGGCTTTACTCATTTATCGCTTAACCTAGGCTTGCGCCGCGACTATGCTTGGCGCTTTATAGTAGCGGATGTAACGAAGGCTATAATAGGTGTTGATTTTTTATCATTTTATAATTTAATAGTAGATGTGAGACGTCAGAGGTTAATTGATGGCAATACAACGCTGTCCTCCCCGGCGTCACCTGTGCGAGCATCCGACAATATTTCTTCGGTTAAGGTAATGTCAGGTAATACAGTTTATCATCACATACTAGCACAATATCCAGGCATCACTCGCCCTTCTGGCATACACCGCACATCAAAACACAACACCGAACACCATATCCGTTTAACACCAGGTCCTCCTACTTCATGCACACCACGAAGACTTGCACCCGACAAACTTAAAATCGCGAAATCTGAGTTTGAGGCTATGTTACAGAATGGGACATGCAGACCCTCAGAGTCGCCTTGGTCGTCGCCCCTCCACCTTGTACCTAAGAAGGATAATGGCTGGCGTCCTTGCGGCGACTATAGGTTGTTAAATGCAAGAACCATACCTGACCAGTACCCTGTTCGCCACATACATGATTTTGCACACAATTTAGCAGGTTGTAAAATATTTTCCACAGTGGACCTCACTAAGGCCTATAACCAAATTCCCGTCCACGAAAGTGATATACAAAAAACAGCAATAACTACACCGTTTGGCCTTTATGAATTTCCTTTCATGACTTTTGGTCTCCGAAATGCTAGCCAAACATTTCAACGATTTGTGGATGAGGTAACTCGCGGTTTGGATTTCTGTTATCCGTATCTCGATGATTTTTTGATCTTCTCTAGGGACGCAGGAGTTCATGAGCAGCACCTTCACCAGCTCTTCACCAGGCTCGACCAATACGGGTTAACGGTGAACACTTCAAAGTGCATCTTCGGCGCTTCAGAGGTAAAGTTCCTTGGCTATGCAATTTCTGCAGAGGGCACGAAGCCCTTGCCAGAGAAGGTAGATGCCATTAAGCAATTTCCCGCACCAAAGACGGTAAGAGAATTACGCAGGTTTCTAGGCATGATAAATTTTTACCGCAGGTTCATACCCAACGCAGCCACACTTCAAGCCCCTTTAAATGCATTGCTGACAGGATCCGTTAAAGGTTCCACACCAGTGTATTTTACCCACATGCAGCTCGAAGCATTTGAGGCATGCAAAAATGGGCTATGTCAGGCAGCTCTGCTAGCTCATCCTTCGTCTGAGACTAAACTGTCTGTGGTAACAGATGCATCAGACACAGCAATGGGAGCAGTACTTCAGCAGTTACAAGGTGAGTCGTGGCAGCCCCTGTCATTTTTCTCACGAAAGCTAAGTTCCACGCAGCGAAAGTATTCACCCTACGACAGGGAATTGCTCGCAATTTATGAAGCGATAAAATACTTTCGCCACATGATTGAGGCTACGGATTTTATCATCTTCACAGATCATAAGCCAATAACTTACGCATTCCAACAGCGAAAAGATAATTGTTCTCCTAGACAGCACCGGCACCTCAACTTCATATCCCAGTTTACCACCGACATCCGACACATCGCAGGTAAGGACAATGTGGTTGCTGATAGCTTATCACGGATAGAAGAAATAGTACAACCCATAAGCCTTGAACAATTAGCGGTTTCTCAAGCCACAGACGATGAGCTCAACCTTCTTCTGAGCAGCAACACGTCTCTGCAGCTTAAAAAGGTAAGAATTGGTAGTTCCAACACGGAACTATACTGTGAGGACAGAAGAGACCTCAAAAGGCCGTTCGTAACGAAATCATTTCGTAGGCAGGTATTTAACACTCTTCATGGACTTAGCCATCCTGGGGCCAACGCAACTACTAAATTAGTCACTGACAGGTACGTGTGGCCAGGTATTAGAAAAGACTGCCGAGAATGGACTCGTAGTTGCATTGCCTGCCAGCGTTCAAAAGTTTCACGTCACAATCACTCACCTCTTGGTTCTTTTAAACTTCTACAGGCACGATTTACCTTTATCCACATTGACCTAATTGGACCACTGCCACTTTGTCAAGGATTTAGATATTGCCTCACAGCCGTAGATAGGTTCACAAGATGGCCTGAGGTAATACCACTACAAGATATTTCTGCAGACACGGTTGCCAAGGCATTAGTTAGTGGATGGATTTCTCGTTTTGGATGCCCCAGCACCATAGTAACTGACAGAGGTAGACAATTTGAGTCATCGTTGTTTAAAAGCCTATCACAGGCAATTGGTTTTCAGCACAAGCAAACAACAGCTTACCACCCAGCGTGCAACGGGCTGGTAGAGCGTTTTCATCGCCACTTGAAAGCCGCTATCAAATGTCACGCTAATGATAACTGGGTAGATTCTTTACCAATCGTTCTGTTAGGTATTCGTTGTGCACACAGGGAAGATCTTGAGGCCTCCACTGCTGAGTTGACTTACGGCGAATCACTACGTCTCCCTGGTGACTTCTTCAGCACTGACAGTCACAACGAACTTGCCATGCCCGATTTTGTGTCCAGGTTACGATCATTTGCCAGCAAATTACAGCCTCGACCAGCTTCACGTCATTCAACTACACATCAGACCTTCGTTTTTAAAGATCTAGCCACTTCCTCACACGTCTTCTTACGCGATGACACAGCAGGTGGCTCTCTTAAAAGTCCTTATTCCGGTCCTTATGAGGTGTTAGAGCGTGGAGATAAGGTATTCAAGATAATGGTGAAAGGCAAGCCAACCACAGTCTCTGTAGATAGAATCAAACCCGCTTACATACTAAATAACACAGATACATACACCGGTCTTAATACATCTACTTCCAGTACACACACACAAGCACAACCACACAACAAAACACAAAACTTTACAAACAACTTACCTACCGAAGCATTACCTAGTGCCCAAAAAAAATTAACAACGACGAGGTCGGGACGTAAGGTACGCTTTCCCTCTCATTATCTCTCTTAGCTGGTCGCTGGGGGGGGGGGAGTGGTGTGGCCTACTTCGTACGCCACTTAATAATGTAAAGTTTATCCTGTAAGACAGTAACCAAATACCTTTATGGATATTAATTATTTCATATCATTAGAAGATGTATGTACTTAAAAATGAATAGTTTTCTGCATTTAGATTTAAGGATTAATGTAAGTTAAAAATGTAATGTATCTTTGCAACTATAATAAAGACATAATAATATTTCAAATCTGCGAGGGGTTCGGGCGGCCAATGACTGGCCGCCGACGCGAGCGCCACGCTCGGTGTGCGGTCGCGCATGCGCGGTCGGTGTGCGAGCGCGCATGCGCGGTCGTCTCTCTCGTCGCCTCTCGCCAGTCAGTTGCTACCAGTCATGCGCAAATCATGTCCTGGAGAAGATTGAACATGACATAGTTCTTTAGAAAGTCGGACCTAGTTCCAGGAAACATGTTCACGGAACTGTTTAGTTCCGTGGAATCAGTCACAATTTGCTAGTATATATTTCTGTTCATGTGCAGAAGAAACAGACATCTCTGATTGTTATCGTTCCATCGGAATGGTTCAATGTCCATATTGAACCATTCCGACTCGAGGGAACGGTAGTACGGTACCTACTCTTAACTTACATCCACAACTTATTAGGATTAAGCACTGCGACTTTGTTTAGGAAAAGAAATGTTTTATAATATCAAAAAGCAGGTTAGTTTGTATTTTTTTTTTGTACAAAAAAAAAAAGTTTGTAGTAAAAGTAGATATTATATCTACCTTTTTAATCAAAAAGTAAGTTACTTTTTATTAAAAAAGTAGATTTAGTACCTACTTTTTCACTCACCATGTTCGATTCGTATAAATCGTTCTTTAACTAAAGCTTCGTTCCTCTACAAAGAGTGAACTATCTGAACATGTTAATTTTGACAATTTGGATTGAACGATATAGCTCCAGTTGAGGACATAGCTCCAGGAACTATTTCGGTCCGGAACTACGCATGACTAGTTGCTACGCGCCAAAAGTATAAGTGAACGATATTTGTATTCTAATAACTTCAAAGTAATTTACTATTGTTAGTAGTGTCTTTTAATAAGTGTTCAGAGTTATTTAAGAATATATATAAGGTGTGATACATTGTTAAATTAAAGACATTAAACTTACTAACTTACGTGATAATTACGGAGTTTGATTAACATCTTAATCCTTTCAACAAAGAAGTAGTAACTTCGACACTAAAACTGTTTATTTAATTTGTGTATCTGTTTCTGTTTATTTGTTTTATTCACTAGTTATTTACTATTATAAATATATTTTGACACCAAGTTAAACGCTTAACTAATGAAACTTAAAACCTACTTTTTTTTTTTTTTAATATATGTATACTTATTATTTACCTATTACTATTTTATTTACTATTATTATCATCATAGAGTACTTGGTTACTTTAATTAAGTAATCTAGTTTGTAGGAACCCCATTATTGGGTGAAGGCCTCCTCCAAAGATGCCCATTTGTCTCTTTCTTGTGCGGTCTGTTTCCAGTTTGGGCTGGCTACTTTTTTGATCTCGTCATCCCAGCGCGTCTGTGGTCTTCCTCGGTTTCTTTTACCTGAAGGTCCATCCCAAAAAGTAACTTTTATGGTCCATCTTCGATCTTTAAGCCTCGCGACATGGCCAGCCCATCTCCATTTAAGTTTTTGAGCGTATTTCAATGCATTTGCTTTGGTTTTTGCTCTTATTATTGAGTGTCGTAAGGGAAAATAATAAATAGGTACAAAATAAATGTTCCTTAAACTTTCACTTAGCGCTGGAGACAGCGTAGTTCATTGCGCATTAAATTTTAATAAGAACCGCAAGCAGATTCTCGCGGCAAGCAATACATCACCGCCTCCGGGGAACCGCTGCGCCTTAATTACTAACAGCTACCACTGTTCATCTACCACATACTATCATTACTTTAAACCTACGCAATCAATATTTGATACATACGCTCGCGTATTGAACCAGATGCGACTTTCAATTATGTAAGCAGAGTTCTGACTGAAATTTAGGTACAACATCACAAATATTTTTTTTTATTTCATGTAAAACAGTATTATTTAGAAATTTAATTACAAAATATGTTTAATACAAGAGAGGAGATTCTTCTAGTTATTATTATTATAATGTACTTTTTCAAAAAGACTTGTATACAGCATAAAATGTTTCGCACTTTCCAAAACCCAATCTGATTCAGAAAAGTTACAAAACGCTTTGCACCTTTACAACTTTACGATCTTAAGTATTACTTTAGCCATTCAAATACTGAGACGATATAAATAATAATGTCTAAAGTTACGTAATTATAAAAGTTGTGAATTTATTTACTGCAGGAGGCTGTGTTAGTAACGACTATGGAAAACATACTTATTTCCCTTTGTTTGTTGTTTACCAAGCAAAAAACTGTGCATGTTTTGCTTCAATATCCTCCTATTTTAAGAGCACGCTGTATATTAAGATAACTTTATACGGGGCGGATACTTTGCTATGATTGGATAGGTTTTTGTTGGTTAGATGATTATTTTGAAACAGATCGCCTCTCCCAAATGTAGGGATTTACAAAGATAAGAAAACAAAAAAAGTAACGTAAAGTATCTTCTATTTACTTACATATTATTAGGATCTGCCCTTTTTTGTAGTAGTTGCCTTTTTAATTACAGATACGTGATAGTACAATTATATACTGTACATTAATTTATTTTGACGACCTCTTTGGCGCAGTCGGTATATTACATGGCTGCTACGCAAAGGTCTCGGTTTCGATTCCCGCTCAATGCAAATCTTTGTATGCATGAACATGATTGTTTGCATTGGTATGAGGTGTTTCTATGTATAATATGTATGTATTTACAAAAAAAAAGTATTTAAGTATGTTTATCCGCTGTCTAGTACCCATAGTACAAGCTTTGCTTAGGTTGGGACTAGGTGGCGATGTGTGAAGATTATTTATTATTTTTACTTTATCCACTTGAACGTTAACTGCGCGAATCGCTTTCGCGAGTCCAACGTTCAAGTGGCAACGTTCGCAGTTTTTTATGTGTTTATAAAAAAAACTGCGAGTTTTCCGTCTTGATAAAAACGGCTAACACGAGAACATTACTGCATCAATTTGAAAATGAAAAACATCGTCGTGTTCGTAAAAGTATAGGGAATAAACTTAAATTAAAATACATTAACCTTATGAATATCTAAATACAATGAATAGTTGATAAACCTGAGAAATTGCGGAAAATTGTTGACATTTTCCGCGATTTTCCAGGAATTATATTATTTGTGAATAAAATTAGCAACCCAAATTGATGATTTTATTTTTAAAATATAATTAACTATATTTCTTTTAAAATAAAATTAATATATTTATAATTCATAAGGTTAAAGTATTTTAAATTATTTTTGAAATAAATACCTTTTTTAGCTGACTCGGCCATCTCGGCGTTTTGTACGTGTATACCATATTTTTGTTTAGACAATAAGAACATAAAAATAAGAACGTAGTAGGTTTGTTTTCTAAATTTAATTATTGTTTATTAGTTTATCTTCTAGTATTCAACGATTTCAATAAACTTTAAACGATTTCAATAAACTTTTATTGAGGAAAGCGTAATTAAACCGCCATTATTGTTAAACTCAAGGTCAAGTTTTAGTCTTTGACTTTTCTTTTATTAAATTTTAAAAGTTACTTAACTTTTATAACATTCTTTTTCTTTTTTCTTTTTAAAAAAGACAACTCCCGCACTAGGGATCATGCCCTGTGTCGCGGGGACTTTTACAAACATCAATTAACGGACACATATAACACCCAGACTCAGGACAATAATTTGTGGATCTCACAAATTATTGTCCTGCGTGGGGATCGAACCCACAACCTCTTGCGCGGCAGCCGCTGGCTTTACCGGCGCGCCACCGAGGTCGTCTTACGACATAATATTACGACCATTAGAAAGCACACATTTTCTAGAAAATTGTAATATATTACACTTCCAACAATATTTAATTAATCAAATGTATTTAACACATAAATAAACAGTAAATTTCATACAAGGACATACGAAATGAAGCAAACTTCTGTTTGACATTGCGACCACAGATTATTTTTTACAGCTGTTTATTTTGGTGTAATCCGTTCTAAAACTATCGACAATTGTCCCACAGACTTTTTTAAACGCAGAGTTTAAGCGGTAGAATCATGTTTTTATAAAATATCGCGCGTTGCAGAACGAATTTTTTTTTGGTACTATTTATTCTTCCATATGACGTAAGTCCCGCCATTTTGTCAGTGGATAAATCATACCTACCAATTGTCGTTCAAGTGGAAAGCTATGTGTCAAAAAAACAAAAATGTAAGAAGGTATCCCTTTCACGTCTACAACCTACCTACTCTCAAATGTAGACGTCATATTAAAACATCAAAAAATGTTAGTAATCATAGAGCGAGAAAATTAGTCTCAAAGACAAATTCATTTCAAGAAAATACTTTTATATACAAATATATAAGTATAAAGTTACTAATTTTCCTGATACACACAAACAGTTTACCCTACTATCTAATATTATACTTAGACTTTAAAGTAATTACATTTAGAGTATTATAGAATCTATTAGTGAATGAAAGGAACACGTTTGACTCGATCAGACGTTCAAACTGTTTCAACTCGATTGCTGAACGCTTTCCCTGCATCAGCTGTTTACTTGCCTCTATTCAATACGTTTGTAACTCGCATTACTTTGATTTGATTAAGAATTTGATGAGTATCGAATGTTCAGAATGAAATTGAAATAAGGTTTTTTAAGCAATTGCTTTATGTTATCAACAGTTAGACACTTACTAAGGGAAGTATTTTTACAAAAATAAAAAATAAACACATTTGAGATAAAGCCCTTTTTACAAATGCCAAGTCATCTGGTCAGAGCATTGTATTAGGAGGCCATGTTTTTCACCGAGCGTCACTGAAGGATGCCTGAACTTGCAGTAATACAATAATGAGCTAATATGATAAATTTACCCACAGCAAAGCTCTGCTTACTTTAAGAGACACGATTAGAGAAAAAATAACACCCCATAAAGATCAAATATTTCAATATTTTCTTTTCAATCGATGTTCTAGTATCAATTATACTAACACGCCAACCTACAAATTAATAAATATAAATAAAAAATATTACAATTCTACAAGATTAATAATTCATATAACATTTTATGTGAAATATCTAATGTCGAGATACATTTCTGTCCTCCGTCCTATCCAATCAAACAATTAAACAAAAGTAACTTTTCCCTCACAATGTGATGTTATATTAATCTGTGTTACTTCAGCCGCTGTATAAATATTGAATAACATTCGTATGTCCACCACTATTGGGTTTGAAGTGTGTCATATACTTGTACGCACTGTAGCAACACAAGTAACTAAACTGCTTGAGAACCTCTAGATAACAGTAGAGTCATGAAAAACGCGATTTTCTCTATAGATTATAATTATTTTTATTATGCCTTATGCAGGTCTGTAAGTATAAAAAAACGTATTATAAGTAATGTACCATTCATTATTGAGTATTCCGCGGTATTATTAAAATTTTAGTATTGCTTTAATCTTTTGTCACTTTACGTTACTTCACACTGTACGTAAAAATAGAATACTGAGCAACTATTCCTCGCAACATAGACGGTAGTCAGTGTTTTATCTCAAGTTATCTATGTTGAGAAATTTTATTAACCCTGATCGTTAATGGCGACATATTATTCAAAGACATATTAACACTCAGACAGGTTTTTATTTAGATTACTTTATAAAAATTTTACACTAAGTTTATCAGGTGCTTGTGAATCAAGCTGCGTTTTATGAGAACTTTTATAAACAGCAAATGAATAATTTTGAACATTTTTCAAATTTATTTTTTAGTTAAAAATATTGTAATATCAACTAGGTATCTCATGAGCAGCAACGGTATACAAAAAAAAAGTCTGCTACCGATGCTTTCAATTAAAGTAATGAGTAGTAATTGAATAAATATATTATAAGAAAGGATACTTGGCGTACTATACTACACTGGCCAGGCAATTTTATAGAGATAATAATATTTTCTAGGCTTTTATTAATATCTAAAAACAGTTAATTAATTAATTTTATTAGAGATCATTTCTTGTGTAAAAAATGCTGTTTTAGTGGCCCTCTAAACAGCAGGTTCGTTTCACGGCACAAGCAAATATTTGAGTCGCTACTATTGGAAGTAAATCAAGTAAGTATATCCTGTGAGAGCAGTAGTGTAAGTTGAGCCCTCTACTACTCCACTGAGTATTGATCTATGTGATAGTTTCTGTTTGAGTTATTCAAAAGGGCGATGACAGGAAGGATCGTTATGTTGTTCGACTGTTTTCCAATGAATTTGCCTGATTACGTCAGGGTGGAAGTACAATTTCACAAAAAAAAACTATGGTATCTATTCCATAACTAACTAATGCTTGTAAGTATATATTAACATACTTATTGACTTTATACTTATACTATACTCGTAGTAACTATATACATATTATACAGAGAAAACACCCAGTCGAACGCGAACAATCATGTTCATGTTTTTGCGTGTTCAATTGCTCCTAAAAATTGTGGAAACATCAAAAAAAATTTACCTTAAAAAAGTAATAATCTTAAAGCCAGACGAGTTACTGTAAAATATTATTTACGCTTCGGTTTAAAACGCACCCTATAAGATTCGTCTCGGTAATACTCGGAAGAGTCAAATGATTACGACGGTTCACGATTATTTTAGGATTAACGCCTTATAAGGTTCAAAGAGGGTAATCAAGCAAGATCCGAGGTTTCTCCTTACATTTAATATTTTGTAAAGAAGAATTTTGTTGATGTAGATTGAGCATTATTTTTCCGAAGTCAATCACAATGAAATTATCAGTAATATTATGTGATTGCTTGGTCAAAAACATACATAAATATGTGGCAAGTTTGAGAAATGCTTAAACAAAAATTCAGTAGTTTATAGCAAAATCAAAAGTAGAGGACACACAGTGTTCAATTCACAAAACTTTGTATTTGTTATTTATGAAACATAAAATGTTTATCAAATAAAAAATATTATATTTATTTTTGTAATGTATTAAACATCTATCTATTTGGTTATAACGTTGATCTTCTTTTAATTGTATAAGAAGAGTGTTGATTAAAGTAATTTTATACAAACGGTGTGTTAATGGCCGATGCAATTTCAGTATGATACTAAAATACCGTCGCAATCAACCCATCCACACCAGATACGCAACACCCTCTAAATCGTAAGTCTCAGTCCTTACCGCCCCACTGCAGTATCAATCAGGCTGTCAATCATTCACTGAGGGATATTTTCTCAGCCGCCGCGACCGTGTTGACACGGGAACATTTCCTACCAGTGATAGATACGTCGTTAAACTTAAACTGTGATTTTTGTCGTAGTTTTATAGTCTTATCCTTTTTTAGAATAATTTATAACGATGTTACACTATTAATATGTTTTACAGTCTTTGATATGTTCAAGGTTTTCATTGGCTTTGTTACGAAGTAATTCTTAAGTCATCATAAAATTCTTAAGTAATCTGTGCTATATGAAAGCACAAATTGTTGAAGTGGGATTGATAACGCTACGTTGTTGAATTAATATCTTTACTTTAATTATTACAATGAGAAATATTTTTGAGAAACTATCTGATCGCTATTTTAGAGCTTACATTCTTATATTAATTACTTATAATTAATTACTGCGCTGAAATAAGACGGGTACTACTTTGCCATTCCCCACAGATAAATAATGTAATCTTTATTTTTATTATATTTTAAAGAAATTCTTGGGAAATATTTATATAAAATACACTATGCAGTTAATAATTTAAAATTTAGAGCTTGTTCTAATATCTCAAACTAGCCAATAAGTCTTAACCCGAGAGCTGAGAACAAAGGCTTGATAACCAGCTCAGCCCCGAGGTCCACTCATAAATCGGTTATGGCACGCCTTCAGTACGATTCAGCCGAGATGACTGCGACACGCCCCTCGCTCCTAAACTCTTCGATAGATGGCGTTATAGCAGAACGGTAGCACATTACCAAACAGCTGAATCGACTACTCTGTGAATTGAATGGTGCTATCATATAAGGCTTCAGTCATTTAAGTTAACGTTTATGTGTTTGAAGAATATATAAGTTTTATGTTATGTGAATGAACAATGTGAAAGAGTGCAATTTAGTAGTTATTACTATCACTAGAACAAAGTACCTTTTAGTATAAATGTATTAGAAGATCTCTCTAGTTACAAGTCATCTTCATTTTGAAAGTTCATCCGAAACAATGTACGTAGTTACAACCTGTAGTAAATTTTCACAATTTATGTCAACGGCTTAGTACGGTAGCAATATGGTTCAGGGTCTTATACAATTCCCTTTATCCCAGAAGTGTCACAGGGAGGACACAATATGTATTCATAACACCTTACCATACGAGAAGGCGGAAGCATGTTTGGATTCGATAAATTGTTCTGAGAGTATCTTTGTCCTCAATCAAGCTGTCCATACACGTACAAAGAACAAAGGGTTATGACAACATCTCGAGACATCGATGTTTCATAGAGGTCGCGAAAACGATATCACGCGTTATAAATCTGTGGCGCGCCGTTCTACCGACCAATGAATAAATTGTAGAGCGCCGCAGTGCATCGTAAACTCACTCTATTGACTCACAATGAACTATAGTGTTTGTGAATACGACACACAGCTTGGTTTAAGTCTCAATTTTTGTTCAGTTATAACAAAATGCTATTGACTAGATATGTTGGTATGTAACGTATTGAAATATCAAATATTGGTCTAGAATGTTTACCCAGATAAAGCAAATTTAATTCTTTATTTAAACTCAATTTCTAAACTATTTTTTTTTAATGAATACGTAATTATTTTCATCATCATTATAATATCATATCATCAATAGGCCTTAGGCCTCCTCCAAATACTGTCCTATGCCTCCGCCATGGAATCGGTTTTGTGCTACCCTAACTAGGTCGTTTATGTTCTATTAATTAGTTATTCTTTTAATTTTGATTTGCGCTATGTAAACACGTGCTTTCGAGTCACAATTAATTATTTCGAGCCAATATTAAAGTCCAATATTCCATGTGAGCACTCAAATCAAGACAAACCATATTACCGGAACGTACTCCCTTGAGACATAAAAAGAGTAACATATGTTTGCAGTGAACCATTTCAGCTAATGCACTTGCCGAAGCGAGAGCATATTTGATCCACTTCGTTTCGAGATGTTTGAAGAAGCATACGAACGCTTATGAATATACTCCCAGTATTTGTAAGTTATTACCATAAGTGAGCGGAACATTTTACATTTTAAAATATTTCGTTTTACTTTATTTGTTTTATGTTTAACTGCAGTGACATATTCATCAGAACTTACGCAATTACATTATTCAAACAATACAATTGTGTTATAATATTTTATATAAGTGGTGTGTGTTAAGTAAAATACACAAATAAAAAACACTAATATATTAAGTTTTCATAAGAAACATTACTTAACAAAAGATTTTGCAGAAACTACAATATTTTTTTTGTATATACGTCTAAGGTTAAAAAACAAAACATGCTTTCATAATAAATCCTACAAGGTAAATAAAATGGCCAGTACATCTGGACAAAGGTTTATTCTGATCCCCGATAAGGAGCTCCTATTCGTATTTTATTTCTCAAGATAAATCAAAACGAAACCTCACAAAATATAGTATTGTTGGATATTGGCGGGCGAGGGCTTGCTCACTCTTTATTACGCACAATCGACAACTACTCTATGAAAAATACTTCCTCAATTTATTTAATTCACTTGTAGACTGTTCAGCTTTGGTTATTCAGCAAATGTATCTATAACGGACGTGGATTGTGCTTGTAAATCACTTTGTGCATTCATTGGAGCTTTTGTATGAGGACAGGGTATATCGTACAATGGGGAACGGGGAATGGATCGCAGGCCCGCAGAGGCCCGGAGAGTATTTCCATCATGATTTATGATGGCAGACGAGCTACGATACTGGCTTATCCCCTAATGGACTGTAGGAACTCAGGACATGCCTTGAACTGTATTATGTTTTATATTTATAAAATCACCAAATTTACGGTCGTAATGTTTTAAGCTCGTAAAAGAAGCAATTGTATTTAGGTAGGGTTATAGGATCAAAGTGAAATCATAACACACAAAGTTATGTCATAATACAGACCATCCCTCGGAACCTCAACAAATGCAGACAAAATCCCTTTTCTGTCGACTTGTACGCCTACGGGAACATCAGAATGAAGAGAAAACGTTTGATTTACATGCATCTTATGTCAGCTGATAAAGTCGTAGTTATGTTATTATGGTTTAAATTTAAGGAACGGTGAACTACGCGTGCGTCATAACTAATTAAATACTCGACAAAAACTTAATGCCATTTTGATAAAAAACTTCTAAGACTAGAGTTTTTGCTGGAATTTGTCGGTAAAAGGTACGGTAAAGGTAAAAGGTACGTAAGGTTTTTAGTGCCAATTACAATGAAGACTCACAAAAGAGTCTAGAACAATAATTATTTAAAGTTTTTCTTAGTAATTCGTATCTCTTAAATTCTCACATGTATTTTTTTTTAAATTGCAAGTGTACAACATTTCGTTTTCCGTATGTCTAAGGGTCGGTTCATATCTGACGGATGATGCGTCGAGCGTATGACCGGCAATACGTAAATTGGACGGCGCATTACCGGTTGAGTGTTTTTCTATACATTTGTCAGTTCTGGCGTTACGCGACCGATAATACGGGACGCATATTCCGTTAGATATGAACCGACCCTAACTCCCACTCACTGCAGTTAAAGATATAGTTCGTTTAACAAATTGGTTTTAACTCATCAGCTAAGTGACTTACTGTGTGTGAATTATTTGTAGATAAGCGTCTCGTTAAATTCGTTAAACCACGTCAGTGACCTATGGGCGGCTTAAACAACACTAGTTTGTCGACTTACAAAAAGATAGACACGAAGACAGTTTTTTTTTCTGTATTTAATTGGCTTAAAGTCATTCTATTATGCATAGAATACAATTTCAAATTATTTATGCTTGTTTTGGAAGACTGATTATTAACCTATTTATGCAATTCAAAATAACGGCACATTATAACCGCCAACCCACGAATAGAAAACCAAGCTTTAAAATAGTATTTCTATTTTATACATTATTTAAGAAAGACGTTTAAAACTAACAATGATATAAAGCTATTTATATTTTAAGTATTAGAAGCGCTGGTATGTCATAAACACCAATTGTTCCATTCCAATGATCTGTTTACTTTGTGCCCCGGGGGATATTATGCCAGATAACATAGCGACTGCGAGCTCAAAGCGACGGATATTGCCAACTTCACGGCGACATAGATCGGTTAAGTTAAAAATATATATACTCTTAGAAATATAGGTTAGTAAATAAATTACTTATTTTGTTTGTTTTTTACTAAGACGTTGCTGACGTCATTATATTCGTAATATTACAAATCATATCATACGTAATCAAAATTAGAAATTTTACTGAAAATGGGGAAAAGTTGTTTTCTTTTTCTTTCACACATAATAACAATGGAGCCATCGTCAGGTACTCTACCTTTTGCATGAAACGAGCAATCTACTGACAAAGATAGAAAAACAATCTACTACAATCTTCGCAAGAAGACCACGATGTCAACCCCGATCAAAAGGCTAAGTGATATACAAATTTATCGACTAGGCTTCGCACTGTTTGTTAATAGCTTTTAGATTGTATACTGTTAAGAGCTAGGAGTATAAAGTTCACGTAGTATTTCTCTTTGTTATAGTTTCATCATTTACTACAAAGATCTTTGTATGCAGCATCATCCTCCTATGTGAAGGGAATATTGTCCTACCAGTATCACACACGTCATTAGTAGGTACTAAAAAACATTAATCTCTGTGAATGTTTTAACATTTTTAAATCATCATCAGTCTTTTACGAACGCCTTGTAGACAGCAAAAGCTAACAAAATGTATATCAACAAAACATACTCAGTTACACAACATGCATTACGTAAGAGTAACATTCCTAGAACCTAAAGGACAATAATAAATAAACCTCTTGTACCAATTTCACGCCCCAAAATAAGTTTATTACAATATCTTTATAAGCCAAGATCCATATATTATATTTAATAATATTCTTTACTCTAATATTAGATTCGTATCTGAGATAAGTATATTTAGAGTAAACGACTTATGAATGGGTTTGTAAAGCGAGTCACGTAGGCTTATATAACGGGTATGTGTATTCTCATAATATTCCTAGTAATATATGAAATGACAATAACCGGTGACACGTGCTTTTAAACACTAAACCTTTTAGTTGGCTAAGGAGAAATAGCTATGCATGGAAATAAAGCTGATATACATATTTTATATTTCGAGTGTTTTTGTTTCAATATAGTATTATTTATGAAGTCATGATGAGACTACATGGAATCATGTAGGCTACGGATGGTAGTAACGAAATGACTTCCCTTCGTCATCACTTTGTAGCTACTGGACATACAGAGGATGTTTACCTAATAACATCGCGCTTGCTTCAGTTTGTAGTTTTTAACTATAGTAACAATACTATGTTTTTCAAGTCTCTCTTAGTTTTATTTACAACTAGCTGCTGTGCCCGCGACTTCGTTTGCGTGGCGGATGTTACTTACTTCGCAATTCGATTTAATACTGAAAAATCGTTTTTTAAACCTTATAACAAACAGATATACCTACCTACAAACGAATTGTAAAATTAACGAACGAACCAGAACCTTTTCAAAAACAGACCTTTACAAAGACAGATCTATGAAGACTGCGTCTAAACTTATACTGAAAGACATGAGCGAACGTCATTCTTTCAAGGAAAATCTTAACACCGCGATACTGAAAATGACGTCACAGGCACAATGCCATCTGTTACAGTTGTCAAATTTGTAAGTTAAAATAAATGACATCGCTTATTTCATCATAACAGCCCATTAATGTCCCACTGCAAGGACGCGCCTCCTCCCGTGACGGAGGGATACTTGGCCTACTAATACCACGCTGGCCAGTCGGATTGGTATAGGGTTTAATTTCAAGTTTTCCTTCATTTTTAGGGTTCCGTACCAGTTTTGAAAAAACGGAACCCTTATAGGATCACTTAGTTGTCCGTCTGTCCGTCTGTCTGTCAAGACCATTTATATCAGGAACGCGTGGAGGTATCAAGCTGAAATTTTCACCAAATACTAAGGCTTGTTGCCTCTTAGTGCCGTAAAAAAATCAAACTGCTAATCCAACGCAATCAAGAGATATAGCCGTTTTTGTCTCAAATTTAGAGGGGTAAAGGCAAAAACCTACAGGGTACTTCCAGTCTACCTACAAACTTGAAATTTGGTATGAAGCAAGGTCTTATTGTACATGTAATGGAAAAATTCCGAAAACCTTAAATTTTTACTTCCACCATATTATATTTTGATTTCATAGAATTTTGGCGGTAAAGCTGAGTCACGTGACCTGTGACGTCATAGAATTTTGGTCATGTGACCCGTGACGTCATAGAATTTTGACAGATGAGTCGTGACGTCACAGAATTTTGGCGGAAAATATTTTTTGACAGTTGAGTCGTGACGTCATTGAATTTTTGAACGCTGAGTCGTGACGTCACAGAATTTTTGACAGATGAGTTGTGACGTCATAGTATTTTGGCGGGAAAATATTTTTTGACAGCTTAGTCGTGCCGTCATTGAATTTTGGCGGGAAAAATAGTATTTAAACAGATGAATCCTGACGTTATCACGATTTGGCGGGAAAATAAATAGGTTTGTACGGAACCCTCGATGCGCGAGCCAGACTCGCACTTGACCGGTTTTATTTTCTTTATAAAATCATTTTAAACATTATTGCTATTTGTCAACATTAAAAAAATACAAAACTGACAATAAAATATAGAAATACAATCACAAAACATTAAATTAGTTTTCATGTAGATTTCAAATTTTAATTTAATTTTTTTAATTTTTATATTGCCAATGTTTGTTTTTATTTTAGTTTGTCATTATTTTAGTTTGTTTTTTATATTCTCATGCTGTGGTTTCCTGTAATTGAAGGAATACACGCCATGATTCTGTAATTTTAAAATTGATTTCTGATGTATGTATTGCCTTTGTTAGAGACCCATCTATATCTATACATATAATAAATCTGTAGAGAAGTCAATTCTGTACATGAAATATTTTCTCAAAATAACTATCAGGGTGTGATAAGTGATCGATACTGATGCCAAAAATGCAATCAGTAAAATTTTTGTCTGTCTGTCTGTCTGTCTGTCTGTATGTTCGTTATAGAAACAAAAACTACTCGAGGAATATTGATGAAACTTAGTACGATTATTCTCCATACTCCTGGTCAGGTTATAGTATACTTTTCATCACGCTACGATCAATAGGAGCAGAGCAGTGAAGGAAAATGTTGGTAAAACGGGAGAAATTGTGTTGTGACGTCATAGCATTTTAACAGATGATTCGTGACATCATAGAATTTTTGACAGATGAGTCATGACGTCATAGGAGTTTTGACAGATAAGTCGTGACGTCATAGGAGTTTTGACAGCTGAGTCGTGTCGTCATAGAGTTTTGACAGGTGATTCGTGACATCACAAAAATTTGACAGATGAGCTGTGACGTCATATAGTTTTTGGCAGATGATTTGTGACGTCATAATTTTTTTGACGGATGAGTCGTGACATAATAGGAGTTTTGACAGAGAGTCGTTACGTCATCACATTTTGGCGGGAAAATAAATATGTTTGTATGAATTCCTGGGTGCGCGAATTTTCACTGCAAGCCACTCTCAGCCAGTTCCAATCACTTATTCAGAAATAATAACGGCTGTTAAGCAATGTCAGCGAGGTCATTCTATTGTGGGTGACCACTCAGTAGTAATGTACAATTTCATCTAGGCATCTTCGTGCTTTAGATGGCACGTAAGACGGTGATCCCGGCTATCGTTGTTATGAGGAAGTCGTTAAGCTAAGTCAAAGGCTTTTTATAGGGTTCTGCAAAAAAAATTGTACGTTTGTACTACCAAAATATTTTTTGCGTGAACGAAGTCGCGGGATACAGCTAGTAATAAATAAATAAATTATTATTCAAAGTGTTTGTGTTTATTTTATTAAGTAATTCAAAAATACTGCACGCAGTTTATCTATAGATAAAAATTATGTGACGTCACGACTCATCTGTCAAAAATTCAAACACGTCACGGCTCAACTGTCAAAAATTATTTTCCCGCCAAAATTCTGTGACGTCACGACTCATCTGTCAAAACTCTATGACGTCACGGGTCACGTGACCAAAATTGTATGACGTCACAGGACACGTGACTCAGCTTTCCCGCCAAAATTCAATGAAATCAAAATATAATATGATTGAAGTAAAAATTTAAGGTTTTCGAAGTTTTCCTATTACATGTACAATAAGACCTTGCTTCATGCCAAATTTCAAGTTTGTAGGTAGACTGGAAGTACCCTGTAGGTTTTTGCCTTTAGCCCTCTAAATTTGCGACAAAAACGGCTATATCTCTTGATTGCGTTGGATTAGCAGTTTGATTTTTTTACGGCACTAAGAGGCAACAAGCTTTTAGTATTTGGTGAAAATTCCACGCGTTCCTGAGATAAATGGTCTTGACAGACAGACGGACGGACAGACGGACAACAAAGTGATCCTATAAGGGTTCCGTTTTTTTAAAACTGGTACGGAACCCTAAAAACGTGTTACCTATTATGCTGTCTGTTATATTATACCCATATATTATTAATTATTAAATAAACTCAAACTCAAATTGTTTATTGCATTCCATAAGTAGGTACATGTGTTGAATATAGGTACAGAGTACATCAAGTTCCGTATGGACCCTGTCGGGCACAACAATATTGAAAGGCGACATTTTATACCCTGTCGGGCACAACATTATTTAAAGAACAGACATTTCTACCTCTACAGTTTTATTATAGTATAGATAGATGATTACCTACTTTAAACTTAATACCTAAAAACTACGTATCTATGTATTTTAATATCTAAAGCGCGCTTATTCCGAGAAGAGTCAATAAGAACCACGTCCGTTCGCATTAAGAGTCAATGTCAATGAAATTATATAGATGCATCGGTTGGCCGTTTCGGACGTTAAACAAAAATCAACCGTACAGCCGTACTCATACTGGCTCGGCGACATTTGGAAATTTTCTTTCATCTATATCTTGTGTGTTTATAAACCGATTTCTATATTTTTTATTTAAGAATAAGATATTAATTAAAGTGTACTTTTGAAATATGGGAGTTTGAAAAAGAAAATGTCTATGCAAATTACAATATATTTATGTATTTAATACACTTTGAAGAAAACCCTAACGATTAAACACGTTATTGTGGCTAATATATAAAAATTAGATATAATATACTATTCAGGACTTTTTTGTACATCTTTTGAAGACTATTATTTTTGTGATTCATGTTTTTGGCGTATGATCAACGTATGCGATGATAAGAGCTCGAACGCGCGTTTTTTCAACCGACTTGCTTCAAATTTTCATCACTGCTCAGCTCCTATGTGTCTTAATGTTATGTTATACACCTATAACCTGCCCAGGAGTATGGACTACAATCGTACCAAGTTTGGTTAAAATGCCTTCAGTAGTTTTTGACCCATGCGTGCACATATAGACAGACAGACAAAAAATTTATTGATTGCATTTTTGGCATTAGTATCGGTTACCATTCATCCTCCAATATTAATTTTTAACATATATTCAATGTACAGAATTGATCACTCTACAGTTTTATTATAAGTATAGATATAGATAACTAAAGAACGAGAAGGGTTAGTGACTTTCTGTATTCTAAAATACGGAGATGCTATAGTCACCATAACTTGTCTTAAACCTAAATTGAGCAAAATAAGCTTTTGATTTTAAATATAATATGTTATTCTATATTAAACTTGAAAGTTAAACAGAAGCTGCATTTACCTTTCACAAAATAATATTAAATAAGTTTAACCAAAAATTGTAAATCCTCGAAATTAATCAGAGCGGGAAAGTTTTTAAAAGTCAGGAATTCAAAAAAATATGATTTGAATTTCAAATTGTCTGAATGTGTAATATGAAATTACGTTGACGGAAATTATAACGAAATCTCCGATGTTGATGTTTTTCATTTAATAGAATATTATTTCCACGTTCAACGTGAAATTTTAGGATACGACAAAAACAAAATCAAAATAAAAACAACACATCATGGCGAGAGATACATTATTTTGAATACATTTTGGTATATTCTACTCAATATTCTGCATATTAGAATACCAAATAGTGACAACATCCGTGTAACAAATGCAATATGTGTGGACTATGAGTGACCCGTTTATGTTTAGTGTGGAGATATTCAGGTTCACTTTGCGGTACAATAATAATGCTTAATGTTGCTGAACATGGAGGGCAGATGACGTCATGTTTTGTTTGACAAAATATTATTCAAAATTTCATAATGTATTAGTAACGAAATTTATGAATAGATGCCAAATGGCTTTTCCATCTGTAACATCATTTATTCAGAATCCTTAAGAAAAGATAGAGATAGTCTCTTCGACGCTTACCGCGTTATATTTGGCGGTACAGTCACGAGCAATAAATATGTACACATTTTCAAATTTTCTAAACTATCTGCACGTTTATCTAGACATTACAATATCAAAATGAATTCGTAATTTAGAAGAGGTTCCGTACAGTTTTGAATTAATCTTCGAATTTTCAATTTTGGATTGGCAGAACTTTAGATAACTGGTTTACAAAATGCGAAAATGTGTACATATTATTGCTCGTGACTGTACCTACAGATTTTTTATCTTTATTATCAGTTTACTCGTATTTGGATTAAGCTCTATGATCATAATCTTAGCTTTCCTACAATTATATCAAACCATTACCCTCACGTATTTACAGTGACATAGAGTACTGCTATGACACAATTTAGGACTAAGAGTAATTACGTGAACTTTATCTGTTAGCTGGAGGCTCACGACGTCGCAGAGACAAATGACGTTAATTACACGATCACTTATCTTGAATGATTACTGACTTTATAGCTGATCCTGATATCGCTAATCTTGTCTAAGTAAGATTGATCATTTCGCCCTCCAATATTCAGCTAAATCTGTACAAATGCTGGCTGAACTGGGGAAAAAATTTGTATTCCTCATTGACAGATTTTTTCCTTTTAAATTACTGAGCTCGCCGCTATTTCAACCCTATGGTGTCGTTGAAGGCAATTCATTTTTCGAGATAAGGGAAACTTGATAGGAAATTCATATAAATCATATATTAACTCATTGTCAGTACAGTGGAGGGTTGTGAAATTGACCTGATTTCCTAACCTTCACTAAGTAATTCCATGAATGCAGTTAAGCCTGAATATTTAGATAATTTTATAATTACGCATACAGTCATTAAGTAAATATAAAACAAAAAGTAATTTAGTTAATATAAAAAGAAATTGCTCACACAAAGCTAGCTAGTACAGGAACGATTTTTTATAGAGTTATAATTTTGTCAATTGTGTCTAACTGTGATGAAATTTTCATTTTATTTTTGGTACTCTGTAGTGTAATTTGTAGGATAACAATGCATTGTATAGTAAAACCTATGAAAGGATAAAATGGAGTAATGACACTTAACTTTTTTACTAAATCAGTACACAGAAGACACATGTATTATTGAACAGTTTTGATATCCTAGATAATAAAAGGCAAAGAAGTAAAAGAAAAACACAGAAATGTTCAAACAGAAACCAATACATTCTGCCGTAGTTGTCTATACAAAAGCACATCTAAAGTCCCTTCTAGCAACAGAAATGTATCCATATAAAACATCAGTGAATCGGTTTACGAACAATTTGAGTCGCTTTTGAGGCGAAACGCGACGCGCTCGATGGTGTGGCAAATAACATAAATATTGTATCTCAAATATAACCACTAACTTGTGCAAAAAGTTACCTTACTTATATGATACCATTTATTTTTATATAGGTATAAAGAATGTCATATACCAGAGGCTTTTTATAGGTCATTCTGGAATTTGGTGGTAAAACTGTATGTTTTATAATTTATTGGTTTTACAAAATCCCTTCTCTCCCTGTGGTTGTCGTAAAAGTTGACTAAAAGATACAGATATAATTGATGTTTTTAAAATTCACGCTAATTATGAAAGAAAATCTACGTTTACTACGGGATGAAATTCTGTAAATGGTAAAAATACTTTCAGATATAATTAGCGTAGAACACAAAGATTTACTTAATTTGAAACATTAATCCAGCAGTAGGTTGGCAGTTAAATGGGACATAAACTCGTATTACAATGAGCTAAAGCTCAATATCAATAAACCATACATAAAGCACAACACAGTATGTGAATCATTCATACAATTATTTTATTTTCAACATCAATTACATAAACCTATAGGTACTCGCACGTTTACGAATTCGGACAATTTTTCAACAAGAGTAATAAAAGTGACAAAAATCGTGTTCCGCTGAAAAATGTAGTCTGAAATTTTTCATATGAATGATAGTTGGTGTTCGGTTGGTCAACTCAAATAACTAAAGTCAACTGATAGTGTTTGGATGAATTCAACATTTAAACAAAAATGAATAAAATGCTTTTAAACCTAATATAACGCATAACTATAAAATTATTTAACACATTAATTGATTGTTATTCCAGCACTAATAGGTGTTTACAATATATCTGAATGCTATGCGGTCAATTCTATGACTGTATCTCGCTAGGCACATGTTAATCCCAACATGGCTAAAAATTAAGACCTTTTTGGAGAAAATATATTCGGTGATCTTATATCTAAACACACCATTCATTTCTTTCTCTGTATCATTAAAATACTTAAAAGGTATTGTATTTAGCGAATGTGTACGTTGATAAAAAGCCCTGCCAGCAAGCATAGAAGGAAACAGTAAAAAAGCTTTTATACGTCTGGGAGTTAAAATAATTAGTTAAAGAGTTTTAAAGGTAACAGTATGACAACCTCACAATCTAAGGATTAGTGCGATACTCGTACGTAGCTTTATCAATAAAATATTTGCTTTCTGAGGACATTGAAATCTAGGTATACTTCTTTACAGTCGTTGTATAAGTATAATAAAGACTATTGGTATTTATAAGTACTTTGTGTTTCCACATAATACACATTATTCATTTTGGAACCACTACTATGACTGCTCTAAACTAGACTGTTAAATGTGAAAAAAATGTATTTTTTCAAACTATAAAATATATGCCACTGATCACAATCATAAAACAAAAAGCCGACATTCACAAAAATTTTTGCGCGTCACGGCTTTGATATGTAAAATTAAAAATATCAGCATTTTAGTTTAAAATCGGCTCGCAGTTTGTACGGCGTGCAACTGTATCGGATATATTCGGTGAAACGTGTCCCAACAATAAAACAATTCGTTTGTAAACTGGTCCTTTGTTCTAGCGCAACATTCGCCAATGGTTGATAGACAATGGAAATTTAGTGAGGACTCAGAGATAATAGGAACGAGGTCTGAACCACGCAATCACGAGATATTATCGTAATTGAGGATTCACTTGAATTAGTCAGCTAGGAAGGTTGGTATCAGTTTTAAGGCAGCCAAATGGAATAGGTGCGAATATGCTTTTTATTTGTTAAATTGCGTGGAAAACCTACTAGTGTTTATTTTAAACAGCATGTCAATTCTCGTTCTTTAAAATTCAGTTAAGTAGCGTGAAAATATATATATTTTTATGTATTTAACTTACTCGTGAATGAGGAATTATGTGAATGTTGAATGATGGAGTTGCTTACCTGAAAATAAAAATTGATATTAGCTAACGGTAACAATTTATTGAACAAGATTCATATCGCCTTAGATTGTATATCCGCACAGTATTATAATATAAACAACCATTCATACTATATTCCTTTGTTGCAATAATTTTAATAAAAACATATGAAATATGTGCACAGATTTTGATATCAGTTAAATAAATACACTAAAAGCTAACTCATGTTAAAGAATTGTATGTTTTCATACAATGAACTTATTGGATGTTTTAATAAGAGTGCTTTTATTAAAAAAATACTTTAGTGCAAATCTGTATAGCGTAATTATTTGTTAAGTATTTTTATTATATTATACACATATTGTTCATTGTATATTTTTTGTTTCATGCAAATGCATTACATCAACGCAAGCCCAACATCTCTTAAACCAGTAACAAAATAAATATTCCGTATTTCCATCGAGAATGAAGCCCATACAACGTCAAAATGAGCCACGATCCGTTCATGTGCACGCAAGTGTGAATCTCTACCAATATTTAATACTAGCTGCTGTGCCCGCGACTTCGTTCGCGTGGCGGATGTTACTTACTTCGCAATTCGATTTAATACTGAAAAATCGTTTTTAAAACCTTATAACGAACAGATATACCTACATTACAAACGAATTGTAAAATTAACGAACGAACCAAAACCTTTTCAAAGTAAATAAATAGTAAATAAAATATCTATGAAGACTGCGTCTAAACTTATACTGAAAGACATGAGCGAACGTCATTCTTTCAAGGAATATCTTAACACCGCGATACTGAAAATGACGTCACAGGCACAATGCTATCTGTTGTCAAATTTGTAAGTTAAAATAAATGACATCGCTTATTTCATCATAACTGCAAGGACGCGCCTCCTCCCGTGACGGAGGAATACTTGGCCTACTAATACCACGCTGGCCAGTCGGATTGGTTGATAATATACGGATAGATTGGAAGATAATATTCACCGATAGTCCCTTAGTCGGTTTTACGCCACCCATGGGATGAGATGGGGAGGTGACATATTGTATTCTTACTCCGTCACCACACGGATACATGGCTGGCGTGCATGAGGTCGCGGGTTCGATTCCCATGGAGGACAATTGTGATACACAAACTATTGTCCTTAGTCTGGATGTTCTTACTCGACTATATTATTATCTATAGATAAACTGCGTGCAGTATTTTTGAATTACTTAATAAAATAAACACAAACACTTTGAATAATAATCTAATGTTTTGTGATTGTATTTCTTTATTTTATTGTCAGTTTTGTATTTTTTTATTGTTGACAAATAGCAATAATGTGTAAAATGATCTATATCTTGTGTGTTTATCAACCGATTTCTATAATTTTTTTTTATGAATAAGATATTAAAGTGTACTTTTGAAATATGGGAGTTTGAAAAAGATATGTCTATGCAAATTACAATATATTTATGTATTTAATACACTTTGAAGAAAACCCTAACGATTAAACACGTTATTGTGGCTAATATATAAAAGATAGATATATACTATTCACGACTTTTTTGTACATCTTTTGAAGACCATTATTTTTGTAATACATATTTTTGGCGTATGATCAACGTATGCGATGATAAGAGCTAGAACGCGCTTTTTGTCAACTGACTTGCTTCAAATTTTTCGTCACTGCTCAGCTCCTATGTGTCTTAGCGTTATGTTATACAGCCTATAACCTGTCCGGGAGTATGGACTACAATCGTACCAAGTTTGGTTAAAATGCCTTCAGTAGTTTTTGACCCATGCGTGCACATACAGACAGACAGACAGACAGACAGACAGACAGACAGACAGACAAAAAATTTATTGATTGCATTTTTGGCATTAGTATCGATCACCATTCATCCTCCAATATTAATTTTGAACATATATTCAATGTACAGAATTGATCTCTCTACAGTTTTATTATAAGTATAGATATTTTTGACTAGCTGGTGGCTCAGGTATTTGTAATATTTAAACCTTTGAGATGCTTAAAGTTATGCATTGTGCCTTTTGAGCTAAGTTTTTAAGCTTCGGTGTTCAACTGTTCAATGGGTTTTTTTCCGTCTGAAGAAATCATTATTAGGAAAAGAAAACCCACCGTTTTGTGTAAGTAGTGAAAAATTTGGAAGTATAGTTACCCTTTTAATATACTTTATTGGTCAAAAAATTACTACTAAAATTACTAAATTTAAACCGCACAACGGTTAAAAAGCACTTTATTTATGTATATTTTATTGTAGTTGGTTAAACAGAATACTGCATATATTAGATTTAGTTATATTATAGCAAAATTTGACCAGGTTTATAGTATTCTTAGCACTAATTTTTAACTAACGAAGTTAAACAGCAAAATTGGAGTAGGCCTATCCCTGCAGGGAAAATCATAAAGGACCACTAATCATAAACAATTCTTAAAACAATTATATCTACAAAGTTTAATTATCTTATACGAAGTAATTTTGTTAAAACTTAAAAAATATTAGAAAGCTGAACTATCAGAGGAGTTTACAATAAAAGTATATAAAATTAAAATGTTATAAAGGAATTTTAAAATGTAATGCTTTAAAAATATAATGCAATAAACAACAAAAGAGTAACTTTATGGTCGTGTGAGAGAGATCTTATTCTTGTATGCTCTCAGAATATTCCTTTGAGAGTCATAAATTGCTGAGAATTCTTCTAGATTCCTTACTTAATATTAATAGATGAAGCTTTGCTTAGCATGGCTTTTAAATATGCATCAACAAGTTGCAATGGAGAGAAAAACCTTAGCTGCTACTTAAAAATAACGGTTTCATTGGTACTTAGTTAAGGAAGAATTTATTAGATTTTTACATTATAATTAGTTTCGACTGATTGAAAAAACATAATAAAAATATAACAAAAAACGTTTATAAATATAAAGATCTTAGAATTGCGTTTTATGAAATATTAAATCCCGTAGACAATAAATTAAGCAGCAAGACAAAAAGGGAAGAAGTCAAATGTAGAGAATGACTTCAGTCATCGGCAGGGAGCTTTTTTAAACTTCATAACCCTAAACTTAGAGTTTAGAGTTGCTCGCCATTAGATATTAATAGTCTTAATACTTATGCATTATAAGAACTTATTTATCAAAGAAGATAATGTCAATAGGTTAATAAATACAGGCACTTTGGTCTAAGACGTACATTAATATTGAGAAGCATTAAAAGCGGATGCAAAATAAACACAAGTAAGACGGATGGCTCAGATCAGATTACAGAACTAATGCATTGTGGAGTCGACAAGTGGACTCGAGACACCATTGACAGTTGACAATTAATCGGTCATTACGTCATCACTATTGCACTAAACAAATAAGTGCTGAAGATGATAAAATAAACATTATTAATGCAAGATTTGTAAATTGTTTAATAAGGAGGAATCAAATTTGAAAATTCATTAACATTTCCCGTATTTCATTCGTGAAATGTTATGATTTCAAAATAAAGAAGTTTAAAATGTTTGAAAGACTTGCAAATAGGCTACAGCGATACAGAATGAGACGGCGCTACTGATCCATTTCCGGGAAACTAGAGTAAAATAAATATCATGTTAAAGCCATTATTGATTTATAGTTTAAGTACTCAGAATAACTAAAGATACCGTGTAATGTATACTTAGCTGTTTTGCTTAAATTAAATAAATACGTATCAGAATACAATTAAATCTACAGTAAAATCTTTAACTACTATCATGTAATGGTCAAAATTATTCAGGATTTCAGCAGATAGGAAAATCACAAGCCAAACCTAAAAAGCCTTAAACGTATAGGATATGCCAACTGAACCTGAACCGCCTGATACTATCAATATATTTTTTCGCTCACATCCGGGTATACGGTCCCTTATTACAAGGCATTAATTCTTCCCATTTCGGTAATACGATCGCGATTGCGGCTCGAGTCCAAATTGGCTGTAAGCGGCTTAGTGCAACTAATTCTGATGTGATCTCCTCGCCCCAATTATTAGTAATAAGATTATCTGTTTAATGTCACTGTACGATGCGCTTGCCATCTTGTTAATCAATGAGTACCGATCAAACTGGACTTGTTACTTTAAACGATTATATTAGCTTACAATTATGAGACATGCGATTAATTCTGCATAATAATGTATTAATACATAATATTAAAAATGTGATAAAATAAAAAGATGAGAAATAAAGGAAGGGAATCACTACAAATCAGTGCTGCTATACGATTTGATTCTGCGAACTTAACGTACTTATAATCACTTGAGTTTTTTAAGATATTGTAACAAAAAATTCACGAGCAGTTGTGTTGTACTTGCTTGCATTATTTATTATGTTTTTACTAAAAGAAAATAAAATATCATGTTAATCTTAAGCTTTTATTTGTTCTCACATAAAGAATACGGTTTTTTTTGTTCGTCGAATAGGCCCAGTCACAAATTGTGCGAGTTTAGGAATGAAATGCATACAGTTTATTCCTTATAATCTCTAGATAGACAGTCTGCATATATCAAAACTCCCTCAAGAGAGAATACTCTGAAATAGGACAATCAAAACATGACTCTAGTGACAACCTAAAATCTCACAACAGCGATTGTCTAATGAATAAACACTAATAAGGCAACCAAGACTTCTCGAAATAACGCAGTTTTTGCTGGCTATTGCTTGTAGATCTAAAATAATAAGGTAGTTAAAGAGTAACTATACACTATATATATGACACAAGAAATATTTATTACTGTTCACAATAATTATAATTAACACAGTCATCTCTTAAAGCAGTATTTCATCTTAAATAGACGCAGGTGGCTCAAGCTCACCTAAAAGCAGAGCCCAAGATAAAAACCACACTTTACACATCACAATGCACAGCAGCTAACAGTGACTGTGCCTGTGCTCAATAAGCAATAACAACAGTATCCAGCAAGAGCAGCTTTAGTGTGTATTATGTACTCTATCTAAAGATGCCATTTTTATAAAATATAAAAGTACAAATAAATCATGCATTTTTTTTTTTTTTTTAATGGCGATTTTAAGATTACGCCAATGACCAGTTAAAACAGTACTTTTAGTAGACGAGCAAGGTAATCAAAATTTGTTGTTATACATAAATACGTGTTATTCTGTGCTGTACTAAAAAGGTAGATATTAATATCAGAATATAAACAAGAACAAAGAATTAAAATGACAAAACCATTACAGTTTTATGTTGTTTATCTCTATATAGTTACATAAAACATATATAAACGGTGAATTAGAATACGTAAGAATATTATTAAAATTAACAGGACGAGGTATACGAGAGGGAAATCATGCATTTATCTAATAAAATCTGAAACAATAACAACGTTGTCATGACAATGTCAAACTGATTGAAACTTTACTACAGAGTATCTGCTATTGGCTATTATTTACGTTTCGTTCTACGATTATTTTTAAAGTAAGTTACTTGCTAATTTGTATTAACCATTAAAATAAATCTAAGAACGTTCCAAAACAAGCATTTTTAGGTGTAATCCTTTTTTATTATTTCATTATTCCCTCATCGTTTAAGTATAATTTGTGTTCGGTTAACTATATTAAGATAATAACTATTTTTGTGAGTAATATGAATAATAAACATTACTGTTTAGGGTGGTGCGAAAAAAAACCGTCTCCTTTATATTACACAAACAAATAGAAAAATCTAATTTAATTATTAATAATTTGCATTAATCGATGTATCTCAAAGAAAGTTTACTTTGAAGCAGAAGGTAATCCTAGATTAGGAATGTCAGTAAGCAGGATTATACAAGGCGGTACATAAGCCTTTTCAAAGTGTCGACGTCGAAAAGAAACAGCAAGATGAATTCTTAGCGAGAGGCTTACAAATTAACAAAACATTAAATAAGTAAGTATTTCTTTTTAAAATATCATAATTTTAAGGGTGTAATTACTTCACTTAGAAACCAATAAAAACCTTTGTATTGATATTAATACGATACTTTATTTGGATACAAGAATTTTGTATTATACATGTTTTGTTTAATATAAAGCATTTTATAATACCTATCGTCGTTTAAGCCTGAAGCAATAAGATCCCAGGAATTCCTTCGCTTCTTTATTAACAGTTGTACGATCATGTTTGCATTGTTATGTAAATTAAAAGTAAATTTCACGATCTTTGTGGCGTAGTGGTTATTCAACATGACTGCTACGCAGAGGTCTCGGGTTCAATTCCCACTTAATGCAAATCTTTGTGTGCATGAACATGATTGTTTGTATTGGTGCATGTATACCTATTTAATATGTATGTATTTAAAAAAAGTATTAAGTATGTTTACCCGTTGTCTAGTACCCATAGGACAAGCTCTGCTTAGTTTGGGACCAGATGGCATTGTGTGAAAGTGTGAGGAAAAAAAAATTTGTAGGTACACTACAGCGTAGAACAAATTCATGTCAAATATTTAGCATGTTGACGTATAAAATATTCACGTAGATGGAGGGACGAGATAACGAAGTAAGCCAAAGACAAAGGGACAGATACCCGCCATATCTTAGTCCTGTTTATTCTGTGTACGTCGTATGTTATAATACATCGCACTATTTTTTCAACAATCTTGACATATTTTTCTTTTGGCTCTTGCTGGAATGAGTAAAGCGAGCTTCAGTTATTTTACCTACGTATCAAAAATTTTAACACAGATAGGTCAAATTAAAAATTTGATCCCTGCCAAATAGTTTAAGTCAAAATAACCGCAGTAAAAATAGATTCAGACCTACAGTAATACAAAAAAGTAACTTTTTTGTATTATTTTTGGGAATAAGAGCTTTTCAAATAATGCTTACATTAGAAGCTGAGGAAATGACACTATACATGCACATAGTGTAAGGAGAAATCCATACACTTAGCCTTTAGTTACTTAATATGTGACACTAAGTTTATCAAGACATCTTTATCTAAATCTAATTAAAAAAATCAAAATTAAATTAATTAAACCATAATTATTATTATTATTAAATTAAATAATTCATTATTAAATAATTAATTTATTATTTTATTTAATTATTTAATTATTATTTCAATTAATTAAATCTAATTTTTATTTATTAATTTTGTTATTTTTTTTATTTTTTTTTTATTTTAATATGTATATTGTTGATGTACCTTAAAATAAATAAATAAATAAATCCATATAGCTCAATAATGTTTGAAATTGGTTAACAAACATTAGGTAGCATTTTATTAACATGTAATATTTCATTTGAAATGCTTTTTACGTAGTAGTTAGTCGCTCTATAATAGAGCGCTTTTATTATTTTGTGCAATCCTAAAATAATTTGTATCTGGTAAATACATGTTTCTAAAATAATCTTTTGTTGATATAAATGTCGATAGTTTCTTCTTTAAATAAATAAATAAATATTCCCTACACATTCACACAACGCCATCTAGCTCCAAACTAAGCAGAGCTTGTACTAGGGATACTAGACAAAGTGAATAACAGTGAATGAAATAATGAAAGCTGGAAACTTTTATGTTTAACCTTTGTAACATTAAGAACAGGATGTAATCACGCACCGAGGCTTTATTACCACACGTCGCGACCAAAGGGCCAAAGGCCCAAGCTCCGTTGATCTGTGTATTTATGCATTAGATACACTCTTACCTACACATAATTCCTACGATGCATATGGTTAAACGTATGTATTAAACCCATTAATTTGCTTTCTAGTGCACACAAACAGATATTCTAAATATTATATTACTAGTAATAGGAACATAATCAGGTTATGTATAGAAATAAAGTCGCAACAGTATTATGAAATATTTGGCCCTAGTTACTAACTTAGCAAATAATCAACTGACGTAGAAATATATCTACAACGAGCCACAAGTAATTGTCGTTCTGTCTCTGACCACTAACGTTGTTCGAGCTTATTATTATTGCAGTCTTTTTTCCCGAAAGTCACCGACCGCTTAAGGTTGGTCTACAATAATGCGTTACATAGTAGTCCCACGTTATCAATTCCCTACACAGGAACATCCCGACAAAATTTAATAAAAATCCTAGGGACCTAACGGAGCAAGAAAATTTTCGCTGAATCGCAGCCCTTTAAGACGAAATCGAGGTATTTGTCGGATCGGCGGGTGTAAGCCGCCGGGGGCGCGGGGAGGGAGGTATTCGTCGCGAAACGAATTCAATTTGGATCATTCTTCTATACTATTATCCCGATTGAAGGTCTTTCCTCGCTGTCCCCAGCTCAAAATTGGATCGTCTTTTGCATAAAATGAAAATCGAATCGGAACTAACGAAATATCCTTAGAAAGGTTTCGTCACCCTGCGTTTTGATGAAGGAGACCTTTTATAGAATTATGAACTGGAGTTGGTCCGAGTAGCCGAATTGGGGACACAACATTATATTGTTATGTGCCACGCCGAGGGTGCCGAGCGTCGAACACTCGTAACACATATTTTTTAGGTAAACGAACACAATCTATAAACGTGTTTGTAACTTATTTTTACTGTTTGAATTTATGTTTTATTTTCTATTTATAGGTATAATTATTTTTTAAGCACACTAGACTTTATGTTGTGTGTTAAGACTTTTGAAAATTGCATTTAAACGGACTCAATGACACTCAACTATAAGAGCAGTTAGTGGTGGATCGCACGAAATGTTATTCTGTGTAGGATTAGACCAGTAGCCATGTTATGAAATACATCTCGAACTACATATTGCAAGTATGATAATTTAAATATGTAGGTACGACTTTAAGAAATCATCGAAATAGGTTACCATAACTTCGTGTATCAAGTTTTCCTTCTGGGTCTGTTTGAACTTCCTAAATAAACTCTTCCTTTGTAGCATTGTATGACTCTTGAATAAAGTTCCAGTACGTCTGCTTATTTTTACTTTTACCTAAACTAGAAGCTCTATAGGAATAGCAGTTGCAAATATCTACGATATTCCTCTAAGTGGTAAAGTAAATAAATATCTTTACTCACTAAGTAACGTGTGAAAAGTTCCTGTATTTTAAGGAAATAGAGTCTTAGTTATCCTCAATCAATGCATTCTAATAATATCAAGACTTAGATTACTACTAAAGTTCAGAAAAATGCTGAATCTGAAACATTTATCCAAACATATAAATTGGTTCAAGCTCAGTTTGGTTCCTACTATCAACATATATTAGCATCAACAATATTATTGAAACATATATTATTCCAAAACATTGGTTTGAGTCAGCAGTACCAAGTTTTTCGCTCAATAAATTAATCTATACGTAGGTAGAGCCTTTCCGATTCAATGCGCAATAAACAGGCTCTATACGCATTCAGTTTTAGCTCGTAAAATATAAGGGTTTTTTTCATAAAATGATACAATAATATTATGACACTTACTAAACAAGGAAACTATAAGGTTAATATATCAAATATAATATGTCAATGATATATATTTTTTTTTTTTTTTTGTTGAGGACAAATAAGTAGTTCGTCTCTGACGACCGCTACTACTTTACACGGGCTGTGGTGGGGCGGATGGCCCTCAACCAAAAGTCAATGAGATCTAAAAATATCTTACTTTATATGTGTATGAAAATGTAACGCTCTAATAATCTTTATCTTTAGAAGGCGCCGTGTCGTCTAGATCTAAACTAAGCAAAGCTAAAATAACTGACATACCTACCTCTTTGTGCCAGACCAATGCCAACAGTTTATGCACATGCAGATATATACTTAATCTGGATGATGCAATATCGGAATAAATTACGAATCAAGGCTAATTTCAGTACTCATTATTCTGCTTTCTAAAAGAGAAAAATCTAAAGAAACATTTCGTTTTATAAAATTTGCCTACAAAAACTGTACGTTTTTTTTTTCCGTGCATGTTTGAATAAAGGGGTATTTTCAAACAGTGTAAAAAGTACACTGTGATCGCTGTACATAAATCTGATAACAAAGAACGGTTAACAAACTTTCACAATATGTCGCTTCCGTCAGCTATGGAGAATTTATTGTCACTAGTTTGATTAGATATCCAATACAACATCAGTATAGGAATTAGGCTTAATATTAACTGTCTACTATCCTAAGAATTAACTATTGTTCTTTTAAATTAAAGCAAAATCATAGCAAAAGTTTTACAACTAGAAAATCATTTACTCGGTAGTAAAGTAAATGTCTACTAGGTTAAAGGTTGAGGATATTGTCGAATAGCATCATATTGATTTAAGGCGCTCTTCAAATTAAAAAATAAGTAAAATTTATTATACATAATATCAGTATACAAATTACACTGGTCCGCAATCAAAAGTAATTGAGTCGTAAGACAAGCTGACCCTCGGTACAAAAAAACTTTACCTTTACTCAAAACATTAGCATCATTTTCAGTGTAAACATAAAATCAAAACACCCCTCTCAAGATCCACCCCTTCAAAACTTAATAAAACATAATCATACAACAATAACACTTAATTAAACCATTTTATTCCTACGATTACTTTCGCTTCCGCAACATAAAACAGAAATAAAAGAAACAAATAAAAATATTTATAGCATTTTGTTTAATTTACGATTCTTTGCAAGGATGTCAGACAAGTATTCTGTTCTAATTTCCTCAGTAACCGCCTCAAGCAACAAATGAACACTGACGACTTTGTGAAACAGTGATGGCAAAAGCTTCATATTTTTTTTGCAGTGACCAAATACTTTTGGTATCAGGTATCAAACATTCTATTTGAATCGGTTTAAACGAAAAATGATCATCTTAGATCGTTGTTAAAAGTTTTTTGTTTTTACCATTAAAGACATTTTCCTTAAATTTTTACAACGATTGTGAAGTTAATAAAAACAAGTTTTTAGAAATATATATTATACTAGGAGGTTTCAGTCAATAAATCCCACTTGTATCAGGTAAGAGAAAGTACAGACTTTCTCCTATTTGATAGCAGAATAGGCACAAACCTGTTTACCTATTTAAATGCACATACTATTTTGGAACGACTATACTTAAGTAACGAATTATACTTAAGTATACGTATGAGTCAAAAATAGCAGTTACTTGTAATATTACTGGTAAAGCTACACCTCTAGTAATACTCCCTTGATCATCCCAAACGTAATCCCGTATAACAAAACTCGTAATTACGGCGTGTTGTGTGTTTTCCTCATTCAGTTCATTCATTCGGTCGTGGTACATCCCTACTCCCCGCGGTTTTCATTCAATTACAAAACATTTGCTCGTCATTTACGAACATTCTGGAAATTCCTTTTTTTGCGGTACAACTATGTGTTCCTTGTACAATATTGGAAATTTGACTTTTCCTGCGAACGTGAGGTTAAGCTACTACTACTGTAATATGTACAAGACATTATTATTGAAGGTAGGATTTATGTTGTATTTAGTCAAAAATGTATCGACTTGTGGTAATAAAATTAAGGTTTTGGAGCCATTCAAAACAGGGAATACCAATTAGATAACCCTTAATCATTAAGTTAAAAACAGTGTAAATATTTAATAAACAAAAACAAACATTTTAAAAGATTATTTGAATAAAAGATATTTTACCTACTAACTATTTATTTAGAGAATCTAAATAAGTTAATATCAATGATAAAATTAAAACAACAATGTAAATAAAAATCAATAACGTAACCAGACGCCAAATATCTCTCTAGACCCCAACCCTAGACCGATGTTTTGACACTTGACTGTAAACCATATCGTCCTCACCCTCCCACAAACTGGCACAAACCTACTGTAACATAATATGTATGTAAAACACGTACTACATAAATATATCTTTGATAAATGTCCATTTCTCTGATAAATTACATTACATGATAGCCGGGAGAGATCATTATGGCCATTAATGGTCCCATGGGATCAATACGGGCAAATCTGATGTAAACTGGCCTTCATAAAAGTACTTAAAAAGCAATAAATGTAATAATATTATCGTTTTTATGCCGTATATGATATTTTAAATTCTGTTCACACGTAAGAGTGTATCTTTATATTCTTGTGAATCACCGAAGTACTTTGGAACTTTACCTACCTGTAATTTTATCATCGTGTGCATTACTATCACTTACATTCTATCTTAAGTCATTTATATGACAAGCATTTCTAACATTTATTTTGTGTGTGGTGACGGAATAAAAATACAGTGTGTCACTACCCCATCTCATCCCATGGGTGTCGTAAAAACCGACTAAGGGACTATCCGTGAATGTTATCTTTAAGTAATAAAAAGAAGGAAAACTTGAAATTATACCCTATACCAATCCGTTTGGCCAGCGCGGTATTAGTAGGCCAAGTATCCCACCGTCACTGGAGGAGGCCCGTCCCTGCAGTGGGACATTAATGGGGTGTTATGATGATTTTGTGTTTACCACTGCATGGAAATATCCCTACTTAGGCTGGTATCGTGTTTTGTTTCAGTTAGAAGTCGTGTTCGGGGTTATTGTGATGATAATATTATATAATTTTTTTTATCAATAGAGGAGTACGAGAATACGTTAGCAATATAGGAATTAATAAGCTTTACGCAAATTCATTAAAGAGAGGACAAGCAGAATAAGAAAAGATAAGAACTCATTAAATGCTATCCATGTAGGATGTCCTTTTATTATTTGAAGACGCACCTTTTATTATAAGGGTGCCTCTTCCTCTTGCAGTAGGACGTAACAGTTTATATTTATCATCTTAACTAGCAGACCAGTGATTTTTAAAAGAGTATCTCTTTTTAACCAGCGTCTTTAGAAATCAGTCGGGTTCTGGTGAACATGATAAAAATGAAACTTGTAAGGTTGTATGTATCAGTATAAAGTTAATGTCGTATGAAGCTAGCAGATACACGGGGTGACAAGCGACTAATGACCCGTGAACGTCGCGATACTGGCCGTGACATTTTGTTACCGTGTCTTAAATTTGACGACGAGCTCTAACTCAGATTTATCTCACTTATATCGTCAGCGGATTTTTAAATTCTTATGTTTACAGTTTTCGCTTGTAGCTCGGGGTAGAATGTTGATATAAAATATTACTGAGGTGTTAACCTTTAACTGGTGACATGGTTATTATGTAACGTAACTGGTGACGTGCGGTCTGAGAAGCCGCTGCACTGTTTGGTCTAACAACATGGAAATTAAGTATGGTAGCTTATTATGGTATTTAAAAATAGTATAATCAACTATTACTGGTTAAAATAAAACAAATAAGTTTACTATAAATATAACTTTTATTAGGAACTTGGCATCACAGCTATATGTAATATTTTTAATCAACCAAAAATAGATGCGATCAATAATTAGTAATAAAAAAATTAAAATTCGACATTTTAATTAAAAAAACACTTTTTATTATAAAGATTAGATAGTAATAAACTAAAAAAAAAATTATACTGAAATAAAAATATAGAATTGACAAAATTGACAGTGGCCAAACTTATGTCATCTTATTAGAGGTTCATCTCCACTATCACTTCCGGAAGACCGTTTGTCCTAAGTTGACTTCTGGCTCACAGTGTGGTGTCTTACTGGTTCATCATCTTCAGAATTACTTGGTTCCGTTTCCGAGTTATGATCACTTTGCTCCGGGTGTAAATTTTCGGGAACGTTTTCGGCTTCCGAACCACTTAAATCTTCCTGTACCAACCATTCCTCAATTTAATATTGTGCTCTAGTGCTTGGCACTACTCCCGACTCCCTGCGCCTCTTTTTTTAATGTTTACAGTTGTCCATGTTGAAGTAATAACTGTAAAAATAAGAAAAAAGCAAATAATTCAAATTTTTACATTTAGTTACGTGAGTGGTGACATCGTGCCTGAGAGGCCGCTGCCGAACTTTAAATCACTGTAACTTACCTATTTGGGTCCGTGCGACGCAACTTTCTTCCTCTATGTCGTAAATGGGACTAAACTTGAAGGTACTCGGGAGTATAAACAAATGAAGCACGGGGAAGGGGGTGTAATGACGAATCACTGACGCCGCTCGGCCTGTGAGACCGCATGTCACCTGTTAAAGGTTAACTAACTGGTTAAGGAAGTACTGGTGTACTGTTAACTATTTTAGCTAAAATGATTCGCACACATTGTTATTGTAATGGGTACAAAAAAAAACAAAATAGTGTTTGTTATTTAGTTAATGTGTTTCCGTATAACCTATTCGATAATATTTATACAGGGTGGCTCATTGAAAAGGGTCAGTATGGGAAAGTCTTAAACTATAAGTCATACGAAGATTTGTTCTTAGGAACCATGTCACCGATTTTGATAAAAAGAAAAACTGCATTCATACATTTGAAAAAGATACTCTCCGAAAATACGACCATGTATCTTCCTATCGCCAGGAACTAGGATGGTTACAAATTCGACAACGTCGTAACGTACGAACAGTAACTATACTGTTCAAGTTGCTAAACTCTCCTAACGCTCCTTCTTATTTAACGTCAAATATTAAACTTCTTTGCTCAAATCACAATAGAGAACTACGTTCTTCTAATAATCTTCTCCTTTTATGTCCTTCTCACAGTTCCAGTCTCATTCATTCTTCTTTCTGTGTCAAATCTATTCTCTTGTGGAATGCCCTCCCCCACGAAATCAGGATGTCAACAAGTATTCTTAGTTTTAAAGCTAAAGTACGAGAATTGTTTGGAAGTCAGCAGAATAAATTATAACTTTATCCTATATTTATATATGTATCTACTCTTGTATGTATAATTTATATAAATATGTATACCTTTTTATTATATCTATATGTGTAGGTTTATATTATTTAGAAAAATCATCTATATCTTCTCATCTACCATCTTAGCATTACTTTGTCTCTGCATCACCCTAAGGTTGACTGGTAGAGAATGCCTTTGGCATTAAGTCCGCCTTTGTGCACCATGTACATTAAGTTTTAAATAAAAATAATAAAAATACTGTACCCTGCTGGGGAATCGAACCCGGTTGTTTTGCAAAAATAAACTTATACTTTTTCTATTTAAATATCGATTCTGTAGGTCTTAAGCAGTAAATATCTCTATGAAACATTATGTCTTAAATGAATAAAATGCATTGTTTTCACATAGTTTAATTTATCATAGTATGTGTTCGAAGTGACACCATTACAATATTCAACAAGTTCAGGCATGTAAAATTGTCCCTACGGTTGTTTGTACCCCTCTACTAGTTACATACACCGTGTTACATAATCATGTGGCATTGCATTACACTTTTAAGGAAGTTTTGTTATCTACAGTAATATTATTATCATGCAACTACTTATTTCTATTAATCAAACACTAACAATCAACTGAAAAGCCCACATAAAGTATGTAGATATTGTAGATAGGTACAGAGACGTGTTAAGTTAAGCCTCATTTGAAAATGGAACGTTTCAGTATGACTGGCTGCATGAAGATACAAAATGAAATAAGAAGATCGTTACCTAAACGTGTTAAATATTGTATTGAACAAAACGGTGGCCACTTCGAACACCTACAATAATAAATTTAAGTATGTGAAAAAAATGCATTTTATCCATTTAAGACATAATGTTTCATAGAGATATTTACTGCTTGCTTAAGACCTACAGAATCGATATTTAAATAGAAAAAGTATAAGTTTATTTTTGCAAAACAACCGGGTTCGATTTCCCAGCTGGGTACAGTATCTTTTTCAAATGTATGAATGCAGTTTTTCTTTTTATCAAAATCGGTGACATGGTTCCTAAGAACAAATCGTCGTATGACTTATAGTTTAAGACTTTCCCATACTGACCCTTTTGAATGAGCCACCCTGTATATGAAAAATTTTCAGAACAAATAACAGATATAACAAAAGAAGACTATATAGCTGCACTATACTAACTTTAATACTAATAAGGAATCAAAGAACAATCTAAAATTATATTTAAACCAATTTCTTTATCAAGACAAACTTTTCCTGGCTACTTGGCAAAGATTCAAAATTTCCAACACATGCAAGCATACAACTAAGTTCATAAAACTGTAGAACACCTGATAATATCCAGAACTTACCTAATTCGACACACAACGGACTTCATGATACTACAGACAGAGGTCAAATGACCGTTCCTGCACACCTTACTAACGATGCTATCTTTACAAGACCATATTTATTTTACCACCTGCTCAAGCAATTTTCGTCCTTATTGTTGTAGTAACAAATTTAAAATTAAATGTAAAAGATACCGCTGTGGAATGCACAGCTTATCTGGTTTAGGGTTCAAGCGTTCTCGCTAATTATCGAGAGAAACACTTGGAATGCCAATGATTAAAATATAGATAGACAAATAGGTATTAAATATCCAAAATGTTCACTGTGATAGTTATATTAGTTTGGTGCAAAACAATTTCAGTCCTTTCTTAATATCCTGTTACGTTATCTAGGTACTAATGGAGAATGTTACTAGGGATGTCAAATCGCTTGAAATGTTGTCTCAGTAAAGCCTGTATGTATACAAACACACTAGTTTATGTTATAGTCCAAAATACCTAGTAGTTTTGATTTTATAGGTACGTATTCAAAATTTTGAAAAATATCGAGTCCTTGGGACGTCAATTCACACTTTTTCGGCGAATTGGTAGTTTTATTTTTACATTCAGGCACAACACATATTTTACTAGTAAGTATTTGGATTGGACATTTTTAAAAGTATTTAGGTATAATCCTCCAATGGAGAATGTTAACTTATTTTTTACGTATTTTTAAGCAATTTTAAAAAGTACTTAATACTTCAGGCTTTTGTTGATGAAGAAGAATTCTATTTATATTTTTAACAAGCGGGCCAGAACCTTTGCTATAAACTTAGTATTTGGCTTGAGTATGTTTTTCTTGCACTTATGTTTACCGAAAGTTTCTACTTTTTCATATTTCCTTTGCTCTGTTATAATTTTCAATTCTAACAATTATAGGTATTTATATTATGAATGCAGTATTTACTCTCTACTCTTTATTCTTTGCGTTGTGTAATGCAATCTTTGTCGTTATCCGTGCTAACGAAGCAACGTGAATGCTAACGGGGTGAGGGGGCTACCTCCAGAGGGGCGAGGGTACGCAGTAGAGGGAGGACCGCCGAGGAACAGAGGTAATTAAAGGCGTTTATCTGCTTCAGGTGGGGCTAATTCCAGCTCAGATATGAAACTGAATGTTAAAACAATTTTGCTTTTGCTATTTTTTCACGGCTTTTCTTTAGCAATGTTATGCAGGAAATAACTGGGTGTATCGTAGAGGCCATTGATCTTGTGATTATTTACAGTTTTAATTAAAATTATTATGGCTTAGCTTCAAGTTTACACTTTTTGTTTTCAGAAAAGTGTTTTCAAAATTTATTTATTAGTTCTATCGAAATATCAGGGTAGTATAAGGTAATCCGTATTCTGGCTGACTGAGAATGCATAAGTGCCGAAAAAAGACAAACTATTGAAAAAATCTGAAATTGAACATTCCACATGAGAAAAAGAGAACCAAAACCTTTTAGTGGTGTTTAAGCAGTGCGCTATATAACAAATTTTTAAACAACAAAATATCGAAATGTTCTGGCGAATTTCATAAAGGCAAAAATACAAAAAGAAACGATTAACCACCGCCATCTTGTTTTCTGGAATTTAAGATTCCTAGTAAAGTCAGTTAAAGCAGAGATTTAGTAATAGTAATTTATCAGGACTTTATTTAATACCAAAGTATAAGGTAGCTGAATATAAGCTAGATAAAATATGTAGGCAAATAAATAACTCAAATCCCACCCAGATTCCAGACTAACACTAGTTACCAGCTAACAAAAACGTAATTAACGACATTTATCTCTTAACGCCGCCTAGCGGCCAGGTGTTGAACTAATTCTATGGCACTTTTCCAGCGAGAAAAATATTGTCTACAACACGTTTTAAATTAAAACTAGATACTTTATAAGGCATTTTTTAATTTCGAGAGAGTTATAGAGGTCATTTTGAACGCTAATCTAGGTTTAAAGAAAGAAATATCTTGTTGAAAAAAAATAGAATAAGTAACTGCGATATTATCCACGATCGTATTTTATTTTAAAACAGAAACGGGATATTGGCCTAGAACATAAATAACAAGACAACAAGATAGTGTTTTGAATTTGGGATTGTTACGTCTCTGTAAAAGCTGCTCTCGAAAAAAGCAATACATAGGAAAACTGTTGTAAGTATTTTATAAACCCCAAAAAAAATATCAGCTATTTTTCGATTACCCATAAATTATAAAGGATATTCAATGTTTCATCATTCATCTCTCCGTGTGGTGACGGAGTAAGAATACAATATGTCACCACCCCATCGCATCCCATGGGTGTCGTAAAAACCGACTAAGGGACTATTCGTGAATATTATCTTTACGAAATAAAAAGAAGGAAAACTTGAAATTAAACCCTATACCAATCCGTCTGGCCAGCGTGGTATTAGTAGGCCAAGTATCCCTCCGTCACGGGAGGAGGCCCGTCCCTGCAGTGGGACATTAATGGGCTGTTATGATGATGAATGTTTCATCATCTGTATAATATCATCAGAGTAACTCTGAGGTAATAGTAAAGTAGAGTAAACAGCGTAATATGCGTAATTGTTTTCATTGGTCTGAGCGTTTCTATGTATAATAATTGTATGTGTTTACAAAAAAAAAAGTATTTAAATATGTTTAGCCGTTGTCTATTACCCAGAGTACAAGCTCTGCTTAGTTTGGGACTAGATGACGTTGTGTGAATGTGTGAGGATTATTTATTTATTTGATTTATTGGCGCTTACCAAATATCCACAAAGATGTTGAAAGTCCTGAAATGAGTCCAGTATCCACAGAAAACAACCGCATTTCATTCGCTTTATTGATTTCGGAGCTGGAAAAGCTTAGATTTGGCTTTATTACAAATATACAAGTAAATATTTTAAACCACTACCTTCCCTGACTTGGTCTTAAATGTAATAATATGTTATAAAGCTCTAAAATATAGTTTGTCTTACCGGGATGACCTACAATTTAGCTCGGGAACAGTGAATGTGATTATTTGGCCAGTAAGGCAAACTTTTTTTTTTTAAAAGACAACTCCCGCACTAGGGATCATGCCCTGTGTCGCGGGGACTTTTACAAACATCAATTAACGGACACACAGAACACCCAGACTCAGGACAATAATTTGTGGATCTCACAAATTATTGTCCTGCGTGGGGTTCGAACCCACAACCTCATGCGCGGCAGCCGCTGGCTCTACCGGCGCGCCACCGAGGTCGTCACTTGTCTCATTTATTCAGTTTATGTTATATCAACAGACGATTACATTGACTATAAGTGTACCTTGTAACAGATTGAACTCTGTAAATAGAGATAAGAGGAAGGAAATAGCTTCCGAGTTTGATGTTAGTTGTTATCGATCATTATTACTTTTATCTATAAAACAACGTACAGCATTGATGAGAAGATAAACATTCAAATTTTCAGTATTCAGGTATTTACTGATAATCCCTTCATTTAAATAAATTTAGATTATGATATCGTACAAACTGATAAAGTATCGAGGTAGGTAAGTAGATAAGGAGCCTTATGATAATTTCGCACAATTAGCTTTGATAATCAAGGTTTTTTTGAAAAGGTAATAAATGATTAACATTTTCTGTTTATTAAATCGTAATACTAATCTTTAAATTAATGGCTGTTTTAAGCCGGAAATAATTTACAGCACTGCGTTCAAAAATTGCAGGCAGTTTTAAAACTTTTAATCGACAGTCACAAACGATGTAATTACAACTCATTATCCACGATCTGGACCAAGAGCTGTAAAGTTGTAGGTATTTTCTTTAAAGAAAACTTGAGAAAAACCCAAATAGTAATAATATTTGTAGGAAATCACTGAAAGTGCCTTGTCTTTCAGTGAACCAATTAGCCTTTAATCGCTGTTCACTGCTGAACATAGGCCTCTCCAATAGCGCGGCTCCGAACACGGACCTCCTTTTACAGCATCCAGTCCGACCCAGCAACAAAAAATGGAAACGAAAAGATAAAAACAGAATTATCATTACTGTGACTGATTTTCCTTACTTTTACTTAAAACAAAAATAGATTCAATAATGAAAAATTATAATAACATTATCTTAAAAAGCAATAATATAACAATGGCAACCCATATTATCTTAAATGAAAAGTGGTCCCTGACAAAGGTATAAGGTCTATTCTGTATATTCAAATTCAATCCTCAGATTGTTCAAGAACTTTGAGTGAAAAGGTTGAATGAACTGACAAATCACCTATTCTCAACTGGCACAATTAGAACGATATCCTTTAGTACCAAGTGTTACGAAATGTGCGTACTAGAGTGATTAATATGACCAATAAAACAGTTATAAAGCGGAACAAAGATAAGACCGCGTTGAGAATATTATGATCCCAATCCCTTTCACTCTGAATCCCGAGCTTACACTGAATACTGAATACTTGACGTACTTAGGCTCACCATAAATACAGGACTAAGGAAGATTTTCTTCTGTTATTAAATAAGACTATTCTTTAGTATGGTAATTTTTATTAGAATTTTATGTGTAAATATTGCATTTAATATCGAGGAAATTATGAGTGTAGCGTAAAAGTATACGTACATTCTCTAAGTATACTAGACATTCCTGATAAACACAACTTAAAACCAATTCTGCATCTTGAAATTATACTTAGCTTAATTTAAAAAAACATATAATTACATGTCGAAGTGGATTTAACTGTCCTACATCATCAGGAAGATGGTGTAAAAGGCAAGTAATAAAACGTTTACTTAACCGACTCTTCAACCTTGTGCAAAAAATGCTTCATCAACATAAAACTTAGTACAATAAGATGGTCACCCTACTAGTCCTGAACATCATTTGTATTCAAATAATAACATATTCGGTTTCTCCATGCCACACACGACACACGAATATCGCTTTTTGATGACGGTAATTACCATAAAATTATGTTTATGTAGGACGTAAGCTGAAAATGATTTTTTGGTTCTCGTGTTTCTGAAGATTAGTTTTCGTTACGGTCCGCTGATTGTGTTAAAATGGACCGATTGTGAAATATTTTAAGGAAAGTAGATTCAATATTTTTATATTTACTAGAATTTAGGTTCGTTTTAGTTTATATTGATTACATTTAGAAAACAGAAAAAAAAACAGTATATAAGACCTCGGTGGCGCGCCGGTAAAGCCAGCGGCTGCCGCGCATGAGGTTGTGGGTTCGATCCCCACGCAGGACAATAATTTGTGAGATCCCCAAATTATTGTCCTGAGTCTGGGTGTTTATGTGTCCGTTAATTGATGTTTGTAAAAAGTCCCCGGGACACAGGGCATGATCCCTAGTGCGGGAGTTGTCTTTTAAACGCCAAGAAACGCCAAGTATATATAACGTAAGTCAAAATTAAAATTTACAATTGGTTCGGGGTGAAAATCTAAAAGAAACTTAAATATTGCATTGCAAAATCAGAATTTGTGAAATCCCCTTGTTATAGATTTGAGACGTTGGCACTGGCTATCAGTGCAATATATAAACAGTATTTAAATTATTACTTTTCTGTAAGCTTAGACGAGGCTGGTATCCAGTAATGAATGTCATGATACGCCCTGGGTATTCGTCATTAGAATCCCTTATTTACTTTTGAACTATATTAAGTATCTAAGACTTGAACAAGTATGTTGTAACAGGTAAATTAAATTAGGATATGTAACGTTCTAACATTATAGTTCAAACCGCTAACAAACGTATTTAATCTCAGGGCTCATAGTTTATTCATTCAGAACTAAATGATGTTATCCCAAGATCAAATTGGTTCATTTATATCTGTTAATATTTTATTAGTTTATAGTCAGGTAGATTAGTTTCGGTTACATTAGTTTTAGTTGACATTTAATTAAACTACTAAAACTATGTTGACTTGTAAGGTTAGTCTAAAGGGAACAAAGTAAATAAGAATCATCGTAACAACCCATTAATGTCCCACTGCAGGGACGGGCCTCCTCCCGTGACGGAGGAATACTTGGCCTACTAATACCACCCTGGCCAGACGGATTGGTAAAGCGTTTAATTTCAAGTTTTCCTTCTTTTTATTTCGTAAAATATCGTCCCTTAGTCGGTTTTTAAGGCTAAGCCTAGGTCTAAGGCCCATGGGATGAGATGGGGTGGTGACATATTGTATTCTTACTTCGTCACCACACGGAGACAAGAATACTAAATACAAAAAAAAAATTGCACTTAGTGATGTTGTGGATTTCATACTTTTAAAACAGCTACATATTTATTTATGAATTTAAACTTGATAATTGTTTTAAGTAAAATTCTAGCGCCCTTCTTCCTCTCTCCTACACTATGCTGTGCCCGACAGGGTCCACAATTTGAACCTTTGTTAACTTTACCATCTTGTACCTATATAAACATTGTGGAACGCAATAAAGAATTTAGTATTGAGTTTATTTATTAATTATAAATAAATAAATAAATCTTTTATTTTACAAAATTTAGTACAGTGGTTACTTAACACATAGGTACATAATATGATAAAATTAAATACTATAAGATTACATTGTCTCTGGGCCCCACACTAGGATAACCTGTGTCGTGGGGTCCAGTTTCTCCCTTTAGTACATTTACAAATTGCGTTGCTAACTACAATTGAGTTAAGTATCTTAGTTACAAATAGTTTTGGATATAATACAAAATGCAAATAAGAGAAAAAAAAGAAACAAAGAACGGAGGTAAATTATTTAATTATGCGTACGTGTGTGTGTGTGTGTGTGTGGTGTGTGTGTGTGTGTGTGTGTGTGAGTGTAGTGTATACTATATATAGATATATAAATTTTAGAAAGATTATATTCCAACTTTAACTACTTTTTCGGTTTCAGTGTAGTTTTGGACTGATAACCATTTATGTATAGCAATTTTAAGTTTGTACTGTGTCATATTTATTATGTCACGGTTAGTCCCAAAGAATCTACTATAAAGAAAGGGTCCCATGAATGCAAATCGCTTTCGTGCAAATGATGTACGTACTCTGGGTCGATCCCATTTGAGGGTTCTGTATGATTGTCGAGCAAGGATCCTGGCATGCTTGTGGAAACGCATCAACACTGAAGCTATGTACAGTTGCCTGACGCGTAAAAGATTACAGTCCGCATAAAGACAGTCGGTAGAGTAACGCCACGGTTTTCTCCAGGCAATTTTTAAGATACAGCGTTGTGCTCTTTCAAGCTTGATCAAAAGCGTTTTTCCTATGGATCCCCAAGCCGACACACAATATGTCAAAATTGACTGACAGAGGCTAAAATATATCATACGGCTGAGCTTAGGGTCATTCATGGATTTAATTTTCTTAAATATATGTCCTAGTTTCCTCACTCGTTTAGTCACGGCATCAATTTGTGGTTTCCATGATAAATGCTCATCTATTATTACACCCAAGTATTTGATGCACGGAACCTGTTCAATAATTGAGCATTGGCAAACAGTACTAGGGTTGTTTCGAGAGCCACATGTATGAAGCCGTATTTGAAGGGGCTGATTAGGTGCTGATCGTTTGGATACGCTAAAAGCTAAAAGTTTTGTTTTGCTGGTATTAATTGTGAGGAGATGATTTTGTAGCCATCGTGCAGTTCTTTCTAGACCCTCCTGAGCCACATCAATGGCCTCAGTCCAAGTTTTTGCATGAAATATTATTGCGGTATCATCTGCGAAAGTAAAGATGCTAGCTTTCTTACTTAGTAGTTCCTATCTTATACCACAGCAGAAAAGTCTCCATCAATGTAGAGAAGCATGGCGTATAGTCCATCCTGGTCAGACAGGTTGGTGTCAGGTCAATATTTCTTTCTTTGCCAGAGTACAAAGTAGACGTTTCTTAGTCGCAATTTACAGCATCCTTGAAATACGATAAGTCGGTTACACTGTTTATAATTGTTTTAGTCCGTCGCCATACGTAATTAATTAATACTAATTGATTATTAAGTTTAAAACAAAGCTAAAATGTAACGGTCTCGTATAAAGTCACAGAGAGAATCAAGGCACACAAAATAAATTAAAAATCAACAGGAAATAAAAAGGCGGGACAATCCCGTATCAGCCGATTTCTTGTAATCAAATAATTTATTCATGATAAACATTATAATCAAGTGATAAGGTATACTTTTCCAGACAATCACTCTTCTTGACCGATAGGCAGATAATATTCGGTACGGATTAAGATGCAATTTTACGAAATAGTGAGATTATTTTTAAGCGGTTATAACCAGAAACGATTATTATCGAAGATTGGATTTTAATTTCATTTGAGGAAACACGTACTTTTATATATCAATAAATTTAGTCTATTGCAGTCCAGTGCTGGACATAGGCCGCTCCCAACACGCGTCACAGAACTCGGTCCTGCGCCTTCCGCATCCAGTCCGACCTAGAGAACTTTCTTTACGTACTTTTATTAAGGATTAATTTTATGCAGCACCTATTTCTAAAACCATACCTACTAACTCTTTTAGGTAACATAAGACCTAATCTTAGCATTTCATGGATTTTCCGTGCGGGTGCCGGGTCCATCGCGTGATAGAGGGCGGAACACTGGCGTAACAGCGTCTGGGACTTACGACCCAGATGTAGGTTTAAGGAGGCCCCCTTACAACGCGTTAGCGGTCACCTTCACTGTCTGCCATGTTCCGTCCTCTACCTATCCAAATTTGGTAGGAACCTAACAATGCCGTTTTGGACATTCGTGATAGTAGAGAGCTTACTGAAGTTCTCGGCAGTCCTAGTTCTTTTAATAGATTGTAGAGGGATTTAGCTGGAGTACCCCTCGCACCTATTTCCACGGCATACAGAGTAACCCTATAGCCATTTCTGGTTATCTCATTTGTCAAGTCAAAGTATTTATTTGTCTTAACACTAGAGTGCACGCGCGGGGCACATATGTAACCCAGCGTATGACATTGCTGCATATAATCGTAACTAGGCGCGCTATAGATCTATCGTCTAGTGTATTCCTCAATTACTTACCTCCGCATCCCCCAGTGGAGCACTGACTCTTTCAGTGCACGGATGTTTGCAATAAACATATTTGAAGTTGATGGGCTACACCTGTGCCCCGCGCGAGTGTTCGAGAAATAATATCGTGCGGAACTGTATAAGTGTAAAGTGGCAAAATTAAGGTAAATATAGCTAGATTTATTTATTTTCAAAAGGTTTGAATAAAAATTAATAACAATTTGTAGGTATTTATTCATTTTATTGCATTTATTTCAGATGGCAGGTATTTTTAACGAACAAATCCAACGATGGATTGATGAGCATAGTGAAGATGAAGAGGTTTTGAGCGGAAGTGAAGAAGATGTCAAATATCCTTATGCCTTTAATTTTGAAATCTACGTGGGCTATAAAGGTGGTTTGCAACCAGAAGGACCCTTCCAAGTATCAAACAAAGTTTCTGATATCACACATCGTATTTTGAGTCCATTATACGGTCTAGGATGTAATGTGACAATGAACAACTGGTTCACTAGTGTGCCTACATGCAGACAACTATTATCTCATAAAATTACAACCTTAGGTACACTAAAGAAGAATAAACCAATTCGATTCGGATTCGATTTAGTAAGACCATGCATTGAACGCCGTATATGCCAGAAAAATATACCCATAGCCATAAAAATGAAAGCCAGACTTCTTCTAGGGTTGACTGAAGAACCCGTGCAGCATAACATGTCCATTCGAGCAGGAACTAGCCGATGTTCTTTTTATTCAAGGGCTCGTGACCGCAGTACGCGCAAACATTGCTGCAAATGTTTCAGGCGCATTTAAAGTGAACATCAGAAGTTAATATGCCTCAAATGTTTCCCCACAGACTAAATAATTGTGGTTGATAAGGACAGGTGACTCAACTAGATTATAAAAAACTAATTTTTTAGTCTTCGTTAATGTCCTAATTAAAATTATGATTATATGATCTCAAACCTGCCAAGTATAGTTGATTTTTAAGAACTTTATGTTATTGTTTCAAATTATAAATAAAAAAGTAAAATTTTGTTAGTATTATGAATAGATATAATAAAAATAAATATGTTTAATAATATACACTGTGTTTAAATTATTATTTTGCGATATTAATATACAATTTCATTAATTGTAAATGGGCTACACTGGTGCCCCACGCGTGTATTCGAGGAATATTTAGGCGCGCGTGTACTGTAGTGTTAATTGCGTGGTCTTTAGGGATGTTAGTTTCCCACGGTACCGTGAGCTCAATAAGTACTACACGCTTTTTCAATTTTGAGTAGAGGAATATGTCTGGTCTCAACGGCGACACGCAGATATCCTCCGGGATTTTGTAGTGTGTTTCATACGTGTCAACCAGTAGAGTCCAATCGTCTGCCGGACTCAGGACCGAAAAAGGCTTGTAGGTGGTCTTTTTAGTAGTGCCTTCCTTAACAAATTGGATGTTTTGTCTTTCATTCGTAGTCAGTCCTTTTCTAGCTCTGGCAATCGACAGACCCACTGCCTCGCGTATAATCCCTAATACTTTGTCGTGACGTTGCGAGTAATGACCCCTATCCAAAACCACTTTGCAGCCTACCAATAAGTGTCTTGCCGTACCAATTTCTTTGCCACATTCTGTGCATTTTTTGTCCGTGGCTTTTCCCCATCTTACAAGATTGCTTTGATCGGGGAGAGTCAATTGAAAGGCGTTGAGGTAGAATTTAAGTAATGCTGGTGACCAGGCTAAAGGTATACAGTAGTCCCCTAGAGTAACCCATTCATTTTGCATTTCTAGGTTCATTGCGTGCACTCTGTAGCTGTTATTCTCATCTTGGTTTAAGAAGGATTTTATAATTTCTTTGTCCGATTGACTTTCCGTGTTTCCTAGACCTACTCTACTAGTTTGTGCGCCTATCATGAACTTTTTGTAGAATTGTAACCGTGACTCGAGCGCAGACGAATTTTTATCATTTGGGATGGATTTTACAATTTCGTCTTTAGATGTTGATAAGACTTGCATTTTAGTGACTCTTAGATGTTTGTAGAGTTCCGATGGTTTTTTTAGTTTCATTCCAAAGTTATTTGATACCAAGTTTTAAAAAACGTAAAGTCTGACAAAACTATTTGAAATATGAATAAACAATTTATATGTCGATAAAGCAACATGCATAGTTTATGAGTACATAACATTTGGCAGTAATGTATTCCTATCTAAATGTATAACATGTTGACTTTAAACATATTGTTTATGAAGCCGTTATGTTCAGTCATTATGATAATGTTGATCAGGTTAAAATAACATGAAGTGTGTTATGTGAGATTGATTGTTCGACATAGATTTGCTTTGTTTCTATTAAAGTTATTATTGTTGTATTAGATATTCGTAGGTGTAATAGTTGAGATTATTTCGTAATTAGTTCCTTAGAAAACTCTTTTTATTTTAAGTCAACTCTTTCTCTTCTTGGAAGAAAAATAACTTTCTTCATAAAGAGTCTATATTTTTCATTGTAACTAAGTAATACTAATATTTATAATAAAAGAAAACATGAACGTAATTTTGTTTAATACTTATTTACAAATTCAGCTTCTGGAGATCGTACAAGCTCAAGAAGCGGTTTCGTAAAATACACACTTAAACTTCTATTCAATCTTTTCTCCAACAATGTAGGTTTATGTCTCAAAATAAAATAAAACAAACTCAGCCTAATCACAATTAAGTCAATTTAACTCCTTTAATTCTGTTGAACTGACAGATACTAGAAGCGACGCCCTTATCCTAATAAACAAAGGATTAAGTGAACTTATATCAAACGCTACTCTGTACAGTTTAGGTATTTAAAGTTGCTTTACAATGCTTAGTAGTTTAAATCCAGCGGTAATCATAGCGATGAAAATGTATGAACCTTTAGGCGAGGACTTAACTGTGGGGTGGGTCTCCGGTACGAAGCTATCCTATGTTTTTATTCGGACTTCATATTTGTTTAAATAAAATTATCTATAGTTTATGCCCGTGGAATAAATAAATAGATAAATAATCCTCACACATTCACACATCGCCACCTAGTCCCAAACTAAGCAAAGCTTGTACTTGACTTAAATACTTTTACATATACTTAAATACTTTTTTTTTTGTAAATACATACATATTATACAATCATAGAAAACACTCCGACCCATGCAAACAATCATGTTCATGCACATAAAGATTTGCATTAATCGGGAATCGAACCCGAGACGTCTTCGATCTGCGTAGCAGCCATGTGATATACCGACAGCGCCACAGAGGTCGTGACAAATAAGATAATGTAATTATTATTATCAGATTATACGTAAAAATAAAATATTGAGACTCCAACTGAGTACTTACGTCATTTAAATTACAATTATGATATCAAATAGGTAGGTATAATATAGTATTGTGATACAAATAAATAAAGATAACAATATAACAACGTAGATAGTGGTTAAGATTATAGCACCTGTTACTAATATTCATAATATTTTTGCCCTAGTAATATGTAAATTTTATTTATTACTAGTTGATGCCTGTGGCTTCACCCGCTTTGTATGTAGCTTAAATGTTTTTCTACACCCTAAATTACTCAAACGTTAAATTATTAAATAAAATTCAAATTAATATTTCAAATTTCATCAAAATCCATTCAGTAGTATTTTGTGTTTTGCGTGAAAGAGTAACAAATATCCATCCATCCATTTTCACAAACTTTCTCATTTATAATCATTACTAGTAGGAAGTAGGATATGAAGTTCAACTATATTAAAAAATAGTGTTGTCCTACGTAGGATTCGAACCTCTAACCTCGTACACAGCACCAGCACTATAGCAGTCAACTATTGTGTAAATACTAAAGGTAAAAATAACAACGACATTACCAATTCAAAACTTTTATAAAATGAAAAAAAGGCGTTCGCTTTTACTGAGGCCACAACCTGAAAGCACTGTCGGAATCACGGCGGTCATTAAGGCCAATCAAATAACGTGGTCAACGTCCCTTGGGTAGCCCTGTAGCCACGAAAACCTATTGTTACTTATATGTTCAGCAGGTAAATCTCTAGGTAAATCCTAAATTTTATTTAAAAAGGGTCCAAAAGGTATTTGTAATTATTTTAGGACGAGATGAGCAAGCCGCCCACCTGGTGGTAAATAGTAACTGCCGGTTATAGACCCTAGCAATGCAACAGTATAGTTAGGTCGCTATGGGACAAAAATGTTATTTCCCATAGCCATGTAATTTCACTGCTTAACAGTAAAATAACTTTTTACGTGTAAGATAAGATAAAATTATACGTTATACAAATCACTCTCTAAGCCGTAAATTACCCGTTTAGTAAATTATTCAGTTAGCAAGCTGTGTCAATCTAGCTACGCTTAAACAAAGGTCCCTGGGTCGCGACGCCGTCATACTCCGCCGAGACCTGCGTACATCACGCGAGGGAATACGCGGCGTACTCGGCCTACATCGCATGGCTCGTTACCAAATTACCCTTAACATGTTATATTTTACGTTAATGATGATACGCTAATGGTATTACTTTATCCTTTTTTTGTTAAAAAAGTATTCTTTGTATCTCGTTATTTTTGTTTTTCTGCGTATACCTAACAACGTTTTGTTTACGAGAAATTATGAAAATTTTAATTTAATAAAACTCTGTGATTATACCCTCCTTTCTAATTACACGGAGTTTGTGGATAATGAGATTTGTTATTAACAGGGTAAAGTGTTTTAACTGGATGTTGGACTGGTGACCCTTGGCTTATTTAAACCGGGGCTGTCAGAATACGATCATATTTGGAGTAAAATTTTGTTATTTAAAACGCTTTTGGTATGTTTTGGTTTGTATTTCCATCATTCAATATAATGAAAGCTCAATACACAAGCAGATCATAAATGTATTTGTAAGTTACATTTAACTCTTTTAGTATCATTTACGAACCAAAAATGGCTGAGAATGGTTGGATGAGACAGGTAGGGAACTGAAAAGAGTGGCGCGAACGTGGGCTAGCCTATGTCTACCAGTGGAGTGTCATAGGTGTGATAGGTAGATTGATAGAAAGACCGAAAAAAATGATTAGTTAACGCCTCTGATCACCAAGCCAATTAAGTTCATCGTCATTCAAAACACACCATTAACCAAATTTATTAATTGTATATCTGAGTAAACACAATTTTAAATACCTAAGAAAATTTTGTGACTCTACAGTTAACTAGGTATCGGAATAATATGAAAAATATATGTGGTTATAGACAATAAAAAGCAAGACATACTTACTACAAAGTCAAAGTCAAAGACGCTTTATTCAAAATAAATATGATTTTCATTATAAATATATTTTTGACGTCCTTTACACTACTTAATCTAAGTTTAAATACATTTCAAAGTTTAGAAAACTTTACCACCGCCTCCAAACCGCTAGTAGAGAAGAAGCGGCGCTACAAACTCTACTGCTGCATTTTTAGATAAACTAAACATAAACACTTACTTAACTGCAAGCCATAAATACAAATAACACCTACGCCTAATAGAAACCTAACATTCCAAGTTTAGTAAAGACGGAACGTATACGAATTTCACTCATGCTAAAAATAATTTATGAAAATGAAGATTGCGCTCCCGCGAGGATATTCCCGGTTAATTTAATGTCACAAATTGGGTTTCCTGTTACGATCAAGCTGAAGGATTTATATAAACCGCACGCGATATTTTTACGAGAACTGACGTACCTAGTGGGGTACGTACACGAAGTATGGAGATATCCTTACTCACTGTAAGGACTTGATTTATTGATGTGATTTTGTTGACAGACTTCTTTACATCTGTATTTGAAGTTAACAATAAAGCGTAGATTATTATTATTCCAATTTGATGGTTAATACTTTTTTTATTTTAGCTAATAATTAGATATTATTTATTCACTTAAATAATATTTTATTTTGTATAATGACTGATAACATAAGAGTCATGAGGTTATTAAATTCCTTACAGATTATTTGGAAGTTAACCCAATTCAATAGTAGAGTTATCTCGTTTTAGCATGAATAGATTTGACTTTGAGCTGTGTAGTATCACTTACAAGCGTTTAACCACTTGAATCGTAGCATATTATGTGTACAGCAATAGACTATTTACTATACCACTAAGCTTGATGACGATTTATGAAACATGCTTTGACTTTATTTCCTCCACTTTCTGTCGTAACAGTTATTTAGGATTGCATTTTTAACATAGCTACCTATAAGCGTGTATACGCAAATTGGAAAATGATAAATTAGAAATATCATTTAAAAAATTTAAGTACCTTTCTGTAGTATAAGCACAGAGGGTAACGTTTCGGTGAAAATATATTATCGAAGAGTCCGACACAACCATGTCCCAATCCTAAATCGTCAGAACATCGTGTAACGTTTATATAAATGAACATGTTTCACAATTTCCGTCCAACACGCGCATTATTTATGGCGACAAATATTGTTCGTTAATGTCCTATTAATTGCGTTCCTACTCAAAATATTACACAAACATGGGCAATGTACGCAAAAATATTACATTTACGAACTGGGGATTGGAATGTTAATCGTATTTTTGTTATGATTAATAATTATTGTATTTTATGTTCATGTTATGTTGCTGCTTTTATTGTAAAATGGGCAGTTAACATTGTTAAGTGATATATTATGCAACGGTTGTGTCGCGGTAATCAGTACCGTGTTCTGTGTGTAGGAGATATATTGATTTTATACGTTTAGGTATAGAGTTTTATTTGAGCTACTGCTTTTGGTATGAAATAGAATGTTAGCGTATAAAGCTAATAATAAAAAAAGCAAAATGGCTTTTTATCACATTATCATTCATAGTATTAAAATATCCAGATGATGTTGTCTTAATTATTTATATCGATATTGTACACAACGTGTGGCTGTGGAATTGCTCTGTCTTCCTCATAACAATATTAGTCACACTTAACACTTACCAACACATTATTGAAACCTACAAAGTTGTGCTAACTAGCTAACTGTAACTACAAAGATTATAAAATCTTTAACAAAACATTAAGATACTAAAAGAAATCTCTGTAACAAAGTCTATTTAGAAGGGTTAGCCGTTTCTTTTAAATTTGTTAAAACATTAACTCGTTTCTTTCATTTAAAAAGAAAAACTAAATTCAATTTACAAAATAACCGAGAACCGGAACGAGTCGAGCATTTTGCAGAGAACGGAAAATAGAACAAAATATCATTCGGTTTGAATTTTATTGATGACTCGAAGTTTTTAATAAGCTGTGGACTACGTAAAAGTGTCTGGTCGAACAATCGATATTGAATTGAACATTCTTACGATGTAGTTTTAAAACACGAATCGTTATATTTATGAATAATAAAGTATTCTGTTCTATAGGATGTAATTAAGAATGGTGCCTATCGTTAAAAATCGGTTAAGTTAACTTTTAGTTGTCAAATTGTCTTACGTATTGTGTGACAATTTGACAACTAAAAGTTAACTTAACCGATTTTTTAACGATTTTAGGGTACGAGAATTGACATGAAGGAATAACCTTATTAAGCAGTAACAAAATATATTTTCGAAAAATACCTTTGCATTTAGGAGATACGACTATTTGAATTGTTAAACAAGCAACGTTTCTTCTCCTCCTAATCATTCTCCAAGGAGTTGTGTATAAATGGTAAAAATTACAATAGTTAGTGATATTACAAGGCTAAAAACTTAGCAGCTTAAGTCTGGGGTAGGAAGCATCTTGGCTGTGCTTAGTCTTCGACGTATTTACGGTTACAAATGAATATCACAATGGTCCCTTGTTCATCTGCCACCTTAAAACGATAAGAAATCTTTACCAAACATCATCCGTAAATAAAATTTGAGCAATGATTTTTCCTTTAACGATTTCTTTATTCAATAGGTTTTCTCCAATAGGACTTCATAAAACCAGAACCCATGAATAACAAGGTTTGAAGAAACATTTTTTCTTCCTACCCATTTCAACATTCGTTGATTTGTAAGAATCAATGTTTTGGTCGAGGGACTCTACACGACCGCTATCGCTGAAGGGTGCAACACAGATCGTATAATCCACACTATTTACTAGCGAATCGAGAAAAGGCGGGCCAGAAACAAATTTCCGTGGGGTCCTAACGACCCCGACCGTCATTTAATCAGACTCAAGTGTTGATGCGATAGCCACAACGAAAGTTTTTCGACGTATCGAAATCTATCATGAAATAACCATCTGTTGTCTCGCTCTAACAATTCAAGCTGGCCGAGTGACGGTATGAATGGGTCGGTCGTCTTAATCTAAAGGCAGGAAATAACCAGTTCCGAGCGGATCTCGGCGGACGAATCTGGATTTTTCCGGATTCAGCCGGTTAACTGATCCTCAGCTCCTGTTAATGCAAAGTAGGGTAAATGTGATGTTTCGTCTAGAAATATCCTCAAGTGTAGCGTTATGTAGTGGAATAATTCTTAATTGTAAAGCTTTGTTGAGTTTGTATTGAGTACCTACTGACCTGCGTTAAGGAAAATGTTAGGTTTTATATAATTCCTTATGACTTCGTACGCTGTCATGTTATGCGAGGTTTTCGGGAAACCATGTACAATTACATAAAAATAAATTAAGGCACACAACAAAACCAAACACTTTAACACGAAATATAACGGCTAACGATGTTGCCAACTTTTTTCCTTGTGTATCAATTTATCTATTTGAGAATTCTTTATGATTACACCAAAATAACAACCTACGAGAAGTGTAAGCTGACAAAGTCAAAGACTACCATGCTAACAGCCAAAAAACGACAAAGAGTTAAATAAAAGTTTTCCACAAATAGTAAAATTATGATTCAAATATAACAATGCTTAAAACTAAAGTTAGGTCTAACTATTAGTACAGATATCAAACAGACCACGACTTCGGCGAGTTTGTTTAATCCACTTTTAGACATATTGAACACGAACACATTATTCAAGCATTGAACAACTAACAACTACTGGGATAATCAACGAAAATTGTATGTAAGTAAAACAGATCTTTTGCTATTTATCAAAGTCTTTTTGTAGGCGCTGGAAGAGCCAAATTTCCCTGAGATGCTGCTGGAGAAGAAAGTTTCTTAGAATAAAAGGAAACTGGCTTCCTAATTCCACGCCGTCTAGTCTACTATTGTATAGGGTTTTATAACATCTATTCTATATTATCAATCGTTGGGTCCAGCAAATTCTTCATTAGTCAACTTTTATGACATCATTTATTTTAGTTATTACAAGTCTGTTATTATCTAGAACCTTGTTATGTTTGGAATATTTAATTTGCAGGCACAATTAGTAGGAACTGTGTTACGCTTGTTAAGGTTGCAGGAAAAAACAGTAGCTTTTGGATACTTGTCACGTGGATATGGGTTAAACCCTTATGCTCGTGGTTGTGAGTTGAGAGATAAAGGAAATTCAAGGAAACGAGATTAACAAGTATTTAATTATGCGTAACACAATTATCCAGTGCACTTAGATGACAAAATGTGTAATTTGGAGGTAGTTAGGGAGACGTAGATTCGATACAGGTCTGGAAGGGTCCCGCTATGGTTATTGCGGAGACCACTTAACTTGAGTTATGGCAGCAGGTCGAGCAGCGACGGAAAGGGCATGAGCGCGCTGCGCGGCTTCTACAACGGCGGGTCCAGCCCCCGCCCGGGGAGCTGTTCAGGAAGGGTGCGGGTGCGGTGGTATTAGGAGAAGAAGGCGTGATCACGCCACATCCTATTGCTTGGAAGTATCAATCAAGATGGTCTTTTGCTGAAGAGGACTCCGTAAAAACCCAGTTCTTAAAAAAGTGTTTCTAAAATCTGTTATAGTCCTAAAAGCTTATGTAAGTAGTCGCAAGGCTTTTATTCGTTCGTTCACCAATTAAATATTTAAATAAGTGCCGAATGAGTTTTAATTAGACGCTGCCGCCGTACGTGCAGTTAGAACTAAGATACAATAAGAGAAATAAAAACTGCAGCTTTTACATAAAACGTTTCAGACTTGCTAAAACATTATGCACTTATGTGAATAATTTAAAATATTTTTTCTTTTTGCCCGTATTGTACCCGGCGGCTGGCTTAAGGACAGCCAGAGTTTTAAGGAAAGGGTATTTTAACAGTTGTAATTTTTAAAGGTTTAGCCTAAAGAGTTAGCCTAAACATACTTAGTTAAAAAAATTAAATTAAATAATTTGGCGGTCACGTGGACTAAGTAATGACTTCATATATTGTTAGTCTTGCTCAGAAGACGATTTTTTTAAAGACAACTCTCGCACTAGTGATTATGCCCTGTGTCGCGGGGACTTTTACAAACCTCAATTTAACGGACACAAAGAACACCCAGACTCAGGACAATAATTTGCAGATCACACAAAGACTTATCCAATAAATTTTCTTTCTTTATCCTGCGTGTGGATCGAACCCGCGATGTCGTGCACTGCACCCGCATATCGCGACTGCCTCGCCACTGGGGAAGTTATAATATGTATCTCATAAAGTATAAAAAAGACATTAACAGTAATGTAAACTATTATTCAAACTAATTAGAACAAAAGGGTCACCGGAGACGTCAAGTAGTTAAAACAGCGATTACAATGAATTAATTGCTTTCATTATACACAACTAGAATACATTTCAAGGTGGATAAATCAATTATGAATGTCAAACAATATTAGTAAATAAAATGAATATATTTAAATGTTTAATTGTACTGGTGTCAGTAATGTCTAAATAGCTTGTTAAATGAGAATGAGAAGAGCGTTAATTTAATGCTGTTCTGCTAGGACCCAGCAGAGGAGACAACAATAAAGTTGTTTGTCTAAGTATGCATATCGTAAGCCTGGATGTTTGAAGAGTCTGTTCAATTATTGATGTTTGGTAAATATCTCGTTATGGTAAACCTTACGGGGCATACTGTATAATATACCTAGGTGTATACCTAGGTATAGTGTTCAGATATATATTTGTATAAAAATATATATCTGAACACTAAAACTAATAATAATATATTAAAAATAACTTTTTGTTATATAAAATGATACATTAGTACAAGTGAGAATGCTCTCAGTGTGTCGTTAGCCCGCTCGTTAGGCCGTATGCAGCGGTCACTGGATTAATCACTCTACTTCATGTTTTTGCTCCGCCATTCACAAGAAACTTGAACCGATTTATTTTGGCACATTGTACGTGACATCAAGCTAACTGAGTGGGGTAACCATTGTTCTATTTATATTATATCATGATAACTAAATGTCATCATCATCATCATAACAGCCCATTAATGTCCCACTGCAGGGACGGGCCTCCTCCCGTGACGGAGGGTACTTGGCCTACTAATACCACGCTGGCCAGACTGATTGGTTTCAAGTTTTCCTTCTTTCTATGTAAAATATTCACAGATAGTCCCTTAGTCTATAACCGACTAATGAGTTAACAATTGGACATATTAATTATTTTATTCGTTAGCTTGATTTTCAAAGCAATAGTCGTAAAACTAAAACAACTGCATTACATAACACCTTTATTGAAAATTTCAGTTTCATATTTTTCATCTTATTTCAAAACGGATAACTCAAGAGGGGGTGGAATATTATGTGGATGAAACATATATTTTATTGCTTAAGATTTGAACTCGCTAATTAATAACAATCTAGTTGATCAGTTTGATTATTTTTCCCTTATTACGTATATACAAAGAAATAAGTATTAGAACAAAGCTAATGGTATCACGCATCAATGTAGAAATAAGATCAGTTTGTTGCCTAATGCTTCGTATATTGTAGTCGAGACAAATTGTCACAACACATGTGAGGCAAGTCACGAGCCCTACTCCCGGTATGGACGTCGAGTTTGACTTGCAACTAGTTTTTTAAAAAAAACGTGAACATTAAGGTATTGTCACTATAAAATATTGATTACGTCATAATTTGACAGCCTTTCCAGGTGAAAAGCTTTAATAGAAAAGGGCTCCCCTTTTTATGCTGGGAAATCCTCATGGTATTCCTCCAGAGGTCCGGCCGGGGAGAAAAGAGTTTTTAATCTTATCGACAATCTAAAGAACTGCTTTTCCACTTTATATTTAAATGACGTTATTGTAAACGTCATTAATGCTATGCTTAAATTACATATAATTTTACCTATAAAGTTTAGGTATAAGTATTATGCTGTTGCTTGAAATGAAATGGCAACTTAAATAAAAGTAGAGCATCTAAATCATTAACCTTAACGCGTTTTCCTGGGTTCATAGGGATTGGGGGAAAAACTTGTGTTATATGAAAGTTGCGCCAACGCGACGATGCGGCCGCACGTGCACTTTATGGACGGGACGAGACGCCCATTTTTTCTTCTAGCTTCATGAATATGGCGACAATGTCTTGAAGTCGCGCTGAATAAGTTGAAAATTCAAATATTAAACTGTGATTTTATCACATTATTCTGTATTTTTATATGTATGTATTTTTATTTAAGTTGTATGGCATTCAGTTAAATTGAAGACTTTCAAAATGTAAATTAACAGTTTGTGGTTGTGTGTTAGGAAAAGGAGGAAATTTTACCAAAACTTTTGACTACAACAGCCAAAGTGATTGGTATGTTCGAAATTTAATAATCCAAATCAAGGAGTATTAGGAACACAAACTTTAGTAGATTAGAGTCGTTACTAAGTTATAAAGATAACCTGAACCAATTAGCTTTACAAAGAACATTAAACAAGTTGTGTAATAAAATCTCTAATCGATTTATTACCTCGTCTATTTGATATGCCAGTAGCAAACAATTCTTAACTTGGTACCAACTCGAATCAAACTTCTCCAAACTTTTCCGACATCTATTTAAAACTTTTTTTTAGAATATACGGCGGTGTACACGTGTTGACGACATCTGATGACACTTTGATGGGTTCCTGAACTCTCTTTTTCAATGCAGTGACAATGGTCAGAAATTCGTCTAACGCAAGAATTATTTTTGTAAATAATATTAATATACCAAATAATAATATTTATAATTTAAATTCTAACTTGGTTTAAAAAATCACGGCAATATCTAATAAATTAATTGTTAAGGCTGCCACTACTTGGGGGTAAGGCAGTAACAATGCACACTAAAGTTAATTGTCATTTGCTGAAAACGCGTGGCTTGACTTCATAAATGTAGCGTTATGATAAGTTTACTATCCGTTGATTTGAGGTCAGTTCTGGAAAATGAGGTAGTTCTGAATTTGGTTGAATTAGCGGCATTTAATTTAAGTATAAGATGATAAGTTCATTTTTACAAACTTTATTTATTTATTTATTTCTTTAGGCTCACAATACACGTTACAAGCAGTGTAAATTATTACATAAATTATGTTAATAGGCTTGGAACATAAATTTTGTGTGCATGGCAAAACAGAAACGTCGTGAATACATATTAAACTATTTTCTTCTCAAGTCTACGAATGTCTACGAATGCTCCCGAATCATTAAATTTAATTTTAATCTTAATTTATGCTTTATATGTATGTTGCAAGCCACATGCTCACACGATTTGTAATTATAGCAGTATTAACAATAACAACAATATTAACATGATCAACAATATCAACAATGGTGAAACATAGTAAGTTAAGATTGAAGGACATCCCTCAATTTACTGCAAAATGATGTTACGTTTAAAAATATGTCCAAATCATTATTTTTCTTGACCAACTCATTATACTGTCTACACATTCTAGTTATAGGATTAAAATAAGATGTATTATTCTTAAATGTGTGCAAGACATATATAATGACTCGGTCAGATCCACGGGCACTAAATTTAATGTTGAAGGTGATTTGAGACAATAGATTAGATGAGTCCATTATTGAGTGAAGTATTTTGTACAAGTATAATAAATCAAAGTATATACGTCGCGTTTCCAATGATTGAACATTGTAAGTTATAATTCTATCTTCATAGTGAAGCCCTGAACGTCCAGGCTGTTGTCGGTAACTTATAAATCTAAGGCACTTCTTCTGGACTCTTTCTATCGTGTTAATATGTACTCTATAATTCGGAGACCAAACTGGACTACCATATTCCAATATGCTTCTGACTAATGCGTAGTAGAGATAAATAATACTACAGTAATTTTTAAATCCCTTAGTTGACCTAATAACAAAACCTAGTAGTTTATTAGCTCTAAAAGAAATGTAATCATAGTGAGCTCTGAAGGACAATCTATCATCAAACAGAATACCCAAATCCCTAGCTACGGAAGATCGCTTCAAGTCTCTGCCATCAATGTTATAGCTATAAACAACCTTGTTACGTTTATTGGTGAAAGATATTACAAAGCACTTGTCTGTATTTAGATTCATTTTGTTAACCCTGCACCATGCGGAGACTGTGTTCAAATCCCTTTGCAAAGCAATACAATCTGACTCTTCAGAGATCAATTTAAATATTTTTAGATCATCCGCGTATAAAAGGCAATTAGAAGACAATTTATGGACTAAATCGTTAATAAATAGGACAAAAAGAAGTGGTCCTAAATGCGATCCTTGGGGCACGCCAGAAGAAACGACTACAGGAGTTGAAATGTAGCCTCCCAATGCCACTAACTGACACCTGTTTAAAAGATAAGAGCATATCCAACGATAAAGACACCCATGAATACCTGACGAGAAGAGTTTATCTCTATCAAACGCCTTTGAAAAATCAGTGTATATGGAATCCACCTGACCACCCACAGCAAAAGCACTACACAAGAATTGCTTATATTCCAAGAGGTTACTAATAGTTGATTTGTTTTTAATGAAGCTATGTTGTTCGACTGCAATTATAGGTTTTAAAAGGTTATAAAGATGGACATATACTAGTGACTCGAAGAGTTTCGCAAAACATGATAAAAGACTTATTGGTCTATAGTTTTCACATCGGGATTTGTCACCAGTTTTGTATATTGGTATAATATGAGCACACTTCCAGCGGGTAGGAAAAAATCCAGATTCAAGCGATTTGTTAAAAATTATACCTAATGGAACCGATAATTCAGCAGCGCATGCTTTTATAAAGAAAGGAGGTAATTGGTCAGGTCCCGGACCTTTACTGCTATCGAGTTGTTTAATTTTCAGCGTGATGTCGTCAACCTTTATGCGCACCTTTGTAAGGCAGCCTAAGATGTCTCCGGTTATATCAGCACCTGTATCATAATGTCTATCAAGATGGAAGTTGGTATTAGAGTCTTGAACAAAAACTGACGCAAAATATTGGGAAACAAGTTCAACAACCGACACTCCATTTGAAGAAAAACGGCCTTCGAAACACATGGTTTGAGGTACTGATACGAGTCCTCTTTTGTTTTTAATGTTTTTAATGTACCTCCAAAAAGATTAGATAACTTCCAATCTATGCAATATTTATTTTGATTACTCATTGTATTCATATCAACCATTGTTGTTATCTACAAGTGCAGTTTTATTAGTATTTGACAGTGTTACACTGTGTTGTGTTCAATAAAAATATGTAAAATTATTATACTAAAAAACGTTTGTTTTCATCAAAGTTACAGTTTCTCCCACAATTACCTAATGAAAGTGTTAATATTCGTTAGCACAATTTCAATAACCTGGATTAAAGGAACTTTTGACTGAAAGCAGGATAATGCCAGATTCAAGTAGAAAAAACAACAACCAAAGTGGATTCATGGACATTAAAGAACCTGCGAGCGTAAATATCGCTGGCACATCCACAGATATGATATGTACAGAAAGTAAGGTAGAATTATCTACCAAGCGTAATAAAAGAGTGCTAAAAATATTTTATCAAAACGTTCGAGGCCTTAGAACAAAGTTAGAAAAGTGGAATAATAAAATTAAAAAACAAGATTATCACCTAATTGCCATAACGGAAACTTTTTTGGATCGCAAAATATATAATGGTGAACTGACTGGACATGATCAAGATTGGACAATACTAAGACGAGATCGTAACTCATGTGGTGGGGGGGTAATGCTTATAGCAAGCCCTGGAATCACCCTGGAACGAAAAACTAATTTTGAAACAGCTACAGGGGAGGAATTGTGGGCTACATTTATTTGGGAGGATATATTAGTGCATGTTTGCGTTGTGTACATTCAGCCTAAAGACAAAAAAGATTCGATAGGAAATTTAATCAATAAAATTAAACAATTTATTAGTGATATAGAAGGACCTCTTCTAATAATTGGTGATTTCAATATGGAGAGCACTAGAAAGGAAAACAAGAGTTGTTTTGACGATTTTATGGAAACAAATAATTTACAGCAAATAAATGGATTTAAAAATGTATATGGTAAAATGTTGGATCTGTGTATAGATAAGACAGATAATGTGTTTTTTAGATCTTCTGTTTCACTAGCTATAGGCCTAGTGCCTCAAGATCACCATCATCCACCTCTGTTTATTACTTTAGAAAGACACTCTGAGGCAGTCGTACAATTGGGAACAACATTCATTGGAAACAGGACAGTGCAAGATTCAACTAAAAACATTAAAAACCCTGCAAGTGCAAAGAGCGCTAGCACATCCACAAATACGAGTGATACAAAAAATAGTGTAGAATTATCCACTAGTGACTGTAATAAAAATAAGCTAAATATATTGTATCAAAACATTAGAAAGCTGAAACTATATTTAAAAGAGTGGAATAATAATATAGAAAAACAAGATTGTAACCTTATTGCAATTATTGAACCTGATAAGGGTCATGAAATAAGTGATACTTCACTGGTATCTAAAGGTTGGACTATGCTAAGACGTGACACCGAATCGTATGATCATAATGTAATGCTTATAGGACGACCAGGTATTTATTTATTTATTTATTATGGGTCTCCAACAAAGGCAATACATACATCAGAAATCAATTTTAAAATTACAGAAACATGGCGTGTATTCCTTCAATTACAGGAAACCACAGCATGCGAATATAAAAAACAAACTAAAATAATGACAAACTAAAATAAAAACAAATATTGGCAATATAAAAATTAAAAAAATTAAATTAAAATTTGAAATCTACATGAAAACTTTAAATTAAATCCTTTAAATAATGATAACACAACAACAACACCAATTAAAAATAATATTATAATATCCTATTAACAATTAATTTTGAATAATTTGAAAATAAGAAAGAAAAACAAACTAATAAAAAATATATATACAAAAATATATTTACAATTGTGTCTGAGAGATTATATTAATATCACCCTCAAACGAAGAAAAGAATTTGAAACGCCAAATGGAAGTAATTTGTGGGCTAAAGTTACTTGGGAAGGAATATTTATGTATGTTTGCCTTGTATACATTCGGTCTTCTGGCCCCCCTCGCTATGACTCAAGTAAACAAATACTTACAACTTTACTCAATAATTTGGAAACATTTTTTAATGATAAAGAAGCACCTCTTCTTATAATCGGTGATTTTCATTTAGAGGACAGTGTACAGGGATATAAGGAAATGTTTGACAAGTTTATGGTAAATTATAATTTAAAGCAAATAAATGAATTTAAAAATGTTTTTGGTACAAAGTTGGATCTGTGTATAGAAAAAAAGGACAATATGCTGTTTAGGTCATCTGTATCACTAGCTGTAGGCTTGGTACCCCCGTATGACAAACATCCACCTCTGCTTATTACCTTAGAAAAACTCTAAGTAAAGTTATCAACTTAATATGAATTGTCAAATCACTATAATATTAAATTATATTCAATTTATTAAAATAAACGAATTTTCTTTTCTTTCTTAAATGCTGTGGGTTGTCAATGGTTCAATTTGGTTGTTTTTTTTGTATTTGAAATTACCAGAAAATGCTCTACTAGTTAAAATTATCTAAATTCAAATAAGTTGTCAAAGCTTCAAAATTAAACAAAAGAGGTTCGAAAAGTACAGCTATTTCATTTTTATCAAGTTACAGCCATCCTTGTTGTGACGGAGTAAGAATACAATATGTCACCACCCCATCTCATCCCATGGGTGTTGTAAAAACTGACTAAGGGAATAACCGTAACTACTATCCTTACGAAATAAAAAGAAGGAAAACTTGAAGGAAAAGTTCCGTCTGGCCAGCGTGGTATTAGTAGGTCAAGTAACCCTCCGTCACGGGAGGAGGCCCGTCCCTGCAGTGGGACATTAATGGGCTATTATAATTATGATAACAACCATGAAAAAAATGAAAATGAAAATGAAAGTATTTATTCTGTTTGCTTAAAAACAATTACAATATTTAATACTTCTGCCAAACTGCATAGCAGTTTGTGGGCAGACGTAGCTCCCATATTACATTAATTAATTTAATTCTATATTACACTTTCATTTTATCACTAAAAATTAATACAATAATAAAAAAAAAAAAAAAATCATAGATAACATTGATAATTACAATAATCAGAATAGTATTATAATTTATTAAATTTTGATTAAGTTTATTGAATTACAACAACACAATAATAATTACATTTCTTATAGCTGCATATTTTCATAGATTTCATTAAGTAAAAGTTTTGATATTTTATTTTTAAATGTCTGTTTAGAAACACAATTATCCTCAATATCCCCTGGTAAACCGTTAAATATACTAGGAACTAAACATTTGTTGCATCTTTGTCCATAGTAGTTATTATGAGGAGGCACCTCAAACGTCTTACAATGTTTTGCCTCTCGAGGCCTTAGTTGTTCTGCTCTTATTTTATATTGTTGTTGGCCGTAATGATCTAATGCCACTAATAACGCCTGCCATGGGTTGGTATGCGTCCAATCTTTCAATAATTCGGACATAATCGTATCGTTGCATCGTAAGGGGCCTTTTTAAACCTACGTCTATGGTAGGATTAAGTGTCCTAAAATAGTAGCGTAAATTAAGACAAAATTAACCAGTTTCAAATATTTTTTTCTAAATTATCTATTTTTTTATTCTTTGAGATTGTAAATGCTGTCACCGATTTCAAAAGGATGTTATTATCATTAATAGATAAGACCTAATCTTAGCATTTTATGGATTCTCAATGCGGGTGCCGGGTTCCTCTCGTGATAGAAGACGGTATACTTGCATAACAGCATCTAGGGCATACGACCTAGATGTAAGTATAAGTCTAATGTCTTTATTACATCTTGATCGATCAACTGCTACCCTCTGTTGTCTTGATTCAGTTCTGCCAAAGAACCTTTTTTACCATAACACGCTGAACTGTACTTGTAGGTAAATGTAAAAATATTTTCTTGGAAATATACTTTCTTCAGTAATATTTCTCTTTAGTACCGAATCAAACCATCATAAAATATAACATATAACAAATACTTGGAATTTGTATAAGATAATGTAACAAGCTTCTGCGAAGCAGAGGCGGCGTAAGGCGTGGGCGACGTGGGCCATCGCCTACGGCCTCGCGGTACAAGGGGCCTCGCGCCTCAAACATTTTTAAAGCGAGAATAAAATAAAAAACTATATAAATCAATTTTGTTGTGAAACATGTTTTTTTAGTCTGGCAACATTTGCCGCCGCTCAGAGTGCGGGGAATCCCCGGTTTTATTTGTTTACTTTCTTACTATGAAAGTCAACCAATCAAATCAAAGTACGCAACGCAGTCGCTAGGCGCATAACAATAGAAACGTATAATTGTGTTATTCAATATTGTTTATTTTTATGACTGCACGTACCTATTTTGATAAGAATAGTGTGTTCAATGTTTTAATAATATTTAGTGAATAAATAGATAGTGTTTAGGTATATTGATTGCTCCTGTAAACTGACCCAAAATTTTAAAACAGTGACACACCGGTACCTCTTCTAGTCTATTTTACATAAGGTAAGAAATATTTAATTGGTAATAAGTATATAACGCAGTAATTACTTGTATATAAAATACGCTTTATAATATTTTTTGAAGGAAACCAAAAAAGCTTTAAGGGTAAAAAACGTATCGACTTTTTAAGTTTTTAAAACTAGCAGGTAGTAAGAGCTATCTAAAGACTACTACACACAGTGCCGGTGGCAGGGCCGCCGGGTAAGCCGCCGGGCACCCGGCGGCATATAAAGCCGCCGGCACTACCGGTTACTACTGTTAGATATCATAGCCGCTCGGCATGAACCCGGCGGCATTGCCGCCGGCATGTGTGTAGTCTTTAGTAACCGGTAGTGCCAACAGCTTTGTATGCCGCCGGGTACACGGCGGCTTACCCAGCGGCCCTGCCGCCGGCACTGTGTGTAGGAGCACTTAAAGATTTTTATTTGAAAACTAATTTAAATTTAGGTTTTACAATATTATGTAGATAAAACTGAAAAAAATGGTAACTATTGCTTTCATTTACTGTTTATAGATACGACGTTATCGACATGTCCCGCAGAGATAGAGATATTAGAAGAAAATGGGAGTCTGGATCAGCAAAAAGAAAAAGAAAAGCTGAAAGAACTGCAACCGACCAGGTTTTGAGTTTAAATATGATGAAGTTCTTCAACCAAACTGCATCTGGTAGTACAGAACCTTCTGCATCGATAGCTTCGACTTCTACACAACAAACGTCCGAGATACCGTTGGTAGATAACGTCAGTTAGACGTAGAGCTTGGATCATCTTCTAGCCAATCAAAATTTGACGCTGAAACTCTTGTGCTGTCATCAAGCAGTCAAGAAGAACAGATTGACATATATTCTCCAATTCGCAGCGACGACACCAGCGCCATAGTTCAGCAAGTACTTGGTAATTCGGATCCGGGATTGTGGACGTTTCCCATAACGGATACACAGCGTCGTGACATAGTTCAAAGCGGCCCCACACAGCAATTAAATAGCGGTGTTGAATATTACCCCAAAGGTGATGATAACAGACACTTTTCCAATTTCTATTTCTCGAGAAAACTAAATAATGGTGAAACTCAACATCGTCGCTGGTTAGTTTATTCCATTTCCCAAAATAAAGTTTACTGTTTTCCATGCAGACTATTTAGCAATTCACAAACTCAGGTGGTGCAAGCAGGGTGTTATGACTGGAAACATTTAAGTAGCATTTTACATAGACATGAGAATACCAAAGAACATAATAATATGGCACATATGTTCCAATGGTTAACTTTAGAGAAAGGAATAAATCAAGGCAAAACAATAGACCAAGAAAACGAAAGGCTAATACGTGAATCACAAAAACATTGGCACAATTTGTTAGAGAGAATAATTGACATAATAAATTTTTTGGCCTCTCATAATCTTGCATTTAGAGGTCACAGAGAATCTCTCAAGACAGGTGATGGTATTAAGAATTCCGGTAATTTCATAGATTTATTTAATCTGATATCAAAATTTGATCCTACTTTACGTGAACACATGAAACGCATTAGTGACAAACAACTTTCACACCATTATTTAAGTCACGATATTCAAAATGAATTGATCATATTGATGTCAAAAACAGTTGTCAATGAAATTATTCGAAAGGTTAAAGAAGCAAAGTATTACTCTTTTTTGCTCGATTGCACTAGAGATTGTAGTAGAGTTGAACAAATGTCGGTTATCTTAAGATTTTGTGATACGTCAACAGGTACAATAGTCGAACATTTTATGGGATTTCTAGCTGTTACTCAGACAACTAGAGAATATTTAGCCAATGCTATACTGGAACACCTAGAAAAATATAACTTAAATATTCAAGACTGCCGTGGCCAGGGATACGACAATGGTGCAAATATGGTAGGTGTAAATAGTGGAGTTAAAACTCGAATATTAAATATTAACCCTAGGGCATATTTCACACCTAGTGGCTGTCATAGTTGGAATCTACTGTTGGTAGACGCAGCGAACTCATCTATGGCAGCAAAAACTTTTTTTGGTTTCATACAAAAAATTTATTTGCTATTTTCAAGTTCAAGCAAGCGCTGGGATTTTATAAAAGGCAAATTAAAACTTACTATAAAACCTTTATCAGACACAAGATGGGAAAGTAGAGTCGAAGCAGTAAAGGCCGTATTATTGCAATTCGACGAAGTGATTGAATGCATCGAAAACTTAAAAAATGTAACGGACCAATCAGACACTCTCAGTGATTGCGATTCAATACTAAAAGAAATGTTAAGTTTAGAATTTATCGTATCTTTACATGTGTGGTATGAGATATTATCGCGTGTTAATATAATAAGTAAATTATGGCAATCGGTACAAATTCATTTAAGCATTGCTCTTGAACATTTACACACATTTTGTGAATGGATAAAAGAATATCGGGAAACTGGATTTGAGAAAACCCTGTCTGATGTTCGGAAATTTACTGAGCGAAGCTGTTATGACCTGCCAAACGAGTTCAGGAATAAAAGAGTAGCCAAAAAGAAAAGGATGTTCGATTATGAAAGCAGCGATCAACCTATACAGTCTCCCAAAATTCGGTTTCAAACAGATTTTTTTTACGCCATGATTAATTCTATAATAACCAATATGGAATTAAGATTTACGTCATTAAATCAACATTTTGAAGATTTTGGTTTTCTCTATGATTTAAGCGCGCTAAAAAATATGCCACAGGAGCAAATATTAAAACACTGTAACGATTTACATAAACCCAACCATTTGAATTATATGAAGAATTAAATACAATGATCCCGAATTTACCCAACTTCATTAAAGACGTGAAGCAGCTGCTGTCATACATAACAGAAAATAGCTTGAAAGAAATTTACCCAAATATTTACATTGTCATCCGAATTTTATTAACAATTCCGGTAAGTACAGCCTCTGCTGAAAGAAGTTTTTCAAAATTAAAATTAATAAAAAATTATTTGAGAAACACAATGAGCCAAGAAAGACTTTCAGCTTTGGCTGTTTTATCAATTGAATCAGATTTGGCATGTAGGCTGAATTACGATACCATAATTAAGGAATTTAGTAACGTTAAAAGCAGGAAATTTCTGTTCCTTTAATAAAGAAATCTAATGATTTCTAAGTATACACTTTAAGAAATGTCTCCACCTTTATCTTAAAGATTTGTAATTTTTCATTAATACTTATTTAATCTAATTTGTATTTTTATGAATAAAAACTTGGCAGTGTTAATTGTTTTGTTTGTTTTTATTATTTTATAAAATCCGTGTTCAGGTCGCCATAGAACAGGGCCTCGCGAAATCTGTCTTGCCCACATCAAATTTAGGTCTTGCCCCGCCACTGCTGCGAAGTGAAGTATAAAGAAAATCTTCCATAATTCAGTTAACTCGAAATCCAATTTAAAAGAAATATTATCACATTATAACTGAATAGAGATAAATATGATGAACTAACGCCATTAATGTAAGAGATAGCGTTAATAATGCCTCATTATTAGACCATAAAGCTTGATTGAAGACGTCATCCAAACTAAAGATTATAATGGACGCGCTAATGATAACGACAGAGTACACATCAACGTCTCAGAACTATGTGTAAGCAATATTGTAGATAATGTATCAAATGATAATAATATTAATAAAGAATTGATTAATTAACTTCATTAATGAAGAGCCTACGTTATACTTAATAATAATCTTCTCGTTTTAGATAAAAATAATGAATGTTAATGGAATAACTTATTCTAATATTATGAGATTAGTTAGATGTGGGTAGCACTAGTAATAATCATCATTTTGAATTATTTTTTGTCATTAAGGCAAGACGAGCGAGCATATCACCTGATCGTAAGTGGTACCCGTAGTTCATAGATGTCAGTTATGCCAGAATACAGACAAGGTGTTCCCTACAAAAGGAGGTTAATCTCACTATCATATAATATCATTAGCTTTTGTACCTTCAGGAGTTTTCATTATAACCTCAATTAACCTTAGTTAAATTTGCATTTTTATTAGGTCTTATAAATTAACATAAAAAAGCTTATGCTTACATACACAGATTTTATTATTCATACATAAAGATACCAAGTTAAGTAATTTCCCAAACAATATACTTAGTTTTAATTTATCAAGTCCGATTTTTTGCAATAATAAATCAAGTAGAGCTGGTCTTAATCTATTTCTTTATTTGCTACAAAACGTTATAAAAGTATTGAGGGTTTATCGAAGCATTTGTTTTTGTACAGCATCAATATATCAATTGGGAGATAAATAACGCCCATTCGATGTCCGTTCAACAGCAAAAACTGAACGACAGCCGGATAATAACTCGACCTGGCCATACATCTGCTTTGACGTATTGTTTACATACTTCTAGCCATGTCCCCTACTACCATACATCACGACTAACTATTTTTATGTTAAATATTGTAATAAAAAACACTGTAAGCAGTGAACAGACGTCCACAGCTAAACAGAGGCCTTTTCCAAATATTTTCACTTTAAAGAACTAAGAATAAACGATATAAATCGTTTGCCAAGACACATCAGCTACCCATCAGGTGACGGAGTTTAACATTAATACAAATCAGATCAGCTAGCTCTCTTATCCTGAGCTTGTCATAATAGTTGATAAATATAATCCTACACAAAAAAAAACAATCATGAAATTATTTGATTCTTTTTTCTAAGAGTATATTTCTCCTACATGAGCCTGCTATGTCCTATAGGACTGGCAAGGTATTTTGATAAAATATAATATATTCAACACTACCAAAAAAATAAAACGACTTTTATCTTACATGCAGACCTAAGAATGTTAACAACATCAACCATGGTAAATACTAAGACAATACGACGCAAAAGACGAGTATTAAACAAAGGATGGTGTTCATACGTCTAGACGCACCCACACACGCGTCGCACACGATTTATTGCTAATGGACAGAGTCCATTACAAAAATAGTGAAGTAAACTGTCCCGGGCTTTCCGGGAACAATCCTGGGAGGAAGTCCACCATCGCGTGTGTCTGCCACGCTAGCTTAATGGCCGCCACAATTGGGTTAAACTGCTTCATCTACTTCATGTTTGTGTTCAAATTCGTCTAGTGAGGAATAAAATTGGACTGTTGAGTGGGTGGGCATTAAGTGAAGATGGGTATGTTTCCGCATTGCGTACAAAATTATGCTCCTTTGTGTAAGACATTTACTAATGTACGGTACTTTCGGTTGTTTCTCTTATTAAAGCTTATTGTTTATTTGTATTTGCCAGCCAGTTATTGTCAGAAATATATGAACTTATTTTTTACTTCTTCAAAATTGTAAAATAAACGAGAACCTTCTATGAGAATGTTTATATTCTAGCATAATCGTAAATTGATTTATAATATTATTTCTTCAATGTAAATTTCAGAGCTTTAGTTCTTTTTTGTTAATAATGATAATCACAAATCTAACATTTTCCAATATTTCATGGATCTAAAGCTTAGGTACATATTATATTTCCGAGATAACGGGGTCGTGCAAAACTTATTTAACATAAATAATTTAGTTTAGAAAGTCAAACGTTCACTTTCCAAATTTAGTCTAACATCTACCTACTTAGTTTGTACGCAGCTTCGAATCCCAGGTTGATGCGCTGCAATGTTTGTACTGAATCTGTAGATTATTTACATCCGGTTAATTTCTATTAGTATTGTGTTTGTAAGTAAACGCAACACAGGGCATGATTCCTATGGGAAAAACCCTTCTAGTGGTAGAAAGTTTAGCACGCTCTATAAACTGTAGGTCCTAATATTGTACATGATAGCATTATGTTTACAATAAACACATCATATTACTTAAAGGAAGTAGCTTTAGATGTGCAGTCATTGAAATTACCTATTTCTGTTATAAATATGGAATTAGTCATTTAAATGTCGTTGTTATTAAACTATTTTTAGGAGATTTCCACAGAAGTCAAATTAAGACCTTTTATGCAATAATTTATTATAGCATACAGTAAATATATGCAGACAAAAAAAGATATTTAAGAGTTGCTAAAAATCTTTTATATGAAAAAGGTTTGCAAAATACTAATTACCTACTAAAAGCCATTCTTTTAATGAACATGACAAGCAATATCCCGCATATAATATACTCGTAGCAATACATAAAACAGTAGTATATTCACGGGCGCGCCCTCTAAACGAGTTTCCGTCGAGCCAGTCATAACTCAACACCCTTTCACGATAATTTAATCCTCCGGTAATTCGTGCCCTTTTGTCAGATATTCTCGCGTACACCATCCGGATATCGAGGAACTTCAACTATAGAAGTGGCTTTGAACTAGAAATTATTAGATATTAATGGATAAACTAACAGCAGCATATCAGTTTTATATGTGAGATTAAAGTCCAACTTATTTTTGAACTCTTTAATAACCATGTCAAACAAAGTCATTAAAATATTTATGTTTTCCTCCTTTTTATAATCCTTTTAGCCCAGTCAAAATAGACTAAATTAAGATTCAAGTTTGCATTAATTCCCAACAAGCTGGATTTTTGTGCAGGGCTTGAATACGTCATTAAAAATGATATGTCAAAAGTCCCCATCGATCCCACTTGTGCGTTGTTTTTTATTCGAGGTCAAAGGTCACAAATTTGCGTTTTTTGCGTATATCTCTGAAACAACGAGAGCTATCTAAAAATGGTTCAGACAAAGTTTGTAGATCATAAAATTATCTACATAAAATATCCCAACATTTTTCTCCTACAAGGCATCGCTTTTGAGATATCGTGACTTTAGAGCGCAGAAAAGTCGTACTTTCGACTATATGCACACACTCCCTTTTTCCCGCGATTTCGCTCGCGTTTATAAGTATTATTAAAAATAAGGCTTATTTCATTATATAGTAGCAATATGCATGCTTGGTCTCAGCCTAATCGGTTTGAAATTGACAAAGTTACGTACAAACTTTCAACCCCTATCTTACCCCTTTAGGGGTAAAATTTATCAAAATCCTTTCTTAACGGATGCCTACGTTATATCATCTACCTGCATGCCAAAATTTAGCCAGATATGTCCAGTGGTTTGGGCTGCGCATTGATAGATAACTATATATGTGTATTTTTAATAATACTTATAAACGCGAGCGAAATCGCGGGAAAAAGCTAGTGTGTGCATGTAGTCGAAAATACGACTTTCCTACGCTCTAAAGTCACGATATCTCGAAAGCGATGCCTTGTAGGAGAAAAGTGTTGAGATATTTTTTGTAGATAATTTTATGGTCTACAAACTTTGTCTGAACCATTTTTCAATAGCTCTCGTTGTTTCAGAGATATACGCAAAAAACGCAAATTTGTGACCTTTGACCTCGAATAAAAAACAACGCACAAGCGGGATCGATGGGGACTTTTGACATATTATTTGTAATGACGTATTCAATGCCTCCACAAAAATCCAGCTTGTTGGGAATTAATGCAAACTGAATATCTATTTTGACTGGACTATTTTCTACAGTAGGATATGTTTCAAATAACTTCCCATTTTATTTAAATGAACTTATTTGTGGTTTATCTTCTTGTTTTTAAACTATTTAAGCTCTGAGTTAAGTTCTCGGATGCTGCGGATATCTGTGAACTGAACTTTAATAGTAAACCTAATTAAGTGCGTCGCAAAAAAATGCCCAAAACATGTCGGTTCCTTGAAAGCAAGCATCCTTTGACTATACAAATATTTAACTCATCCTTATTTCTATAAAATCAACTGTCTGTCTGGTTGCCATTTATTTTCAAAACAAAATACATTTTATACAAGTTAGTTGTTTCAGCTCAGCCTTTGCCAAGATTCTATCCTATTTCTACCTGGGTTCCATCCCTTAGCGTTCCTACGTACTTATAGTTTTATTATTCTTACAAATTAATTCAATTGTTTTATAAGTTTGTATATTTTAAAAGTAGTAGTTATTTTGCCGTGTGGTGTCGGCAGAGTTAGAATGTCACCACCCCATATCGTCCCGTGGGTGTCGTAAGAGGCGACTAAGGGATTGGGAAAAGTATTGACCAACAGTACTTTCTCTCGGGTATACTGTTACATCTGTCTACATCTTTCGCCGGTCGTAATGGTCTCCATTCCACTGGGTTCAGAAGGGCGTGGACGAGTATGTGCACCTGTGTCATTGCGCATGCACTTGTGCACGGTAATATATCCTGCGTAGTTGACCGCTTCCGTATAAAGGACTCTGATTTCAACTTAGTCTCACGGCGATGGGAGGAGGTAGAGAGGTTTGGCGTGATGCTCGTTAGGCTTTGTCTGACTCCTGCACGTGGGCGGCTCTGGGGGTGTAGTATACACCGTGGTCGCTTCTGCTCTGCATCGGGGTGACAGAGGGGATTCGGCAGCACCTAGGGTGACAAAGCAGCCTTATTTAGGGAGGCACTGCTTTCCTCGCTCAGCCGGGGAGGGGGCTAGAAAAGGTGCCCCAAAAAAATGCTCACTCCAACAAAGTAGGAAGGTAGCAACCGCGGCTGCCTCCGCATCTCAAATTCGCGGTCGACGTCTCAAAGAAAATAAAAATAAAACATCGATTTTAACGTTTGGCGCGTGGAATGTGCGTACACTTCTTGACCGTCAGGGTAATGCTTGTCCTGAGCGAAAGACTGCCATTGTAGCTCGAGAACTTCGTCGTTATAATATAGATGTGGCTGCCCTCAGCGAAACACATCTTCCCGATGAAGGAGAGTTAGTAGAATGCGGTGGCGGGTACACTTTTTTCTGGAAAGGACTCCCTTACTCAGAGCCGCGAAGGTCAGGTGTGGGCTTTGCTATCAAGAATAGCCTTGTAAATCAACTACAAGAGTACCCTGTACATATTTCCGACCGCATTACCACATTACGCCTTCATTTGGAATATGACAACTTCCTTAATATCATCAGTGTCTATGCCCCTACACTAGACAAATCTGATGAAATTAAAGACAAATTCTACGAGGAATTGATGCAGTGCATAAGTCGCATCCATGCAAGAGAACAGATCCTGGTCTTGGGTGACTTTAACGCCAGAGTAGGACGAGATAACGAAGCCTGGCCTAAAGTCCTGGGCAGACATGGTATAGGTAAAATGAACAGCAACGGGCAATTATTGCTTAGTTTTTGCGCACAATTGGGTCTTGCAATTACGAACACCATGTTCAGGCTACCTGCTAAGTACAAAACTACATGGATGCACCCTAGATCAAAGCACTGGCACCTTATTGACTACGCTATCGTACGTCAAAAGGATCTTTCCCAAGTCCAAGTCACGCGAGTCATGCGTGGCGCTCACTGTTGGACTGATCATCGGCTTGTTGTCACTAAGTTGCGTGTTCATCTTCGACGTCGTAGCAGGTCGCAAGGTTTAAAACCGAATCACCTGAACCTTGCACAACTGCAAGACAAGAATACGAGGGCGAAATATACCGAATCTCTGAGCACTGCTTTGCTGCCTCTCGACGTTAAGTCTGGTGGGATCTGCACTGTCTGGGAGTCCGTATCTGCTCACATTATCGACTCCGCCTCTTCCACTTTGAGTCGTACAGTCCGAAAACATAAGGACTGGTTTGATGTGAATGATAGGATACTTACTGAAGCTATAGACAAACACCGGCAGCTACTGAAGCAGCATAGCAGATCGCCTAGAGGTATAAGGGACACGGAAATAATACACCGTAGTGACTATGAGCTGCGTAAACTCACACGGAAAGCTAAACAAACATGGTGGGAGGAGAGAGCTCGTCGGATGCAGTGGCTTGTGGACACCAACCAGCTCGGTGAATTTTATGCCGAGGTACGAAACCTACTCGGTACATCATCCATGCCAGTAGTTCCGGTGAGGACAATCGACGGTGCAGGGATCTTGAAAGGCAGGGAGGAAGTACTTGAGCGATGGGCGGAGCATTTCAATAAGTTACTTAACGTGGATAATACTGTTGACTTGGACCACGTTCACTCCTTACCTCAACAATCACTCTGCTTCGAGCTTGACGAGCCTCTCGCATTTGACGAGGTTATTCTAGCTGTTAATCAACAAAAAAACAATCGCGCGGTTGGTGTTGACTCAATACCCGGGGAGTTACTGAAGTGCGGCGGTGAGGTGCTACTCTCGACGTTGTGGAAACTTTTTGCTCTTATGTGGGATCAGGAACAAATCCCGGAAACCTTTAAAATATCTATTATTCGGGCCTTGTATAAGGGCAAGGGTGACCGATCTGATTGTGGCTCTTACCGCGGCATCTCTCTACTTTCAGTTCCTGGAAAGGTCTTCGCCAGAGTTCTCTTAAACCGCCTTAGAAAACTATCAGAAAAGATTCTGCCGGAATCCCAGTTCGGCTTCCGACCTGACCGTGGCACATGTGAGGCAATTTTCTCATTGCGTCAATTACAAGAAAAAAGCAGAGAACAGAGCCGTAATATGTATCTCTGTTTTGTAGACCTTGAAAAAGCATTCGATAGTGTACCGCGAGAGGCCCTCTGGATAGTGTTGCGGAAACTTGGGTGCACGGAGAAGTTTGTAAAACTTCTAAGGCTCCTGCATGATGACATGCAAAGCTGCGTCACGGTTAATTCGGATCGGTCAGAGTTCTTCCCCATCTCCTGTGGAGTGAAACAGGGATGTGTTCTCGCCCCTACACTGTTCGCGTTATACTTTGCAGTCGTAGTCCAGGAAGTTTTACAGACAACTCCTCAAGGAATCCGAATTCGATTCCGAAACGATGGCAGTCTTTTCAACTTATCAAGACTCAAGGCTCGTACAAAAGTGTCTTACGCACTGATTACAGACATTATCTATGCAGATGATCTTTGCTTCGTTGCCGATTCTCCAGATGGTCTGCAACAACTTATGAACACCCTCCAAAAATCCTGCCGTAAATTTGGCCTGAAAATAAATGTCACTAAGACGGAGGTAATGGCCTTAGATATTCACGGTCAAGAGACAATAGCCATTAAAGTCGGTGATCATATACTTAAGCAGGTCAACGCATTCCGATACCTGGGGAGTACTATATCGTCAAAATGTGACCTTGATGCTGAAATTAACGGTCGGATCGGAGCCGCAGCTGCAGTATTTGGAAAGCTGGATCGAAAGATTTTTGGCTCTTGTTCGAGGTTGAATAAGATAAAGAGATGAGATTAAACAAAGGTATAAAAGATATTAAAAGTATATTTCAGAACACGATCTAATTTTAAGATAAAATGGGATGAATATGAATCGCGCACGGTACGACGTCGAAATACATACTAATTAACATATTATAATTATGATACTATAATGACTCGTCACAAGCTCGGTGTCGCAATAGTGCTGACACCGCAAGTCCTACTTTATAGTACGGTGATTGACCCGTACATGCTCCCGGGGGAGGAAAAAAAACAGGGTTAGTAAAATTCGTTAAAAATGAGATTGATGGGTAATATGATTAATCTAACAAGATGAGCACAATATTATTCTTAAATAGTAAATGGGATTTATAGGTTAGTACCGAAATGAATAACATTTTAAGATATACTTAAGTATAGGTAAAACTTATAGTAAATATAGTCTACACAGATTCACTACAGTTTAAATCTGGTAAGGAAAACACGCGAAAAATAGGCGACGAAGCCTTATCACTCTTGTGAATATAATCACTTGACTTGGTTATATTAGGATTACACTCACTAACACGATCACTTTTTCTAGCTAAAGATTGCCTTTTTTCCCTAAACTCACTACACTGATTCACAACACTACGCGATGCTGTCTTAAGGGATGGTATGTTCGACTGAGGGAGGTCCGTCATTGCCACTTCCACTCCTGTCGTCGCAGGGCTATGACGTGATCTCGTCCTTCGCCATCTCTTCCATAGGTAAATAGCTACTATTATAAGAATTACAAATACCATGATGTAAATTGTGACATAGTGATGCACATTGTGGTATGAAATTTTATTATTTAAGGGTTCGCTCTTTTTCATTATCTCGATGTTTTCTTTTATTTCTTGTAATTGACGAAAGTTCTGGTTATCATCGGGATCATTCTCATAGGGAGTTTCAGGAAATGAAATATTTACAATGTGATTAATAGGAGATATTTCCGGAGCAGTTATTTTAAATGAAGTTCTAATTTTACTAGTCATTTCTTTGTACGAATATACAAGAAAATCGTTTGTTTTTACTACACAATCTTCCCCAACGCGCAAAAGTCCACTGCCCTCTAACTTTACAGCGGTAACTTCACTTTCACATAAAAGCTTTACGTTGCATTCATTACAACAAAAGTAATAATATTTGTTTTCGGCGGTCAACCTTTTCCAGATATCCTTACAAGATGTTCCATAAGTTTTGCATATATTTGTGTCCGGGATGGTTTCGCACAAGTTATGGTCATGTTTTAATGCGTAAATTGGCGATTTTACATGACACAGAATCGTCAATGAGTCCTTTCGTATACATTCCTGTATCTCGGTCATTGTTATACGTAAGTAAGAGTCCTTTTTAATATTAAGTGCTATAAACTGAGACACTGGGTTGACGCTAATCATCTTTCCTTTGATTACTCGTGGGATTGGTATCAGATTGAATATCTCATAAAGGTCTCTTTCCATTAATGGGATCCGAATTTCTATAATTAAATATTTAGTAGAATATTTTAGCCTTTACATTTAACAAGCTAAACAGGTCTGTAAGATGAAAATTGTCGACAGGTATGGCCAAATCGTTCGGTATTTGAGCTGATATTAAGTTTAATTCGGTCCTCAACTGTCTTGGTGAAATTAAATGAAAATCTAATTTTCCATTATATATATCGGTCACAGTATCCAAGATATAATCTTGTATTCTACGTAGATTATTTATGAGATTATTGGCTGTTAAAGCAGAGGTCAAAAAATCGGTTATATATGAAATATTATGTACTTGCTGATAGAGGTTTTGATACGACTCCTTTAAATTATTTAGTTTTTGATTTACTAGCTTGTGATGTTTGCTTATGGTATTTTCCATCCTTTTTATGATATTATATTCGGCTTCAACGACTGATGTTTGGTTCTTCCATAGATTGAATAAATGACTCTCATTATCTCTTAAAATATCAATATCTTGTTCATACTTTTCGGCAAATCGTTGATCTAGTACTCCGAATAAGCTGTTTGCCAGATATCCCACTCCGTCTATTAAGCCGCGACGCTCCCGGTGTCGATTTATGTCTCCGGTTACTAATGAGTCATTCATTGTAATTATATTATTATAATGATTTATTTCTTCGAACTCGTGCCCGAGTTGTAACATGATGCCGTCGCACGGTGTGTGGTCTTGTATTGCGGCACATATGTTACTAAGATATTTTATGTATTTATTAAGTGCAGAAATGCCTTCTATGTACGGGTATGTGTCATAATAAACTATTAAGCGCCAGTCGTCTCTAATAAGATGCATGTTTGAGATTTTATCAAAATATATACTATTATTTTTTAATGGAGTTGAACTGAATGTAGCATGAGATGAGCTTATAATTGATAAGAAGAACAAGGTTAGAGATAAAACCACTGCAGACAAAGGCATCTTTTTAGCCATGATTGGTTTTTTCTGCACCTTCTTGTGTTCGTAAGATTCTTCTTTGTTAATAGGTAATAATGCTAGCTTAACTACAGGTCGTTTTACAAAACCGTTCTTGGTTTTAAGAGTGACGACGCGCACTTGACCGTCACTTCCTGGGTGACGTTCTACTACACGACCTAAGGCCCACTTTCCTGGTGGCAGGTTTTCGTCCCTTATGATGACAATGTCGTTAAGGTTAAGATTAGGTTGAAGATGTTTCCATTTTGCTCTAGTACATAACTGAGAAAGATATTCATTTTTCCACTTTGCCCAAATGTCTTGGTAAATTTTTTGTGTTAAATACCAACGAGTTCTAAGATCATGTTCAGTCTCATAGATTGTAAGATTAGGTCCGCTGGCCAAGAAGTGAGATGGAGTTAAAAAGTCAATATCATCAGGATCTTCAGTCAATGGGCACAGCGGTCTTGAATTTAGGCAAGCTTCGAGCTGAGATAAAAGAGTGTTATATTCTTCATAGGTTAATCTTTGCTCACCGACAACTCGCTTTAGATGATGCTTTAGGCTCTTTACTGCGGCTTCCCACAATCCTCCAGCAGAGGGCCATGAAGGGGCATTAAAATGCCACTGGATGTTCATTTCCGTAAGCGTTGCGGTAAGTTCGGAACTTTCTAAGATGTTACAGATTTCTAATAACTCTTGTTTAAGAATGGTATTAGCTCCTATGAAGTTAGTTCCCTGGTCACTGTATATATGTCCAGGTACGCCTCGTCTCGCTGCCATTCGACGCAGAGCTGCGATAAAGGCAGATGCTGTGAGATCTGATACAATTTCGAGATGTACTGCTTTGGTAGCCATACATACGAAGACAGCGACATATCCCTTTGTAGTTCTAATGCCGCGTCCTTTATTTGCTTTGACCATTACATGCCCGGTGTAATCCACCCCGGTGTGATAGAAAGGTCGACTTGGAGATAAACGAGATGAGGGTAAATCACCCATGATTTGATGTTGCATTATAGGGTTATTTTTTCTACAAATAACGCACATTCGTAGTCTTTTCTTAGTTACTCGATTCCCACCAAGAATCCAGTATTTTTGCCTTATGAATCCCATTGTCATTTTTGCTCCACCATGGAATACTAAGTTATGGGATTCGTCTATAATAAGGTCCGCTAGTTTTGACTTATTAGGGATGATAATCGGATGTTTCGTTTCAGGGCTTAAACTCGAATGTTTGAGCCGACCTCCAACACGAAGGACTCCATCGGCGTCTAAGATAGGGTTGAGATTTAAAATACGACTATTTCTCTTTATAGGCTCACTATTTCTAATATTAGCTATTTCTATTGAAAAGTATTCTTCCTGTACACATTTAATTAAAATATTCCTGGCTCGTTTAAGATCCTCTAAGCTAAGATAACGTTTACATTTCTTCTTGTAAACGACTATTTGTATAAATTTACTAATATAAGCTATAATTCTAATTACTTTTCTATACGTACTATATTTTTCTAATAATGCATTTAGCATTCCATTAGTAGATAGAGATAAAACCGTGTTAACAAGCTTCGGTTTCTTGATATCTTCCTCCATACAATAAACAAAGGTTTCTTTATTTTCTTCGTGTTTAAAATGAGCCAGCCAGCTAGGACCTTGCCACCAGAGGTTATAGTTAGCTAATTGAGCTGCTGTCAAACTGCGGGTGGCACAATCCGCAGGGTTTTCCTTTGTGTTGACGTATCTCCAGTTTTCCTTCGGGATTATTGCACATATCGATCTCACACGGTTGGCCACAAAGGGTTTCCATTTTTCCGGTTCCCCGTGTAACCATCCCAGCACTGCCATTGAGTCAGTCCAACCATAAGTGCGTATGAAAAAATTGGAGAAAGATAAAATTATTTTCTTCATGAGCTTTGACAGTAACAGGGCTCCACAAAGCTCTAGGCGGGGTATAGTCTGCTTTTTATTCAAGGGTGCTACTTTAGATTTTCCTGCTACCAATAAAGTAGTAGTGGAACCTTCTCGCTGTATCCTACAAAACACAACGCAAGCATAAGCTTTTATACTTGAATCACAAAAACCATGTAATTCTATGGTGTCGTTTTCTCTTGTTTGTAACCAACGCGGTATTTTAATTTGCGAGATATATGGTATGTCATTTCGTATCTTATTCCACTCTGAAGCAATATGTAATGGTACGGGTTCATCCCAGGTTAATCCAGTTGTCCAAGTTTCTTGAAATAATAGTTTTAGTTTAGTTATGACCGGGGTCAGCCAGCCTAAGGGATCAAATATTTTAGAAATTTCTGATAAAAATTGTCTTCTTGTTGGAATATCAATTGAAATAAATTGTATTGGTTCAAAGAAAAATTTATCTTCCCTGGGGTCCCATCGCAAGCCTAGGGTTTTTGAGGTCTCCGACATTTTGAAATTAAAATCGTCTTTTAAATACTCGTTAGATTCACAAAGTTCAGGTAAGTTAGATCGCCATTTTCTTAAGTTAAACCCACCAGACTTAAGTAGCTTAATCATATCTATTTTTAGTTGTATAGCCGAATCCTTCCTGTGAGCCCCATGAACAAGATCATCCATAAAAAATGAGTTTTCTAAGATCGATGGCGCTGTACTATTAACAAAGTTTGACTTTTCATCCACAGCTAATTGCTTTAGAGTCATCATAGCCAGGAAAGGTGCCGACTTTGTACCATATGTTACCGTTGTTAGTTTATATTCCTGTAAGGGTTGTGATTGCTGTGATCTCCAGATTATTCTATGATAATTTTGATCTAAGGGATGAATTTTAATGAAACGGAACATTTTCTCTATATCTGCAGTAAACGCGTACTTAAATTTTCTCCATTTAAGAATAAGGGTTTGGAGGTCCTGTTGTAGATTCGGTCCCCTGCACATGAGATCATTCAGACTATAGCCACTTGAGGTTTTAGCAGAAGCATTAAATACAACTCGCAATTTAGTAGTAGATGAATCTATTTTATGAACACCATGATGTGACAAATAGCAACCCGATCCGTCGGTAGAATTACTAACGGGTATCATATGTCCGAGATCTATGTACTCAGACATAAACAACTTATAGTCACGTGCCAAGTCCGGCCGCTTAATTAATTGTTTTTCTATTTGGAAATATTGTGCAATGGACTTTGTTCTCGAATCTCCTAGTTTCTCTTGATAGTTTTCTTTAAAAGGTATTCTAACAACGTAAGAACCATCCTTGTCTCTAGTCGTTGTCGATTGAAAATAATTAATACAATTTTGATCTTCCTCAGACAACGATGAAGTTTCTTGAATATCTTCGGTTTCCCAAAATTGCTGTATATCTTCAATATTAGATAGTATAACATTACATTGGATGGGGTTGCAGTTACCGCTTAAAATCCAACCCAATTGCGTTTGCTGGGCTACGGGTAACGATTGTTCTGATCTACAAACACCATCCATAAGAATAATTGAAAATATATCCGCCCCAAACAATATATCAATAGGCCTACTTTTGTAAAACTCGGGATCGGCTAGGGTGATTTGGTTTAGAGTAGACCAGTTAGGCTTAGATAAGGTGAAAGTAGGTAAATTATTTACAAGTTTATTCATTATAAGTACGTCTGTATAAAAGGTAAAGTCGTTTATTAATGACGCACATTGTAACGTGATCATGCCTTTACAATTGTTTCCTTTATTTCCTACTCCCGTGATATAGCTATTACATTTTCTTCTCGGTAATTTTAATAACTGGGCAGCGCTTTCGCTTATGATAGATGTTTGTGAACCTTGATCTAACAGAGCTCTAAGCTTTTGGTAAGATCCATCAGCGGCCTGTACCTTAATAATAGCGGTAGCAAGCAATATTTGTGAATGGTCGTTGTTTAATGATGTGAGGTTACTTTGTTGATAAGAAGGTTGCGTAACTATGGCCATGTTAGTATCCGATCGAGACGCATCCGGTGTTGAGCTCTTTGACGTAAAACAATCATGTAATAGAGTATTATGATCTTTATTACATTCCTTGCATCTTAATGTAGAAAAACATTTTCGACCTTCATGGTAATGTAAACAGTTAACACAAAGGTTCAAATTCGCTATTGCATTTCTGCGTGCATAAGGTTGCATTTTCATTAACTTCGGGCATACATATATACGATGATCGCTTGCGTTGCACACGGCGCATAATTTTTGTTTTTCATTAAATTTGCTGTTAAGATTTCTTGATTGCGAAATGACCTGGTTTGATGAATACACGCGCTTAGGATTCTGATAATTATGTTGAAATTTAGGATGATAATTATTGATATTTTTCGCTTGGTAATTTCTTGAAGATGATGGTAATTGATTGTAGGATTGAAAGGATTTTTGCACTAAATTATCTTGTTTCTTTCTCGACGTCTCAAGTGTCATAAACTTAGTTTCTAAAAATTGTAGAAAATCATCTAACACAGGTAACTCCCTCGGAGATTTTAAGGATTGCTGATAATCGTCATACGTGTCGGCATCTAGTTTCTGGGATAATATGCAAACAAGAAAGGGGTCCCATGTAGAAACATCAATTCCCAGGTTTTTTATGGCATTCACGCTTTCGTAAGTTGTGTCGTGAATACGTTTTACGTGATTTAATGATTGTTGTTGAATGACAGGTAAATTCAAAAGATTGTTGAGATGAGATGAGAAGATCAGTCGTTTGTTGTCGTAACGATGGTTTAGGATATTCCAACAAACCAGATAATTATCCGTACTTATTTGTAGGTGCTGTATCAGCTTTTCGGGTTCTCCTTTGAGCTTGCTCTTAAGAAATTGCATCTTTTGTGCATTAGAAAGAGATGGATTGTTATGAACTGCCTCAGTAAAAAGGTCCTTAAATGAAATCCATTTATTATAATTTCCGTCAAATGTAGCTATTTCCATTTTTGGTGTAGACTTCTCAATGTGAGCCACAGACCACATCTTTTTATTAATGTCCTTCTTAATTTGATTGTAATGCAGTTCATACTGAGTAAATTGTTCTTCGTACTCGCTGTTAGAGCCACTTAACTCATTGTCTAGCTCCCAATGAAGTGAATCAATGGCATCCCAACGAGATTTTAGAGTTTTAAGTATGTCTTCGAACTCCCATTTCTCCGAGATAGTTTTTAAATCGATATATTTAGTAGTTCTTAAGAAAGCTTTAAAGTTGGTTGCTTGTTTCTTTAATAATTCGTCGGTTTTGTTCGGAGAAGAAATTTCCTTGTGAGATGTAGGTTGAGAAATAGAAGTAGAAGGCTGAAGTTTTGATGTTGGTTGAAAGGTAGGAGGTTTCAATGCTGGACTTTGCGGTCTTTCGGAGGGAGATTTATAGTTTTGAATGGTAGTTTTAATGTTATTATATTTAAGTTTGAGTTGATCGTATTGATTAGTACTGAAATATACATGAGAATGATCGCCAAATGATAATAAATTCATATGGTTATTGTGAAACTCCGTGAAGTATTGCTCCAGAGTTTCTAGCCGACGGCGTAAGTAATCCGGAGTTTTCCGCTCCACTCCATCCTTTTTAAAGTTGGAGTATAATTTGTCAACCGCTTCAATGATTTGTTGCTGAGTAGATAAGATATCTTCCATTTGCGTCATTGTAAAGATAATATAGAAAAAAAACCTTACTTGTGAAAGCTTCTTTGAAGATGATCGGCACAAACCTGGTTGGCTACTCGACCGGGTTTTATCGAGGAGCAGTTTCGATGAGATGTAGGTCTTTTCTTGTGGCACTCTTTATGATTTTTAGGAGAACCGAGGTCAATATAATTCAATAGGATGAGATTGAGATAGGTACCGAGGTCATATGCTCAAAGAGATGAGATGTACATTAGGATTACGAGGGTATAATGTTCACACACTGTCTTCCAAGTTCTGGTTATATTGTCTAGGGAAACACGTACACAGCACTATGTCTTTAGCACACGCGTAACAGTCCCGCCTATCCGGCTCGAAGGACCAATGTTCGAGGTTGAATAAGATAAAGAGATGAGATTAAACAAAGGTATAAAAGATATTAAAAGTATATTTCAGAACACGATCTAATTTTAAGATAAAATGGGATGAATATGAATCGCGCACGGTACGACGTCGAAATACATACTAATTAACATATTATAATTAAGATACTATAATGACTCGTCACAAGCTCGGTGTCGCAATAGTGCTGACACCGCAAGTCCTACTTTATAGTACGGTGATTGACCCGTACAGCTCTCATGACTTAAAGCTGGCTACCAAAGTTGACATGTATAGAGCGGTGGTGCTCCCAACCTTGCTGTATTCTTCGGAGTCGTGGACGATTTACCGCCGCCATATACAAACACTAGACCGTTTCCACCTAAGGTGTCTGCGTAAAATACTTAACATACATTGGTACGATCGCATTCGGAATACGGAAGTGCTGCAAAGAGCCAATATGATGGGAATTGAGGCCTATCTCATGCGTGGGCAGCTTCGTTGGAGTGGGCACGTAGTACGAATGTCGGATCAACGAACGGCAAAGTGCATCTTTTTCTCTGAACTTGAGGAAGGCAAGCGTAAGCATGGCGGACAACTCCTCAGGTATAAAGATGTACTTAAGCGCCACATGAAAAATTGCGACGTAGACCCCTTAGAGTGGGAACAAGCAGCCGCTCAGAGGTCGGAGTGGAGAGCTCTGCTAAAAACCAAAGTGGAGGAATTTGAGAGGAATCGCTGTTCTGCACTAGACGCTCGACGCGATGAAGTGAAAGCACGTCCTCCTTGTGCCATCAGTTATAATTACTGTAATGGAGTGCTCACCTGCCCGCTTTGTGCGCAAACTTTCATTAATAAGATCGGCTATGTTAGCCATACACGAGCACACCAGCGACGTTTAGATCGGAGATGAAGAGGTCACCGTGGCCGAAATCGGTCGAGGACTATTATTATTATTTTAAAATTGTTCATTCTTATTCTAAACCTAACTTAAGCGTGTGGTGTAACTGTAAGCTTAAGTTGGTTATTAATAAATAAATAAATAAATACGTGATCCTCGACTGGATGATCAGAAAATTTGCAGAAATTTAACTTTTAATTTATGCTGCAAAATGCAATCAAATTCTCCTTGATTCTAATAAATCATAATCATAACAGCCTATTAATGCCCCAATGCAGGGACGGGCTTCCTCGCGTAGGGATCCTTGGCCTACTAACACCACGCTGGCCAGACGAATTGGTATAGGATCTAATATCAAGTTTTCCTTCTTTTCTATTTCGTAAAGATATTATTCACGGATAGTTCCTTAGTCGGGTTTTAAGACACCCATGGGATGAGATGGGGTTGTGACATATTGTATTCTTACTCTGTCACCTCATGGAGAATAAATCATAATGTCACATTATAGTTTGCTTTTGTATCACAAAGTTAAAACATTAAGTATGCATTCCAGTAGTCATAGATCTGTGATGCATCAGAATGCTTTTCGCTCGTTCGTCGGCAAGTTCCAGAGCGGCCGGCACTACGGCACGGAGCCGAATTATTGGCACCGTGCAACCTACACCGTCGCTCATTGTCGCGCGTCCGGTAGCGCGGAACCGGACCTGAATTAAACTACTACTTTATTTCTGAAATACCATTTACATTAACTGAAAATATAAAGCGTTCATTTCCGTAGCATTTCTAGTGACATAAATAACTACAAACTAAATAAATAAAGTAATGAATGAGATATAAATTTACTTTTCAATTTATTGCATTGCATTGTCGGTTGGTATTTGCAGCTTTTCTGGTTTTTTTTTTATATTTCAAATAGTAAAATATTTTTAAATCGTTTTTAATATCACAAACTTAATCTTTTTGATTTTGGGAAAATCAAAATGCATTATTATAATCAGTTTGACATTGTAATTTTTTACATAGATAAAATAAATTAAAGGTCTTTAGACAAATGCAGAAGTAAATTTGATGTTGGTTGTACATATTACTCATTAACACAAAAGTCTATAAGACTATGTTATCATGAAAATTGAACAGCCCAGTGAACCCATGGGAAAGATCCAATGAAAGAACCACACGTAGCGGAGGGGTAATATTATTTCATTAGTAAATTAATTACGTGTGCTCAGTTTGTCTCTCACTAGGAAATAAATCAAAATATCCATCTTCACTGTTAGTAAACGGTTAGTGCAACATCTTCTTTTTTTTCTTTAAAAAAAAAGACAACTCCCGCACTAGGGATCATGCCCTGTGTCGCGGGGACCTTTTACAAACATCAATTCGGACACAAAGAACACCCAGACCAGGACAATAATTTGTGCCACAAATTATTGTCCTGGTCTGGGTGTTCTTTAAAAAAAGAGATGTTTGTAAAAAAAGAAGATGTTGCACTAACCGTTTACTAACAGTGAAGATGGATATTTTGATTTATTTCCTAGTGTGCGTGGGGATCGAACCCACAACCTCTTGCACGGCAGCCGCTTGCGCTACCGTCGCGCCACCGAGGTCGGACAATCTTATAAATGACAATCTTACCCGCACTTGAACTTTTTAAAGTTCAATTTCTGACATAGGCCTACTGTAGTCATTTAATATAGATGGTCTACTGAAATTCCTCCGAGCTTTGAATTTTCCTTCGTTCTATTTTTGAATTTTTCTTGTTTTAATATTTGATAAGCATTTTAAAACGACACCTACGAGAAAAAAATGGTTGATGACTTTGTGTATTCTTACTTTGTCATAACAGAGAGTAACAATTAGTATTGTGTTAGTCTATTATTTTGTCATCATGATGACATCGTAGATCTCATTTTTATTAAAAGTTTATAAAAGTCTGGTTTGTTTGGAAAACTATCCCGTCTATATAATAATGTCTGGCATGTGGGTTATAATTTTTGTGATTAACTTGAAAATATTGCTTAATCATAAAACATTTTAGTTTTTTGCTTAATATTGGCAAGAAATTACGTCCCATTAAATTTGTTCGGAGAAAGTTCCTTTGAGTACCTTTTGGTTTCCCCTCTGAACCCTCTGATAAATGACATCCGGTGTTGCGTATATTCTTAACGAGTTATGATACTCACTTACCATTAGGTGACTTACTATTAGAGACGTTGTTCCTTGCTGTGAAAGTATAAACTGAAACTTCTTTTAAAATAATATGCCTAATATTTCTATAGATTTTTTCCTTATTACTTTTTACATCATACAATTTAACACCTAGTAAAGCTAACTATTGGAAAGCTATGTATCAATCTGTCTGGTTAGGTTTCCCTTATTTATACTTAACCGATGATTCAGATTTATACTCAACTTTTTAAAATTCTCGAACGCTCTACAGCAAATGAGGGTAAAAGGCCAAAAGCTCGTACACCATTACGTGGGACATTAATCTTTCTGACGAAATTTGAGTGTATTCACTTCTGCCTACTCCTCAGCAAGGGAATGGGGAATGTCTCCATTAAAAAGATCTTGAAAAATATATTTGACGTATTTAAAATGTCACTAAGAACGTGCGCTATCTACAAATCAAAACATTTCAACGCTGAAACGGATTGCTATTTCGATACATGGTCCCTTTGAAGGAAATCAAAGCGGCATCTGTGAACGAAAGAAATCTCAAGAATTGTGTAAAAAAGCCAAAGATTAAACGTTTCTTTTAAACTATTTCATCAATCTCGTTAATCTGTCCGTGGAAATAACGACGAGGGACAGAAATAGAGAGCTTTCAACTAGTTTGTAATGCCTCTGAGGATCGTGGGAGGATAAACGGTTTGATATGGATTATTTATGATTATTTTAAAGTATTTTTACGGACGAAAGTTTAGTAAGGAATGTCAGTAAGATATTCAAACTGTAGTGAAAATTTCATTAAAGAAATAAAGTGATCTTGTCCTATTAAGTTTATCTTTAGGGAAGACATTTGTTGCTCGTAAATTTCCCTCATATAAAAACGATTAGGGAACACTTATATACATGTAGAGATTAATACAGTTATCCTATTTAAACCGTGGGGCTAACTGCTTTTTGAATTCTACTCGCCGCCACATACGTACCTGAAGGGTCGTCAGAGGTCATTAAAATTGAGAAACGTTAATTTGTTTCGGTTAATTGTCATTGTAGTTAATAGTATTTTAATAAACAAACAAACTTTCTGATAAACTCTAGGAATCTAGAAACCTCCAGAGACTTTAATAATAGGAACGGTAATATTAGAATTATTCAGCGATGTAAAACCTAATGATTCCAAAACTTTAATATTTTTTTGGCATTATTACAGACACTTCATTAATAAAATTTTCCAAACCGTCGCAATTTAATCAAAGCTTATCATTTATTCTGTAGTAGGTAGTTGTGCAGTAGCTGTGATAGGTGTAAACTATATTCCACATTGTGTAAATACACGGGTCGTTAATGATCTATAGGGGGGAGGCAAATAGGGGGAGTCTCGTTAATTAGGGGGTGATGCAGTTAGGGGCGCGTGAGTTTGCCGAATGCTCGGATCAAGACTTGTTTATACTCGTTCAATTGACATGTTCTATATGAGAGAAAACTTTAGCTGTGTCGAGCTCATTCGTAGTTCAGTGAGGTATGCTTCAGGGGAAATATTTGAGTTCGCTGGGATGAGATTTGAATGTGAATGCCGGATTAAGTCACATGAAATACATACCAGACATGAAATACATACCAACTTCTCCAAAGTTTAAGAATGTTGGCGAATTTATTAGGCGTAATGACGATGTTTAAATAGAATACAGATTTCAGAAGAACTTTTTAAATAATGTTACTCTTTATTTAATTTTTTTGATACAATTAAAAAAACACAGTGTATATTGCTTTTCAAATGATGATGAAATCCTTAATGAGCAATCGCGATAAAAAAATTAGGTGTTTTTATGGGATTAAGACACCATGTAATCACTTCACAGATTTTTATAAAAAATGCTTTTGATATAGGCTAGAGTTTGCGGTTGTGATAACAGATAACTCAAAAGCAGTTTTTTTTTTTTATCTAATATTAATATCTGTCTATCATAGTTTTTAGAAAATGATTTGTGTTCATTTACGTGAAGTTAATAATATTAAAAGTAAAATATTTGTAATGATACAAGCATACAGGACATGGGGTGCCACGAAAAATATATGATGGGAGTACAGCGCGTCGTACAAACAGTCGCGGTCAAACCAATTGGTCTGCGATTCATGCACCAAAGTACAGTACTAAACGAAAAATCATGAACACATTGATTTGTAATGAGAACAGTTACACAAAATTAACTGAACACTTAAATGCTGTGGCGTATGTTTTACTCATAGCATGGCGTTGATTCTGAAAAATACCAAAAACAATTAGCCCCTTAACGTGGTTAAGCTTTTCATAATAATATGTAGTTAGGGTGAAAAAGATGAAAATATAAAAGTCATTTAAATGAATTTAATGATACTATTAATACATATATATTTATTAATAATATCATTAGTATAATTTAAGTAATAGTATATTTTATCATTAAAGTAGTCTTTAAGGTACATGTTTATAAAGTATTTCCTGTTTTGAAATGTTGGCTATGTCCTTTACAATCAAGTAACTACACGCAACAAAAAAATATCCCATGAGATGAGAAAGAATGAGAATCAACACAATTCTCGTAGGCACTTAAATTAGCCCTATACTATAACTTCTTGCCATACCTACTTACAGATTTACTAAAAGAATCGGCAGATCGTAAAACTATAGTTCTCACTTAAACCTACTTTCAAAGACGAAACCTACTTGTTTTTCTACTCATACATTGCGTAGTGTGCCTCTACCTCCCTCGTCGATGTCGGGTTTCGCAAATATTTGCTGTGACATTACCGCGTCTGGCTGCCTCAATGAGGCTTTACGCTAGCTGACATAACATTGTGACTGCGATACTAAACCGAGCTTTTTATTCACCCTTTGTTCATACTAACTTATGCTTTTAATAACGTTATAATGTTTAAATCTTTCGAAAGTGAAACTGTAGTACCTAACTATTGGTTGAAATTCCTTTGTAAAACGCTCTGCAGTATGTTATGACTTCTTCTCTATCTTCATTTTAGTGAGTCTTAAAATGGTCCCTATTTAATATGTAGTTCATTTTCATTGACGTGAAATGAATAATAATCATTTCAATGATTTATTATTCATTTTGTATGAATAAGCGTTAAAGTGATCTTACAGAAAAATTACTCAATTTTTCTGTAAGGTTACTTTAACGCTTATTAGCCCAGTCAAAATAGACTAAATTATGATTAAAGTTTGCATTAATTCCCAACAAGCTGGATTCTTGTGCAGGCCTTGAATACGGCATTACAAATGATATGTCAAAAGTCCCCATCGATCCCGCTTGTGCGTTGTTTTTTATTCGAGGTCAAAGGTCACAAATTTGCGTTTTTTGCGTATATCTCTGAAACAACGAGAGCTATCGAAAAATGGTTCAGACAAAGTTTGTAGATCGTAAAATTGTCTACAAAAAATACCTGAACACTTTTCTCCTATAAAGCATCGCTTTCGAGATATCGTGACTTTATCTGAACCATTTTTCGATAGCTCTCGTTGTTTCGGAAATATACGCAAAAAACGCAAATTTGTGACCTTTGACCTCGAATAAAAAACAACGCACAAGCGGGATCGATGGGGACTTTTGACATATCATTTGTAATGCCGTATTCAAGGCCTGCACAAAAATCCAGCTTGTTGGGAATTAATGCAAACTGGATATCTATTTTGACTGGACTATTATCTTATAAATCGATTTTAGCCGCGGCATCAGATTCAAATGAATCATCTTAAGGTGGCAGACGCGCATGCGTTCTACCTAATGTAAAGTATTAACCGTAGTTATTGTACAGCAATGCCAGAGGTAACCAAGCTGCTGCCTACCCTAGACAGAAGTTATTAGTCTTAAAGTCGTATAATTTTCCTACCTACTGGACCGTTCCACCTAAGCACATTAATATTTTCCCACTTATTCGAATAGCACAGCGATGTTACGCACCTAGACCTACTACCCGTTACAGCTTCTGATAGTTTAGAAGTAATATTACATACTGTATCACTTTGAAACCTACCCACGAGTTTAAAATAAAACATCAAAGGAAAACTACGCACCTTTCTACAGGCCTTTAAGTATAGGTTATCATCTTCCCTACATGTTATTATTAATCTCAATTAGTTAAATCGGGACATCATTTAAAATAATGTAAGTTACAATGAAAAAACTTAAAAGGTAGCATTTAAGTAAAGTCAGAGCTCCCACATTAGCATACACGTGTCGTAAACTGCAATTATGTGCACACGTGAGCGTATTAAGTTGTACACATTTTGTTAAATTATGCTCACATTATGAGGACTAAGAGAATGTGTGTTTATGTGTTGTGCTTGTATGTGTGCGTGTGTATGTGTTACTTTGTGTAGGTGCAGTGTTATTTGTGATGGGATTTTGTTACATTCGTATTTGCTCATAACGTTGAACTCCCGGGACAAATTAGTTATGCCTATTCTTATTTTCGTTTTTAAATACAACTCTCATAATATATCAATAATACAAAAAAAAACAGCACAATCATTTATGGATTTGGCATACAATTATTTTGTGTAGGGTTAGAATCACGGGCTAGAACCTTGATTCATCAATAAACGATTACACTTATTATAATTCAAGCTTGTAGCGCCCCTTACCACGACCACACACGGCAAGCGTGTGCAATAAAGGAATATTTAGCTTCATTAGATTAACTAGTCCCAATGTGGTAAAGGATCCTGTCTAAGAACATACGTACATAGTACAAGTTCAGAGTCAAGACAGAGAGTTCTACTAACCCCTAAAATTACGGGAAGTCAGTCCAAGTTAAGGAAATTAGAAAATAGACTTTTCTTCAGCAGAGAACAGCTATCTTTGCAGTAAAACACTAATAAAAAAAAGTCGTGAAAAAAGACCGTAAGATGAAACAATTTAACTCTCGATATAGACGTCTCAAATACTTAACCCCATTAATACATAAAATTAATATACATATGTATGTACGAATGTGTTTAAAGAAAACACAAGTATTGCATTAGTCGTGTTAGTGATCAAAGTGGTCGGTAATGAAGCCACGCGGTCGCGCCACATGTACTCACCACTCAACACTTCACGCCTCAACACGACGCTATCAAATAAAATAATAACATTTACGACAAACTTGCTCCTTGATTCATCAAAGCGTTTCGGAAGTTATACTCTAAAAATGGAACTGTTTTTTATTAAAACATATATTACATTTATAATTTACATACTGTAAATTATAAATGTTGGTTTTTTATATTGTACATATTTAAGACTAAGAACAATAACATAGCAGGTCGCAGGACCTTTAAGCCCGATTTACACATCGACAAGTACAGTAGCGAGTTAAATAGGATGGAGATCTATACAAATCAACTTATTCAACAACTTACTACTTAACTCGCTACTGAACTTGTCGATGTGTAAACAACATGTTAACGGTCACAAAGAACTTCAAGACTCAGGACATTATATTGCAGATAGCTCAAAGATTTGTCTTTCGTAGGATTCGAACTCTCGACCTCGTGCACGATGCCGCTATTGCAGGCAGATAATTTACACATTAAGAGAGGCAGACCTATTTAAACCTTTACAAGTATAAAATAAGCAGTGTAGATCTTAAGCATTTTCACAATTGGACTTCCAATATTAGTCTGTTATAAATATATTTATTACTCATTCTATATTAGCACGACGCCATCGCCACCTAGTCCTCTGTTGAGTACTAAAACTAAGCTTTAGGCACTAATCAGCGGATTAAGCTCGGTAACAAGCTCATAATTTATGACTTGTGCCTGTTTATTGACGCAACGGGATCAAATCCCGATCATATTGCGTCAATAAACAAGTTTCAACTTTTGATTTAAAAGGTTTAGGTTTCTCTTGTTTACCGGCCTACTTTTACTTACTACACAGTCTTATGTCTAAGTACAACTTCTCATTAGGACAATTCTTATTCTATTCAGATAAAACCCTTCCCTGCCTACACCCTCGTATTATCTAATACGAGCACGTGAGTAAAATTACCACCTTACACTTTTCGCTTACTTATTTAATCACCGGTATAATTTGACCTTTAAATTTTCAAACTGTCTTCTCAAACCTGTGCAAGGCGATAAGCCAGGCGGGTCTAGTTACGTTTGGTGGCTTGATCCGGGAAGCGACTGATGTCCCCTTACCCGCTACTCTCTAACGGGAAGTGTTTCGGCATAGGAAACATCTCTAAGTACTGAGTAGGGTTGCCTAAGTCCTGTTATATTTATGTAAGTAATATTTAAGTTTAATTAAAGGCATAAATAATGACTACGTTAGCTACGTACTAAGTTCAGTATAAAAACTTAATCCAAGAAAGAAAAGATTGTTAAGTTTTTCACTTTTTATTAAAGTTTTATTTAGAAGTGCCATTATATTAAATTCGAGCTGTCATCGGAAAATAATGAACGTGATCGATAAACGTATATTAAAGTTGGAATCTTACATAAATGAGTTTAAAGTGGGTAAAAATAAAGAGAAGTGAGCAAGATAACTAGTAACATTATACATGACGATAATATTTCTTAAATCTTATTAACAATGCGCAAAGATTTATATCCTGCAGATAAAACCTTTTTACGCTATAAAAAGAATTTATTCGCCAATAAATCGCATGCGATGTACATTATTCAAACGTACATAATTTTAGCAAAACATGCCATGAAAATTTATATAAAAAATATTCTTTTCTCTAAAAGAGTGCTCTTACTAAGATAAGAATAAATTATGAGAAAGGAAGTGGCATTAAAATAATATTAATTCGTTTGTAATGCGGGGTGTTTCGTGTCTCTCAGGAGGCAGGGGGAGCATTCCGAGACGGCGGTGAGTGTGCCCGCCCGGGATGTGACGCGACGATCTTATCGGTGCTACTCCTGAAACTACTCAACAGCGCAGTGCAATGTTACAGTGGAAAAAGCTGTTTAATTTACAAAAAACCTTGCAATTATAACACGAATTACAAATTTCAGCCCTAATTATATTTCATTTGAACATTAATAATCCTTAAAATATAACTTGAAAATATAAATGTAATTTGTGAAAATTAAATGCCTAACAATTTACAATTAAACCAATTGACAAAATTAATTTAATTGCTACACATAAATTAGTCAATAATTAAATGAATTTGTCATAGACAAATAAATGTAATGTATTCCCGCATAATATTTGAAGTGGGACTATGCAAAGCTAAGTATTTGCTAGACCATAACTCAAACGGTCTCAGTTAGATTGCAGTCATTTACGTTGACCTTCGTATCTGCAAAATTTATGTAGAGGGCGAGTTGACGTCGCGTGGACGGAAGCAGTTATAAACCATCACTTTATCAAGCTCTGTCAAGGTTAAGCTCGAGGTTCTAACTAAATACTACTGCAATTTATTCTTCTTCATTACTTTTAAGAGTGGTCGCTTTAAATAATGGCGAATGAAGGAACAAAGAGTTTTTATATGAGAGAGAATTTATTCTTAATTTAAAATTTGTTCTTTATGGTGTTGTAGTTATGCCTTACGTTATGTATTATAATTAAAAGATGACTAATAAAGTCTGTCTATAGACTTGCGTCGTCACGGTTTTTTAAACGACTTAAGAGACACATACCCCCTTACTCATAAACGCCTCTTAAATTTTAGTCAATTGATTAGCTTAAATTCTTACGTTTTTGTTTGGCATAAGGTTGGTTTTGCTAGTAAAAATCTCGCTAAACAGTGATTAAATTTAAGAGGCGTTTATAAGTAAGGGGGATACAGTGCAATCACTTGTGGATCTCCTCAACTATAACCATACGTAGGATTTGAAACCACGGCCTTGTGCATGACGGACATGTAAAGCGAGATTACAGAGGCATGTAATGTATAATAATTAGTCAAGGAAGCTAATTTATCTTGACGTTAAGGGCTGCGGGTATACACACCTCATCGTAATCCCTGTTCTGATTATACCCTCTTTCGTAAAATAAGTTTACTGAGTTTTTCTGACTATAGGCACTATTTTAATCAATAGAACACGATATTTTGTACTGCAGTTTTTTTGCTGCACATAATTATTAACAATTGCTTAGAGTTAACCTTCTGTTCTTATTTCATAGTGGCAAATGCAGTTACGCTTTGCATTCGCTATCTTAATCCAAAATGAAAAGAAAAGCGATTTTTTTCTAAACGGCCATTACACTTAGAACAGAGGGGTTAAGATGTCATTATGAAGGATCCCAGACTCAGTGAAAGCAGGTCGAAAAACTCATTGAGACAGGAAATCTTGAAGATAATTTTAATCCCCGAGGAGAACTCCAACTTTTGTCTTAAATAAGAGGTAAATTACGTCTTATTTTTATTTATACGGTTATATATATAGTTGTTATATTCTAAATAATAATAAAGATTAGTAAAGAATAGACTTGTTTGCACTAAGGAAAATACCTCATCTAACTCTTTCCATCGCGCGTGCTTCTTTACCCTACACCCTCATCCATCGGACTCCCGCAACCTTAACCTCCTGGGGCCCAGGACATTTTTTTTAAATTATGAAATACATTATTTTTTAAATATATTATTTATTCAATAAAAATAAAAAATAAATAAATTATTATTATTTAAATTACTTAACGTTAGTGTTTAAATATTCAAAGTTTACACGAATTTCATTAAATGGCACTGTATTTTATATTTTCTGGTATGTATTATATACACTTCTCATCAAAAAAATCGAAACAGTTGCAAGTTTGTGTTTTCTAAGGATTATCGAAAAAATGTGTATATTTAGGAATATGTGTTATATATCATTTAACAGGGAATTTAATGAGGTTTTCAAATAATGATGTAAATGTTCTAAATCCAAATTAAATTTTCATAGATTTCGTATTTTGTTTAACAAGTCGTTTTTACCCTGTACGTAGTTTGACGGGAATTGATAAAATTAGGCACGTAAATGAAATAAAAAGACAGGAAACGTTTATTCAATAACTCGGATACCATTCTCGACTTCTCATTACTGCTTCTGTACGGTTTTTCATCGATCGGGTGAGAGTCACGATCAAAAATAGTGGCGCTCTATTCCATTCCTCTTGGATTGCATTTTAAAGCTTGCTAAGTGTTTTTGAGGCATGATCTTTTACATTAGTTCGTCTTTTTAATTCATCCCATAGATGTTTAATCGGATTCATGTCCGGGCTTCTTGCTGGCCAATCAATAATAGAGATATCGACTTCAGTAACATAATCTCTTACGACGCTCGCGGTGTTTGCACTAGCATCCTCGTACATAAATGTTAAACCGGGGTCAAATAAATGTGCATAGGGCATCACAAGAGGTTCAAGATACTGTTCGATGTACCTATGACTGTTAAAAAAGGGCAGACGGGACCCAAACACAAAGACAAACTCTGTCTTGGCGTTGCCACTAATTTCTCCTCAAACAGTCCATGAACCGCCACCATGGATGACCTTTTCTTTTAATCGTGCATGGTGCAAAGCGTTCTCCATCACTTCTGTAGACCGTAGTCCTTCCATCGTTACCATACAATACAATTTCGCAGTCATCAGAAAGGAGGAACTTGCTCCACTAGATGTATGACCAATTTAGGTAATTACGTAAAAAGTTAAGGCGCGCTTTTCGATGATCTGCAGGTAGTTCCTCCATATTCGCTGGCTTGTACGGTACAAGTCCACGTTTCTTCAACCTTCTTCTAATTGTAGAGTCACTTACAGCCACCATAGGTTCATCATGAAGCTGCTGCTGCGGTTGAAAGACATTAAGGCGTAGACTTTGTAAGAAAGGTGTTACTATAAATCGATCTACTCGGTCAGAAGTTACCTGTTTTCTGCCAGATCTCTAACGGTGCGTGAACAAACCAGTCTCTTGATAGCGTTTGCAGATTCTATGAAAAGACGAGAGGCTAAGATGCAATCTTTCAGCCGTAATAACCTGACTAAGTCCAGAATTCAGCAATGCCTCCACTTGGCGGTTTTTGCGGGTAAACATCGCATGGACGCAGTAATAAGAGGAGCGAGGAACTCTGGGCGCGAGATACTGGTTATTAAATAAACGTCTTTTAGCTTTTTTTTCATTTACGTGCCTAATTTTATCATTTTCCGTCAAACTACGTACAGGGCAAATACGACTTGTTAAACAAAATACGAAATCTATGAAAATTTAATTTGAATTTAGAACATTAACATCATTATTTGAAAACCTCATTAAATTCCCTATTAAATGACATATAACACATATTCCTAAATATACACATTTTTCAGATAATCCTTATAAAACACAAACTTGCAACTGTTTCGATTTTTTTGATGAGAAGTGTATATGACGCCAAGCCCCAGGAGGTTAATCAGAATGTTGGTCGAGCGCTTTAAGACCTGTCCACTGTGAGTTTTCCTTTCTCTCCTATCGGGTATAGGTTCTGCGTGCTATGTTACATTAATGTTTAATTATAATATTGTAGCTATAAAGCACGTGACGGCCCTACGAGTACGTGAACGAATATGGAAGTGACAGTTTATTTAGTTAGCCACTTAGCAGCTGATTGACCTGGGAATGTGGACTACTCACACACTTCACACGGACAACTAAATCTCTCCACTCAGCCCTGACCTTTAGCTTTCACGCTCAAACTATTAATCTTATCACCTAAAAAGTATTTATAAAGGTTTTCAGTACTTAAAGTATTCCAAGACTTGTTGTTTTCCATGCTTAACTAGACCATTCATTTTTAATGTTTTTAAGTTTTATACAGTATTATTATCAGGACATTTAAAATTTTCTAAAAAGGCGATTTATTAATCAATGAGTCCAGTTAAACCATCTTTAATTAGTGGTACAAATGTAATAAAACATTTAGTAGTTTAGTGAAAATTACATGATTAAAGTCAATGCTACGAGATAAATTATCGATCGCTAAATACAAATTTTAAATGTTTTTAAATAATACTAAATTTAACAAAAAGTAGGGACGCTTAAATGAAAACATTAAAGCTAATTACTTATATAGAACGAACGTCGCTTAGATAGTACGCCATCTTGAACTGTTACTTAACTGTACAAAAACATAAGTTAAACATCTTCACTTCACTTACACAACCGGCGCAGACATGTAGCGAGGAAACTCTACACTAAATTTAAACAGAAAAGGAAAATAATTTTCTCAAAGTGTCTGTATTCCACCGTTTTACATGTAAAAACACAAAATGCCCGCAACTGGATTACTGTAAGGAAACATTTGCCTCTAATGAGCATTACTTCTTATAACCGAGAGCTTTATTTCACATTTATCTTATCCTTAGATCCTTGTTTTCCTGCATCGTCTCACAATAGATTTATACTTCGTTCAAAGATTAAAACATTACCGCTCCTTTGTAAGTTTGTTACAAAGCATTTTCGACTATTATTTCAACTAATGCATCAATGTACCGATTAAACACCTCTCCATGTACGTTGTGATCTGTTTCATTAATCACGTCATTGTATACGCTAAGCACATACATATATATTAAACTAAATTAATCTTTAATAGTTTAGGGATAGAGTCGATTTTCTAATATTGATGTATGACCACGTGGTGTTTAGTGAGATCAAGTTGATTGATTGGCATCGGTCAGGTCAAAGATCATTACGCCTACACTAATACGTTCGTGTCGATTATTATGATTGATTGGAATCTAACTATTTTTATTTGTACTGGCAGATAGACAACATGCACTTAAATATGACCACTTGAACAACTCCTAGGAAGTCATTACTTAACGTAAACAAACAACAAATAAATACATGAAGAATAAATTAACCGAAACTTACAGCAATGTCTAAGTCCTAATGGAATTTACAGTAAGTAGGAAGTCTTTAAAATCCGCTGACCGCTAAGTATCTGTACGAGTGGGCAAGTCATAAGCTCCTGTTTATTTTACTTCAATGCTTATGTTTAGCTACTTTTATTACTTTATAAACTTAAATTGTTATTATCTGGTCATTCGCACGTGCTAGTAAAAAGATTGTCCTTGCTGTCTTGTTAGTAATATTTTATGAGTACGACTAAAATTCACCATATTAATATACATATGTGAAGTTTAAATAAGCCTTTATCCTTTCGTACGTCAAAGTGAAGCGCTGCACATACAACCGCCTGATTATGCTGCCTACTTTTTGCAAGGTCGTTTTTCGGTATCTTGCCATCATTAAAGTCCCAATACCTTTTAAGTTTTTACAATTTTCTATTATATTTATTGTAAATATTATGATAATCCTACAACTTGTACAAAATGTAGGAAACAGTTTTATTTACAAAGTAAAACATAATGTTGAAACATTACTAGCGCCATTCGCTTTCGGTACGATCTCAATTGTATCCGAGCTAAGCCCAGCGATCTCTAAACTGAAAACTAACAATGTCTAGAGAGCCCCGACTGGCGTATCTTTGAAATGTGAAAAGTTGAAACCAGCTATTTATTTCTAGGAGACAATTGTTTAAACGTTTCTTTGGAGGAATTTTAAGATTAGCTAGTTTAGTTGAAGATTTAAGTGTACTTTTAAATTATTGAGGAGTAAGAATACGTCATATAACTGATCCGTGTGAGTGTCGTGATGATCGAATAAGAGAAATCTGTGTTTTAATTCCCTTTCGAGGACATCTGCAGTTTCCACTACATCACTGATATGATACAATGATTATTATAAGTCTTATACATGAACCTGGCTGTTTATTTAAGTAAGGGTAAGTCTTGTAAATAAATACTACATTAGGTTTATCAGTTGACTAGAACAGAAGGTTGGGAAAAGTTAGAGGCAGTATGTGAATGTGAGAGAATTAAAGGCTCATGCATTACATTGAGTATGTAATAAGATATCGTAAAATAGTAAATACTATTTCTAATGTTGGTTTTCCTATAAGAGTCCAAGTTCCGACGTTCAAAGAATATAAGTGTGTTTGGTGTATCATCAGTTATTATTAATCAGCCAGATACTAATAAATGAGGCTCAATTTTTCTGACCGTTAAATTACATTTATAAAAGTTCTCCTGCTACATGAAATATCCTTAGTACGTGAACAATCGTATCTCATCTATTTTAAAAATATACTTAGCAAATACATTCGCAGTTCGCCTTATTTCCACTATTTGTGTATTTTCCCAAAGTTCTAAACAAATTACGTTCCCTTGAACTCCAAACCTCATTGTTTTATTCCCAAGCGGTTTAAACACATAAGTTTCAAATTTATTTACCAAGCTTAAAACTAATTGCTTTGCATATGAAAGCGTATGGTAGAGTACTAACAGAGGTTTATACTAATAAACCTCTTAATGGCACACAATGAGCACCACAAAGACGACTATAAATTATTCTGGTGACAAGCGCATTGACAAAGCGTCCCACTACATTGATCGATGGCACAATTTATCAACTATTTACTGAACTATTCAGGAGCCCTTATCTAACCGAAACAAAAACATCTTAGCGATTTGCAGAGGTCTTAACAAGAGGACTCGGTATTTGCATAAATTTGCGTTAAGTAAATGGGCTCCCATGACAAGTTTAATCTTGTCTTTACAATTTATTGGCTCGCAGCCTCCCTGCAACCTTCCTACATTTGCATTCACTAAATAAATATTTGTGTTCAGTTTAAACTGAGACGTCTCGTGACTTTCTTACACAAACACTGTTGCATACCTAAATACAACTCATTCACTAGGTTTTGTTTCTAATTTACTTTTAAGCTTTCCGTATAATTTAGGCTTTGTCTGGTTTACCATGTTAGCTTTAAATTTAAATATTTGTTAAAATGACTAAAGATAAAATGAAAGTGTTGATGCCAGACATCTTAAATAGTACAAATTTAATAAAAGAATAAGTGTTTTCAACTTGAAGCCTAGCAGGAAAATGACCTTGTTCCTTATAATTTAATTACTTAAACTCATAACTCCTTTAACCTTCAAATAAAAAAACTGAAGTGTCCGTTAATATAATTTGCGAGTACGCCAAAAACTTTGTAAGCCTCCCCACCTGAAATTAACACTTTATTACGATAACTTTAAGGTTGAATGTCGTTAAGAGGAATTGCATTTTAGAACTTTGCAAATGTCTAATTTGCAAATGGAGGCGTGTCGTAGGCCGCGCAATTTGGCTTAAGCGAAAACTCTTAGCACGCCGTTTGGGAAGCAGTCCCGTGGAAAAACACGGAATATTTATGAAACTGCTGTTCCATTGACGCGCCTTAATTATTTTAAGCTAAGTAGATTGGAACACAAGTTTATACACGGGGAAAACTTAACCAAGAATATAGAAATGTTGATAATACTTGTAACTGACAAGTGAATGTACGGGAACATTTTTCGTTTGGTATCGAATTAGGCATGTAAACTCCTCATCCCTTGATGTAAGCATACAACCCTCATGTTGTGATTTATTAGAAACTGACGCATTAGTAACATATATCAAAATTCTTGTGATTAGACTTTAAGTTTAGGAAAGAAAATATTATATTTATCACAACTAAATTATTGCATTAATAATATTCTTTACTTTTAAGAGATTAGTACTGTTTACCTCTGTGGCCACTGCTATTTATTGTCTACCTACTTATCTCTACTTACATTATCTCTATTTAACTCTCTTGTACCTATACAGCTATAGAGCCATATTAATTTCTTGATGTGTTTAATTCTTTCTGTTGTACTAAAGTACTATAAGCCTAAATGTATTTACTTAGAAGATAAATCTACTAAGTAATTAAAATTTAACATAATAATATACAATGTCACAAACAAAGCAACTTTTATAACAAAAACACAACTATTTCACGTGCGCATGTATAAAGTAAGTAGACAAGAGTATCTCCGCAGCCTTTTGTTCCCGACTGAGTTGTTTTCAACGAGATCAGTTAAAGCGAACTAACTCCCGTAACCACTACGGTACACGCGATCTATAGTATACTCGTTCCCGGGGCAAAAACTTTATCCAACAAGCCAGCGGGCTCACCGTAATATGTTCTCCTGTCTATAATACCCGTTAGACGTTCTTATCTTCTCCTCTTACTACTTTCATTTAACTTTTTCTTGTACAAAGAAACCTCTCTTTGTAATGTTTGAGAGTGCGGTACCTACTTATGAAAGGTTAAATAACTTGCGCAGACACTACATTAACTGATCAAACTTATAATGTTTATAATGTACTAAACATTGTCTGGTTTCGCTTGGTGCATTACTTCTAGACGAGTAGATACTTAGTCTAAACCTTATTAAAGTTTTAGCCTTAAAATGCAAGAATCAATTTCACATTTACGGTATAACAGTGATAAGCGGCTTAGGACAATTATAAATTTAACCTCGTATTCATTATGGTTGACACATAAACGACCTTTTTCAATATGAAAAACTTTAATAAGAATTTTGTTGTAGTAAATGAACTTACTAAAATATTTCTTACTTTGTCTATTTCTTAAGTATTCTAATTATTTTATAAAAAGTAAAAAACTTCGAAACTACATACGTTCTTAATTACCTTTGGTTTTTGCAGACTAATAGGAAAAAAGACGACTTTGGTTTTTCGTTGATTTCCCTCAAAAACGCCGCGCGGTCAACTCTGGAGGGTTCTAGAGGCCGGGCTAGGGACGATTTATTTCCCCTCTCGTCCCTTGAGAATACTCTATCGAGTCAAGTCATACGCACTGATATATGACTCGGCTGTGTTAACTAATATCTAATTTATTCTGGATTATGCGATTAATTTTGATTTTAATTATTATTTCATGCATTTACTAAGTTTACTTGGTAAGTAAATCTGTTACGTATGTTCAATTTAATTACTGCTTTGTGTGGTGTTAATAGAATAACATTTCCAATGGCAAATGGTTTTCTTAACTTTACTAGTTATATTAATGTCTAGAGAGCACTTTTCGCACTTGCAGCTACTCCTACATCCTACTATTACATTTTTATCTATCCAATACATATTATAAGCATCTAGGTGAATATACACATAATATTATTCTCTCCAATAACCTATGTAAGTATCTATACTTAACCTTTGTTGAAGGTACTCCCTAACCATTCAGAGAATGTAGTAGAAGGTGACTAAGACAATTCAAAAGATGACTTAGTAAGCATAAGTATACATTTAATCAAATATATTTCTACTGGTATGTCATATGACTCTACTATTATATTACAACTCAGATGATGCGTATACATACTCGTACATGTGAATATCAAGCGCGTGGTACACCATACAACCACAAATCCGTCGCGTGACTCAATTAATAACCTCCACCATTACATGTAGAGATATGCTGAAAGCTAAAGAGATTTCTCACACGATCATAAATTAATTTACGTTTAAGCTTCGTGAAACGTACGACCTGACATTATCAAATTATATTACTACTGAGCCAAATTAATTTGGAAACTAATGACGTGTGTTAAGTTTGTGTATTTAGAATTATTTATTTACATAGCTATGATGTTATGTTGGGTTTACCTTAACGTTTTGTAATAGAAGAGTCATACTTCTGCATTTATTATTTAGTAAACCTTTTTCTTCTTTTAAGTTAAGGTGTAAAGTGTAACTTTATAGTATATAGTATTCTACTGTTAAGATAAACTGGAATGTATATTGAATCCTTTTTTTCTTGTATCGTTATGTTTTTATTATTAGTTTATCCTCACTCTTTCATTCCATAAAGGTTTTTTATATGAAGGTTTTGTTTTCTTTATTATAACGTAGTCTAAGTAAAAACAATCTTTACACAATTTAATCAACTATAGACTTTTCAAGAGCATCAAGTTACAAATATCTAACATATACATATATCGTCGCACGAATACTTAAGTGTCCAACCTCCATTTGCAACATTTTACACCAGAGACGTTTTATTGATTAGTTTAAGCAAATAATATGATTTTATAAAAGTTTTATATTAAAAAAATAGTTAACGTGTTTATGAAATGATATATTACAAATAATCATTAAAAAGTCAAACAGTTATGTTTATTTTCACAATTTTTTATGGAGGTTGAGCAAATAAACACAAAACAAATTATGCAATTGGAGATAGACCACTACTGGAGTGGAGGTTGAGCATTTTGCATTCGAATATATTTAGTACTTAAGTGCCCTATAACCAAATACAGTGTGTTTGGGCATCGTGGTAAAAAAAAATTACTAGTTAACTGGCTATTTATTATTAAAAACAACACGGAATGAAAAAAAAACACTGATATATATGTTACGGTAAATGTGATTAATTGAAAATTATTAGTAATTACCGGTTATTATTAATAATAATTACATGTTTTGGTAAATGTGATTAATCGATCGTAATTTATTACTTTTAGTAGTAATTATTAATAATTCACAACACATGTTGGTAAAAGTGATAAAATAAATAAAAACCCAACGTTTTTTGACCAGCAGATATTTTTTTTTTCATAAATTAAGAATGTGGTTGGTTGGTTGCTACACTAGGTACCTATACATAATACAATACGAGTATAAATAAAAAATACAATATTTTTTTGTTTTTGTACCGATACAAGATCGTTTACTTCGCCTGGTATTGTTTATGTTGTCTGATCCTGTCAAAACCTTAGAGATTCCATAAAGGCTTTGTCGTCAGCTTTCATATATTTGTAGGTACTTCTAATATATTTTATTTTCTTTTCGGTTAGTGTCTGATTTGAATTAGTCCTTATTCGTCGTATTCTTCTTTCGTCGGATTCTTAATTTATCGTACGTAATGTCAACATAAAATGGAACTATGGTATTACCGTGACTCTACTTCTTCATTTCATTATGTACAATAAAAACGACATAAATTGAAAATAAAACGGTGATAAGACCATACCTATACGTATAAAAAATAATTAATATACTGACACTATTTAAACAATTTAGAATGGATTTTTTTAAGAAAAATAACCCTTTTTTGACGATTCTTTATGTTTTCATAAGGAATTCTTTAGTTTTGCGGCTATTCATCCTTCAACGGCGTAATTAGTTCTGAATTTCTCATCCAAAATAGGGAAGAAAATGCAAAGCAACGGACATAATAAAAATAGATGTACAATGTGAGCAATGGATCTGTGGCGAGTAAAAAATAGTATTAATCTTCTTATCTAGCATCTAACATCATTGCGAACACAAAGCGTAGGTATACGTAAATACAAAACTACCCATTTAATGCTAAGAAATTTACCCATTTAACAATGAGCAAACATGCAAGTAGCAGGTATATTTTGACAGTCACCGCACAAAAGCAATATTTTTTATTATTATATTAGTTATATTTTACAACCTTACGAAATGTTCAAAACAATCTGTTCATTTATAGATACGTCACAATTTCATTTAAAGATTTAATTAAATCTGAAATTATAAGAATTAAATTTAAACATCCTGTACTATAAGTTAACGATACGCAGTGATAATCTGCAAAGAAATGTTAACAAAAATACAAGTTACCGATTCTTTTCTATAGTTGTGACTATATTTTCCGATTTATATTTCGTCACGGACATTTCGGGTACTGATTTCTATTAAAATAATACGTTTTTTCTATATTTCGCGTTAGTTTTAACTCAAATGCGTGCGAGCACCAGCTTCGTTACAAAATAAATTAATAATGGCGGCGTATTGCGTCATCAAAATGCGCTGTCGTGATTGGTTACCTGTGAGGAGATTGAATACTTAAGCACTTAATCGATGTTCGGATGCACGTTTGGTGTTTCTCTACGGACTTTGAGCAATTAAGCATTAAGCTTAAATTCTCTTGTGTTAGTTTTCAAAAACTTAAATTCCTTATAAATAATGTATTTTAAGTCCAAACAGCAAGTATTATATACCAATCGAACCGCAATTTGATCCTTAATAAAATTGCATTAAAAAGTGAAATTCGTCAAAATGGTCGGTTGAGCAAATAAGCATTCAGGCGACGATATAACAGCTACACACCCACTAGAATAACAAACATACACAACTTTAGTATCCTTAGAAGTATGTGTAACAAATTCTTTTCCCGTCATACAAAATAAACTTGGCCACATCTTGTCGAAATGACGTACAACCGTATTCTCTTCCAAACTAGCACACAACATACAAACAAAATGAAATACGAGAAAAACGTAGCAAGTTTACGGCAAGGGTTAACGGCCACTTGTGCACTTGGAGATAAGGGATGAATACCCTTCCTGACCACTGGTCACAAAGTGGCTTCACTGTATTGACGCCGCGAGTGATTGCCTTTACTGTTACGTTGTACTCGTAACAGCGCTTCCATAAAATAGCTAGTGTAACACTAACTTAGTTCTTTTAGGAAAATAAGGCAAATAAATCTGACAGTAGATATTCATTGTAGTTTATCTTCAAGGATATTTTAGCAGTTATTCTTTCACTTATCGATTGAAATGCGGGAAATGTGTAATACAATACAAGTGAGGGAAAGTTTGCAGATATTATTTCTGAGAAAACAAAAGAAATAAAACTTGACCTACAACCCTACCCGTATGGTCATGGATTATTACAAGTCAAAGCTCCTCTTTGACACTTAGGGAAACTCGGCGTTGCATTGAGACATTAAGTAATAAGGTTTGTGGTTTTGGCTATTTGCCGACTTTGTATGAAGAATAAGTTTATTATGATATTCCGTTTATTTAATTTGATTCAACTTTCTTCTGTTAAATGTCTTCTCTACTGTGACGATATTCTGCAGAACTCTAATATAGGTTTTGTGCAGTCTGATTCACTCATAGTGTCTATTGTAAGGGTCTCGCTTTCCATCAGGTTCGATACTGTCATATTAGAAATATTATATAAAAAAGCAGCTAATAAATTTAAGCTAAGCTTCTGCGAAACCCTAAGGGTCGTTGCTCATATATCAAAACGTAAAGGGATCGGCACCGCCTCGCCTTTTTCCTCGGTGTCAAACGTCAAAAAACTGATTACGTTACGATTCCGATTAGTGTGTGTTGCAGTAAGGAGTTTCATACAAACAATACTAAACGGCTCGAGTTGGTACGGTGACGATCCCATTCCGTTTTGAAATATGTGCTACGTCCCTAATACTAGTTATCAGTTATGTCTTGATTTATTCTATAAAATAAAAATGACCTAATTTACTCTTTAAAATATAAGCTATCTGCCCCTAACAGCAATGTTTCTATTTACCAGGAGGCTGATCATCAAATAACATTTATGTTATAGCGTAATCATTATAAACGGAGTCTAATACGCTAGAACATTATAACATTACCAGTCCTTTATAACACCAACACTAGTAACAGGATCGTTCAATACACTCCCTGTATAAGTACATAATAGAAGGAACATCAATCACAGAATGTATTTAAACGTCTATCTCCGCGTCTTTGATGCTTGTTATCATAGTTTTTGTATGTTTTATGTGTAGGCCGCAGAGCGCGGAGGCTTCGTCACAAGTCAGGAGAACGCTAAATCATTCGAGACCGGAGGCTATCTTCACTCGACCGAATAACACCCCTTAACTCCCGACATTGTGCAATGTAGTACAGAAATACAAGTCAATCATTGTATAGTTTATTATTTATGATACAAAGTTATACGAGTTGGTAATACATGGTGAGTTGGTACATTGGTATGTTACACAGTTCATAACAGACCGAGTGTCTTTAGGCATAAGTGTTTTATACTTTAGAAAATCGAATAGAATTAGGCCTAAAAGACATGTGTCTTTTGGGCTATTAGTATGTACTAATACCCATAACATCTCCATGTAATTCTTACTACATCTCTACATGTACAGAGCCATGGAATGCCCACACGGATTTCGGACAGATTAAAAATATTTTACTTCTAAACATAATTACTAAGTAAAGGTTCAATTTTAATTTATTTTAATAAAATATAATAAACCTCTCCTGTAACCGACTCTACGTTAATTTGTCACTATTACTTGCGCAAAGTAAAATACGAATACATTTAAACTTCAGTTTTAAACTTCTAACATATTGCCTGCAATGTGACTTCAACATTGATCCCTAGGGCTCTTGACTAGTAATAAAAACCCAGCATCCGGATCCGCCTTTAGATGATAAATGCTCTCACGCCAACACCCATAGAGGCATGTAACCATGGAAGCCAAGGGGCCCTACAATGGATGGCTTTTGTGAACACCCTGTGCCTATTATGTGCCGAGCGCTAAGGATATAAGTGGCAACTTATGATCTGATAAAAAGATTTGCGATAGAAGTGGTTTTCTTGAATGTCGTTTTGTTTATTCAAATATTTACATAATTATGTGTTAATATTTTATAAATTGTGTATAGCAAAGTGGTCATGCTGCTGCCGTGTACGAGGTCGCAAGTTCGAATCCCATGCAAGACAATTATGTGTGACCTACAAATTTTAATGATAGCCATTCTTAATTGCAAATACTGTGATGATGATACATGCATATTTATGGGTTAATTTTATATAGTTTCAATATTCCCAATATCTGGATATTTACACATACTGATAAAAGGTAGATTAAATGGATAATGAGGCAGATTTTAGCTGTTGAGACTACCTTGAGACCTGCCATCAGTTATATACCTATCCCAAAAGAAAGTGAAGGCAAATATTTTACAACATAGTCTCTTCTTTACTATAGTGGTATCTTCAATATGCACTTAAGTATTCTAATTAACAAAATACATAAATAACAATTAAGTTTCAATTCACAGCAAATAACGTAAATGTTAGGATACCATATAAATTACAAGATTATGTCTTTATTATGTTAATGTTTTACTGTAGAAATTATCAATTAGAGGCAGCCTCCCATCTCTTAGATTACACCCAATAATTGATTTAAGGCTTCACTATAAATCACTAGTATTGATTACAGCTATTGTAATTTAGAAACGTTATCTCAATTTAGTAGAGAAATTTCATAATATTATAATATTGTATGGGTACAATAATATCGTATGTACCATATTCGTTATTAAAATTTATTCATAACGCTATGATAATTTCGTGAGTAAGCCTAACGTATATTGAACGATGATTATCGATAGAGATTCTGTCATAAAAGTTCTTATAACCATACATACTGTAATTGATTTCAAGTATAAATCTTATTTATATTCATAGTAGTCACCTATTTGGTTGTGACTGGGAAAACATTCGATTGAGGTCTTTGAAATGATATTTCTACGAAGCACTGGTACGCTTAAAAATACTACAGACCTAAGGGTCAAGTACGACGTTTCTCTTGATAGAAGCACTATATTTTTGTACAAGCATGTCCATGTGATAAACAAAATAAAAATACTAGTCCTTGTCATCCTGTTGTTTATGTAGAAATAAAATTTGTAGGTGCGTGTAGTAGTAGATAGAAAAGAAACAGTTTAAAGTTCACAGTAGAATAAAGTTTATTATGTACACCACACACACGAAGTAATAGAAGGAGTAACAGACAGAAAGAAAGTATAACAGTTTACAAGATAGAAGAAACACCAGTCCTAATAATATACAATCTAAATTTTTCATATTTTATTATTGCGGTCGCTATGGTAACATACCAAAGCGACGTTCGGTTTTCGTTCTAAAGCGGTTGAGTTTTTAACTATATACAATAAAAATCTGTTTGTCTTTTTGAATATTTAAATTGATTTTATATAATAAAAATTTTGACTTTAAAGCTGTAAATAATATTAATATAATTATTTTCACGGTATATAACGTCACTACATCACCCCCCTCCAGAGACCGTCAAGGGCGATAATAGTCGGGAAACCTTACACGACGTCCGTATCGCGTCTTTTTTATGACGTCATCATTCGGAAGAGGTAAGACTTGGTTATCCGCCTGAGGAATGTGGTGATGAGTGTTACTGTAAGTGTTAGATGATGATTGTGTGTTATTGAAAGTGTTGTGTGGTGTTTGTAAATGAGTTGTGTTAGTGTTTCTCAATATGTAGGCCGGTTTAATACGGTCTATGGATACGGAAACTTGTTTCCCATTCACAAGCAATTTAAAATACTTGTCTCTTCTTTGAAGGACTTTGTGGGGCCCAGAGTAGGCAGGTTTTAAACCAGAAGTAGTGGTGCAGTCCCTAAGAAAAACGTGAGACGTGGTTTTCAAATCTTTGTAAATAAATGTTTTAAATTTACTATTGTGCCTTGCCGCTGGTGATGGTTGTAGACTACGGACAAAACTACGAAGTCTGGCCAGATACTCGGTCATATCTACGGTGTCATTAACTTCAGGGTCAAAAAATTCTCCTGGTAGTCGGAGAGACTGACCGTACACTAATTCAGCGGCGGAAGACTGAACATCTTCCTTAAAAGCGCTGCGTATGCCCAGGAGTACTAGTGGAAGAGATTCCACCCAGTTGTCCTTTGCATGGCAAGTGATAGCAGCCTTCAGCTGGCGGTGGAATCTCTCCACTAGGCCATTGCATGCAGGATGGTAGGCTGTGGTTCTACGATGGTTGAAACCAGCAGTTTCGGATAGTTTTTTAAATAGTGAAGACTCAAACTGCCTTCCTCTATCCGTGACTATGTCGGTAGGACAGCCGAAGCGGGAAATCCAGCCGCTTAACAAGGCGTTAGCCACTGTCTCAGCGGTAATATCCGCTAGCGGTATTGCCTCAGGCCATCGTGTGAAACGATCGACGGCGGTGAGGCAATATCGGAAACCTTGACACAGTGGTAACGGTCCTATCAGGTCAATATGAATAAAAGCAAACCTTGACTGGGGTAACTTAAAAGTGCCTACTGGCGCAAAGACATGGCGCGTTATCTTACAGCGTTGACAATTTAAACAAGCTCGTACCCATTCACGACAGTCTTTCTTCATTCCGGGCCAAACATACCGCTCAGCCACCAGTTTAGTGGTGGCTTTAGCACCTGGATGGCTCAAGGAATGTAAACTCGTGAATATGGGTTCGCGTAACTCCTGTGGAACGTAAGGTCTTGGCTTGTGATAACTGATATCACAGTACAGCTTAGTTTGTGAACCTGGGATATTTACCTGCTGAAGACGCAACGAGGTTTCGCCTGCTAACAGATCTTTAAGTTGAGCGTCTTCGCGTTGAGCAGCAGCAATGGTATCGTGGTCCACCGGCGCAGCTATCTCTTCTATACGAGATAGAGTGTCTGCCACGACATTGTTTTTGCCTGAGATGTGCCTGATGTCCGTTGTGAACTGGGCAATCAGGTTCAGGTGGCGGAACTGTCTTGGGGAAGCATTTTGTTTATGAGAGTGGAAAGCAAACGTGAGGGGCTTGTGATCGGTATAGATCGTAAAGTTGCGAGCCTCTAACATGTGACGAAAGTACTTTACACTCTCATAAATGGCAAGCAGTTCGCGATCATAAGGGGAATATTTCGTTTGCGTTGTAGTAAGTTTAGGGGAAAAGAATGCAAGAGGTTCCCATGATCCCTTTGTAAGCTGTTGAAGGGCAGCACCAATGGCTTTGTCAGAGGCGTCCGTGACCAACGCCAACTGAGCGTTGCAGTCAGGATGAGCCAACAATGCTGCACGGCAAAGACTATCTTTGCAGTTGTTAAATGCTTTTGTTTCCAGGGGTGAAAAGTTAACTGGATGTGACCCCTTGACAGAACCTGTTAAAAGAGCATTTAGGGGTGCTTGGTCACTGGCAGCGCTAGGTATAAACCTGCGGTAGAAATTAAGCATTCCCAGGAATCGCCGCAGTTCCTTCACAGTCTTTGGTGCTGGATACTGCTGAATAGCTTCGACCTTGGATGGTAGCGGCTTGGTACCCTGAGCTGATATATGATACCCTAAGAAATTGACCTCGGATACTCCAAAGACACACTTTGATGTATTTATGACCATACCGTAGTCTTTGAGTCTGGTGAAAAGTTGACGCAAATGATGCTCGTGGGAGGCGTGGTCTTTTGAAGAGACTAAAAAATCGTCAAGGTAAGCGTATGTAAAATCTAGGCCTCTAAGCATTTCATCTACGAACCGCTGAAAGGTCTGTGCAGCATTTCGTAACCCGAAAGTCATGTACGGAAACTCGTACAAGCCAAATGGTGTTGTGATGGCTGTCTTCTGGATATCCTCTGGGTAGACTGGAATCTGGTTATAAGCTTTAACCAGGTCAATCTGGGAGAAGACTGTACAGCCTGAAAGACTATGAGCAAAATCTTGGATGTGCCGTATTGGATATTGATCGGCAACGGTCCTCGCGTTTAACATTCTGTAGTCGCCACATGGACGCCAACCATCGTCCTTCTTAGGGACAAGATGGAGAGGTGACGACCATGGTGACTCAGAAGTACGACAAGTACTACATCGTAACATGGACTCGAATTCGTCTCTTGCTATTTTTAATTTATCTGGAGCTAATCTACGAGGTGAACAGGAAACAGGTTGGCCGGGTGTAGTTCTGATATGGTGTGCTGTATTATGTTTAATAGTGCGATGTATACCGGGTGGACGAGTAATGTCGGGATATTCCCGTAGTATGTTGTGATAGACGGACTTACCAAGACTTACCTTTACGGAATAAATGCCGTCCGTATGTTTGACAGATGAAGCCGCGGTCGATAGTGTAGTGGAGTTATCTATTAGACGTTGATTCCTGCAATCAACAATTAAATTATAATAAGATAAAAAATCCACGCCTATTAACGCCTTTGTAACGTCCGCTATAATAAATCGCCAGGTGAAGTCGCGGCGCAACCCTAGGTTTAGTTTTGTATTTATAAAACCGTATGTATTAATCGGTGTGCCGTTTGCTGCGCATAACTGAGCTGGTCTTCTCGCGTCGTCCTGGTAAGGCTGATCGGGGATAGACGCAGAGGTCGCTGCCTGTGTCGACCAAAAACTGCGTCTTAGACTGTATACCGTATTCATCCTTACTTGATTTATTTTGTCAACAAACATCACATATTGCAAATTCACTAGTTTTTACATCAATCGCACACTTTGATATGGATAAAAGTTTCTGGAAAGTAGCATTAAACTTTTATGCAATAGAAAACACGTAAATCACTTTGATTTATCCACTATCTTTCTTAAATTTTAAATAAACATAATTTTTTCCAACGAAAAATTTCACAGATAAAATTAATTTTATGATTTGACATTTGTAGATTATAGAATTTTGTCCTTGATTCCTATACATTTTTCAAAGATTAAAGACTAAAGTCTTTAGTCTGTGGTTGACAAGACGCCATATATGTTTACGTTTTAGAGCAAGTCTGTTTAAATAGACAGTAGATCGGTGACGAATAAGCGACCAGTGCTCGGACAATCATCGGCCGCCATTACTGATTGCCCCGTGCGTTTCCCGCCTTTTGAAAGTCACAAGGTTCGACACATCTTCTCGCCCGCTCTCCAAATTTGTGATGGTACCAGCACTGAGGGTGCCGTCTATACTCGGACTGCGACCTAGATGCACGATCATGTGAACGATGATCGCGTCTTCGGCTATGAGATCGCTCACGGGGCCGGGACATTCTTTCTACCTTCCCCGCGAGCTTCTTCATTTGTTGAGTTAGGGCAGCAATCTCAGATGACATGGTGTTACCTGGTGTGCTTGGCGATGGCAAAATAATGGCGGAGGTCGTTGCCATCTGGGTACCGACGACGTCGTGTATCCTATCGGCTAACTCAGCTAATTCGCATAAAGCCATTTTAGACTGTAAAGCTACTATCGCCTGCGTGCTGTTAGGTAGACGGCTCGTCCATATTGTTCGCAGGAACTCCTCCGGGACGCCAGGGCCAGCTAGGTTAAGCAAGTGGCGGTAAAATTGTGAAGGCTTGCGGTCGCCAAGCTCCTCGTGCATGAGTAGTTGCTTGACCTTCTTTTCACGAGAAGCAGAAAGCCGTTTTATATGTTCACTTTTTAACTTCTCATACTTATCAGTAAGTGGAGGGTAACTTACAATGTCTTCGACCTCTGCTGCGTATTGTGGGTCGAGGTTGCCTGTGATGTAAAAGAACTTAGTTTCGTCCGTCTTGATTTTCGACAGGACAAACTGAGCTTCCATCTGCGCGAACCATAAAGCTGGCTTCTCGGGGTAGAAAGGTGGAATTCGTACGCCCACGCGAAATGTCTCTAACCGCTTCTCGCCTTCGGTTGCCGCAGTATTCTTCACGCTGTCTTCCATCGTGCTCCGTCGGGGTCACCAATGTAGGTGCGTGTAGTAGTAGATAGAAAAGAAACAGTTTTAAGTTCACAGTAGAATTAAGTTTATTATGTACACCACACACACGAAGTAATAGAAGGAGTAACAGACAGAAAGAAAGTATAACAGTTTACAAGATAGAAGAAACACCAGTCCTAATAATATACAATCTAAATTTTTCATATTTTATTATTGCGGTCGCTATGGTAACATACCAAAGCGACGTTCGGTTTTCGTTCTAAAGCGGTTGAGTTTTTAACTATATACAATAAAAATCTGTTTGTCTTTTTGAATATTTAAATTGATTTTATATAATAAAAATGTTGACTTTAAAGCTGTAAATAATATTAATATAATTATTTTAACGGTATATAACGTCACTACAAATTAATCAGAAGCTCTACTTAAACTCACATGTACACAGAAAAAGGGATCTTAGCACTAACCACTATCCTATTCTAATATCATGCATGTTGCTTAGACTTTTTTGATGTGTGTATATTGCCAGCATGATTTTATTATGAGGCCCACAGACTTTTATCTGTGGGGTAATGTAAATCTAAATATCTAGTCACATTTTGATAGATAACACAGCAAAGCCCACGGTGGCTTTATTAGATGTAAAAACTTGTGTAATTAGGTGTCTGACAAATTATTACATTATTAAGTAATCATATTTGAACAAAATGATTCATTTAATTTATTTCTTTAGCTCTCATTAAGTCATTAATTCATAATTCCCTTTTAAATTTTATATCATAGTTTACATTTATTAGATCACAGTTACATTAACTTTATGTAATGCTCGTAATATCCAACACAACTAACGGTACCTGTATGTAACATAGTTCATTCATTGTATGAGGTCAACATGTTTATCGTCATTTAAGTTATTGAACCACATCGAACTCTTGTCGTTTACACATTACAATATAACAAGCATGAAGGTACACAACAAAGTAACCGACCCGTCCCAACATTGGACACACATTCCAACTTAAATTAGGAACTTGACCTTAATAACCTGTTAATAACTCGAACACTAATATCAAAGAAATCTCTAATTGGACAATAAATAAGGGCTTTTAGTCATAAACAAAAGTGCGCAGGCGCCTCTGACGTCATAAACTTTACAAACGGGCTGTTCTCCACTCATAGCGTCGCGTCATCCAAGACAAAACTAATTAAATAACTATTTTACTGTTCGATACTATATTTTAATAAAGCGATAAAATTCTAATGTTCATATTAGAATGTTATGGCGGTTGTTTTTACATTTGGAGGCATTAAATTTACATGATTAAAAAGATATGATAATTTGTCGGTGGGTTTAAGTATTAAAAAAAATTATCCAATACGAGAATAAAATATAAAATTCATAGTTTTTTAATGTATTAATTAAAGCTAATAAGTAATCACCAATCTCCCAACTTTAAAATTTTTTTGATATGGTACAGTAATAGGAATAAAAACTATTCATTATTCTAACTGTATAGCTCGTTTAATAATGGTTAAATTTAAAGGTAGAAAAGATCGGTTGAAGTAAAATTCAAAAAAAGCCACTCAGCATCTGACTTGTAGTTTTATTCTAAGTCAAAATGACATTACTCAAATATAATGTATAAGTATACCAGTTTTTACTAAATGAAGTTCAAAGGAACTGTGTGCAAGAGGCGCTTTAAAAACTTGTCAGTAGTTGAAGGTAGAAGTACGTCTCAGTTAGAGATTTAGTACGGTATCAACGTAAAATACCTGCAACTTATTTTTTGGTTGCTTCATCGCTATTCTGCGCATGTTCTTCACGCAAAAGTTTTCACCGCATCGCTGAAACTGTACTATAACACCAGACTAAACTCGTATAGTTCCGTTACTTCTCCTGTATTTTGCTTTGTCTTAATTTGTACCTGTATTTTGTGAGTATCCCATTATTTTCATGACAACTTGTACGTCCAGCTTTTTGTTTTAAATTAATCAGAAAAAAAAATATAAATCTTTTGAGGGAAATGCTGAGGTCATCTGTGTGGCATCTAAAACGTGCAATGTTTTTATAAATCTTGAATTTCCTTAAAATGTGTCCAAAAGTTGTTCTGCAAGAACTTTGTAACAACATGCAGAGTGTTTCAAATTGTATAAATAACATTAATCGAACTATCAATAGTAAACGCAATGGCGGTCACTCCAATTTTTCTGAGGATCTCTTTACTTCAGATTTGTCTTACTTTTATGTCTCTTCCTGTCTCCATGGTCTAAGTCACTGGACACAGAGTCAAAGATTATATACCATTTTAAATAAAAGGGTTTCCAATTATATGTTTTTGTCCAGTTAATTAAAAATTCAATGTTTGCCCGTTGATAAAAACATAGCTGATGGTTAAGTAACATAGTACGAGTACCTAATGTCGTTCAATCTGTATTGATAAGTTATTAGCCCTGTTATTGCTGACGTTTTTGTTTACACTAAGTATAATGTTGACTACGAGTACATTAAGTTAATAGAGATGTTATTATAATGTGTGTATGTTGCTTAACTATCTTTGATGTGGAAATTATTATTATTGTATGCCTTGTTGAGGTATAGGAATAGAAAGCTATATTGACCTGAGTAGTAACTTCCTATCTTAAAGAATGCTATGAGTTACTTTACTCAATACTCAATACGTTTATTGCACCATAATGATTCACACGTGAAGTGCGATCTTTTTTCCAAGTATTACATTCAGAATGCCATTGCATAAGTTTTCAAAATTTTGAAATAAGGTATTCTGAAAGTGTAAATATTATAAATCTTTCAAGGCAAAAACAAAAACTAGCCTCACGTATTGATGTAAATTGGCTTACTAGTACTACGTTGATGCTCAGATGGATCGGTGTAAGCTTTCTTTCTTAATAATCATTAACAAAAACTAGATTTCAATATACTATTATCTTAATTACCACATTGCAAAAAGGTATCATGATAAATGTTAATAATTATAATTTGTTGAATTTATATCAGATAACTATTAAAATAAAACAAAGATTTAGTTTGACTAGTATAGGGTAACTGGCTACCGTATCGCACGTTTGGCATGGTTCCGAATTGGACATCCGTACTGTTACGTACACTACTCCTAAACATTGATGATCCGTAACAGACGACGCTGGATTTACATTGGACTGTTAAACGAAACGTCATGTAACTGTAGGTTCTGCCTTCACTGAAATATATATTACTAGCTGACCCGTGCCCACTTCGTTAGGCCGCAAAAACAACGCGTCACTTTTTTAAACATATTTCGCTACTGCTCCACTCCTACTAGTCATAGCTTGATACTACATTGCCTATGACAGTCCCCGATAAATAGACTATTCAACACAGAAAGAATTTTTGAAATCGGTTCAGTAGTTACCAGAGATTACCCCCTACAACGTCAAACAAACAAACACACAAACATGCAAACACACAAACTTTACCTCTTTCTAATATTAGTATAGATTATGTAAATTCTTCTTATAACAAACACATGTTATACATACTACCTCGGCGGAGATTCCCATGCAAGAGATCTAAGATTTAAATAACATGCAGGACAATTATTATTGTTTGTTGAATGAATCAACTATGTCTTGTTTAAGTCTAGATGTTCTTTATGTCATGTTGTCTGTATATTTCGTTATTTTTAAAGTCGATAGTTACACAACTAACTAAGATGCTATAAGCAGATCTCTTGCACAAATCCTGGACTGGTTTACAACTAACAATCTACTTTTAAATGCGGAAAAGACCAAAATTAGTAAAATTTACGATTCCTAATGTTAAAAGGATCAGTTCGAACTTTAACTTTGAATAATGTGATACTTAGCTTTATAGTCAACAGTATTTTAGGAATAACCTCAGATAATAAGCTCCAATGGGCTACCCATATATCTTCTCTTCAGGTAAACTAAACTTAGGTGCTTTTGCAATAAAGAAAGTTAGGTAACTTACTAGTATCTATAGAAAAAGACAAGATTATCTAACTTTAATTCCTTTCACTTCACTATCCAATCTTTTACTAATGCGTTTGGCCAGCGTGGATTAAACAGCCCAATCTTTTCTTCTTTGAAGATGGCCCATCTTTACAGTTAAACATTAATGAGGATGCTAATGAGGAACATATTTATTTCACAAAATATAATATCACTGGGAAGCATTTTCACAAATACCTTCCTGTTTAACTATGAGCTTGTGTAAAGTTTTTATTGTTATATTCTCAAGCAACAAAATACTTTACTAAAGAATGCAGCGGAAGTTGATGAGCGGGTACAAGTAAAATGAGACTAATTTGCAAAAGTCACCAACTTGTAATAGTCTATTGAGTCTTAACTTTAAAGGAACTTTGACTAAGTAAAACCGTAATCGATTCAGTCATTAGAGGTTCTATAAATACTGCAGTTGTATGCGGGTAATGCAAAGATTTCTAAAAATAGGGAAAAGCTATTTTATACTTCGTAATGCAATGAAGAATTTAAAAAAGCCATATTTTAATTGTTTCGTCTTCACATATGTGTTTTGCTTTATTTTGTTCGGTTCTCTCTGCACCACACTGATATGGTAAGGTCTTACTTGTTTTGGGATTATCTTTTAGATATAGGCGATTCAGATACAATGCGCTGGGTGCATGGCCTTAAAACTACGCCTGGTTACGGGACTACAGATCTGCATCAACGTATTGAATTTTTTGTACATAACGCTCTTAAAAGCTTTAGAAAAGATAATGTGTGTACTAATACTTAATGTTTCATTGTTTCAGGTAAGACATACATGATACTGTAAAACGTCGAGGATTTGTTTTGATACAGGTAAAGTACCTTCTTAATCTATTTTTGTGTCTAATTCACAAGATGAGATAAGTTTTTGTATTCTGACTACGTCGCTAAAAGAGCTAAATTAATAAAATAATGAAATCGACGGTTATTCGTCTGATATTTATTAATAAGTACAAACATTTTTAGTCACTTAGAAGAAACTTTTTAAAAACATAATATGTATACATAAACACATCGTTTGTTTCAATTAGTACTAAATATAGGTAATATCCTGTATCTTCGCTTCGCATAACTTGCGGCTTCCTGAAATAAATATTTAAAACAATTAGCTTTTGTTACACTTCGATCAGTAAATCACATTACTTAATTGACTAATTTATTTGACTAGTTTATCTAAGTTTCATATTACAGTAGAACCTCGATAACTCAAACCTCGGTAACTCAAAAACCTCTATAACTTAAAAAAATAATATGTTCCCTTTCCTTCAGAGCCCAAAACCTCTATAACTCAAAATTCGCAACCTCGATAAGTCAAATAAGTAATCTCTGTATTGGCCCTCAGTAACTAAAAGAAATGTTTGCACAACCTCTATAACATAAAATTGTTTATCAGTAAGTAATTTTGAATGGGTGTGCAAAACAAAAGTTTTCGGTATTTATGGCTTGCACGTTTTCACTACATAATTAAATTGATAACGTAAACAATACATATGTCACCTATTGTTTGCTTATTCGAAATTCTTTAAAGCTTTGCGGCGGCGGAGGTTAGCTTTAAGACAAAGGCTTACTTAAATCATTTAGTGTTTGATCATTGTGCAAAACAAACGTTTTCGGTATTTATGGCTTGCACGTGTTCACTACATAATTAAATTGATAACGTAAACAATACATATGTCACCTATTGTTTGCTTCTTCGAAATTCTTTAAAGCTTTGCGGCGGCGGAAAACAGGAACAAGGGGTCATACATACACATGTACATACCTACCTCTATACATATTAACCTAAACCCTTGGTAACTAAAAACCTCGATAACTCAAAATATTTTGTGTTTCCCTTGGACTTTTACTTATCGAGGTTCTACTGTACTTATGCTAATGACTATGCAGCTTAACCTGTGTCATAATTAATAAACACTTAACAATGTTTATATTACCAGTCTCGTTCATAGAGCTATTGCGACAAACACAACGGCCCACGTCACAACGATCACATTCTATGAACACAGAACTTAACCTTTACACTAGAATGTATTCACAATACAATATAAATTATAACTTAATATACAACATGTGACAGCGACAAACATTACAATGTAAAGGTTAAGTAAACATAGTTTAATAATGCTCATTTATATCTGACTAGCTGGTCACCGCTACTATACGTCTGCGCAGGATTTGTATTTCGAGTAGCATAAATACTATATATTTACAAATTATTGTGTTGTAAGGTATATTATTGTAAAGTTTCATTATAATCCATTTCGTAGATTATTACGTGAACGAGAAACATATCTACTTAGTTATTACTAAACTTTCGTGTCAATAATATTAGTAGGATGTGTTTCCAATACCGACTTTAGTTATACCTACTCGTGTTACTACCCCGCCCCGCCTGCAACTGATACTCATATTACTACAATGTAATAACATTATTACTTCTTGTATCAATAAGACTTTCTTCGTTATACATATAAGGCTTTGTCAAATATAGGTTACTGTACCAATAAAAAATCCTGACATTGTAAACGAAGTTTTAACAATCAGTCAATAAATATTCGTCTACATAATGGTTTAATTTTATGTGTGTACAACTTGCACAGGAAACTTCTATTGTGAAATGTATTGTGTAAGACGATCGTGTTAAGTGTCACTCTCTTTGTATGCTATGCTATAAATAAATAAATAGTTCATAGTGCTTTGGAATGTTCCACTTCAGGGACTGGCCTCCGTAATGCGACGCTACAGCTCTGGTCAGCCAGGCTGGTCACGAGTTTTGTGACAAGTATCCATTGTTTAAAGAGATAAAAATAATACCAATATTTCTCCTCTTACGAAACCCTCAGGATGAGAGGAGTGTAACGAAAATGTAATGCCATTTATATTTTTAAAGAAGAATAACAGAACTGTAATTATAAAGTATTAAAGTTAATAAAACAAACGATACGCGAATACCGCAATACTATTCTTGGTATAAACAAGTTTTTTTCACAAAGAGATCGAACTTGTTGCATCCATAGTAGCGCTCTAACTACTCTCCAAAATAGGCAGACGTTGTACGTATAAGTACGTAGGTAGGTACTTATACAGGTCCAAAATAACTCGCTTATATTTTTATTTACAAGTTGTAATTTAATACACCATTCATTAAGGAACCTAAAAAATTATTCAATTTATAAATTAATATATTTAGGGAAATAATGATGTCTTAATATTTTACGAACAATTAAGATAGAACAGCGTAGGATGTTAGGAATACAGCTTGTGAGTACATAAAACATGAAATTACTTTGGTACGAGAATCTCATGCGCACAAATTACGAGGGACATAACCTCTCCCCCTCCCACCCACACGAGACCTCCTATTTCGCCCATAACACATGAAAACTGACCGCACGGAACTCCTAGACGAATTAAGGATCAAACTGTAATGGTCGTTTTCAAACCCCATCCGCCGGTTTATTGTGACTCGAGACCGCTATCAACGTCTTTATAAACCAAATTTAGCTTTAAGTATTACCATTAAGGTCGTAATTTGTTCGTTTGAAGTTTCAGATGGGAAGCTATACAAATTGATCCCATCACCGACGATCCCGGGCTTAAGGAACGATACACAGTTTGCCGGAAATCACACTATTTATACGAGTATTAAGTTAATAGGTGGCTTTGTAGTACCTAACGTCGTTTGTTTGAAATAGACGCTATATTGGCTTAAAGTGGTACATAGAGGAAGTGAGATTGACAGTTTAGATAGTAGACCGAATGGCCCGTTTTTATGTCGGCGTCGTCGATTTGCTTGACGCGTTCTCTCTTGAATGGCGTGCACTTACCATTATGTAAAGGGAAACTTGATCGACTTACTCGTTATTGTAATACTTACTATTTTTTCATCTGTCATAATGGTTCAAAAAGTCATTTGATTTGGAGGCGTGTTTGAAATGTGTTTGTCGCTGTTGTTTCACACGATCTGTTTTAGTGCGTTTTGTTGTAGCGTCTCTGTTGGAAGTTTTTATTGTGTTGAATATATAGAAAATATATCTACATATACCTATTTTATTACTTGTAGGGTTCTATTCTAAAACAATCTGTTATACATATTTTACACATAAATAACAAATATCAGCGTCATTACCTTGTGATGATGGGTATATCAAAATATCTCAAAATCGATAAACGATAGTAAGACATATCAAAAGTTCTTTATATAATTCTATTTTCTGAAAATAACTGTTCCGTTAGAATTTAAATTCATATTATACATACATTATTTATTTAAATTTATATTTATATAGATTTTTATTTGCTTAGATTACATTTTATATTTCTATATTTACAAATTTACCTTGTATTTATTGTTGCTCACACCTTGTAGCGAAATTGCTTGGCTTTATGCTGTAAAAAAATATTCTTAATTACAAATATGAGAGTAGAAAAAAATATTGCAATTTTAGAAAACAAACATAAAAAATAAATTGAAAACCGCATCCAAACAAATTCTACACAAGTTACAATTATTTCTGACTACGAAACATCAGAGTCATACAAAAAGGTTGTTTCAAAAGATTAAAAGAAATAGTTAGGTACTCCTAGCATAGCACTTTCTTTTATTTACATCTAGTCTGCTATATGTATAGTTCATTATTAGCAGACGGAATGTTGGCTGACCCTTTACATTTTATTACGCAAAATAAACAAAAGTCCCTGGCGTTTTAGACTCCCATATACACTTTTAACTACAATGTTATGCTTAGTACCCTTTTCAAAGTTTGATAATAGTCTTTATTAGAGAGCTAGTAACAGAGTAGTTTGATATGTAGGTATTCGTTCTCTTTTTGCTTTCTTTTAAAAAGGCATTAGTAATAATGTGTTAATTTACACCAGTTTAACGACATCTCCAAAAAGTACGAAATATAATTACATAATAATATAAATTAAAATTGAAAGAAGTAATTACAAAAATATCTTTAACCGTTCAATATTAACTAACAATTAATTGATCAAAGAAGGAATAGAGCTATACTTATTATACTTATTCATTTTTTTTAAACTTACACAAGCACGTATCATAATCATAACATACAAAAATAATAAAATGTATGTGTTACAACAGAAATTACTAATCCGGATGAATTTTCTCGGAGTAAGCATTCCCTACTAAATCTTGACTTAGCACAAGTCAGTAACAGAGTCACATCTCAGCTTAAAGCCCACTAACTTTTTCATTCTGTTCATAAAATCTAGAAATGCGACAAAGATAAAAAATAAAGCCACCACGTTATTGTGTAATAAAGCTGCACACATTTATTACGAAAGTAAAGAGAACACTACGTTTCTTACTATCTACACCGAACACTTTTTGTTACTTGGGAAGCTCGTACGGCTAAGTATGACAAATGAACAGAATCACAATAAAAAGTTTACTATACAATACACATTTGGCATTAGTTAGATACCTTCTTGGTAACCTATAACAGTTTCACTGACATGACTTGAGTAAGCTTTCCCATGCTAATGAATGCAGGACAAAACCTTGCCTAGCAATACCTAGCTTATCGTAATAAGGGATCGTCACATTCAGTTATCACGTTCGTCATTTGTTTTCTTTGCATTTTTGCGGAAACTGGATAAAATTTAGACTCTAAAACTCAAATATCTTAAACATGAGTCTCTAAATAACTTACTTGCCAAAATATAGTAAAAGTTTTCTCTGTAGGCATAATGAATGTAATAAAAACAGCCTGTTTCAAAGTAAACATTATGTAATAGTTAAGCAACAATTGCGCCACAAAAAGCTGTTAGTCTGTATATGATTGAGAACGCATTAGTAGTAGGCAGGTCGTACTCAGTATCGGTAATGGCCGGCGAGGTGCCAAACGTTGCCATAGTCCTGCGCCGCGTCGCGGATAACACTCCATTAAACCACCGTTGTTTATGTCGCCGCAATTATCAAGCCTATTTGGTTATCACTCGCCGCTGCACTTGGATTGAGTGGTACTGGGTATACCATAATAAGCAATTCTATTTGAGGATAGAGTTGTACAATTAAAGGAATATTTTAGAGAAGCACTATTACACAGTAATTATCTTATTGACAAAAGCTCATGTTTTAATTGGTGCTAGGAATTATCCTAGTAATCCTCGTTCACATACGTTTGAAGAAAATAAATGTTTCTAGTATAGGTACTCTTTAATGCTCAGGCATACACTGCATGTTTATAAATTCCAGATCTATTCATAACATTGCAGAAATAAGGATGCCATACTCTAATAACGAATTAACTTGGCGACTACAAAATGCATTTAACTAACACAAAGGTTTCCACGCTGAGGATATTTAATCGTCTGTTGTATAATAGTAGAGCAAAGAAAATAACTTTATTTTTTGTACCACACACTTAATTACTTACCTTTGTAATATTCCAAACAGCTGGTCTACTCTTGAATTTAATTCCGATCGATCGGGATTGGAATTATGACGTTTACCGCTATTTCATACTCTTGAAATCAACACTAGCGCCAAATTGTTTTCAAATTAGGTGTCTATTTGTTGAACTACATGAAATTGTGATTGAATTAAAAATGGTAGGTACTCTTGAATTCATTTTGACAGCTGCGTATTGCGTTGAAATTGTGTTCGGATTGCTTGTAAATTGGTATTATTCCAATAGCAAATAAGTAACTTTTTACATATTGTTTTGTGTTTTATGTCGACTTGGGAATATTAATACATCTTTAATATGACTTATTAGTAAAGATATCATTTAGTCTACATAAAAAAACGTAGATTGAGCTTTAAAAGAAAGGCAAACTAAACCTATATTGCGCTTTGTGTGTTGTATCTGTACCAAATAAAATATGGCGCCGAATGATAACGAACACTGTTTGACAACACAAATAATTTATTTGTTAAATATATATTATATTATATATTTAATGATAAATATTCAAGCTTTACTTGGTCACAAAGTCACACAAAGCTTTTTAAACTAGAAACACTAATATAGAATTAATAGAATTATTCTAGAATATATCGCACCCTCAGTAACATAAGGGGCCAAGTCAAAATTTTAGTAAACTGAGATTTTAAATGCTAAGGGCATAAAATGGAATTCTTTACCTGTTAGCGCTGACAGACAATAACGACTCGGTAAATATATTTGTGTCCCTCTCACACTCTCCCAGCCCGGCGCCCGCTCTTGGGGATGTGCTGCTGATATTGAGACCATCTTTATATTGCAGAAAAGAGCTGTCAGAGCTATTTACAAAATGGGACCCAGAGAATCACTTAGGGAGAAATTTAAAGAAATAGGTATTTTAACTGTCTATGCACAATATATTTACGAAAATCTGCTTTATGTTCATAAAAATCGTGATAAATTTTTGAAAAATAGGTAGGTCGTTCTGTAGCACGTGTGTACGCTTTTATAATAAACTACCAAAAGATGTTTGTAACATGTCCATTAATAAGTTCAAGAATTATATCAAGCCTAAATTGTGCAAAAAAGCTTACTATGATACATCTAGTTACCTTAATGATAAGAACCCATGGATATGATGATGCTCCTAGTCGTAAGATTACAATATAAGTTTTAGAGTAATATAATGTACCTCTAAAAATAATGTACCTTTATGAATTAAGACTCGCGGAAAATTACTTTGGTCGATGTTAAATGGAGGCGTCCCTCTGCCATTTTTATCTTATTTCTTTTTTGTTGATATTATTGTCAGGACTCGTCATGCTCACTAAAATGTCATTGCTTGTGGTGGCGTGGGGGCCGGGTCAATCCCTTCCCTACAATATGGCGAGGGGGTTGATGGCTGACCTCTGTGTTATACTCGTGAACGGGTGCTACTTGGGGTGACTGGTCGACCTTGACATTAATCAATTTACATTTTGGTTCACTTCTAATAATTTACCTAAAGGGTTATTTGGCTGAGCGACGTCTTTATTACTGAATTGTTTATGGATGTGATTTGGTGCTCCCACTTTTATGTACTACCTGCATGACGCTACCTTTATCATTTTATAATAAAATCCTTCGTTGTATGGATATGTATGGTATACAATGGTTGCAGCGCCTGATTACAGTTATCTACAATGTAAAAAAATTGACGTCAAGAAAATGCAGCAGTAGAGTTTGTTTCGCCGCTTCTTCTCTACTAGCGCTTTGGAGGCGGTGGTAAAGTTTGCTAAACTTTTACATGTATTTAAACTTAGATTAAGTAGTTTAAAGGACGTCAAGAAATATATAATGAGAATTGTATTTATCTTGATTAAAGCGTTTTTGACTTTGACTTTGACTTACTGCTAGAAGGTTAAGGTTAACAACTAAACAGTGACAGGTATTTAAATAATATATAGGTTCAATTTTAAATAGTCCTAGTATTTCTTTGATATTTTTGTATTATAAAGGCCTAACTTGAATGCATGTTTTTCAATTACTTGTAATTTATAGAATTAATGCAAATTTATTGTTTTCTCCTATTGCTAATTATAGTGCATTTACCAAAGAACAAATCTGCCAAATTTCACATTTATAACTTAAATAATAAACAAGTAATTTGAAAAAATAGGTATTTTATAGGAACCCAGAATCTTAAATCGTGATTTCCCAAAAATCAACTTTTTTGGATTGTGCCCTTATAATACTGAGGGTGCGATATTTACTTTTTGACAAGTAAGGGGAACTATTTTTATAATAGACTTGTCTTTGACCCGTCTCATTCAGCCACAAGCAACACAAAATTTTTGAAATGCTAATTTCTCGATCCGAATAATAATAAATAATTAAAAAACGTATATTACAATAATATTTTCCATAACTTGTATTTATTACTATTGTTAATAAGCAGATATCGACCTTAGTAATAATATTTTCTCAATTTAGTATGTAGTTGAACATCACTTCTCCAATGTCATGTGTTGCTAACTTCACACTTTAAAGTATAATTGTGAACCAATCCCGATTTCAATTCAATGTTGACGAAATTGTTTTCAAGAGTACGAAATCACGTGACTTCAAAATTGACATTGTAATTGGATTGGTATTAGATTGAAATTAAAATTATGTTCAAGAGTAAGCCAGCAGATCCGTGCTCTTAATTTAGTTCTGACTACTTAAAAAAAGGAAACGATAGTACGTGACGTGTTCTATTATGTACCCTGTAATTTACACAAAACTACGTTTCTATTATGATAGACAACGATCAATCATCTTTTTGTATAACACAAAAAAACAATATAATTGGTTACCATTTTGATTCGGCCAATATCCTCCAATTATGTATTCTCGCTACAACACTCCAACATCGTTATAATACAAACATGGATTCTATTGTATTCGAAATTCCGAATTATAATATTTTAGGGAACAATCGATTGATAACGATCGGTTGTGGTGTGACATCTCGATTGGATGCGGGTGTCACAACACTTATCTACACATGAATTTATTTTACGGCTGTTTCGATGAGAGATGTAGTCACTAGATTAGTTCAGTGTTAAACAGTAGGGCAAGTCTGTATTGTCTTTTAAATAGCCATTTTAATTACGAAAAACTTATAAAATGTAAAACAGACACGAACGCCAAAAGCAGACCAATAAAAGAATCAGTACAAAAAGAATAATCTACATTATTTTAACATTAATTTTATGGCATAAACTAGGGCAAGAGTTACTAACTTACTCTATATCGTTTAGGCTTAGGTTAATTTGAACGATTCACAAAGAATATCCTGAGTGGGAATCAAAACGATCATAAGGCATTTTTTTACTTTCCTTTATTTGACAGTCTGCTCCGATGACCGACTATTTAAAATTTTACCTCCCAGTTTCAGTAATAGAAGTTTTTGAAATAGAAATACAAAGAGTTTATCATCGAAGCCAGATCAAAAGGCTTTTCAACTGTTTTAAATTTCAGACCTTTAACGTAAAGGATGAACATTGAACAAAATGGGACCATAGGGTAAATTTTTATCTGTCTAAAACATGATACTGAAATATGTGTATATTATGTACAAAAAACATAGGCTGGTCATCTTTTTTATTTTATCATGAAAGTTTGCAGTTATTACACAGGCGCGTATTTTTTCAGTGATCATAAAGAATTTTGACCAATATGCTAAATAAACAATTTAAAGTTAAATAGTCTAGTCTATCTTTTATATTAAAACTTCAACCACGGTATGCTTAGTTTAAATTTAAGGCCATGGCTTTTTTAAGCACAAAGGGTTTTAGGCTAGAAGGCTACAAATTTAGCTGGATTCATTTTTAATAATAATACAATTTAAGTCACTTAACCGCCGTATATTTTGTCACTAACAAACCTTGATACAATTTAACTAAATCCCATTTCCCTATACATGAACAACAGTCATAAAATGTAATCGTGAAAGTTGTTCATATAACAAACTTGAGCGGCTCTACTCAACTCGAGTAGTTGAGAAGTGTTAGCGACATCACTTATGCAAAGAGGTTTCAATTTTACATATTTTAAACTATAAGTGCCTGCGAATAACTATGATGGAGCTGCAGTGCACAGACACTGATACAGATTTGTACTGTCTAAAGTAAGTAGTCATAATTATTAATAATTTTAAAAAGACCGTCTGTTTTGTACATTTTAAAAGTGAGTAGTCAAAAGCACCTATTTGCAATCATAAGGCTTCACGCACACGGGCTACACACCACACACAGCCACAAAAGGCAAAAAAACGGGCACTAAAGTAGCTGAAGGGCGTGACAGCTACTTTTAGGTATTCGTATTATCGGACGTTTAGTGGCCGGTGCCGGCCCAAGAAGTGAGCAGCGACGATTGTAGCGTGTGGCGGCCCCCGGCGTCAACCGTGTGCGGTGTGTTCATATAAAATGTTTAAAAAATTACAGGAAATATGCCAGTGGCGGCGTTTTGTTGTTATATAGTGTGGGAGCCCTAAAACAAGCTTGTTCCATAAAAAATACCTACATGAAAAATTTTCTATATTTTTATCGAACTTACAAGACGGTTCTGTACAGTCACGAGCAATAATATGTACACATTTTCAAATTTTCTAAACTATCTGCACGTTTATCTAGACATTACAATATCAAAATGAATTCGTAATTTAGAAGAGGTTCCGTACAGTTTTGAATTAATCTTCGAATTTTCAATTTTGGATTGGCAGAACTTTAGATAACTGGTTTACAAAATGCGAAAATGTGTACATATTATTGCTCGTGACTGTACACACCTTATCCATCGGCTTGCCACCACCTTTATCAAGTTGTCGTATAACTTCGTAGGATATTGCCTTTTCACTTATTGAACATCGATACATTTTTCCTAACAATAATCTTTATCATTCCTACCTAAGCTATGCTATATACACACCACGTGAAAATAACAATAGAGGTTCTTTTTGTTTAGTTGTTTTACTGTATATACCTCCACTGTGCCACTTCACAGCAATTCGTTGTCGATAATAATTTGGTTACAAATGTAATCTGTAGCCGGTAGAATTAATCTTTTCATCTGAGCACAGTTGGTAGTTAATTGGTCTCCGCTTCACAACGCGACTAATTGATTGACAATCGTGTGGTTTTACTATTGATTGGGCCTATGCTATGTGAGATCGTAGATAGTGACTGGACACAGATGTAGGGTGAACACAAAGTCACGATATTATATTATTATCACTTGTACAATAATAAATAAACCTTTATTCCATTCTATAGTTTCTATCTATTGTACTCTAGCTAGTAGGATATATCAATTGGTTGTATGAATTTGCATTAGGCAAGCTATGATATGTAGTATATTTAATTAAGTAAATATTTATTCAACAATTATTTAAAATTTCTCTCTATAGCAATATTTCTATTCATTACCTTCTACGTATGCGATTGTCAGCTTATCGAAATTACAAAATTGGTATAATTACAATAAGGTAGTTACTACACCTAATATTCTTGTTAATTTAAAATATTATTAAAAAAACAATACGCCTGTTGACAAATGGAACTAATTAATTATTAAGCCTTTATTAACTATCTATTAAGCGGTTGTTCTACTTGTTAAAATAAATTTAGAACATTGTAGTTTCATACAATACACCACTTTAATTGGAAATCTTCTAGTGCCACAATAAGATTTCAGAACACTTAATAATTCACAAAGATTTCATGAATCAAGTAGAACGAAGGTTGAATCAATCGCAAACTTGTAACAATACGTGATCAATTTAACAGATCACAATCTCATAACGATCGTACAAATTCCTGCAGCTGTAGACAAAACGTAACAAAGAGCTGTCTGCTCATCTCTTCTGATTCATAAATATTCGTCTAAATGCATCTCGAGTACAATTATCTAGCAATTTTAACAATCGGAACAAGAAATGAAACATTTATCTGAGATCGGATGCGTCAACAATCAAGCCAAGTATCCCAGTTGAGCAGTCAGTGTGCTGCGTGCCTTATCGTCGCCGACAATCGCACGTCTGATCCCGCCCTAAGATTGCTCGCTTCGGGAAATCCCATTATAATATGAACAACGTACATATTTGCTTACCTTATTGTTAATATAATTCTTCACTTTGTTTGTATGTAATGTTTGCTCGTATTCAAATATTTCTTATATTAAGGACCTGATGTTGTTTTAAGCGTCACATATATATATGTTTTAGAGTTGTATACAAATGTAAGGGACCGTATTTTCTTAACATAACTTACTCTACAGTAATAAATAGAGTCTTATTGACCTAAGATTATTAAATAAAAGTAAGTAGCTACGTAATCCTGAGTAAATCCTTTACATACTAGCTTAAAATTACTGAATAACTTTACGAGGACCTTTCATTAGATAAAATGTGATGCAAGTTTAAAAAAGGATCTGAATACGATTTTGGTCTCATCGTTATTGTGATGATATTTTTAACTATTCCCTACTCCCTACACTTACAGTTGATGTTATATTTCTTAATAGGTACTGTATCCGAACTAATAAAAGTGATAAAGAACGTTTTTTCATATTTTTCGTTTTGGTTTTAGTTTCCCCTTTCCCTTTTGCAGTATATGCAAATTTTGCAGACACAAATTGCTTTCTGATCATTTCTATAAATTGATAACTCAAGCAATCGTTAGAATGAACATGAAAAACATAATCTCTAACAACTACTCTTAATAAATATGTATGATAATACCGGTATATCCAACGGATTTACAATATAATACGGATTTATGCGCCGAGATCCGATAGATAAATGATAGATAAAATCTACTGAGCAATAAATATGCGCCACTTGCAAAACATGGACTCTGTTGGGACACGCTCTGCAGACAAAGGAACTGTACAATAGTCTAATATTGATAAATTTGTACTTAACACTGAGTTACACAGTAACTAGATTGTTAAAACGAAGAATACATTGTCAGCTCGAAATTGTCGTAGAGGAGACTAAATTTCAAATCGATAGTATCGTATATTACTTTCTTGGACTTTATAAAACTTTAAACTTGAAGAATTATTTTTTTAGGTAATAGATATGAAGTAGTCCACGTTCTTAAAATACTAATCCATATTATGATAATGTTACTCATAGTAAGTATGTAGCAACCTAAAGCAAAAGTACAATTTTACCTAAAAATATTATGTTTTAGTAATTATATTATATTCTAAAAAGCAAAATATATTTTGATTATTTTTAAATAACTTTCCTTTTAGAAATAAAACAGAACAAAAATTCTAAGAATAAGATGAGGAGAATAAATAAATTCTCTTATAATCTATTTTAAGTACGTGGAAAATTAGGATAACTTTATTTTATATAGCCCGGGGATGTATTATTATTACTTTAACAAGAAACTGCGCATTCCCTACTTGTTATAGTAGTTGGAATACTTAAAAACTATCAGCTAGTCGAGTCCTATAAAGTTTTTCAACCGACTTCAAAAAGGAGGAGGTTCTCAATTCGGTTTTTTTTTTTTTTTTTTTTTTTTTTTTTTTTTTTTTTTTTTTTTGTGTTTGTTACCTGATTTCTCGAAAACGGCTAGACCGATTTGAAAAATTTTTTTTTTGTTCGTATTGGTATGCTTCCCATTTGGTCCCATTGTCACCAGATCTGGATCTGGATGAGGGGATCCCAGAGAAATCGAGGGCATCTCTTGAAAATTGTAGAGACGCATTGTGTAAAATCTTGTCATACATGTGCATCTTTGACGTCACTATCAAATAGTCAAGAATTTGAACTGGTCAGATCCTGGAGACCAGAGAGAGTCGAGGGAACACCTTAACGGCATATAGCAGCTACCTTGTGTTTGGGCTTATTTTAATTGTATTGATGAATACTTTACAAAACTTTACACAAACATGATCTGATGATGAAGAAGATTGAGGGTCGAGGCAACTCCTCAACGGTATATAGCAGCTACCTAGTGTTTGGGCTTATTTTATTCGTATTGATGAAAACTTTACAAAACTTGACACAAACATCATCTGATGATGAAGAAGACTGAGGGTCGAGGAAACTTTTTAACGGTATATAGCAGCTACCTAGTGTTTGGGCTTATTTTATTCGCATTGATAAAAGCTTTACACAACTGTACACAAACATAATCTAATGATGAAGAAGATTGAGGGTCAAGGGAACTTTTTAATAGTAAATAGCAGCTACCTAGTGTTTGGGCTTATTTTATTCGTATTGATGAAAACTTTACACTAACATTATGACTGTAATTGAAGGTATGGTTTAAGACTTAATAATGAAGTTCTTATTTGAATTTAAAATAGGAATTAATACCGGATTATAAATAGACTATAAACAAATTTTTGAATTGCATTTCATTTATTTTAAACTTATTCTTTAGGTACAACAAATTGATAATAATAACTATTATAAGTATTTATTTGATTTATTTTTATGTCAATTTATTTAAATTATCAATTTAGTGTGCATGTCGCACAATAAATTAATAATTTTTATTACTAATTAACCACGCAGAGACGGTGTGGCTACGCTTTTCGATGTTCTCCCTATTTAAAACGTTTTTCATGTAGGTCCTTTTTTGTGAAAGCTGATTCTTACGTTGTTCACTAGTCTCTTTTGAAATGGCATTGGAGGTAGATTTCCTACTTCGAGAATGGCGTTTCTTCCTTTCTTCGGTTGTCATCGAATCGAACCCGTGGCGGGCGCGTCAAGTCTTGTGACCTGTGACGCGCACCAATGAACATACCGCGGCGGCGCCCGCGCTGCACTCCCCGCGACCCGACGGTGACCGGTCCGCCCGCTACCGCTCAGTCGCGAGCGAGCGACAGTCATAGATAAGAATATGTACTAACGTAGCGACAGTGCGAGACGTAGACCGACGGCGAATGCACGTTCGCCCGCACTTCATGCGTACGCAATTAACTCGATCTCTAGATTCTAATTTACATCTTGTTTTCTACTCCTATATACTCGTAGTCTAAGCTACGTCTAGCTAATCTACATCTTGTTTTTTATTCTTGTATAACTTAACTTAACTTCAGTGCTGTGAACTTAACTAACTTAATAACTCTGTATTCTCTTTCATTCTGTGTCATTAAGTAAATAGTCTTGTAAATAACCGTCACGTTTTCTTTATCACCTCTACAGTCTCATACAATCAGCGCTGTCTCATGAGCAGCGCGTTTCGTAGGTCTACCCATATTTAGACAAAATAATGTCCCACTGCAGGGACGGGCCTCCTCCACTGACGGAGGGATATTTAGCCTACTAATACCACACTGGCCAGACGGATTGGTATAGGGTTTAATTTCAAGTTTTCCTTCTTTTTATTTCTCAAAGATAATATTCACGGATAGTCCCTAAGTTGGTTTTTACGACACCCATGGGTTGAGATAAGGTGGTGACATGCATTCTCACTCCGTCACCACACGGATTTATAGAATTGGTATTCACTAAAAATTTGAAAATAAAATTGATTTTTACAAAAAAAAAAAAACCGACTTCAAAAACACAAATTGCACTAAAAAGTAAAAAATAATTAGTTGTATTTCGGTTTTACAACATTAAATCAGCCATTCCTTCTACTGAATTTTAATCTAAAGAATAGGTTATTTTAATTATTGTAAAAAGTATTGTTTAAGATATTTCTTGAAGAGTCTGTAAATATATTGATTTGTAGATTCTTTAAAAGATAATCAAATTATTACAAATAATGTAATATTATTGTTATTTTTGGAGTCGGTGTCAGCCAACGCAATAAGTATGATATAGTTATACAAAACTTTATGGCCTTTTCTAACACACTCGAATCACTTTAAATGGTTTTTATTAATTAGATAAATATTGCATTTAAAACAAAAACGGCCGTTTCATTTTCTAATGCGAATTTTAAGTAATTGTTAGTCTTTAGCCTGTGTGTAACATGACGCCATAATGTTTGTTTAAATATTAAGTCAGAAATAAAAAATGGTAGGTATATAAACTATCGTGGCTGACACCGACTCCAAAAATAACAATAATATTACATTATTTGTAATAATTTGATTATCTTTTAAAGAATCTACAAATCAATATATTTACAGACTCTTCAAGAAATATCTTAAACAATACTTTTTACAATAATTAAAATAACCTATTCTTTAGATTAAAATTCAGTAGAAGGAATGGGTGATTTAATGTTGTAAAACCGAAATACAACTAATTATTTTTTACTTTTTAGTGCAATTTGTGTTTTTGAAGTCGGTTTTTTTTTTTTTAAAATCAATTTTATATACAAGACGAACATTATACAACCAGGAGAAAAACCGCAATAGACATGAACTTAAAAAACTGTCGCATTATTCTGTGCTATTTTTTTTTTCACAAAGTCATAAGCTTAATCTTCTTTTTATAAAACAACAAATAATGGAGGTAATATGAAACCCAAGAAAAGGGTCGCATTCTTTCTAGGGTAGCTAACACATAACACATAATTTCGGGTACACTGGTTCAGAATCACTAAGTCTACTAAGAACTACCTACGAGTTACGGTACGGTACGAGTTCAACAAGACATTATAACAAAAATAGTTATTAAAAATGTACCTATATAAGTTATATTCTGTTTGCAAATATTTTTGGTGAGGAGTTTGAACGTACTTATATTTATTGTTATCAAGGGAAACATTATTCTGAATTGCAGTCATTCTCTGTTTGATAAACACACCAGGAATTAACTACAAATATTACATTAAAATTATAGTAATATTTTTGTAATGGTTCATTATTCTAATTTATTACAGAAGAATCAGTATATTACATGTATTTTTTGCATATCAGGGCCGATTTAAATATAACATTATGCGTCCGTGTTGGGAGGTGCCTATGCCCAGCAGTGGACTGCGACAGCCTAGTTAGGTTGCTATTTTGTTACTTTCTTCGATTATCAAAAAATCTTTCCATTAGTTCTGCTAAAGTCATAATATCATGTCATGTCTATATATAAAAATAAGTCAGGTTTTCCTTCCTGACGCTATAACTTCAGAACGCACGAACCGATTTCCGCGATTTTGCATTTGTTGGAAAGGTCTTGGGCTCTGTGAGGTTTATAGCAAAGAAAAATTAGGAAAAATTTGAACATAAAAGCGGGAAAATAATGCCCGTGCGAAGCCGGGACGGACCGCTAGTGTCTATATAATATTAAAACAAAAATTATTAAAAACACATATAAACTATATACCTTTTTATTTGTTTCAAGACCAATTTACTATGATTTTTACTCTATGGAGTATATCATTACAGTAATTGCTAATATGACCTTGTTACATTTCCATAATCATACATTAATATTTTGACAACATAGACATGACAATAAGCTAACCTCAGAACGCGTCCTATATTACATGTACCTACTACCAGTACTAATTATAGACGTAATACTTTCTGTGTACGTAGTGTAATTTCTTTTAATACTTTGCCTTCACACTTGGAACTGGACCTATTTAATACAAGTGTTCAATAAATGAGGGAAATTATTAGTAAGCAATATTTTTAAGAGTAGCTTAGTACTTAGTATATTTTATTGGTTAAGATAATATTTTTTTGTTTGCATTGTTTTGTGTTTGCATGTTTGTTTTTGGTTTAGTTTGTTTCTTTTTTTTTTTCTTTTAAATCTTATTACTTGTACGCTAATTTGTTTTTTAATATGTGGAAGCTTGTAATTAGCAATAGACAACAACCATATTTATTAATGTATAATAGTATAATTAGACTGTAAGCTTTCTGTAAAATATATAAATAAATAAACATAGATTTTTAATGGCAGCTAAAAAAAAGTATATTTCCTATTTTATACAAATGAATTTTTTAACGAATTTTTTTATAATAGAAGTAGCTTATTTACAAAATGAAAATAAATTTATTGAGAGGAGAGTCTTAAAGACTTATCGGATTATTTTGTTCATCCCTTAATTGTTTTCGTCTTTGTGATCTGATCGATTATCCGATCAAGATTATTATTTATAACAAGAATTTTAAAGGTTTTCTACAAAAATATAAATTAAGATAAAACTTGCTTATGAGTAGAAGTATCTACTTCTCGTAGCTATTCTAGCTATTTGTCGCTATGGTCCGTATATGACATAGCTAGTATATTTTGTTTCATGAAAACATTTTCATCCTTATCACTAACAAAACTAAGATAAAGTGTTTTAATTAAACACAACGAAAGGTTAATTTAATGTATATTTGTATAATATTTATTGTTAAACATTATAATAATCAAGCTTAGAAACTAAAACAATTAATCAACCTTAATGATATAATGTCTTTAATATTAAAGCGCTTAATATAAACAAAACATTTAGATAGACCGCGCGCCACAGAAGTAATCGAGCGAAAATCAATCAAACTATGCAAGCGCTTTACATATCTAAGGGTAAAAGGAAATGAAGGGATAACCTTTCTAACAGACATATAACTACATACTTGTCCATTACAGTTTACAATATGCGACGTTAAGATGTTGTTACGAAAAGAAGCAATTTGTGCGTCGGCGTCGCCACCAACACGTAATATTACTTTATAGTATGTTGAATAGAAATAATAAACCATAACCAAAGAAAGTGTACTTAGTAGAATTATAATAAAGGAATCGTAAATAGATATTTTATTCGAAATCAGGATGTCTACTAGCAGTTTTACTTTTAAAGTCAGTTGTTTGGTAATGAGTCAGCAGAATAGAATAAAATATTACTCTTTTTTCCATATTTATATGTGTATTATACTCTAGTATGTATGTTTATATAAATATTTATACCTTTTTAATTATCTATATGTGTAGGTTTATCTTATTAAAAATTAAAATGATAATTTAAAGCTTGGCTTCTACCTATTTTTGTAATACTCTGTCTCTGCATCATCCTAAGGTTGACTGGTAGAAAATGCCTTCGGCATTAAGTCCGCCTTTGTGCATGATTTTGTACATAAGTTTTAAATAAATAAATATATAAATATTTTATAATTCAATTTTTTTTATTAATATTTATCTACAAAACTAGGTTGCGTAACTTATTCGAATAATCTGAACAAAAATGGAAAACGTAACGACTCTAATTTAGATCTGTGTACTTATACTAATTATATTTAGCTACCTGACCACTTGGATTTGGTGAAAAGAAGAGTGAAACTTTTCTTATAAACTAATAAGTATTGTATATTTATGATTTCTCAGTGGATTGCAATAAACCCACTTTAATGTCTTATATTCGGTAGATAAAGGTGTACCTATTACTGGCCTTCCCAATGGGTGGGCTCGTATTAATCCCATAAATTAAAACCGCGGTGTCTCAAAATGCAATCGTATAACAGTACGAGGAAAATTAATACATTAGAAATATTCTTTCGAAATAGTTTTCTGTTTATAAACCTGTTAAATGTTAATGTGTTTTTATAGATTTATTAATACCTACAACTTATTTTGTTATTTACATTTTTAGTGTCTTTTTATTTTCAATGTCTTTTTATTTTCAATAATAAAATGCAATTTTAGGATTTAATTAATATCAAATCGTTGTACAGTCTCATTATTTAAATTTTATTAATTCTACTTATTAAGCGAGTTATGCTGCATATTTTTGTAATATAACGATATTCTTCCTACACCAGGGCCATTAGACACTTATTAACCTTATGAATTAACATTTTGTACACTGTAAAATACTTAATAACTTTTTTGCCATAAAAATATTTTAAACGAGTTCATACGAAATCGTAGTTCAGTCTGCAATTTACCAACATTCTGCATTTTTTTACATTAATCTAGAATAAATGAAAGGGAAAAAACGTGTATGAAATCGTATACGACAGCAGTATAAGTGATCTGATCGTGTAGTGTAAAAGTCATATAACGTAAACTATAACTCAGCCTGTTTAAGGAGAGGGTTAGAATCGTGTTTGTAGTAAGTAATGTATATTCAAAGACAAACGTCTCAATATCCAGTTGTTTGCGTTACTTCGCTATTGTTTCACTTGTTTGTGCTCAGCCATCAGTTCACATATATTGTGTCGGGTGCTCAACAACTAGGATTGTTTTTGTTAACTAAGTTTTGAGTTGGGCCGATATTAATTTAGTTCGGTGAGGCTTGTGTGTGGTTTACATTTTACACTTGTCGGGCAATGTTTTGCCTGTTATCGAATATTTATGTAATGACAGTATTTTTGTTATGTTTCTTTAGTTGTGTTTTCTAATAAGAAGCCGTCGAGATAATTCCTTTGGAAAAGACAATACCACTGACTAAAAGATGCTTTTGTAGCCACAAGATACCCCCCAGATATCCCAGATCTCAAGACCACTCTGCGATGTTGCTAAATTGCTAAGACAAGGGAAGCAAAAATTGGGATCACTCCTTGTCTTATTCCCCCAAACCGAGCACAGTTTGTTAAAGGGACTTGAAAATAATGTATGTTAAATAAGTATGATACACGTAGGTACATCAAGTAGTATAGATAGATCATTATAATTATTGATAGATTAGCGCATTTTAAATGCCACGAAGAAATTACTATTCGAAAACTATCGACATGTAGAATGATAAGTAGTTGGAAAATCTGTTATAACGAACCATTATTATTTATTATAGACAATTACAAGCTACTTTACGGCCTTTGATTGTGACCACAAGTATATATTACAATCAGCTGTGGCTTTAGTAATAAGCTCGAGTAATAACACTGTCACAGTTTTGTCACTGTAGCCTCTGTAGGACACTACGCTCACAGAATATTTATTATATATACATTTACTAGTTTGAATATTGTCCGCGCAAGAATTTGACTTATTGTACACGTCATTTTAGTAGTCACGGGTACTTACGAATCTAGATATACTTGAGACTATCGTAGAGTAGACATGAAAATTTATCATGTGGCAAGCCGCATATGTATTTCGGTCACGAACAGAGCTGGATACCAATCTGGATTTGGACAGCAATAACGAATCGACTTTAAAATTCATGCGCTGAACTATTACTCAAAGTGAACATAAAATAAACCACGAATATCATAGAAAATATTTTAGAAATAAATATGACAAATTGCCAGCAAACAAAGCTTATGTATATAAAATTTAATCAAATTGTAATATAGTGTGGTCCTTAAAAAAGTAAAGTTATTTGAGTTATAAGTAAAGTAAAGAATCCATAGTAAAGGTAACATTATTCTCTCGTTGAACACTAAATTTTCCTTTATCATAAAGCTCACAAATAACAGGAGAGCGTATATTTAAAGTTCAATGTAGTAACATCAATTGTGTCCAGTTCGACCGCGCGGCCATAGCGTTTTTTTTTAAAAAAAACCATGTCAATTTTTTGTAAAAATTTGTAGAAGTTGATTCCCAAAACCATAAATTTGTCAAAGATACGGTTAAAAAGTTATAAGGGTTTAAACATGGCCGCGCCATTGAAACGCGGCGAACCGCGCGGCCACTGAGATCTTTAAAACTAAGCCTTGTAGAGACCTGAAATTTACGCAAATGCAAGATTTAATTTGTAAAAAATTTGTAAAAATATAAAAAAAATACTCAGGTTTATAGTTTAAGAGCTATAACACTAAAACCGAATGGCCGCGCCATTGAAACGGTGGAGAAAACGCTATCGCCTGTATCTCGCTGAAAAAAAATCGCAGAGGTGTGTAGTTTATTGTAATTACCCAGATTTGAATTTGTCGAAACTAGGAAAAATACAACAAAAATTCCTAGGTTTATATTTCAGGAGCTATAAGACTAAAACGATATGGCCACGCCATCGAAACGGTGAATAAAACGTTATTTCGCCTGTATCTCGCTGAAAAAGCATCGCAGAGGTCTGGAGTTTTTTGTAATACCTAGATTTTAATTTGTCAAAACTAGTAAAAATACAATAAAAATTCTTAAGGTTATATTTCAGAAGCTGTAGAACATTATCAGTATGTGGTGCGATAGGGTGACCATGTCTTATTGTTTACAGAATACTTTCTACTTATTGTTACAGAAATTATAATTCAAGGATTCTAAATAAAATTAAAATGAAACCATAAATATAAAAACAATTATGTTTATTGCTTGAAAAGTCAATAATACAGTTACAGTCCGCGTGGACTTACGAAAAACTAGCCCTAAGATTGGTTTAAATGACGCAACTCCGCCCCTAAGCTATGTGATTAGTAATGCACACTATTGCATCTCACACGCGCCACCCCCGCGCGCCTCCGCAGGTCAGTGCGACGCGTACAGCCGTTAGTACTTATTATTCTGTGGTACAGCGACGTAAGCGTAAGAGTTTCGTTATCAGTGTGTCGTTGTGATGTTAACACGATAAAAAAGTGATCTACTGATTATTAAAATGTTCAGTTCGTGTGTAATTACGATTAAGTGTTGTACTGTGGTGTAACGTCAGTTCGGTAAATTATGTAAACAATTCAGCAGAAGTGATTAAGGTATGTTGCATTTAAATATTTTATGATTATGTTAGAGCTCTCTCTTTATTTGTATGGATGACCGTGTAGTTAAGATATTTTACTATGAAATATTTACAATCTTATGTATATGAACTTATATGAAATACTAAAAACTATCTAATAACTAACAAAAATAATAATAATATATAATGTTTGCCCTGCAGTGGGACAATAATAGGCTGGATTATTATTATTTAATGTTTTATTAAATCATATAGGTAATTAGAACTTTACTTAGAACATTTGAAATGATTGTAAATCATTTTGATTCCACATTTTTAAATAAGTACAATCATAACTAGCAGGGATGTAGATATATGTTTTTACTTTAAGCGTAATATTATATGAATGGAAAAATTACTAAAAAAACTAAAGTCAATCATTTGAAAGATATACACTTCCAAAGTCGTAAAATGAGCCCCCCCCCCCGCCTCTAACTTTTGAAATAATAAAGTTGGAAAAAAAAATTGATGTAAATGTCAATAAAAACTTTCAATGAAAACTGGTTTGAACAAGATACAATCATAAGTTTTTGAGATATAGCACAATTTCAAAAACCGCACACGTTACTTTGTAATTCATACAAACACTATGAAAAACAAAGTTAAGAGCAAAACTTTGCTTGTTACTACGGAACACTTCATGGGCGAGTCCGACTCGTACTTCCCCAGTTTTTTTTTGTAACTCCACTGGTAAAATCTCTCTTCCTTTTCCTCTCACTCATTATTTTTTACAAAACCAGAAGTACAATATTATTATTATTTGTTGTATTACAATTTAAAAATACACCATTAAAATAAATAAAATAATTTCTGTAACAATAAGTAGAAAGTATTCTGTAAACAATAAGACATGGTCACCCTATCGCACCACATACTGATAATGTTCTACAGCTTCTGAAATATAACCTTAAGAATTTTTATTGTATTTTTACTAGTTTTGACAAATTAAAATCTAGGTATTACAAAAAACTCCAGACCTCTGCGATGCTTTTTCAGCGAGATACAGGCGAAATAACGTTTTATTCACCGTTTCGATGGCGTGGCCATATCGTTTTAGTCTTATAGCTCCTGAAATATAAACCTAGGAATTTTTGTTGTATTTTTCCTAGTTTCGACAAATTCAAATCTGGGTAATTACAATAAACTACACACCTCTGCGATTTTTTTTCAGCGAGATACAGGCGATAGCGTTTTCTCCACCGTTTCAATGGCGCGGCCATTCGGTTTTAGTGTTATAGCTCTTAAACTATAAACCTGAGTATTTTTTTTATATTTTTACAAATTTTTTACAAATTAAATCTTGCATTTGCGTAAATTTCAGGTCTCTACAAGGCTTAGTTTTAAAGATCTCAGTGGCCGCGCGGTTCGCCGCGTTTCAATGGCGCGGCCATGTTTAAACCCTTATAACTTTTTAACCGTATCTTTGACAAATTTATGGTTTTGGGAATCAACTTCTACAAATTTTTACAAAAAATTGACATGGTTTTTTTTAAAAAAAAACGCTATGGCCGCGCGGTCGAACTGGACACCATCAATTCAGTCGGAACATTCCACAAATTACAAAGACCGGGCTCTGAGCCTACAATTTAGTGGCACGCGGCGCAATACCAATACCAACAGAGGTACGAATGTGCTGAAAGAAGTTAAGTCTGCACTTATATTTGCCGCTTTAAGTAATCCCGTGTTTTTGATACCTAGCTTTATGTCGCTACTGTGAGTAAGCCCACGCATAGACTAGAAATAATATCTACATAATTTGTACATACTGAGTTTCGCTATCCAAACGTATTCTGTAGTATTTTATACTGTGTACGAAAAGGTTCATAGCCGAGGAGAGTGAATGGGCTGCTCGCAACTCGCATACAATTTCCCCCGTATTAGGGACCGGGATGGGTCATACGCAAACATTTGCCCAAACATTACCCGCCGGTGCCTTCACAACACTCCCCAGCTTTCGTTGAATTATTGAGACGTCCCGGTTTAACACCAGATGCTATTTAGATGTTCTCATGTTTATTAGTTTGTCCCTCGTAATTTGTCATAGGACCCGTTGATGGCTGTAATTTAGGACATGCCCAAGTATCGTTGATAGAATTACGTAAGGAAGTTTGTCCGCCAAATATGTTTATTGAAACATTAATCTTGCCGTATATTATATAATGTGTTTAATCTTGCCTCAACATTGGTTAGTTTGTATTTATGAACATTAATATCAGTAATAATATGAAATACAAAAGTTATATTGTGAGTATCGATTGATGCTTCTAGAACAGTTGCTAAAAGTTCGGGGTTTCGATATCAGCAATGAATATATCCGATAAAGAAAATACCTGTAGAGATGAAACTGTGGGAAATAAATGCGGTCGTGTGGCGGGAACAAGGCATCGTTCACTAAATCGGATCGGTGCGCGGATTTGTCGCTCTGCGATGACATTTGTTACCGGCGGCCGTCGCTACTTTATTCATCATTGTCACTGCGGACAAACCGGTATCAGCTTCCACATTTTTTACTACTGAATATTAAAGCAGTTTCTTTTTTCATGCCGTCAGATTTACTGAACGTCTTTTATGTAAGATTGAAATTGGAAACAAAGCTTAACAAGGTGGAAAAAGAATATAACGTAGTTTTGGTATATTTATTTCAACCTTATTATTTATGATATTATCACTTTGGCTTTTTGCAATCTAAAGTAAAACTAATAAACTTTCTACTTTATCCAAGACAAGCTTTTTTTAGAAGTGTATTGTAGAACCGCAGGCGATATACTTAGGGCAGCGTGGCTTTAACCGTTGGTAAAATTTCCCCTGCACCGAAAGAGAAGCTCTGTCCCAGCAGAGGGTCGTTTAAAAAATTAAAAAACATTAATTTAAAAAATCAGAGAAACGGAGAAATGAAAAACATTAATGAAATTGATCTTTTAAAACAGCAGAGGATAGACGCGAGTATTACAGCAGAACTGACTGAAGAAAATTGAAATTTAAAAAAATAAATAAATGAACAAGCTGACATCAAAGTAAAAAAAGATTACTTGCCAAATGAAAGCAATTTATTTAGCAACATAAACAGGCAAGTATAAATGAAATAGGGGAGTCTGTATCTTTTTACACAGTTGAACGAGTGCGAACAAAGTGACGTGATATGCGCGAGACCGGACCGCGCGCCACAGAGCCAGCCAGCGACCGACGGACGGCTACGTCCCTCCCCTTTGCTTCCTTATCTTGATTCATTTTCTCTGCTAATATTTATTGCTCTGATGTGTTTTATGTACCACAGGACAATGCATGTTAATCTTATTCAGCTGACATATCTTTTGATGAGAGATCTATTACTTTTGATAATGAATTGGTGTCCATGATGCAGTAGTTAAAGTTATTTACTGCTACGACAAGGTCTTACATTCGAATCCTGCTACATTAATCTGGGTATTTTGTGTATGAGTAGGTATGTAAAATTGAATGGTCATGGCATGTAATCTCTCTCGTCACCATTACAAAAAATATTTGATGTAAGTACTAAAGTATATTAAGTTTATTTTTATAAAAATAATGTACTCAATCAATCTTAATATTTTACTTGTTAGTCACAATCCAATGCTTTTTAATAGACCATGTTTATGTTAAGAAGCAATAAAATTATTATTGGTTTTCTTAAAGACATAAGTTACACAGTTATTGATTTATAGTATCTACTTAAAGCTCATCGATATATCACTGTAAACTAATCTTACATCTAAATGTTCACAATATTGTTTAATCATCTAAATACTAATCGTTACATCTAAACGCTATAAATTTACAAAGCAATGATAGTAAACAAGATTAGCTCAAAATAACATCACGACTTATGAGAGAGAAGTTTTATGAATGCGACGCATAACAAATCAGTAATACTCGGCTCTATGATAAATTCAACTTACTGAGTCAACGAGGCGTGGGCCTGGCTCTCGGCACTGATACAACTCTAACAATTTCAGGACTTCGTTCAAATCAAACATGAATTGAGATTGACAAGAGATAAAATAATTCATGCTTGATACAAAATTTGTAGCTTCGATGATCTTGGGCTTATAGATAAATCTTTGAGTGGTCCAATGGAATTTTGAATAACGATATGATCAGACTAAATTATGACTGTAATATGTTTATTTAAATAATTGAATATATTTCAAATTCATAAGTTAACTAATAGACAAATGTGGGCGACGTAAATGCTTACAAAAGTTAGAATTTTGTGCAACTTAGAACACATTAGTTTGTGTAAACATCAGCGGATATGCTATGAAAAAGGAATTTAATGTGTAGATTTCGTCCCAAAACCGTAATTTACTTGCAAAGTATGGTTCCAAATGGCCTACCATTACAAGGGACGAAAATATTCCTTTCTGAAATCTGTTACTACCGTAAAGCTGACGTAATCATGAAACACAAAATCATCAAAACACATGTGTATATAAATTCCTCAAACGACAACAACCGAATCAGGAAAATTAAAGGCAGCCACACAAATGTCGCGTGCAAGTGTGGACATAACCATGTCAAGTTGACCCCTCACACATCTGTGTGTGTCAACGACATCGACTATTAGCGCGGTATCTTAATGAACGACGAGGGTTCTTTCAGCTTGGTCGAGGTAAATTTTCTTAACAGCCCAGTTGTTGCCACACGCTTCGTCCTAAACACACACACCCTTCGCTGCGGACAGATAATTTGTCCAAACTTTGACGGTGTTAAAGTTTCCGCTTGCATAGTTTCTTTATCAGTTTATATCACAGGGTGAGCTTAGTTGTTGTGAAGTCGGGGGATGTGCGCCTCACTGTTATTGTTTGCCTTGATTCACATTGTTATTGAAAGCGTTACGGTTACTTAAACCTTTAACAAACTTACAAGAATATTTTCTTTGTTCTGTATAACTCAAGCGACAACCTACGGTGCATTTCTTGGCCATAGAGTATAACAAAATTAGGATATTAAACACATTTGATCAAAGAAAGTAGGCCTTATAAATCGTAAACCTACCGTACAGGATTTAATTCTGTACGTTACTCCCGTAATAGAGGGCGAGATTTGAGGCTCACGCTACACAATTGTTTAACGCAACAAAGAGTTTAATTAAAAATTAATAAGTAATAAAATAATGTTACTGAATAAAAACATTACCAAGTGAGATGTTAGAATGCAGACGTCTTTCATCATCATCATCATCCTCCTGCCCTTATCCCATTTTTATTTGGGGTCGGCGCAAAATGTAGTTATGCTTAAAACATAATGCAGAATGCAGACGTCTTTATAACTAATAATAAAGCATGTGTGGTGTCGAGGTGCTATGTATCACTGGGCTAGGACGCGGTCACGATCCCGCGTCGGGCTGCGACAACTGTTCCCGCCGCAGTATGTCGGTGGGAATTGACACGAGGACAAAGTTGCTCAGCTTGTATCCCTCAGGTCCTTGAAGCTGAATAATTTTATTACGTTACTTGTTGTTTCACGCTTATTTTGCGTGTAGTTGGTAATCTGTTGTGAATTTATACTACGAACGTATGGGTGGCGGGCAAGAACTTTAACTTTATGTAAAGTAGGGGCTTCCCTGTAATTAACTAACAAAGAAAGGCTTGAAAACTTTTACTCGCTGTTTCAAGACGCTAAGTAACTTAAGTGTGCCTATTGTCATATGCTTTTGAAGGCCAACAGGCTACGGGTCACCAGATTGGAAGCAATATGTAAAGCTAATGAAACCTGTGGCACAAAGTTATCAGTCGTTAAAATTAAGTAAGAGAATGTTACTGACCAAGTCGAGCCAGTGTATAATATAAAAAATAAGACAGTAAAGGATGTACTTACATACTTACATGGAATAATTAAGAAACATTATTTTCTTAGTATGGGTAAAAATTCATATTTTATGCACTTAATATCCGAGGATCCGCAAATGAAGGTCTAAAAATAAAAATAAAATTTATTTAACGAAAAACCTATCTCAGTACGAAACGACAATATAAAACAAAGTAACTTGGATGTTCATCATAATAATTCCCACAAACAGAAGCAACTTCATCAATATCAACACGACAACCAATGATTCATGAATGTTTGTCGTGGCGCAGCCCCGCACCGTGCCGCGTCGCGACGATATCGTTACATCTTTATTGTTCTAATCTTCTTCTGTTTACAAACTATTGTACCATTTTAAAATTTGTAAATCGCTCAGATAACACTCCCCCTTTCATATCGTTCTCATAAATATTAAGTTTTCTTGATAAATATAAACTTCATGACAGCTTTTAAAGTTTAATAGCTGTTTCAGAATCTCTTTAGGTTGGTAAATAATATACTGTGTTAATATTTATGTAATAGACCATTATGGCGTTACTTAACTTTTGTTTATTGATCTTGTTAGTTGGGATAACATCCTTGTTTGTTTGGTTATTGCAGTTTCTCTTCCGAGAATATGAAATGTCCTCTGTGTTTAGGAACCTGCACCATGAATATCTGAGGATTCTTGGTTCGGCTGCAAAAATATTGTATGTGGTGTGCAAAAAAGCCTTAAAACCATCAAATTAATTGGATTTCTAAATAAATCCTGGCTAAAACGTTCACTTTTTACAGTCTTCATATTGTTATCTTTTAAGCTTTAAACATGTCCTTGTAGACACAGCTGATGTATACAGACAACACCAGAAGTTTAACAAAACGCATATATTTACGTGTTCCGAACAATGTAATATAGCCATGCACAGTTTATAAAGTTAAATCCCACGTGCAGTAGTAGTTTCTTAGATAAACAGTTTCAAAACTGGTCCATTTGAATAGACCCTAAAATTTCACAATTGCTATTGGTGAAATCACATAGATCGAAGTTAGACCGTAAGCTGCAAACGGCAGCGAACCTCGGGCTACAGTCCAAAGTGATTACATTAGAACATCACGCGTCACCTCGACACCAATTTAAAGGGTCCAACTATTTGTCCCAATCGAAACCCATTTGGAATTCAGATGGAATCGAAACGTCTAATTGCTTTCGGTTCAGCTCTTCGCATACTAATCTGCGGCTGCGGTTGGCCGCTATCCATATACCATTTGTAGTTTTGTACATTCCTCCTATGAACACGAACTGAATTAACTCGACCTATCATATTCAAAGACATCATTATATCATATGGGACGACAGTAATGAGTTTTATATGTTTTCTTAACTAATTACCTGACATCTGCGGCTTCTTTCAATCACGCGTCGCGTCCTTTGTTAATTAGTGCATATCAATAAAACACGAGTCTAAAGCACTCTGTCAATTGATAAAATAAACTTAAATCTATTTTATATTAAACTTTATACCAAAGATGGTTTAAAGCAGGACAGAAGACATAAAAAAATATTTAGTTATAATGTAAGCTCTCGTAAACTTTTATAACTTAATACAAAAAAGGGGCTTTTTAAGGAAATGTTACAAATAAATAAATTAGTTCAAAGAAATAGGTTTTGTGTTTGTTATAAACTTAAACAAAAGTTTTAATAAACAGTACAGAACAAACAAGCAATAACAATAAACTTCCATAAACGTTATACGCGATGTAATTTTTTACGAAGTTCAATATTTACGAGAGCTCAGCACACGGTATTGGTGTCGCCAACTCGCAAGTAGGTGACCGCTCGACAATTCATAAAGTGTTTGGCTCCCCCACCCCCCGCCTCCCCCTCGACGCCTCTCCCCTTCACAACTTTTCCCAATTCCACCACAAACTGTAAATAAAGCAAACGATCCGATAACGTGGCTGCCTCAATTTGGTGCACGGACGAAGGGATATTTCACTTTCGTTTCGGCGAAACTAAGCTATTTACATTTCGCGCCACTGGTAATATTTACGCCTTCCTACGAAATTGGAATGGATTTAACAAGGTCACGGCTATTCTGATTGCTTGGAGGAAATTGAATGTTCCTACAAACAATTATAGGGCCCTCTGAGAGTATCCGCTACATTGATTAATTGATTTGAACTGATCTGTCAGCAATAAATGATAAAATCTAAATTAGAGGACTTGCAAATTTATTATTTAACGCACAAATTGTTAATTTCTACATATTTATATTCTAACTAATAAAGCACAAATAAATTACGTCCTATAAGTTATTTTCTCTTTACTTTATTACTTAAACGTAATTCATTTTAAAACCTTAAAACAATAATATTTTATAAGAACACCGACCCTAAATACAGAATATGAACTGAATAGCAGGAAATGTATCGCAAAAAGCCGGCGCAAACTTTGCTCCCAGAAGAAGAGTAAAATCTGTTGTTAGTAAAGTCGAGTTGCCCAACTTAACCTAAACTCAGATTGGGTTAAAACCTGAAAGTTGTTTCTTGGCTATATCGTTACCTATTTATAACTTTTCTATTAAATAATATTATGAAAGAGTTAAACTTTGTCAATTTCTGAGCAAAGTTCAAAACAAACATAATTTTAATTCACCTTCGAAGATTTCCCCCGACACTTGGCAAGCTCCTATAATGATTAGGGAAGCTTTTAGTTAGCCAAGATGTTTTACGAATTCGTATCTACTGCGCGGGAAGCACACTCTTGCTCAATTATTCAAAAGAGTACAAGATTAAATTAAAAAAATATATACTGTCAGCGCAGAGGGTATCTTAAATTCAACATTTGACGAAGTACAAAAGTTTAAATTAAATTTATAGTGTCGGGAGATAAGGGAAGGATCGTTCCACGAGTCTCGCAGTTGTTTCGCATCAAGCTCGGTCCGCGACTGCCGAGCACGGCACACGGCGAGGCTACACCACGCTGCTGCTAAATAACGACAATATTGTTTTAATTGCTACTATTTGTCTCTGTTCAGATGTTGCCAACATGTTCATAACACATTAATTTCAGCCCTTGCAAAGAATAAGTGTTCGTAAGCGGAATGCTTAAAAGGTTCGAAACAATCTTGTAGTTTGTAATAAGGTCACGTCTTGCACCTCTGCGATTATCAATGTTTAAATATTCACGAAGGCGAGTTCATACTCAAGCGACGCATCAAAAATAATACGATCATTAAAGTACAAAACACCTTTTTCAATCCTGTAAATATTGTGTAATCCAATTATGGAGTCGTAAGTTTAAACCGTTTGTAATGTGGTCGTAAATAACAATAATAAAATGTTTGAAATGACCATTTAGATGTGTTGTGTATTGATAAAGTCGGACATTAGTGGCGCAGAACGTTATTAGATCGGTATGCGCGGATGAGTCGTTATCTGGATTATCTTTTAATGTTATTATGAGAGCTTTATTACAAAGGTTCATAATACATGTCAGGGCTCAAGTGGCGTGGCGTTTTTTGTGGCAGGCGGCGCTTGGGGCCGCCACTCGGTTTTTAATGACTCTATTAAAGAGATTAATAGCGTCTATCGTTGAAAAACATTCTTACTTTTTTATTCTCTACAAATTTAATTAATGATCGTATATGGTTGCATGATAAACTTACTTATGGAGTTACCTTTTGTCTAATAGTTTAACATTTTATTATTATTACTTAATAAACATAATTACAACAAAGTTTACGCCTAATAGCTTACCACTAATAACACTTTATTTTTACATTAAATCTCGGACTGAATCTGTGTACAAATTCATATTTAATATCTATCTGAGATATATTCAATGAGCGTTTAAAATATAACATCCTAACAGAATGTTAAACAGTCATCTGTCATCATTAACAACGCTCAGCGTTTTATCAAAATTACATTAACAAACAGTATCACGTCGACAAATTGAAAGCTCTCTCGCATCTATTTACATTTGTTTAGTTTGTATAACGCAGTGAAATACTTTATCTCAGTACTGGGAATGTAAATCTCGATAGCCGGACCATCTACTGTATTAAAAGATGTAGCAGCTTAGGTTGATGTTATACCAGTGTTGGTCGCGGAACTATCAGAGTACGAGGGAGGACGACTAACTGGATTGGGTTCCCCCTCGGTTCTTCCGCGCGAGCTGGCGCCCAATTTGGCGGCTCCACGGCTCGCTCTGCACGTTTTTGCACGCATCCCCTTAATATGGAACTTGGAACGAACTCCTAACTATAAAACATGCCTCGACACGCCGTGGAACCTGATTGCGATGAAAAAAAGTTCGCCAATAAAAGCAGCAGTTCGATTCTCGAAATCGTTTCCGAACCATGGGAAAGGTTAATGATCTACAACTTTCTGTTCGATTGTCCTTTTAGTACCGTTAATTAAATTTGCAAGCGATGCGGGCGATTCCTCCACTGTTTCACATAGTACTTACTCTCTTCTCTCTTTTTATATACTTACCTATACCTATATTTGAGTGCAAATTTATGAATGTGATATTCGAAAGGTAGGTAGATAAAGTTGGGTATAATATCTTATTTAGAAACAGATCTGTGTTTTTGTTCACATTTTAAAGAAATAATGAAAGAAGAATATTTTAACGATCATTTCTGCTCCTACGTATAACTAGAGCATTTTATACCGACAGTTATAATATAGTCTAGGATATTATTGTCAAAAGAAATAAAATATTCAGTTTCGCTAAACGAGTGTGTGTGTTCGGCGCACGCCTCGTTGTCTCGCAGCGACTTGATCCTGTGATCAGCTCGTGACGGAGTCAGTGGCGTCCCGCCTGCCGACACGCGCGCATGTGTCCGTATCGCTTCCCGCGCCACGACAACACGCTACGAATTCAAACACGATACCAACTACCGCAGTAGAGAAATTTTCTGAGTTTGTTTCATTTTAGTAATCTCTTTTGTTTAGTGTATTTATTTATTTGTGTTTTTATATTTCTGAAGCGTTTTTATTAAAAAGTCTAGAATATTGTTTGTTGTCGTGAAAAGCTCCTCTCCGGACGAATTATTGTGAGTACAATGTAAACCGAGTTGAACATTAACGATGAGAATATCGAAAACGATGTTGCCGACATTCCATTCAACCAATAAAAGCTATTCATGAGAATAACAATCGCTTCAATATGATATTGAAAATGGGAGGCAAGTTGCCTCCGGGCGGTAAACCGCAACCGGAAAAAACGGCAAACCAAGAGGTTAAGAAGGAAGAGAAGAAAGAGTCTAAGAAGAAATGGGAGAGCTGCGAGGAGCGCTGCCCGGGGGACCCGTGGGCGTACTGTGTAGTTCTATGGTGTGCGTGCGCGATGAGCCTGGTGTCGAGCGGGTACAGCCTGTACCGGCAGCAGGGGCTGCAGGACCGCCTGGCGCTGCTGGAGGAGCAGCACCTGGCGCTGCGCAGTGCTGTGCTGGAGCCGCAGCAGCCGCTGGTCGAGAGGCTCCGGCGCGAGGTGCTCGCCAGACCGCCTACGTACTGGAGACCAAGGCGGAGTATTAGAGATTACGGAGACTGTGGATGTCCACCAGGTCAGTTATGTTTACATTCATAGGCAAATTATCCTTACACTTAAAAGTTTATTTAATTTTTCTACATAACGCGTTCATTGGTATATTAGGTATCATGGTTTACATAGAACTAGAATTATTAACAACGTGATTTACTTCGTTCTAAGTTTAGTTTGGTTATTTTCGCTGACATATCTACCTATTTTACGTCCTTTTTAAGTTAATTTTAATATTAGGCAAGGCAATATTAAATCGGATATAGGATTGACTACTAATTTAATAATAAATATTAATTGTTATTTACACGATAATTAATTATTTGATAAATATTTCATAATTTACCTTTGTCGCTGTTGACGTTGCTCTAAAAAGTTAATAAATAATAAGACCAAATTTTTGCTTAAATATATTTAATTGAGATACCTGGGTAAAACTAATCCACAAACGAAATAAACTAAATAATAGGTATAATATAACAAAATTAACTAAGGATTAGCAACTACTGAACGGAACCGTCTCAACAATTTATTTGAACTTAATATTAGTTTAAAATTAACAACAAGTTGGTTTGTTCGTAAACATTCAGTTTTACTTTATTTACTTCACAAAGATCTATGTCCACACTGATCTGTTTCCTCAATATTTACTTACCTAAAACAGTTGCAGATTTCATCAACGCAACGTTCAATTCTACGAAAGTTTGACACTATTATTACACGATAATGTTAGTTCATGTACGTCGAGCTCATCACAATTAATATTTATGGAATATTATTATTCTATTGAAATAACTAGTCCATCTCTTTTTGATTTGGCACAATTATTACTATGCATTATATTTTGTTTCATTTTCGTTGTTCACTAACTAGATAATGTCAATGTTTTATATTACTTATTACTGAATGTTATTGATTGAATTATTACCATTATTATAATATAGTTTTCAAACTGCAGGGACGTTAGGGTAGCGTCGTAGTAACTAACACTCCATAAGAAGGGTGGCAAGGCAATCTTCTCGAAGCTATTAAATTTTTTCTCTCTGCCGCAATACAAAGTTAATCCGCAGTTGAAAGCTGTCACTAACCCCATGGTTATCAAGCTCCGCGAGGCTCGAGATGGAAAAAATGATAAACGGTGAGCGTTGCGGATACGTGTCCGGGGTGACAGCGCGGCTGAGGGTGCCCCAAACTCGGATTAAAGGAGTTGAGCTTTTATTACGCGTTGTTGTTTAGGTTGATATTGCCGTTGAATATCATTAGTATTCCCTCCACGATACACCACTTTATTTTTATGATAACGAATCTCTTTCTTTGTTTTAAAATCAACATTGAGGCATTGTAATTGAAGTAAGAGAGAATGTTTGTCTGCGCTGTTAAGTAAGTTGAGCCTTGTAGTAAGATAAATATGCGGTCCGCTTTGTCAGGATACTGTTTAGTTATAACAGAAGTCAATGAGCCGTAGTAATAATATTGATGGTCACGGGTGGAAACGTATAATTTGGGCGAGTTAGTCGTAATATGGGAACCAACAAGCGATGGTCGAATCAATAAAACATAGTCGAGGGTGGCAGACCGGAGTGGAGTAGAGCGATAAAAGTGTCGCGTGGCTCTGACAGCTAGCTCCGTGTTTATTTGGATTATTGGGTGGTGTCGAGTGGACGGTCTATTGACGGCCCGATGGTCCGGCTCTATGTAGGTGGTACCTACGAGTACTTGTACAACGATCAAGCCTTTGTTGTCCGCTGGTTAGTACACGTAATTGATTCGATTGGGCTCGTTTAAATTATGTGCAGGCGGCGGAAAATTGAAAATATTTTGGGTGACATTTTTATACGGAAGTGGGGATACATGTAATCGACTTCAATACCAGACATACGTACTTCAAAACATCGTAATAAACAAGTTCTATTATAAATTATTTTAAATTGAATACTATGTCTAGGTATAAGCATAAGTAGTGGCATATAAAAACAATAAAATATTTGAAAGGGGTTCATATTAATAAATTTTCTGTATTAGGTAAGACTCCTTGAGCCTCTGATAACCAGACACACACTCTATAACAGTTAAACACCAAGGCGTTTCTTTATTATTTTAAATGTCATAATCAGATTACAGACAAACACAAACTGGCCTAGACCAGCCTAGGTCGTGTCGTAGAAGGTATGCAGTATGCCTTCCGTCAACAATTCCAGGAATTTCTTAATTTCCCTGAAACCTTAGTTGAGTCAAATATTATATCGGCGCATTCGTATATTAATTTCAGAGGCGGCGTCCTTCTAGTACTAACTAGTAAAAACATGACCTAGATTTATCCTGGGCTAACTTAGGACCACGTAGTTGTATAATACAAAATGAACTGCATAGACCAATCAAGTACATTTTTCCACGTCACTACAACAAAACCACATTAAGTTTGTGAACAGAGCGTGACATGGAACTTTTTTATTGTTTATACAACAATTTAAATTACTTTATTTTTAAAATAAGTTAAAAGCCGTTCACACGTTCGGCCACCAAATGCATTATTATGTTTAAATATGATCCTATCTAAGTATTACTTTATGTAGATATTGCCTAGCCCAATTCAAACTAGGTTTAGCCACATTAATAAGGAATGTCAAGCAGCTAACGTCAACGCAATCAAGGTGATTTTAATAAGTTATATACGAGTAATAATATAAAAAATCTTATTCAAAAATTATCTCTAAAAATCTCTCTTTAAATAAGTAACATTCAGATTCATACATAAAAAACAGAAGTGCAGTAGTAAAGTGTGACACGAGTTGTAAATTCTCGTGCGTCATATAAAAGTAGGAAGGATAACGTATGCCTACTCGCTAAGTCCTAAATAAACTGTGGCACTGTAGGGGAGTGTTGTGGAGCCTGTGACAACATTATATAGCGCGGCGTATACTCGCGTCGATTTATAATGTGCCGCGTAAATACTGCGGCGAATGTTCTAATCAACTATTTATTACTTATTTACTGCACTAACACTGTACTTCTTATACCTTTGTTAACACTATACTATTTAGTACCTTGGTACTCGTATATTAAGTGGTTTATTGCACCTTTATTGCACTAATTTAATCGTGCTTGTAAGACTTAATCTATCATGAATATTATCATGAAAGATAATATTTAAAAGAACGCTATTTAATTAACATTTCACGACGGAGTATAATGTTGTCATTACTCATACATAGCATAGGTTTCGTAAAAATTGACTCAGGTAAAGTCCGCAGATATTACCAATAGAAAATCTTAAGTCATAAATTGGTAGTTATCATATTATTATTTAATGCTTCGCTGTTGGTCTTAACGTGTATTATAAAATTACGTTATGGCCACAACAGGAACGGGCGCGGTGTTTGTTTCTGTGAATATTGACACAGTTTTTAAAAAATAATTTAATTAAAGCAAGGAAAGAATCTCTAACTAAATGGTAAATATACAGTACATATTCAAAGCACGACGAAATCCAAATAAAAGAGTATGTTTAGTGCTCTTAAATTCGTACGTGTTTTCATTTAAATAATTATTTATTTTTATTTTATTTCCACTGCTTTAAAATTTAAACTAGTCTAACAGTAGACGTTAAATTTATTTCTCACAAAAAGTCATTTGTGAATTAAACTTTTGTTAGTGTAGCACAGTAACTTCGTCGCGGCGAGATTTAGAAAAAGTATTAACATAAATATGTGCTTACTATGCACATTTTGATGTCATTAATAGCACAACATTATCGTATAATAAAGCTTTGGTACGCATTAGTTTAGCTCAACATACTCGAGTCTCGGCGGAGCTTTGGTATAAAGTATGAGTAGTTAACATAAGGGTCGGTGCAATTATCGCGCTTTTTGTTCCTAGTCGGCGCCGCAGTAGCACCAGTAATCCGTTTAGCTCGGTGCGAGCGTATTGTGCTAAGTTGTTAGGCTGAATGCACTGCGCGCTGAATGCTCTAGCCCTGCCGGCTAGTGACACTATTGTTATTGTTTAAGCCTGTGTGTTACACTACATGGACTTAGTTCTAATATCTGACTACTGACTATTTATGTTTGGGTACGATGTTTAGGTGGAATAGCATAGTTATTTCATGCTTGTTTTCAATGCATGTTTTTATCTAGATCCATTTATTGTTAACGGAAAATAAACTAAGATATAAAATTTAATAATTGTTATTTAGTTAATTATACTTAGTTAATTCTGTACTTACCTTTTGTCAAAAAAAATATATTTATTATGTTCACGTTGAAAAAAGTGGGAATTGTTTTAACTCTTATTTACAATATACCTTTATTAGAATTGGAGACAATTCAAAACAGTTTCAAAATAATAAACAAAGTCAAACGACTTTTTAAGTCGCTGATAAGGTGCAATTATCGGTAAACGGCGCCTATAATGGCAAAGATCCCTGAATACCTTTTAGTTTAAAAAATACAAAACAAAGAGAAAAAGCGCCTTACGTAATTTTGATACATTGTGCAAAATTTTGTTATTTAGGTAACACATTTACCTACTTTAATTTTTTTTAATACTTAAGTACATTTATTTTCCTTCCCGGTCAGACTTCACCCAGATTAAATAACATATCGTTAGGCTAAAACAGTGTTATTGATCACGTCATTACGGAAATATGTATTAAAATAATAAGTAAGCAGGTATTAAATTTATAATTTTATGATAATAATAAACTAAACACAGTTTAACATTATTATACAGCACCGCCATGAAAGGAATAAAGTTATTACAATAAAAACTGATGATCAGTATAATAATAAAACTACCACTTACAACCGTGACTAAAGAAATTGCTTACACGAAATTAGTAGCCAACTTATTAGATAATTGAAATTAACGATAATCGTGCAATTACTGCGCTATCGCCTGATCTCGGCCGGCGCGGCGACCACCGGACGATCTAACAACCGGTTGATAGTTGTAATCAGTATCGCTAGCTCTCCTGCATTTTACATACATGCATGTTAACTAACCTTCGTGATAAACATCTTAAATACTTGACTGCATGTCCACTTATTGAACGAAAAAATATTGATTGATTATGTTGTAAAAATCCATCGAGTAAACAGTAATGGAGTTCCCAGTCGGTGGTCTTGCGTGCTTTTATTAACGAATATTCGTTGCAATATATAGTATATAGTTAGCAATCGCTTAAAGCGTGCACAAGTAATAAATTATATTTGTCCGCATGCAATATGTTATTTGGTCTTGTAATAAACTTAACTGCTTATTATATCCAAGGAAAATTTCTCAAAGCCGCGTACTGAGGAATACTAAATGTGTGTTATAGAAGAAGCGGTAATAAATAATTACGCTGAGAGTTTATACAGCGTTCTTATACATGACATGACGTGAAACATCACAAATTAAATTACTAAATCCTGAGCGCCAATCCTCATGAGACGGGAGGGGGATGTTTCCACGCTGTCATTTCACATTTACCGCGAGTTGCTCCACAATCGATTGCTACTGTCGCTTACATTATACATACAATTTTTACCAAAAAGTCAACTCTAACATTCTGGAAAGATTTTTCTTGTAATAATTTAAATGTCTTAAGTATTCAATTTTTGTATTAGAATTACAACGTATCAGACCCAAAATTTGAAATGTTTACCTAGATGCAACGTATGTAAAAACTTAAATAATAAACATCTTTTTAGAATAATAATTTATGACACACTTAATTTTTGTTTTAGATTGAAATTCTCTTCGATTATTACTACTGGGGGACTTGAGTATCTAAAAATAAATCGGATAGTACCGCGCTTTCAAGTAATAAAACCTGATGGCTCCCTAAAGTAGAACGTAACGTATAAACTTAAGACTACTCTTTTGTGGAAGAGTATTCATACTTACCTATGTATGGGCAAAAGAATGTTACTTCTCAAATATTTTTCTTTTATATTCATGTATTTTATATTATATATTTTTTCATGTAGATAATAAACTGTTGAAAGAACGGCATTAGACATTATTAATTTATTTTCAATTATTTTGAACACAGATTTTGGTGTAGTGGGCATTGATTTGTATAGTTCGTGTAATGATTAGTTATTACAAATTTGCCTTATTTATCTAATTGTTCTTATTCCTCATTTAATTTCGATTGATAAATATTGCCTTTAAATCAATTGACCACAAAGTAACAGATCCGTGTAAGTGATGATAGTTGACAGAATAGATCAAGCTGGGTCCTTTGTGGATGTTTGTAGTGTGACCGTGTTGTGGACCGCAACACGCCCTCAGAGACATTCTCGAATGTAAACTAATCCGCTCCACACCTGACCCCGATGTGATCGTCAACAAGCGTTTGATTACAAATCACCTACTGTTAGACTCTGTGGTGTTCGATATAGTTCAGTGGTCATATGTGATGACCTTTGAGAGTTCTGCGTAGTATTTAAAACAAAAAGAGAAAGAAGTTGATTTTGTTATGGACAAAAAGACAACAGCATTAACAATCTGTGTGACCTGTCCTTCAACTCCTGAGTCAACGAACGGAAAACAGAACATTTTTGTGTATCACTTGACTGTTTTTAATTACAAGTATTTAGAACGATATAAAATAATGTTAATTGGCAATGACAGTACATAACTGCAAATTAGTCGTATTTCAGAAGTAGCTCAGAGTCAGAAGCGTCAAGCATATTATAATAAAACGTCGTAATGTGCAGTCATTGTTTTTTTCCTAAATTATTTATCTGTACAATGCCCCAAATGTTTTAAATCAACTCGTCATAAACACGTGTAATGAAAACGTAATAAAAGCACATTTACAGTAATGTTTACACGTCGCAGTCAGACTGTAACATTTTGTGAACAGTTTCTGTCAATTAACTGAGGATTGAATGTAATGTCTTTGTTTTCGTTTCACCTTTGTCTTCTCATTAGTGTAGCAGTAACAAGCAGTTCCTGCACTAGAACCTCGCTTGGTTCGACGACACGACTACGTAATATATACCATTATTTGTTTTGATTGAGTCTGTGCTTCCGTCTAATGATCAGATATCTTTGATTTACCTTTCTCTTTAGTTTTAATTAAATAAAATCAGTGAGGTCATTGCAAAAACAGATTGCAAGCAAGCCAAAAAATCTTACAGACTGACTTAGGATTTACAAAACACTGTTAGGATATGTAGTTAGAGACACATCTAAATAAAAAAAATATAGACTTATCATTAAACGACATCTGAATAATTAAGACGCGCTATTGCATCATAATCAAAGCCAGTTTTGCAATCAACATAAATCACTCCGCCTACACGAACAGACAGATATCACTATATCATAAGTATATATTCGTCAGCACAGCACTAGTCCCCTTCCATCATGTTCGGTTTAGACTCATCTAATTGAATATTTACCGAGCTATACGATTACACCCGAATTGACATCAAGGAAATTACCCCGCGTACTTACAAATACACCCTTATGCGTTCAACATGTTTGAGCTATAATCAAATCCATTTCTATTTCATTTACTCCGTAAATATTACATAATTTAGTAAATTTCTAAATGTCAGCGGCGTATTGTTGATTGCGACTTGGGAAATGTGTATTTAAATTAGCTTTTATTGTTTTGTAGTCTTGAAATATATCGTTATTTTTTCCCTTTTGTGAAAAGGTTAAGAAGGCTAGAATTATTTTTACATTCGGCTTTTATTTGTGTAGGTTAAAGATTTCGAGTAGGTAATTAGAGTCAAACCTTTTCATTTTATTTTATTACATACCTTTGCCATATCCACAGATGTCAGAACAAAGGCCATATCAAATATCATATTCAATCTGGTGTCAAGCTTCAATAATGTACGCATCATCATAAACTTATATAAAATACTAGGAATCGTCGAGACTTTTACAAGTTCAAGGAAATACTATAAGAACTAGAATGCGGTTTAATATCAGTAGCGCACTCAGTTCTTGGTACAAGAAGTAATAAAGGAGAACCACTGTCATGCCCCATGTCTGTTAACTCCCGCATTACTGTTTCATGTATCTTCGCTATTAACACAAAATAGAGATAAAAAGTGCAACAAATAAGTACAATAATAAAATTAAACAAAATTAAAAACTTAAAAATACAAATAAACATACTTACGTATTTTTATATTTAAAAATAAATAAAAAAATCTTCACTCTAACCAGAACAAATAGACCTTATACAAGTCGGTACAAATACTTTTGCTGATTCGCCTTACATTTGAGTGAAAGGACTCACATGTAACAAGCCTTTTGATTAGCTGATCAAGCAATGAAATAGATGTAGCGTGTCAACCTCTAATCACCCGCCGACAGAGGCAACGAACCGTAACGAATTGTTCAAATACGGGCACAAATATATACGACACAATTATCACCACTTGAAGCTCCTACTTTTCCCCCAATATTGTCGTGACTGATTTACCTTAACCCATATCGGTAAGTCTTGCGGAAGGCACTTCAATACTGTTGCTATAATCTTTATACGCTGTTGTATGTATGTATTTCGGTAAAATGTTTCGACATCAAACATAATTATAACCAAGCATAAACACCAGTATAAACAGAGTAGGGTTAGTCAGCGAAAAAGTTTTAATTTAGTTTTCGTATCGGGTCTGCTCATTACCCCTTTTTTCAACTTTCGAGCGAAATTAGATTTAAAACCAAGTATCTAAACACTTGAGTCATTTTTGTAGATAATTGCTTAGTGTTTGTAAGTACATCATTCTACTTTGGTGAGGGAGTTAAAGATCACTTATGAACTAGTATAGAAACTACAAACTAAAAAGTTTTTTTAAAAATTCGAGACAATCTAGCATGCATGTATGGCGCGTGGTATTAGTTGGAGACATAAGCGCCGATTACACTACTCTACATGTAGGGCCCTACATCTTGTAGGGCACTACATGTTGTCTAGTGTAATCACATGTAGGCTGTTAGGACACTACATATCGGAGATTGGCTAGTCCCGACCGCCCTACATCATGTAGTGCCCTAGTAGGGTAGTGTAATCGGCGCTATACTCCGTCATCCTGTTGAAGGCATCCCTGCATTAGGTATGTATAAAAGAAAAATGTCAGGATCGTGTATTTATCAGTATGTCTACCGTTTGAATTTGTAGTACATATAAAAGTTCTATCAGTTGTTTTCTTCTTGTGAGTTTCTTAGCTCACATTTATCGGAAACCTAAAGAGAAAGTTAATCCCCTGTGATCTTTTATTCCGAAATCACGACTTACGTGATAGCACATCTACATTTGTATGAATTTGAAAGGACACAGTAAGGATAATGGCTCCTAACATATACGAGAACATTACACATGAAGCTGAAATGTCCCCGCGCGGCCATGAACCTTAGCGAAGGGTATGTGAGCGAAATATAAAAAGTTATATCGTTTTCAGCCCTGAAAAAATCTTTGAGTATTGTTACTTTAAACATATCGTAATGTAGAATCTAAATTATTATTTCTATTCTATCTAAGTTATATCTATTTAGGTTTAGGTCTTTGAAACAGTCTAGAAACATCGTTATTTTCTGACCTTACTTACTCCGTTAGATTGATGACTCAAAATAAGTGTATTGATCTGCAATTCTATCTTTAGCAAATACATTCTAGTTACGGGATGTTCCTTGAAGCTTAATATTAATTGTACATACGATTTCAAATAATTTGTAATAAATTTTATGAAATAAAGTATTTTGAAATTTGAATTTGACATAATAACAAATCATTTTGTCCTAACAATTATTACTACTATTAGATAAGTGTAGTAAACTGGTTCTTAGTAATATGTTAAGGACAATAGATATTGGTGTACGTAATCTGAGATTACAGCCACAATCAGCTTTGTTGGCGTAATACTACTACTATACTGTAAGTGTTAGCAATTGCTAACTATCAAAGGAGAAACTAAAGTGTAGCGCAGTTCTCTTAAAGCTTGGTGTTCGTGCACACCTGCTCTACATTTACTAAATGCCACGTACCAAAGCTTTTATTAGTACCTCATTAGTATACTATTGCATTGATAGCCAATTGCATGTTGCAGTGAATGATGGTTGCTGAGTCTATTAATACTTCGTTGGCCAGCAAGTAATAATGTAACACAAGTTAAATTTTGTACAAATGACACTTACGCATTAAGCGCCAAAAAATGATTTAGTGGTTACCGTATTTTTGCGCCAATGTTATAAACTTATATCCTAGTTAATCGACACTGAAGAGTAATACTGATCCATTCCAATATCTCACTAACATGCTTGGTGGCCTGACGCCATTACTAAATGTAGGTTTGATGTTATGAATCGTGTGTACGATAAATATTCAAAGTAAATCACGACGTATGTGTATTAACATAGCCGGTGTGTTATAATTATTCAATGAACAAATCTCCACTAAGTTTATTCTAATCCTTTAGCGAACAGAACCACGTACAGTGTGGTGTAGTGATTAATAAGTCCCGCCTGTTGATTACACGTGCAACTAATTTAGTTCGGTCTGGCAGCGAGCGGGAATCGAACCGCGATTCCCTTAGGAGTGCCCCCTCACCCCCGCGCTCACTCAGTTATACACGATGAACCTGATAGTAAAATACCTCTGTTACAAGCGAAAGCGATTAAAACTTTAGTTTTCAATTAGCTGTAAAATCACGGATAATGACGGTTCTATAGTGTAAACAACGCTACATGTTCGCGAACGTAGTGGACCTACCTTCATATTATAATTATTATGTGAAAACAATAACAGAATCGTGCTCATCTAACTCAGTAGCACTAATGTGTTAATGACCTGTATGTATTATGTTCTCATAGTATTGCATCGTATGAACACAACACTAGTGACGTCATAGTTTCGTACTAAACATTTACTAAAGTAGAGAATAGACGAACATGAATATGTACGAGTAGTTGTTAGTGCGAGTGACATTTGTTACGCACCTTGCCTAATCTTATTATGATGAACTATCATTTTAAAAGTTGATGTTCTCTTCAACTAATCACGTCAATAGGTTATTTTAATTATAAGTAACTACCTAACTACAAACTGTTGTTCATATTTTTTATTACTTGGAGCAATGCAATGCTCTGTATGATCGGTATCAAATTCCAAATCAAGGACAGTTTTTATTAGAGTTAAAAACGATAATACTTAATAATATATTTTAAATCTGTGGATACACTTAACGCTGTTATTCCCTAAACTACGATTAAACTAAGATCTAATATATTTTTTAAACAATTAGCCAAAAAAAAGGGCACCAAAACATGATAAAAATAAAAACACGTACACAATTAAGGTAAAAGCACCAGTGGCTGACAGGTACCCAATGAATGACTTTTTTGCAGTTAACATAAAATAATAAGGCAACAAATAATAATATTACTAAAAAAATTAGTTAAATAGACTACTAGTACTATTTAAGATATTTTTGCAAAATTTGGCATCGATGGGATCATTCTTTTTGTAATTATGAATTAGTTTTAGAGTGCGAGTGCTTTAAGTAAGACGTGCATCGCAATACTTATCTGATTTGTTAAGGAACTGATTAGTGAAAGTGCATGTTATAGCCAGGATTGTATGTTATATAGGTAAGTGATTATTGAAATTGTTACATAATTAAACAAATGACAAATTTAAACGGTTTTAAATTGATTTTATTCAATAATTTAGTATTTTAGAGGGGTGTCATTCACTGGGTAATCTTATATGTGTTTAGTAGTGGATGACACCTATGTCATTCTCTAGTACAAATTAATATTTTTTAAAACATCATTATTATTGAATTATAATGAAGTAGAACATTATATTTTAATTGCCCTGTAAACAAAAAACTTTTATTTGATGATTGAGTAGTGCCTGACAGGGGGTGTCATCGACTGGTTTTCTATGGAGTACCAATGTATGACAGGTGTCATTCATTGGGTCAAGACTACAATGTCATACATTGGTTTCAGATATTTTGTTTTACAAATATGCCTCCAAGGACGTATAAATATAGTCCGGACAACGTGTTAGGGGCATTAGTCGAGGTATCGAAGGGCATGTCTGTGGCTGCGGTAGCAAAGAAGTATGATATCCCACATATTACTTTGTTGTACAAAGTAAAAGGTAAACACCCAATCGAATGGCGCATGAGACCTACAAGCTACTTGATGATGGATCAAAATTCCTCATACTTCTCACCCACATGACTGTAGGTTGCCACCCACGACGATCTCCAATAGTTGGCCTATTCATACATTGCTCTATAACTGGTTAGATACCTATAGAAATCCCTAAAACATCCTGTCATATACTGGGTCTCCGATTTTGTTTTTTCATAGTCATACATTGGGGCATTCGAGATTTTGTCTGTCATCCACTAGTACAATTTCAGAGGTTGTGAAAAACTGAAATAGCTCAATAATAGAAATATTATTATACAATGTTTTATTCGTATATCATGGATGAAGAACCAGTTCATGCATTCGCGTTTGTTAGAAGTCGATAAAATTGATAATTAAGGAGATATGTGCAAAAATGTGTAAAATTCTTCCTTATAGAGTCATCCACTGGTGCATTTACCTTATATAAAAAGTTAGTCAAAGAAGTCACAGCGGCCAACAATCTTGTTCTATTATATTGTATTCCCGAAAGTATTGGGCTCACAACGTAAAATACAAACCACGTAAAATATCAGTTTTTCTTAGAAATGATAGTTAAAGTAGTTTGTACGTACCTACCTTAGTTAATCCCGAAAGGACAGTGTTATTGTATATCATAGCATCGAATAGCTATCACTGAAATATGTTTGGAACTTGATATCGCATTTTTTTCACTATAATTTAAGTTTGTGTTATTAGTACCTAAGTTAGTAATATTATTTATTGCATAAGTACAGCCAAATACTTTCCATGTTTCCTTTACGAATGAAGCTAAATCTTTTATAACAAATCCATATTCTATTATCTTATCTTTGCATCCGTATAGATACTTGAGTCAGAAAGGAGATGGAAACTTTTGAGCTAAAGCCTTGTACATTACTGTACAGAGTAAGGAAATGCCTTAAAATTCTTTCCTATTTTTTAATAAAACAATAATAAAATTACTCAATTGTATTAGGTTTCGAACTTGAATAAAATAGAAAAGATTTTTAGGGTATATCCTTACTCTGTACAGTAATGTACAAGCTTTAGCCCAGAAGTTTCCATCTCCTTCAAAAAAAAATTATCTTGGATTTCAGACTGCCAAAACTAACAAAAGATTTAGCACGAGACTAATAAGTGTAAAGCTATAAATTGATAATACTCTCATTTCTGTTTCATTTTGGCCCAAAACTCTTAGTGAAGGTTTCATTCTCCTTTTCACCATCACTAGAGATACAAAAACAAGTAAGAGTTCTTATACCCTATATGTATAATTGCATTAAAAACAAATTTATTTTACAACCTCCACAAAATGCTTCTAATAACTAGTTGTACGTAAACTGTATAAATAAATGATACAAGGACCCGCTCATCTCTCTAACCTCGCGTCGCATGCGGCGAGTCTCCTGGCGTCGGTAATGGTGCCGCGGTGTCGAACTAATTGATTCCTCCGCATACCGCACCACACCGCTACCAGTACCTACCTCTTAAGGAGATAACACACTTTTGTTACCATTATACATTCATGCCAGACAGATTTCAGCTTAATTAACATCTGCTGTTTAAGGAATTTCAAAACAATCAGTATTAAAATATATGACTGTAATTTTAATTACATGTCACAAAAGTAATAATTTCAATTGGAATTTTAATAATTTTGTGTTCTGAAAATAGTAATAACTAAAATAATCAGTTAGTTTGGAGACTTGTAGAAGTTATGCTTTATTCTATAATTTACTGAAACATGAAAACACGAACTCATAAATAAATATAAGACAGTAAATGTTATTAATACTCGTCCCTTAAATGAGGAAACTGCCATTACTCTAGTTTAAGTAAGTTTATTAATTTACGCCGAGCTTTACCACATTATGCAGATGCGTATTTTATGATGTAAACAGATATTATGGTAAATAGATTGGCGATTATACTTAGACATAACTAAATAGTACAGTTAAATTATAACTTAATTCTGTTTATAACGAGGTGATCTTAAAACTGTGCGAATGTGGTAACACCTTAGTACCATACCTAGTTGGAACACATTATGTTGTACTCCGTACAGCTCTCTAGGTATAATACGATGCTGATTATTTAGATTATTAGGACACAAAGTGACAGATTGTCGGCGGTAACTAATTGATTCGTACCTGTGTACGCGACTGAGTTACTAAGTGTTCGGACACTATGACGGCACTTCTTTGTTTTATAACTTACTTTTTAAACTTTGTCTTTATCATATACTTAATTTGTCATATGTAACAAATTAACATGAGGTTTAAAGTTCGGTTAATGTAAAGACATGACAAAGCTGTTCTCTTCTTTCTGTGATCTTCTGCTTTTACTGTAAGTTTTATGATTGTCCATACCAGATCTAGAACATTGTTTTATATAAATATAAAACTTAGATAGTCTTTGCACTGGCTGCTTAGACACAAAACATTACCTATATCTCCTAACTCTGGAAACTATTACGAGTTTTTCACTATTACTTGAAAGTGGATCAAGCAGGCACAATTATGGTACCGATATAAATGGCCTTTTGCTGAAGAAAACTACCTCCTAAATATTACATTTCGGTGAGTACTTGCTTCTATTAAAGCAATAATAGTATAATGTTGACTGCAAACCAGCCGCGACACCATTAACAAGTAAGGACTTAGTGGAGCAATCCGGTCAACTTGTACAACTTAGACATTAAGAAAGTGAAATACTTTCTAACCTCTCATTACTTCACTTGTACAAAATGGTATCTATCTCGTGGAAAATGTACAATGTCTTATAACTGCTGTAGTTTCTTTTTATTTCACTCGACTCTTTTACTAACAGTTCTTGCAGGGAGGTTTAATAATGGTTAGGTAATATATTATGATATTAATATCGAGTTGTGTAATTTTCCTGAAGCAAGCTAACATTTATGAGCGGTGGTTACCACCTTAAGGTGGGCCACTTGTATCGTCAAAAGATCGCTGATGTGTCTGTTTCTATAAAATTATATTATTTATTTCTTGAATAGTAACTTAATGTATCTATATTACATAGTAATACTTAACCTTACTTTACACACGTGTACATAACCCTCAAGTTCGTATTACCTGTTAGGATAATATTCACATGCAAGACAAGAACTGCCCTTAACTATAATATGTTCACCCTTGTCAAACAATTGATACTTAGTCGACAAGTTCAGAGTAACGTAACCATTACTTACATCGCCTCACTCACAAACAGAATCAATAGTTGTAACATGTACAATATAATGAACGTTTTCGGACAACTCAAAGGCCTAACAAAAGTTACTTTACCAAATAGTTGTATAAGGGAAACCAATTCAAAATAATGATCAAATAAAACATTGCTTCACCCGGTCATTGAGTTGTAATTTAAACTTGTCTAAACAAAGGTGTTGTCCGCATTGAAACAAGGTTGAAAGTCGTGAACTCAATGGCCACTCAATAAAAGTTTTGTGTGCTCTACCAACACCAGTTCTGGGTCTGAATGTTCGTTAATGGTATAATTATATTATAAACACTACCAACTGATATAAATGTAAAGAGAATGCTTGCTGCTTCATAAAAATAATTTAAACTTTAAAAAGAATCGTTTCAGTAAGGCACTGTTTTAATTATAGAAATACACAACGACGAATTATAGAAATACGATTTAAAATTCTCGACTTGGACTGTTTTAAAGACAAACGTTAGAGAAATAATCGACTACTATTCGCCATCAGGCAAAGAGGAGTCACATGGTTGGGTAATAAAAACCAGCAAACCTCGTGCCTACTTCCATAAGTGCTAAAAACTATTTCTATATTTCTGGCAAAATATGTTTTATTTTCTAATATTAATAACAGTAGAAGCAAGTATATAATGTTATAACAATCGTGTGTACTTCTCGCACAATAATTACTTGAACGTTTATGAAAGGTTCAAAACGCTCAGTTGTCTCAATCAATTACACACACGTACGTGTACTCAGTCTGAGTTGAGTATTAATTAAATGCTCAACACTCGTCTGAGTCTATAATTAATGCGTTACGTTTCTTTACTTTAATTTCTCTCTCTGTTGACTTTTGAACATGGATATTGTTCTGATTGCGCTAAAGGGTTCGCTATTTAGTATTCCGTAAGGTTAATGAAGAAGAACCTTTTTTATTTATTTATTTATTTTTATTTATATACATAAATGGCTTGAATAAAGTATGTGGTTCCTAACTACTAGAAGTATGTAGTAAAAAATTTGATACAAATTTAGCTAGACTAGATCTTTAATTAATAGTGCCCCTAGCACTATTAATTAAAGATCTAGTCTAGCTAAATTTGTATCAAATTTTGTGGGAACCTGTCTTATGGTTGTAAAATAATATGATACCTTACATCAAAAGAATAGGCACACACAATATTTCATTATAATTAAGAGTGTGTAGGAGAAAATATATGGGAATTGTGAAGTAATAAAAACTAATTGTGTATCCAGTTTCGGAAAAATGTAAAGAATTTGTTGCTCATTATTATAGACGAAGGCTGTCATAATGAAACGTATTTTTTTTTAATTTGAAAGTATAAAAAACAAATGTTAAAAAAATTACCAATACTACGTTCTGTAATAGAAGGACAAATTACCGCACACAATTATTTATTTAATAACTACAGAACCCACAATACTCCAGTCACAATCAGCTTTATTTTTTATTCAATTAATGTTTGGTAAATGTAAGCGTATGTTTATGTATCAGTATAAACTCGCTTTGAAAGGATTTGGTTGTAACAATGTGCACTGAACACAAACACATTACTAAACAGATATGCAAATTAAAGTGAAACCTATATTAATGTAGTTCATTAAAAATGCTAATTTGTGTTCAGGTCGTTGCTACCTCATAATACTACTTATACCGGCGATCTGGTGGTGTAATGGTTAGTGAGACTGATTTTAAAGCCTAAAGTCATCGTTTTAATTCCTATAGGTACATGTCAAATCTTGGCTTCACAAACATACGAAACTATGGCTCAAGCGGATGTACTTAACTTTATATCTGACCGTTTCAAAACAACAAAAAATCGATTTCTAATAAAATTGTTTCAGGCTCTAGTTTACTTTCAACCCTTTGATAGTTTGGAAAGAAAAGAAAAATAACTTACGTATTTTTATTAATACGAACGAAAGATAATACATATAAGTAAGCTTCATTGTATATGCACGACATAAAAGTAAGATACGGCAGCAATACCTTTTTAAAGTAAACTCAATAAAATAAGTACAATAGCGGATATCCTCTATCCTACTACGAGGAGTTCGCCTCGTTTTAGCGAGCTTCTAAACATTGTAGCAAATAATGTAAATGTGATGTTTGTTTTGTAAAGTAGTCGATAGATACATCGCATGTTTTGTATAAAGAACTAATTGGTGTTAATGAAGGGATAGCGCGATGGGTGGCGCTTGTTATGATACAATCTAAACTCTATCCTGTATGTAAATTTTAAATTTATGAGCATGTGTGTGTTAATGTATTAATTTTATTATAGAACTTGTAGTAAAACTATTAGACACTCTTTATCTAAACTTATCACTACATTTTAATAATAAAGTAGTGAATTTTACGGAGGTATATGTTAAGGACTTATTCATTTTCCAGATGCAGTAAAATGCAACTTCAGTAAGACTATTTCTTAAGTCTGTACCTAGCGTGAGGCGCCTCGCGTCACACTGTGAAGTGCCAGGGACTTAACAAAATAGCGCAACAGTTTCTAAGTGAAGACTTAAACAATAAATCATCGTTCATTCTGCTCACCCGGTACACAGCATGATCACTTTAAATTTATAATCTGTGCCTGAGGCCTAACCTAGTTGTTCATTGTTACTTCCGGATTGTCCGGCCCGTGTCAGTGTGAAGCTTGAAATTAATGGCTTAATGGAATTAATATTGAAAGCACTAAATCAGCAGTTGATTGCCACTTTCCGTTAGATTTAATTAATTAATTTACGAGTTGTGTCGTGATTATGTTATCTCTTTATCAGGAAGCAAAGGGCTGCACGTGGGGGCCAGTATTACCGGTCGGACACGTGCGCTTATTCAAGAGGTTATAATGTATTGGGTACTTTGAATATCTTTTATTTAATCTAATTTGTTTATAATGAGCAATCATTAATTAGGAATCTAATGTATTTTTGGAATATCTTGACGTTTAATGCCACGTTATTTAATTTTATATTGGGCATTTAGGTACTTACTAAGATTTTACTACTACCTAATATAGCAATAAGATCATCAAATATTAGAATTAAGGACGCTACAGGACATTTTAAAAAGTTATGGTATAAAGCTAAAGTATACTTGAAAATAAATTTAAAACAGAACATTTACTTCAAGTACTATCATCAGAATTTCCTATGCGTATCACGTCAATGTACTAAAGTGTGAGGTTACGTCGGCATGTAATAGTACGGTTAGGTCCCAAACGTCATACAACCCCGCCGGTCCATCTATCACGTGGCAACAATCCCAGCGGCAGTAAAACTATCATAAAATAAAGGACAACATCACCTACAGGGCTGGCGCGCTATCGATCTAGATTTACATTTTAGTGCTCGCCTCGAGTCAAGTACTCGTCGAGATTGTGTTTGTACTCGTTTGTACCAAATGTTTTATTTATTGATATTGTGTAGATACCACAGCGAAATTTGGTTTCTAGCTTTATGTTTAGATATTTTATATAAATAACATATTTAAAAATATAATTTACTATGACAAAAATATATCAAGTTGGATTTATAAGGGCATTATAAAGGTACCAATTAGTTATTACCTTACTGATACTGACTACACAGTACTATCCATTTTACTTAAATAATTTAGTAAAATGGATAGTACTGTGTAGTCAGTATCGAGGCCTTACTATTTGCCGTTCGATAACCCTAATAAAGGCTACTACTATTGAACCCATTGATAAGCCAAACACGCGCGACCAAATACATTTGTTTTATTTTTGCGGACTGATTGCTTGTTTGCGCAGCGTTTTTACTAACGACGTCTGTGTAACCACGCAATCGTTGCAGATTACTCTTAGTTAGTTTATGACGACGAATTGGATTGCCTGCAGCAGCTTTATAATTGATTTTTTGTTATACAAGGTTTCAAATTTGAAACGCGCCTAAAGCTCCCCATCCTCTCGTATTTGGAAATCATCTGAATTGGAAATTAGTTTGGAAAACGTTTATTATTTTTTATTTTTAAAACAATACAGATGTCGCTGAATTGGCTTTAAGTAGCCAAGTATAATATAGGATTTTTTATTTCATATTCAGTACTTACAAATATGAAATAAAAATTAATGAATGGTAACAACTTTTACATTTTTATCCTAGGAATCAAATCACGTGTCGCGTGGGTTTTCATAGACAATCATAAATGGATACACAGGCTATTCAAGCAATCATTTCCATCACATAAAAAATACATCGCACAAAAAATAGTTGTGCGTGTAATTCGACCCTTCGACCACATTGCTCGACCACAACATCACCGACGCAGTATAAACAATAGTATTGTTAATAATTATTTATCTACAAACAATACAGAGTCGCATGAAAACTACAAGTCGGACGTCTCTACGTCTACTGCTGCATTTGTCAAAAATTCCGATTAACATTAAGCTGTAAATTATATTTTATGTTTTTTGATAATCAGAATGAGATAATTAAGTAAGTATATTATTTAACAAGTACTTACAAATAGATGTATTCTTAGTCGGATTTCAACTAAATTTTAAACTCTACAATCACTACTAGAACAGCTACCCAAAGTACAGAATGCTAAATAGATACTAACCAAGTAAAGTTTTAATGTGATGTCATGTTCTATACTAATTTCTAAATTAGTTCATAAAATGTATCCATTTAAGAGTGAGTAGTCTATAATTAAGGGATTTCACTGCTGTGAGTTTACGATTATTTTATACCTTGTCCTTTTATACACACATATTATATTACCTCATTAATAGTATGTTATAATAAAAGTGTACTTAGCCTAAAATTTAAAACGTGTCCCTTTATTTTATGTCCACCCAAATTCTTTGATAAGCAATGGAATTGTAACAAAATTACATTTCTCGATCTGTTTTGGGGTAGGTACATCATTAACCAATACGTAAATGAATGCCCGTATACACAACATAAACGAACTTAATTGTATTTTAAACGAAATCAAATAAAAGTTCTTCTCACGCGTATATACAAATCTGTATGGCAACTGGTTTGGCACACATTGTTCAATTGCAATGTTTGGCAGTTACCCTGTGGTGTCCCCTACCCGTTTGGCAAAGCGCACAATGACCTCGAATCACGCCCTTTTTTATAGTCCACTAGGGGTGCGTCCGAACACTTCAACCCTTCGATAGAACTTGTTTTGTTTGGCTCATGAATTGTTACAATAGTTTTTAGATACCATTTTAAATGGTAATGTTTTGAAATGTTTAAAAGCTTTGTATGAATAGGTTAGAAACTGTTTGTTGTGATGTGCAACACTAATAAAACTAGAGACCTATTGTTACGGTTTTGTTTAAACACGATGATTGCACACAGAGGGTGCGTATTCCTAGACTTTAATGACTTCTATACTACTTAGTACTGACTCAACAGCATGACTAATCATTATATCATTTATTATCTATCTTACAGACCAGTCTCATCCTCCAGGAACATCGTAAAATATTTTTGTGTGCCAAATATTAAATCTGATGTAACCGTATTTACTTGTTCGATTATATGGAACAGTTCAATGGATCTAACCAGACGAAACAATAATGTCATGTCTGTATCATATCACCTGCGCGATGTACTCGTTCATACGTAGCAAGGTGTTCAGTTTGTCTCGCCTCATCGCGTGTCACATAACCTCACTGGGCACGTGCGTCCACGCAGCTGCCACTCATATGATCACAAACATTTACATGTTGTGTCACTATTACAACAATATTGCCTTGTTACACGCCACTGCGCACTAATACAATGATGTTTTGTTGTCGCTCCTGTTTTACACTATTGTGGGTTTGCGCAAACGTGTTTTGGTACTTTGATTTTAAATTGATTTTAGTGTTTGTCGTATTTGGAAAGCGTTTACATTTATTGATGAGGTCGGAAAAAACAATAAATTTTACTGCGATGTCTACTATTGCATCTAAAAGCCATTTACAGGTGGGTATCGAACTTCACAAAGTTTTCACCCGTGGGATATCGTGTGCCTCCTTCATCCACCATGAACGCGGAACCACCATGAACTTTAAGATTTAGAATAGGCTTTCAAGTGAAGAAACGAAGACTAGCTAGAAGTTGCTAAAGGCCGATGAATGAGGGAGGTACGGGATCAGAAGCGGTGGAAAATTGTACAGCGATGTTTAAAATTTTACAACAATAATAATTTGCATGCTGAGTTAATTTAGATATAAAATAATTTTCTAGCTAAGCTTCTGTATAAACAGATAAACCTCTTATTTAATATTCAAGCGTTAATTAAATTAGACTGAATTAATTAGTAGGTACTTAGGAGTATTATAAAACATAACTTAAAACATTTTAGTACCTACATCAAAATTTCTTTTTAAGTACTCGTATTATAAGCCTAACTTAATATTATTTTTGATAGAATAAAATTTTAATATGAGTCCCACCCATAACCGTTTGCTGTACAAATTAAACATTTTACAAATAAGAAGCTGTCGATGTGGTTTGGTGATTTGAAGTTCTACTACAACATGGATCTAAACCGAAGTTCTACTACAACATGGATCTAAACCTGGATAATATGTTTATATTATCCAGGTTTAGATCCATGTTATTATGGTTTAAATAACTGCAAGTGCTATTATTATGTGCAATATCCCTAGTTTAAATAAAAAGTTGAATGTTCCATAAGTTTGACCTTTGCTAGTCAGGGTGCGTTGACTTTTGAAGATACCTATTGCTATTCTTACATTACTTTGTTGTAGAAATGTATAGAATTGTAAGTACTGTGAGCATATTATACTCTCTCTTATCGTACATCTGCAGAGCAACCTTTGTTGTGTATTGTGTAATAAAGGTGACATTATGATTTGTTATGACATTTTAAATGCAAATAAGTTTCGCAATGATACCTTAGAGCTACTTCGTATATCTAATATAAACTTGCAGCACTACGTACTAGTACACAGTAGGTACTACGTAAGAAAAATTTTATGTAAAAACCTATCGTATGTAATCTGCTTTTCCAGTGTGCTATTAGTTATTGGTAGGTCAAGTCTATTATAAAAAAAAACGGTTAAAAGACGAATGATCTGATGACAGGTTAATGACCTCTAAATAATAAATTCCAAAAGAAACTCGACTGTATTTAAATTCACTTTTGTATACTAACCGTCCACATAAATTGTATTATTTTGTGAAAAGAACTTTCCTCATAAGAACGGCCTGATTCGTTCCAGGCGTGTATTCAATGAGGCGTCGCGTCGTACATCGCTCGTCACGGTCCACGCTACTAACGCATCGTTCCTTACAAAGCCGCAATGTAATAAACTTAATTTTATGTTGTTCACAGTACTTCGTCAACACTCTCGTTTCGTTACGCTTATTGAATGTTTACGACCTCATACTCTTTGTATTTTATTTTTCTCGGTTTGGTAAAATGCATCTAATTATTTGTTGTATCGTGAAACGAATATTTGATGAATTTAGTTAAACTTAGTGTTATAAGTTTTATTACAGCACAAAAATTTACTTACTTACTAATTGATTACTTATTATAAATTCATAATAATTTCAATATGAAAAAAATGAAATTGAAGTTATTATGAATTTATAATAAGTAATTAATTGTATACTTACTCACCTTAACTATTTTTTTATTACTTTTCCGCGCTAATGTATGTAGAAATACTCGTTGAAAATCCACTTAAAACGTTTTCTGAACTAACTGCAACAGTTCATTCCTTATCGAGCCAAAAACTAGCGATTCTCTACTGAACTTCGTAATGTCCTAACTATAGGTACTTAAACTATATCAGTATGTGTACCGCAGAGTACATTAAACCTTCGTCACAACAATAAATAAAGTGTAACGAGTGCTTAACCCTAAGCTAAGTGAATGTAACAGTGGCGTATTGTGGGCGACATTAGGTCGGCTTACATTACCCGCCATTGTCGCGGAACAATGTCGCGAGTGACGCCGCCTCCTTGACTCGCGACACTGAGACCTCTCAGCTCTGTGTCTCTTTTTACGAAGCCTTTGTGAAGGATCGCGGACAATAGCAGGTCTTAAGCTATGAGCTTGTGATACCTAGTTAGCTTACTTATCTATTAAATGTTCCTAGTTCACATTTTGGATATAAATAATGTGTCCTTTAATTTAACAATCATTTTAGTTTACTTGTATTAATGAGATCTACGTAGATTAGTTTTACTTGTTTTTTACTAAGCAAAGCTTAGCTGCTTGACAAGAAATAAACATCCTGATAAACTTATTATACAATAAATTACCCAGAGCATATGCCAAATTTATTTTTCATGCATAAATAATATAAATTAGTGAGGGGATGGATTTTGTCGGAAATAAAGATTTATTTAATTTAATTTAATAAAAAACACAGTGGTGCAGTAGGCAGATACAGTGATCACTCCATCATCTAGCATTTTATTTGTCAAACCTTGTAATGTATTTGTTTTAGTAAAGCAGAAATTAATCTTAAATAACGAGTTTTATCATTAGTCACTATAGAAGATCCATTAGTAAAGTTGATGAATAGATACTATACTTACATTGTATACCATTTGCATTTTAATTAGAGTACTTTAAAACTTCTATTACAACATTAACTGTTAAGAGTCGGGAGACATTAGTAGTATTTCTCCACAAGAGACTAAAGACCAGAGGATTGCAACAAACATAGTATGTGATGATATACATACAGAGGAAGAGAATACAAAATAATATGTTTTGATATTAATCTTTAATTATGAACGCTTTCACCATTCGCAAAACGTTAAATAAAATGTCTTTGTTTCCGAATGATTTACGACGTGTCTTTTAAAGGCACGAGTTAATTTATAACACTTTTGTTACGTTTTTGTCGTATGTGTGTATGTATGGGTGTGTGTGAGTGTTGTATGGTGTTACTGACAATACACATTTTGAAGCATTAATAGCGGCTTTGTTCTTCTCACTTGTTTAGGGTTTAATATTCGTACGTCGAGTTTGATATGTTATAATATAATTATCTCTTAACTAACCTTATTATTCTTAAAATGGTTACTTATTATTTAAAGGTGAGAAAGCGATTGAAAGAAAACAGATAAAAACTTAAGAAAATAGACCACGTCCAAGTTTGAGAAGCATGCAGAAATACAAGTATATGAGCTTTAAAACAAATTTAGATGTTAAGAATTCGCACATAAACGTAATTGCGAACTCATGACATGTCCCGATCACCTTCTCTTAGTACACATGGTGTTGTCATCTCCATGTTATAAAACAGCTTCAACCTGTGATCAATTTATTCATTTAAACTATATGACTCCTTTAGATAAAGCGTATGTTACTCGTATAAAGTGGATCTAAAGTATTGGACTAGAAGGTGTAGTTTGATTTGATTCAAAATTATTGTTCGCAGTACTTAATTGTTTCTAGTTTCATTAAACATTTTTCCAGAAGTAAAGAGTCGTCTTAACTGGGCTATATATTTTCTATAACGTCCCTAAAAGTGTCAAATCAAATAAAAATCCAATTTTGCGATCCACTTTATTATCGTAGATTTACAATTAGCTGAGCGAGACAACCCTCGACTAAAACTTAAATATCAATCAAAATAAATAATGGCCTCAACTCGGCATCAAACCCTTTTAATCTCAGAATAAATAGTTCCATTTGCGTTTAAATCTAATTCAAATACAGTTCTCATTTTTCGTCCCTAAATTTAATAGTGTTGTAATCTCGAGGATAGGGGGTTCGAGCTCGGCGGTACATTAACGTACTTAGCTATCGTCCTTTAGGCACCCTTGAATAATATCACAAGGTTCATTATCGACTGGTCACAGTAGGGCAAATGAGAACAAAATTATGTTACACTTTGGTATTTGTACTAGGGTTACCAGTTCTCTTTTGTAACCAATATTTATTATGAACTGTCGTGAACATACTAAAGTGCTTACTATTAATGTATAAATAAGACAAATAACATTTTTGCATAGTATAAGAACTTGTAACTTCATGCACTGGTAATCGAATACGCGTCCATTCCGCTAACAAAAGAGTCATACTTAGTTGACTGTCGCATACAAGCAATCTACGTTGCTTTTCAAAAGTTGCCTTTCAATAGCCGCAGTTCAATCATATCTTTTGTGTCGTATGTGTAGGTGATACTTACCATTGCAAACTTAATGTTATTATATAATAGTGTCTTTTAAAAACTATAAATATTGTTAGTTGTAAGAAAACAGAATAGAATTTGAGGTATTTAAAAATAATAGATTATAACTAAATATAGATGAAAAAAATATATTGCGTAAATGCGGCGTTATGCACAAAGGTTTCTTATTCTTAGTAGTATTAGGTAACCCTACAGCTGGGTGTGTAATAGCTCGAGGGGTAGCAGTAGTTATCTGGCGGCAATTAGAAACTGTTCATAACTGCTCTCCTTCATATCCGCACTGTTGCTGTCCCGCAGATAACAAGCATTCCTGCTTTATTGATTTATTATTATTGTACAGATTATGTTTATCTAGATTTATTTCATACTTTATAGCCACTTACTAGTCATAATTCAAAGTGATAGATTGTCCAATTCAATCTAACAAAATATTTTTTACACAGTAGAGTTAACCAAAAAATAATTTTATTTTAGTTAAAATAATAATACTTTATTTTAACAGGCTTAACATATATTGCAGGCAGATCTATTGCAGCAGACAAATCTAAAAAAATAAATCTAACACAAAGCAAACTAAATTATTGTCATTGATTTATTCACCTACGTTGTCTTTCCTTTTGAACATTCTACCGAATTATTAATTGGCTCTAAATTAGTTGGTACATTGTGTAAAATTAACTATAGTACCATGTAGTACACAATAATGGCGTAACTGGTACGTCGCTGTTACACAAGCAACGTTCGACTGTCTCCGGTATGTCTGTCAATCAACGTACAGACAGAATCACGACAGTTCATTAATGACCATAACTAGCTACTACATGTTGTATGTAGGTATGCTAAGTTCACTTGTATACGAATGTTATTATAACTATGTATAGTCACTTTTAACGACGGAACGACCGACGGGTGTCACCTAAAAGCAAGTAACCCCTATAACCTGCAACATTCCAACAATCCCAACTATAAAAATGCGTTTGGTATTTTGACGTGCTTTGTTTTATCTTACTACTAAGTAACAAAAGGTTTCTTAGCTCTAATAATTTCAACTTTTTTTTTGAAATTTTTATAATTTAAATTCTAACCATATTATAAGATTTAGGTAATAAAATTGATTTAAGATCTACCTCGTGACGTGGATTTAGTCATCATAAGTTATGACTATACGAATGATCGAATACATTGTAGTTCTAAATACGCGGTTCAAATTTATTTTTTATTAAAAAATGATGCTGATGATATTTTTACTCTGTTGCTTCAAACAACAAAAAGTGGCCTTGTCCCGTTCTATACCAATACATATTTAGTTTTGAGTCAAAAACCTCTCATTGTGCATGTGTGCAAGTCTAACAATAATTTTTAATCTCATACTATCCGAATTTATTCAAAAAAGTTCTTGAATAAACCTATACTTTTCGTTGCAACTTTGTTTACATAGTATAATTGCACAATGTTTTGACGAATAATTTCACCAGGAATTAAAACAATTTAGATGTACTTAACTTTTTTTAAAAGGAGTTCCTCTTGAATGTGTAGCGTGATGCTAGCATACCGCAGTAACGATACCCTTCCCGAGCTGAACAGGTAATAAATAACAAATGGTTTCGTTTTAGATAAGACATCATTACTTTAACAATCCACTTAAACTTACAAATATTCTTTTAAGATGTTTATTTTTGATTTATACATTACGCAAGACGCACACGTTTGGATGAGTGATTACGTTTGAAAGTTTCATTACTCCAAAAATCTAAATGTTATTGTACTCTTAACCGGTTTTTGGAGTCGTAGTTTTGAGTAAGCAAAACTTACAATAAGTAATCGTTAAGTCTGCACAACAATTTGCTCTAAAATTGTAGGTATTCTTGGGCAAAATGAACGTAACGTATTCTGCTGCTAACATTTGAAGTGATATACTATTATGCAGCTCCAATAAATTTACTGACTAGTAGATTTGAATCAGTATTTCTACATTTATTCATAACTCTCTAAATTATTTAATTTATCTCTCTCATTTTATACTGCCAGAAGATCTCTCTTCTTTTCGTCTTTCTGATTGAATTCGTTCCAAGACTATTAAACTTGTCCATGCATACAACGAGTTTCATGCTCACGTGGTTTTGAGATATCACACTGTGTGCTGACATACTGATGTCACAGTTCTTCTACGAAAATGGGTAGGGTTATTCCCAGTAATGAAAAAAGTTAAGAAGAAAAAGTTTTAACCTTTAATTAATTATATTATTGAGTTATATGTTCACAAAACTTCGAATGTCTCAGTAAGTTATTTAATATAATATTTGTCTACTTATTAAAAAAGCAAGATTCCAAGTGAAACATTTTTGTGAATGTAATATATAAATGCGACATTGTTGACGCAGCGACATTTCTAATTTGTCTCGCAACAGATGTTTGTTTTCAATACAACGGTATTTCTTTATGTTTCTCTTTATTAAGTTGCGTTCGTCCTATCATTTGTTACATCTCTACACTACGCTTGTTTCGTGCCTGTGTCTTGTAGCTAAACAACTCTGGCTTATTTTGTAAATAGTTTTACCAATATTATATTGTTGTTAGTTGATATATAGATATGTTATTAGTTGATAGTTATGTTCGACTTCTTTTATATTATTTAATAACGTTAGACGTTCTTACGTTAATAGAGATTATTTATTTTAAGGCTGTATATTTATTACTTATCTAGTCATAAACGAACTAAATATAAGATTTTCGCAGTGGTCTGAAATCATGAGATCCATCAACATCGTAGAGCTTTCAGTAAAATTAAAGTAAAACACTAAATGCGATGGCGGTTTACTTACAATTAGGGATTCAATGTTTAAATGTCAGTTATCTTATTAATTGTACAACGTTCAAATATTATATTCAATAATAATCTTATATTAAATGTTACTTTTCTTTTGTTACAGGTAAATACTTTGCTACAATACATCATTTTTATACCAAAATTAAAGGTAAACACAATAAATTAGAAAATAAATGTACTCTCTCCGTGTTTTATAAATAAATGCATGAACAAACCAATCATAGGAACCTTTGTTTTAAATCAACATGAGGGAGACTTCGCAAATATAACTCGCAAGAAATATCTTCAACAATATTCTCTAAAATTATAGCTCAATCTTGTACAACACAAACAGAGTGCGAGGGTTGCCCTGTAGGGTTCCTCGGGCGATGGCAATAAACGCCGCGATGAGCTACGGAACCACTGCATGCCCAAGCCCGCGGGATTGCACTTATCTACTGAATTAAAATCTCCCTATCGCAGCTTATTTATGTGTTCTATGTAGTTATAATGGATGGTGAAAGTAAAGATACAGTTGGATACATCATTACTAATTTATTTCTATTTTCGAGATATTATGTCGAGCATTTTCTTTGACACATCATGCAGCCATAACTAAAGTTTCATAAAAATGGATGATAGTCAGCTAAGAGTATATTTTGTGAGTATAAAAATATGTCTATACAGTAATACTAGAAGTTTAAGTTCAGAACCGATCGCAGCTGCTAATTAATAAGATAATTTTTAGCAACAACATACTTTATTATCCTTTAAATTAGTTATAAATCAATATTACACATAAATTTCAGAAAAGACCTATTTCAAATCATATAATGTTCTCCGTGTAGTAGTGACAGACTATGGTAACACTATTCAATGTCACGACTTGCTGTTTAGCTGTAGGAAAAAAAAGAAAAGGTGTATACGAAACCAAATCTAAATCCGTCTGTAAAATGAATAAGGCATGTCATTGTAGTGGAACACTTATTGGCTGTTTGATATTATCATTATTGTGGTTAAGTACAACTTGTTATATTTTATAATACCGCAACTCATTTCCTAATAACAATTTATGAATCCTTCCGAGCGTTGTTCCTACGTAATTAATGAGTCCACGACATTGAACTTCGCTAAGGTCGACCCGATCAGGAACAAACTCTGACACCCTCTCATAATTAATTAAACTTTTTCAACAACCTCATACAAAGTAACAAAAGGCGCTCTCTACCTACCTACGTATAAATGTCACACTCGTATAAGTCACTGCATTAGCTGTCAAACAAACAAACAACTACGTGACGACAGGGTTAACACGCGTTTTAGGGTTAGGAGCTGATAAATGTAAGTGAAATAAATACGTATATTGATCATAGAACATAGCAATTATGGAACTTTTTTTATTTTGGTATATTTGTGATGCAAAATATGTCATGTCACCACCTTAACTCACGTAACATTAGGCAAAAGTAATGCGTAAATTAGCTCTTAGATAGAATGAAAATTGTCTATAAAACCTTAGACAATCCGTGCAGCTACTCTTCGAAACTTTACTTCAACAGTAGGTAACGAAAATTTTAGACAAAATTATTTTTATTTCTAATTTAAACTCTAATGTGACAACCCTGTGAGTTGTATAAAAATAAACTTAGTAAAGGGGATCGTAGAAGATCGTAAAATTTCAATATCCGTTCGGTCGGCGTCGCGTTTAATCTCAAGTAAAATTGTCGCCTGTTATTGAGTTAGGCGAGATGTTCAAGTGATCGTCCCCAAATGAGTCGGCGTGATGATAACCATCGACAATTGAGGCGTAACGAGCCAAGCCGACAACACCCGACGACAAACGAAAACTGACGAACGTGAAGCTCCCGAGGGACAAGACATTTAAAGAAATGTAAATTGTAACGAGTTTTACAAAGAATGAAGAAATTATGTTTTCGGAGACGTTGATTTTTTTTTTCATTGCTCAATTTATGGCAGTTACTGCTGCTTGTATTATCATTTTGTATTCATTCGCATAAAAATACTACGCTCTGTGAATACAAACATAATTTAGGTAAAAAGGTTTGATGAGAAATTGAGAATAACATCGTTGCTACAACATTTCACTTTATAATATTTTTGTAGTCATTAATTGAATAGATTGTTATATCGAGTAACGTTGGAACAACAAACTTCTCACATAATGAACCACGTACAACATTTTTAGTAAGCTGTGTTTCGTTAGTTTGCTGATTTCTAGCCTTTCTGTTTTTGTATAAAGCCTATTTTATATTAATTTCACTCCATTAATATTAAAGTTAATTATTATTACAACAAATTAATTTAATATTTAGTTTTAATACGTAGGTATAATATCTATCAAACTGTTTAATCTACAGGCACACAGGCACCCTAGGTACTGATTGCTCAGTTAGAATGCGACGCGAGCTCCTTTGCATATAAACTACGTCAATTAAAAATAATAGTTTGAATGAGTTTATAACATGAACGGAGCGTGTAATCCCTTCCCTCTGCCGCCGCAACCCTAATGACACCCTTCACTTTACTAAACCAACATGTGCTGCGGAAACGTTCAGAGTATACATGCGATAAAATAACGCGATTACACGCCGCTAGGTGGCGCTGCACCACGTATGACAAGTGACTTGCAGCGGAAATTAACGAGCCCTTATCGCCAACCCTAAATTAACCATTTCCACCCGGAAATGGAACCCCGGACGTTGCGCTCACAATTAATTACCGACCACACCGGTACTAATTTTGCGTTTCGATATAATGCAGTTTTCAAGGTCAGCTATTTTGTCGCATGAAGCAAAACTATTTGTTCTTACTTTTATAATTGCCATCTTAATACATAAAATTTATTCCGTTTGCGTTGCCGGCATGAACACCCTAGCCTTCTACGTGCGTTTTCTTAATGAAATAAATATATGTTAAACAAAAGCGGAAAAAACTTTTTTAAATAATTATTAACTACTTACTAATAGAAAATTCAATCTTAAGTCTTTGAAAGCTATATCTACAAACCTTTTAATCAAATTACAAAGATAGATCACTTTCTAGTCGCACCTAGCTACTAAAGGAATGCACACTTAGTCTAATGTAATGAATATGTATTTAGGACTATGAAAAACAAGACCAATAAAATTAGTTGATACGAATAATTGTAATGAAAGTTTTAATATTATATTAACTGTATCTGGATGGTAAACGGGTTCGAAAACATTGTATCACCACCACTTATGTGTAGAAAAATTCGACTAAAGGAAAAGAGAAATTATCTCTTTTAAAAAAAGATCTAATACATACAAGAATACATTCTACAAGATTATAAATATAAATATTCCTCACATTTTCACACAACGCCATCTAGTCCCAAACTAAGCAGAGCTTGGACTATGGGTACTAGGCAACGGATAAACATACTTAAATACTTTTTTTGTAAATACATACATAGAAAACACCCAGACCAATGCAAAAAATTATGTTCATGCACACAAAGATTTGCATTGAGCGGGAATCGAACCTATGCGTAGCAGTCATGTTCAATTACCACTACGCCACAGAGGTCGTCGATAATGAGTGCAATAGTAACTAACAAACAGTTATCAACACTCTCAGTGCAGTAAGATGCCTCCACCAGTAACGGATTGGTATAGGGTATCAAGTTTTTCATCCTTTTATTATAGTGAAATAACTTTAAAAAATAATTAATTAGCTTATTTTTTGATTAAGTCTCGGCAATTTACTAAATAGAATCTGATAGTAAGCACGAATAGGTACAGTCTCGAAATTAAGGCAACGGATGGTAGTCTAAAACCAACTTCAAGGCCGTTTCAGGCCGTATTTATTCTGATTTTGTTTAACGTACTACTTTTTCCATAGTAATATTAATTAACTTGTTAGCTAACAGTTGTCCACAAATATTTAGCGTGATGAAAACATGTCTTTATAATAAATTGCAGGCAGTTGACTAGCGTGTAATTATAAAGATTGTGAGATAAGTAATAGCTAAATACAGTTTGGTAACTACAGCCTTTATATAATACTGCACAGCGAGTAGTTAATTGAATGTATTAATTTATCTGTAGTTAATAACTTAATATACTTGTTAATAATATAGTTAGAAATGTTTAAATAGCTTGGCCATTTGTATTTGTATCTCGTTGATTGCTTAAATTGACTTAGATTAGATTGTCTCGAGACTCGTTCTCTGCTAATACTTTAATACTCATAATAAATTGTCTGCAATCTCTTATATTTAGTTGCTACTGTAATTACACATAGAAAGTACATAAATAACTATATTATAACATAAAGGCACGGTGGCGCAGCGGTCATGAATGAGATGAATGTGCATGAGGTCGTAGTTTCGTATTCTAAGCTAAACAATTGTTTGTACAATACATAAATGATCTTCTCATCATAATCCCCAGACTTTACTGTTCGAATACGCTGCTTATTATGTATTGACTTGTTTTTAACTAACAAACTCTTATTGATATAATTAATGTTTTAACTTATTACTAAATGATAAGTACGATCAGTCATTAACAATCCTCAAATGCGAACAAGCTGTCGTTGTAGTGGGACAAGGACCGTTGCATCACTGGTGAAGTGACATTTTATTCTCTAGTTCGTTCTTGTAGAATTTCTCTAAGTCAAATTGTACGATAGCCAATATTTTTAGTTCATGACTCTGTTCTCTATAATATACCTGTGACGACAAGAAAATGTACATTTAAAATTATAAAACAAAATATTATTACACGAGTCAAAACCTTATATTATTTTAAACAAGTTAAAAGGAACCTGATCAGTATGTAAGTAATAGAAATGCAGACAAACTTTAAATATTAGCATTTCTGATGTTTTGACTGTTGCTGAGCGAAACGGAGCGAAGCGGAGCGTACCGCGCAACAGATGTTGCTCTCACAGACTTCTCTCTCAATATATAGGTATCTGACTTTACTTATTGACTTAAGTTTGTAAAAGACAACTTTTATTCTAACTTTACTGTCCTAAACATTTACTTATTCAGTTTGTTTCATACAATAAACGTATAGGTTCATCATGAATGTGAAATTAGGAAAAAGAAAGTACTGTTTATACTTAGTATGTATCTTAAACCTATAGCGAGCCACTTTACAGTTCCTTTAAACTCGAGATAACTTCTTCGGTTACTTTAAAAATTCTACTCATCTTTTTAATTTCATAAACTTAAGAGTAAGTGTTCAAGAGTTTCTACGTCTTTACAACAACTTCATAATACGAGTTAACTACCGTCAGCTAGGTATAATAAAGATGAGTAATTCTCCATTTCCTAATTATTGACTAATTTCTCAACAAAAGAAGTCTTTTCTTTTGTATATTATAATATTTCTACGGTAGCTATTCTTTATCTTTTAATTAGGTCAAGGGGTGCATAATAAGTATTGAGTAGATTATGAATGTTTGTTGAGGCGCGCGACTGTCCGGGCGGGGTGCCTCAGAGGACGGTTGTCCGACTTTAAACAATAGAACATTGTCGAACACGTTGCGCGGCTCTATTCCCTAAATATGCATTTATAACATGCCCCTATATACCTTTTGTACAAATGCATGACAATAAAATGACTAGGTACCTACCCTTTGGATTTTTTTTATTATAATAATCAATCTATATAAAACGTTGTTTTCATTTTATAATAACAAAATGATTGTTGTAAAACCCTGTGCTTCTGTGCTTACTTAATGAGCTGTGTAATACTTGTTCAATTTCAACAATATTATGATAACTGAGCGTTACTATATAGGTGGATGACTTGCGAAGTGCGCTCTCTTATTCATTAGTAGGTTAACAAACTTGTGGTGCTCGGTGCACCATCATGATTCATTATATTCTTCTCTAAATATGTACAATAATGAACTTAATAATTATTTGCTTGTAACTTCACTCTGGCATCAAGTGCGAGTGACAACCTACATCATGCATGACATGAACATTTGTTATTATTTTACGATACAAGTGGACAATTGCTCTGTACTGTCACTCGTTTACTTGATGTAGAAATTCATTTGATTAAATATTTTCTGTATGAATAGTTCTTAAGTTTATTATTTAGTGTTTATTATTATTTTATAATTAGATAAATATTACATTATTAGTGTTCATCTTCAATCACTATTCAGTCGTCTAGTTTAACTACTTAGATACAACAGAGACATAATATCAGGTGCACCGTTGCCTCCCCAAGTAACACACAAGCAAGATAATAGTACACGTTTAGACAACTTAACAGTTCAAAGATGAATATCGTTGGTATAAGAGCCTTAGAAATTACTAAATGCTGAATAAATTTGAGTTTGAGCTCTTATTATACTTAATGCTTAATAAGTTCTGTGTTGTTGTACTTTATTTCTTTAAACTTAATAAACAATAATTTTAAGACTTTTACACAAACTTTATAAAGCGTTCCGCTTTGTAGGTATCTTAAAGCTGAAAAAAGGGCTCTATGGAAGCATTCATCTGAATAATCATAATCGGTATTGCTATTATTCAATAATTACTAAGCTAGTAGCGTTTGAATGAGCTGATTGCTGAATAACGTATAACTATCTGAATAAAGCTACAAAATAATGCTGTTATACAACTTAGTACTGAATAAGTGTAAAGTGAGCTAATTATTTTATGGTTTAACTGAATATGATATCATGTTTTACCAGTTATTCAACTGCTGAGTAAAGAAGATTATTTAGGCATTTATTAAGTTTTCACCTGCATAACAGTATGTTTTAAATTAACTAATTCAAATTAAAGACCACAGGTACATTCTCTCAGCGCAAATAGCTTAATATAAGCTTTGTTTAACACTATTGGGACTATTATTCATATTAAAGGCCACATATGCGTTTTATCTGAGCAAATATCTTAATATCAGCTTTGTTGAAATCTATTTGAATGCTGTTTTTGGATGTTGTTTGCATTAAAATGGAGCAAAAACCGTGGAAATAGCTTAAAAGAACTGGTAACCCAAATTCCCCTACTGGGCGTTATAACGACCGTCGTTATCGTTTATAATTGATTGTTATATCCGACTTATTTTTGCATTTTCGTACATACAAGCTACTAGTCTACGTATAGGTTAGCCAGTTTGCTCGTAAAATATTAATTTATTGCCAGTTAATGAGTGTATAAGTCTAAAGTGATAATTATAACTCATCATGACAGAAAAGAGGTAAGTTATAATATATTTTTTCTTAGAAAACTACAGTTTTATAAGCGATTATAATGTTACTATATTCACATACTATATGATGAACAATTTTAAAATGTGTAGGCTTGCATTTTTCTTATTATTTTTTATTATTGTTGTTGACGGCCGTTATAACGCCCAGTAGGGGAATTGACGTCTATTCATGAACTTCCAGATCTCGAGCTAGTCCAGCTTTCTGCTCAACAAAATTATTGAGCAACTGCAGTCTATTGAAGAGGATGAGCCATTACCAAGTAGTGTTGTTATTTTACCTCCAGAACGCAAATGCTGACCTCACTAACGAAGACTCTGGGGATGAAGGAATTGTAAAATAGGATAATCTTCCAGGTTCCAAGTTAAGAGGTCAAGCTGATGTTATTTATAATGATAACGATGAACATTCGGACATTGAATACGAATTGCCTTTGTCATATTTAGCTAAGAGGCGAGGCTTCTCTCAACAGCTCAAGAGATACGTTTATATTGAGCCTAATGCCATAGAACAGTTTAATGAAAATATGGGGGGAGTGGACCCAGCTGATCAGAATATCAGTCTCTACAGAACTTCTATTCAGGGTAAGTAGTGGTACTTTCCATTTCTGTGTCAAGATCTGGACATGGCACTTCAAAATGCTTGGCACTGTACAAAAATAATGTGAGTAAATATGATCATCTCGTATTCCCCAGAGTAGCAGCAAGAACTTTACTGGAAACTTACAAATAACTGAAAAGCGTGGCCCTCGTCCATTACAAAAAAATATGACAGAACTGACTATTTGGTTGACTACAGAGATAACCAACTCAGATGTGCAGTATGTGATAAAAACCAATTTATTTTGTCAAAAATGTTTAGTTTTGTTGCACCCAAAGAATTATTTCGTAGCCTATCATACTAATGAATAAGAAAATTTACAATATAATGTGGTTCTTTACGTAATAAAACAGTTTTCTTTTATAAAACGACTTTTTTTTAAATATTCAAAATCAAAGCAATTTCTATAACATAGTAGTGGATTCCCCTACTGGGCGTTATAACGGCCATCATTTTCATGGAAGACCAGGTCACCTGGATTTTTTTTAGTATTTTTCCTAAGTTACAGTAGTCAGTCTTAGAAACATGCTAGAAGAAATCAGGAAAATACGATTACATGTAGTTTCAGGGTTAACTGGGTTAAAAGAAAGATAAGTTAGCGTATTGAAATAACTTTATTCAAGTAAAAACTTATTAACTAGATACTTGTGCACTTTTATTCAGCAATAAAAGAAGAACAAGCGATCGCCATTAATTTTTTGTGCGAATAATTATAAACACAAGAAAATTCACCAAGATTATCTGAACGCTTAATCTAACAACTATTTATATTCAATTGTATTTATCAAAGTTGCATTGGAATTGCCAGAATTAGAAATTTCGCCATAAGGTTTTTAGTCAGACCGTGCATGCATATATAAAAATAATATTTACAATTGCTTATCTTGATTATACACGCAGCGCATCAAAAATAATCGTAGAAATCATAAACTATTTACGACAAAATAAATTCCGCACTAAGAATTAACATGTAGCAAACTTATAACTAAAGTAAAAAACTTATATTTTGTTATAATGAAGATTCTCAATTATTTGACTGACATTAAAACTGATTGCCATTTGCATCTAATTATTTTCACGATTTGTAAGAAAGAAATCTGTACTATTGTAAACAAGAGAGTATAAAGCTGAGTAAATTCTGAATCCAATGACCAATTCGAAGTATAACTGAATATATTATGTGTACAGGCTTAATAAAAGCAATATCAGCTGTTATTCAGAAGTTACTAAGATCATTGTCTCATTACTAAGCTTCTTCTCAGATGTTACTCAGATGTTACTAAGTTTTATGCATTTATTTTGGGGCCTATTTTGTTTGAATAACATCTGAATAGATGGTACTCAGACGTTAGTCAGCTTAGTATTTAGCTTATATTCTTAATGATTGCTCATACTCAACTTTTATTCAGCATGTTTGTGTTACTTGGGTCTACATAGCGCCGCGGTTGCAGCATGTTAGCTAAATTTATTAAATTTAAGTAGTTGTTGGCTAAATTTTCACGCTGTAGCTACATTAATTGCTTCTGCGATCCTTAAAACATTATTCTGAGGTGTTGGTCAAATCTCCACAACATAGGGCATGATTCCTAGTTCGATTTCTTTTTATGTAAAAAACATTTTTTTTGTATATTTTACAACATTTGTCTATATTACTAGGATTCTCCTTTATTTAATAAGCTGCGGTATCGATGGAATAGATGGATACCATTTTAAATGTACCAAATGTATTCTACAGTCTTAACGTCTTAACTCTTAGTAAGTAAGTAGTACCTGTAACCATTCTCACAAAACACACATACACAAGTGCACCGGCACGAGTCGTTACGCTTAAACAACCGTACGTAATGGTATTATTTGAGCATTTAGCACTTAGCTAATAGAATTTTGTGTAGGAATTACAATTGTATGATAAACAGAGGAGCTAGTCTCAGAACGAGACGAATGATGATCTTGTGAGCTTTATATTATGATCGCTTTGTATTAGACTTAGGGGGTCCACGTTACCAAGATCCTGGCATTACATCCTATAATCATCTGTTTTTCTTGAATCATAATCTTTCCAGACATGGGCACAGGTCATTCTCTTCACCGACTAACACCACGCTGGCCAGATGGTTTGTTACAGGGTTTCAAGTCAAGTTTCCTTGTTTTGTTTTTTAGAGATCTGTTAGTTAACTTTGCCTTAGTCTTGATGACACCTTTAATAATTTATATGTAAATTACAATCTCTGAAATCCATACCCCTGAAATAATATTATTTGAGGAGACAATAAGCTGCACCGATATCGCAGAGTATAAACTGGTTGATACCTATACAAGTAACAACTGCGCGCTCGATATCGTGCTGTGTTGTTGTGTTGTGAAAAAACAACAATAACATTATGCAAACTACTGAACACAGTTTCAGCTTCAGGCTGTTATCTTCTGTAGCTTCTTGTAAAATATGGCCAAATATAATAATAGTTAATTTATTGTTTGGCGTAGGTACACATGATATTATCTTCTCAACAAACTCAAATATACTTATGAATGGTAGTGGTGGGCTACTGACCACAAACACACAGATAAGCTTTACATTGACTACGTAATATAATATTTTTCAATATAACATAAGTTGCTCCATACTTTAAGGGTGTAGTAGTAACCTTCTCTTATTTAATATAAGCAAGTCATGTATATTAAGTTCCATTATGTCTAACAAAATATAAACTGTAGGGACGGAAGGAGAATTATCCTACTAATACCACATTAAAAATAAGTTTCTCCATTTGTATTAATCAAGACTGTAACAGCTAACTTTATATTCTCAGGGATAAAATTATTTTTATGTTTAATATAATCCATAAATATATCTATTCATTCTTAAATGAGTTAAGTATATAATCTTTATAATAATAGTTTGCTATTAATATTTTATTACAAGGAAATGGTATAGTTCGCTGTATGGAATTCTCTCAATACTAAAATATACAGCACACTCGTATAATATAATATATGATCTAGATTCCGACACATAGCGACAAATAGTATTGACATAACTTTCTCTTTCAATCTGTGAACACTAAATAAAGTAGAACATAAACTAGATTAGTACAAACCATCGAGATAAACTATTTCCTTGTACCTACTAACTACTCGTAGGTACTCGTACCTATGTGTTGTGTAGTGGTACATTGTAAAATCTTATACTGCTGTTTGCATCGTATCTGGTAACAACAAATAAAACAATGATGTAATATTTAGAGAGCTTTAATTTTATTGTTATTGTTACGATTAAATCTACATAAATATTGGTTTTAACATGCCAGTAATTGAGCTTTTAAAAAACTGGTATTTTTATTTTAGAAAATTTCATTAAAGTGAAAATGTAACATACACTCAAACAAAATATTATCACTCTTTCATTACACTGAAGAAATCAAAACCAGGTAATAAGCATTGAAAACATCAACATGTTTTGTTTCAGACACACAAGTCACAAAGCTTGTCTTGTTAAACATTACTTATACCATAATTAAGGACAATTTTTAAGAGAAACTAGTAATAATAAAACTTATCAGACTGCATGTTATCATAGTATAAGTATATTATTCATGCAAACACAGCCACCATGTTAGCATTCACAAAATAAATTACTCAAGTTGGAGGGATGCATATTAATGTGTTTACACTCGAATGCTTGTATCAGCAACTAGGGGTTAAGTGATTGCGATTTGTGAGCACGAGCCTTATACAGTTTACTCTAGCTAGCTTACTCTGCTCACAGTATTATGTGCGCTGACTCCGCAGTTACACTCATATTTTACTACGAAAATATTAGCATGTACCAGTGAAACTTTATAGGTGTGACGAAACCAAATACCATCATCAGAATCCTGTATTCATATTGTTATTAAGTATAAGATTGCTCTGCCGTGGGGCCGACGAAACTTTTGTGTGAGAATTAAAAAACGTTAACTTAATTTAAATTGTTATTTATTTCATAATGATAAAAAAATAAAAAAAAATTTCTTATCTGACATTGTACATAGATTTCATTTCATTTACAATCACAGAAATAAATTGCAAAATACAGACAGCACTAATGAATGGATAAGATTGATAAGCCAAGAATATTTACTAACAAGGGTTTAGTAGCTAAGCCCTTAAAAAACTAAGCACTTAGAAAAAACATTAGTAAAACCTAACTTGTAATTATACTCCTACCCACAGCTCCTACCTATATTATACAATTAAGAGAGCACCAAGTTAAAAACCGTCAACAGTTTGAGCATCGTTTTATTTTGAGAAATCTTAACTCTTTCATAATGCTTGTGTATTTGGTAAATATTCAGTCAAAAACACAATGAAATAAGTTAATTAGTGCGTCTAGTGAGTAGGTCTGCTTATTGTATACGTATCTGAATATTTAGGCACAGCAGTGAGGTGTGTGGGGAGCACATGCTAATGTCCGCCTCGGTCTGTTTTCACTTACATCCAATTTGCAAGATCTATGCGAGCGAGCAGCATAAACATTATGTACCTACACAACACACTAACTACTACTACTAATTTATTTATACTTCCGTTTTTGTTACATCTTCTTACCAAATCACTAGTAAAACTTAGTCTTACTAAATCAGTAGTAGAATCTGCCAAGTTTAAACTGTTTAAGTTCTTTTTATAACATTTAAATATCCTAATTAAGGGATGAGCCTCCTTTATTGGTGAAGGAAAAGTATTCTCCGAATACCACACTGACACACTGGATTGCTAAAGGGTTCTCGCGTTTTCCTTCTTTAGTAATGATTTTATACGAGTATACTCGAAAGATCTCCCATAGATGCTCTCTAGAGGATAATGTTTTAGTCCGTTGGCATGGCAATTAAATATCGTCTTTCATTTTTATATCATAATTCATTCATCAGGTATTCAAAGTAATTACTACTCCTAGTTTTAAAAGAATAACAACAAAATGAAATAACACTTAAAACGCCCGTTACGTTACTTTAAATGAAAAAATATCATCATATCTTGAATTCAATTAATATTATGTATAAATATTATTTAAAATCCACTTATCTGTATATTTCTAAGTCTCAATAATAATATAAGTAATCACAAGTTAAAGTCCGTGCGGTCGTATAACTCACACGCCTACGTACAAAGTGAAATGTTTTACTAAACACTATCCATAATTTGTCCTCCTACGTACTCTAACTGGGTATTGTTCACTCCATATTGTTAAATTAATCTTTAGATAATAATATCCTACTTTACTAAGATAAAATTATAGATTATAATATAAATGTTCTCATTAATTTAAATTCTGACATATTTAAATTGGAGAATCAATAACAATAAAGAACCTATGCGTTTTGTAGTCTATAAGTTAATAAGGATCAAATGAGAGTTTCCTCATCAACTTTTATTAAACGCATTTACAAGATCTTCAACGTTAATATCTACCGATTCCTTAGAAACATAAACCAAACATAAACCTATATAATAAATGTTGTAGTTTTAAAATAGGACCACTACTTTTTATAATATGTGGGGCACATACTTAATGTTTTTAACCAAAATTTTAGCTCTCTATTAACAAAGTAGGTCCATTCCTGTCCTAAAATACATATTAAAGTAGGTAAGTAGAAATATAATCATAACGTTTAAGCCACGATAAGGTTTTTAGAAGATCTTTGTATAAGTAGACGTTTTTTAGTTAAAGCTTTTTAAGCTTGACTTTTAGTTAGGATAAAGTAACAAAAGCTGGAAATTTTGATGACATAAACAAATATAAGAAAAATGATACGTAATTTCGCATCTTACGTTCTAGTTTTGTAGGTACATTCACTAAGTAATCGTTTTCAAATTTTATTTCCTAGGTACAACCTATGGAAGAAAACCTCAATCTTCTAAAATTAAAACCGTGCCTTAGGTAGTCCTAAGGCACGGTTCTCATTTTGATTTAACAACATTAAAGAAGTACAAAAGACATAAGTAATAGTGTAACATATAATTCTCACAACATGTTGAACATCTCAGTGTAATCACTTATTCTTGTAACTAATTGCTCCAACTTGTGTTACTGAATAATTTATCAATGACAAGCTGCGCTGAGAACCGCTTGCTATCAGACTACTATAATAAAATTCCATTACATATTGATACTTTCTCAAAATACAAACATTTGTAATTTATGCTTTTTGTTTTAATTACTAGAATCAAATCGTTTTCGATTGTATTATAGACGATGTAATAGCTTCATTTGGTCTCATACAATTCCTCGTTTACCTACTCCCACACGAATACTGGTTCATACTGATTAACTTATAATGTTCTCTCGTAATAAACTTTAGGTTTCAATACATGACTAATAGCTTTAGCTCACAGCTTGTAAAGGAATTTAGTTTCTTTGAGTAACTTTCATTAGTAGATTTGCTTTGTACGTAGGTATTGATCAGTCAATGACTGAGCCGCGCTCTAAAGATATTGTCAGCATTGACCTGTGATAATTAAGAATGTGACTGTTACAACGCAGTTCAATGCAATAGTATTTTGTCTCTCTCTCTCTCATTCTTAAATGTTCCCTGATAGTTAAGAATAGTGAATCCCTATTTACTAACCAATGTATGTGTTATGTCCCGCAAAAAAGCCCGACTTCAGTAATGACGTTGTAGATTAGGATGAAAATCGTCAAATGTAAAAAAATCAAAACTTATTTTAAAAAGTTGTCCTATCTCAATCTAAACGAATTGGTGTAAACCCCAACAACTTTAATACATATAAAGATCAAGATAAACTAAATACATAATCAGTAGTATAAGTTAAGTACTTACTTGGAGTATGAGGAGGCCATCCTATTATCATAACTGCTAGCACAATAACGCGGGAAGATTTTTTCCTTCCGTCCTGTGAGAGGCAAGCACCGCGGCGCTGGCGTCGAGCCAACACCGTCAGACGGCTTGCAGACGATCGCCCACGACACCAAGACGTTCGCACGTCCGCTGTGCTACGTTCAGATAGGACTCTCAAACGAACTCGACAGATACTACACACTGATACACTCGTTAAACTTAAACGATACTCTAAATATCTAAAGAGGTAAGCTATACATTTTATTAACTGACGACTTTTATACTTGACTACTATTTATGTTAATCACTTACGCGTTATTTTATTTTCTCAGTAACGTAAAAGTAAATTTATTGTAAATATGAAATACTATAACAACATTGAACATTGTTTGTAGCTACCTATGTGAACTATTAAATTTAAAGCTGATATGGATTACTCAACAATACCTACTGTAATAAATTGAATAGTTAGTAACGTAAACATCAAATCGGATCACGATTCCTAAATTAATCCCTAATTAAATTAAAAACGGACATCTATAACAGTGTTATGTCGTAAATAGTAGTCGACATTTTTTAATTTCCTTCTTACGCTAAGTGTGAGACGATGACTTCCGCAAAGTAATTTTTCCCACCACATTCTTCAAAGGAGTAAAAACCTTATAAATCACAAATATTTAAGATACGATTCATAAATATAATAAATTATAGCTTTAAAGTGTTACTTAATCCTATTTCTTGTACCTGCGGCGATCATTATCTAACAATAGGGGACCACACGTCTACAAAGGTCTCTAAATTACGTACACAAATTTATGAACAAGAGTAGTGAACGCGGCACAATATCCAAGCTGATTGTCAAAACAGTTCCATTGACACTCTCTCAGTGTCGCACGAGTAAGTCTAAACGCACCTGCGTATATTATTGAGTTTTGAATAAATGAGATGGAAAAGCTCGGCTCGACTATAAATACCGTCGCGTTATTGTACATTTGTGTGAATTTACGAGCATGGTGTGTGAATACAGACCTAAGAGATATAACTCAGCGAGCCGCTGAACCTCTGCTACAATACGACGCTGTTTAGATTTAAACTGCATCCAAATGGAGGGTTTATTAAAATATTATTAGTCAATGAATAATATCTCAGTTTGCATGGCTCCATTTTTACAAGAGATTGAATCAGTAGGCGTAGTCCAATGAAGTTTATTTAAATACTCGTTTTAGTTGAACATGTTCTAACAGATATAAATTCGATGTCTCGAATAGACTTTATTGAGATTGCTTGAAAGTTTAATCGATATAGAAGTTGAAACTTACTGATATTTGAATTTTATTTAACTCACTTTTAAATAATTTTATGCTTTGATTATAAAACACGCTTGCTATGAAAGGTTTTACAATCAATTGCACAATGGTAGGTACCTACCTTATACTGACACTAATCTTTATATATTACTCATATACATATTGTCGCAATGTTACTCTGTATTACATAAATGTGAATGTATTAAAACGAAATCAATTTAAACATTTATTAGTTTGTTGTATCTTTGTTAATTATAATTATTGTCTTTGTTAAAGCTTAATCTTTTATTTTACGTGTATCAAGACCCATACAGACTTCATGACACTGAGGGCAGTCATTGTCATGGGCATCATGTATGTATGCTACCTACAAAATATGATGCATTATACCAGGTGTACTAAATATTACTTTTCTAAATAAATAATAAATGAAGAAAATTAATGTCCATATATTACTCTCCCTACGAATTTTTGTGATGAGATGGTTCCTATATGGCAATGATAGTAAACTTGCTTACCATCGTCAATACTTAGACAACCATGCGACGAGGGGCTTTAAGCGTATATAGAAACTTATTTATTATATTTGCTCCAATTTAAAAGTCCTAAAACATCGTTTAAATTATAGATTCAACGTTATTTTGTTGCGATATTATGCATGTCTAAAAAGTAAACTTTTTTTTTAACCGACAAAAATCTTACTTAATAATATACGTACCAAACTCTTATGTATCAATATTAGATCTGGTGTGTCCCCGCCCTATGTCGGTTGATTAAAATGTTCATAGTTGCTTCATGAATAATTTACTCGTGAATACCGCCTTTATCTTTAATTAAAGGTATTAATACGTTAGTCGTTACACGTTCCTTTATACGCTACACTATACAAAGTCTACTTTCATCCGCAACTAATAATTATAACTTAGCTTTTATATTAAATTCTCAGAGCTAACTAAATATTCTCTTAAGCTTCTCTTGCTATCCATGGTTTAACCATTCATGATAATTATTGTTGTTAGTAAGTCTTTGTGTTAAATATGATTAGGATATCTTGGAGTGTTTCAGCACAGTTTTGGACATAATTGTGCAGCTCAAAGCCAGTGCTTTGAGGTTGGTACAAAGACAAGGTATAATTTTCTTCCAGACAACAGTGGTCACTCCACATTAATACAGCTGTATACTGTACCTACAGCTGAAGATATTCACCAGCACTCTCCTTGTAGTTGGTGCGTTATGCATTATTTAATATGGTTGCTTCTGGCGAGATCACTCATCTTGCACGTTAAGAATGCCATACTTTAGAATCTGCTTTTTGAAATGTATTTTAATTTTAAATCTTAAAATTCACAGCATGCTTCTTAAAAAGCATTATTGTTGGCTACAAAACAATTTATCGAAAAAATAACATCAATCTTAGTAAACTTTATAAACAACCGATATTTTCAATAAGTCCTATGAACCCAACTTTTCTTTGAGAAACTTTCTTAAAAGCGCCGAACTTATTCCAAGTATTTGAACGTTTCTAGTTAGTCCTATAATTAGGGAAACTTCCCAAAGAAAGAGTGAGTATTTAAATGAAAAAAAAAACTTGATGAAAATTCGTTTTAAAACTTTTTTTAAATAATTTTCGTAGATAAGTCTGAGCTTGTCAACAAACTTTGACATTTTGTCGTTTTAACAAAATTTCAAAGTTAAGGTATGTACAGACATACCTTTAACCTTTATTTAGTTTAGTAAATTAAAATGCTTTGTTATTCGTCAAGTTGCTGATCACATTTCGACGAGGTTCCATGTTTTTGAAGATTTGACATCACAATGTATTAAGTAAAATGTATTTTGTTTAAATAATAATTACAGTAGTGGAGCAATTTCTAAAAGCGATGCTTGTTATTATATTAATTACTATCTTATTCTAGGTAGGACTATTTTTTTGGATAAAAAGCCTTTGATTTTCGTTATGTCACCTATTTCCACCTTAAGTTTTATTCGATGTACTCAACATCAATATTTAAAATATTGGTGTGAAATCCTTACAAGTCTTCATACCTTACGTAAGCTCCTTCGATTAACTTCCCTGTCACTTTCATCTTCATAATGATGTACTAATAAGAAGCAAGTAGTTAACTAACATCGTGTGTAATATCTAGTCAGGTATAAAGAACTCGAGCTCCTGTCCGAGACACCCACGCGGCGGTGCGCGGTGTGCTTGCCATATCAATGATAATATCTGTCATATCACAGATAATATTGCTTATAAATTGCCTAGAACCGGTACAGTTAACTAGAGACTAGAGGCCATTACTTATCAATATCAAATATTCACCTGTCCGCGAATGTGTTCAACATGCTCGCTGTGTGTCGCCCATGTTTTAGAATATTAGTGGACAGTTTTATTGTTATTACAAAAATAGCAAAATAATATTTTACTAATTTATAAAATTGGCTATTTGTCATTGCGTTTATCTCATATCAATCTATTTTTTTACATTACCAGAACGAACAGCAGAATACGAGAAAAAGTGTTTTTTAAAGAGAACTTCCGCACTTTGGCTAAAGCCCTGAGTAGCGGCGACTTTTACAGGAACGGGTTTATATACTTACATTTAGGTTTAAGACAATAAATAAAGCACACAAATAAATTTCTGAGTGAGATTTTGCTACTTAAGCAGTTAGTGGAATAATATTAATATTATACACTGAAATAGGAAGTAACTGTTTTAGGCAGAATTCTGGAAGAAATATTTTAATAATATTGCAGTAAGTTAACTAAATATTATTAGTATAATGTACAATATTATGATAGGTAGAAGTAAACAGTGTAAAGCTTGGTGTTCCTAGTGCATGCGCAGTGCGGCGGGCGAGGACCGGTATGTTCCCACGAAATAAAACTAGGCTGGGCAGACCACACGCGCGCATTAACCCATACTACACATACTACACTACCTATACTAGTAGTAGGTACAGCTACATGCAATCATACATTATCTTATGTCTATTTGTTGCTTAGCTATTTTATTTATTTCTGTATTATTGCGTCATAATACCACATTTTAAATGTCCAACAATATAACTGTAGTTCATAGAAAGTGCTAATATTGTCCAGAAATGAGGACAATGAATAGCAGTCGTGATTTTAGTTCACTAGATATAATTTGCTGGTAGATTTAGATTCGATTCAAGTTCTTACCTTATTTATGATGGAATTCACAGTTAAGGTTACCACTCAAATAGATACGTGAAATGATAAATACATAGTAGGTAGTACTTAGTAATTGATTTAAATTGAATATTAGTAATATAAATAACCAAACTCTATTATAACGTCTTGTATCGAATTATAGAGTCGCGCCGTATGTCTGCCCAGCATGTAGCACAGCTATCGAAGGGCTCTTTAACATTCCTCGTTTTATCTTTATTTCTATCTATTAATAAGACTCATTACAACTATAAAGTGCGGCTCATCGATCCTAGTTATCGATATAAAAAGCTTTCAGTATTAGTGATCGTATCAGCAGGTAGTGTTGTGCTATGATATTGTATTAGTACTAATTACTACGTAAATGCAGTGGCTGATACAGAGGGAATTAATCTTAATTTGTTCGCCACCGAAGTACGCCGCGCCGGGTGTGCGGTGTGCGGCGCTTTGTGATGTAGTTGCCAGACATAACTGAGTAATAACAACTAGACCTAGGTATTGCAGCGGCTTGTTCACATTATTATCAGTATTGTATTGTACAATTGAATTGTTGTAATTGTGTTTATTATTAGTTAATGTGGATTTAGGACAGTTTTGTGCCACTATTATTACTGAATTGAGATAAAGCGCTTATCTAAGTCAGTAGCCGTTGTAATTAATACTTGCAACATGTATTATCTCACTGTAATAATTTATTGGTATTATTGTGGTTGTTGTTCATAATTATTGCGTTAGGTAAATTAGGAAAGGCAAATTAGGCCCGCAGTTTGTTCGACAAAAATACCGAAAAGAGCGAGGCTAACCACCTCAAATTACATTTTGCTCCAATATGATACGAGTATTAAAATTAAAATTAATTTATACTTTTCATTCATTCCAAGAAAAATAATTTTTGTAAAAAACCGAAAAGTAATTAATGTGACACAAATGTTAATTGTACGTGTTAATGAGGCTTCTTAATAATTATGTGAGACGCGTGTTCGTACGCGGCTCTATGAAATGTACCAAATAATTATGATGGCCTGAATTATTTGTTTTGTTCTACTTGTCTATATAAATAAAGTAAATAGTTTAGTCAATAGATATTTATTCGCCATTAAGTATTAATTTAATTGATATTACGACTATTTATCACAAAAATTTAAGCTTTCAATTGAGTTTAATACACTTTAGGTTCGCTTGTCGGTTAAACATTTTCAATCGAAAATAGATACAACAAACTATAACAATCAAGTAAGATTTTATTTAATACACACAGTGATTCCATCATATTATATTATCATATTATACTATAAATATATTATATGATATTTTGATGTGATCTCGCGTGTGGTCCCTTCATTCCTTTGTAACAGTTCACAAACCCTTCACAAGTGAATAGGCTATTATAATATTGTGATAGGACCTCCGTCGAGTGGCGAATGATACCGAACATAATCGTTCTATGGGTTGCCGCAACACAAACAAATATTAAACATAAACAAAAAACTCGTTCCTTATTGGTATTGTAAATAAAAACAAACAGAGGTCTTCATCGGAGCAACAAATCACATTGTTTTTGTGCGCTCACTCGATCTGTTATCGAAAACTGCGCTACAAACACAACAACGCTTTTTGATTCTCGATACAGATATACATAAGTGGCATCGTTATGTGTTATAAAACTGAGATAAAACAAGATTATTTCACGTTATATCGTTGTATTGAATCCTTCGGGTTCTGCTATAAATAAAAGTAATATTATGAGTCTCGATACGGTCAGCTTAAGCCGCTGTAACTGATACAAACAACACTACGTACTGAACAAATAGTTAACTCTTATGCTCAATATCAAATTTTCATATGCTTTTATTAGATCATAAAAGCTGTATTATATTCCTTTATTTGTTTCCATAAACTGTAACTTATGCGTTTATTTTATTAGGTAAGGTACCTATATGTATGGATACTGTACAAATATGAATGGTAAATATGAGTATCTGTGTCCGTGTACGACGTAACATGCGTAACATCGGACCTCGTGGGTATTGATAACGTAAATATTAACTTGTGACTTTCGTGTTGCAATACTCATGATCACAACACACGCGACCGTTTTGTTAATATTTACCTTATCACACGGAGCTTTTATTTTCTGCCTAAACCATAACTGTTAACATGATAATGATCTAATTTGTGTATGTTTACTATTAAAAGTAAATAAAATGTGACTGTTTCCTCAGCTGAACACTTGGACAGTCACTAAATCATCCACTACTCTAGTCACAATGCATAATGTGACACTTTTGTAGCTGTCACAATAACGTCGTAACTAATAAAAACACCATTGACTCCCGGAACTGAACAAAACATTATAAATCACATCGCATAGGAAACACGCTCCGTGGAACATTTTTTTAAGGTCGTTATGAAGGGCTGGAGCCCCGCGGGTGTGCCGCCATTGTAACCTTCTCGCACACAATACTGAGATCATATCGAACTTTAAGAGTTTAGACGTAATCGTAATTGTAACCAAATTATAGGGCACTTTGTTCGGCTAGTGTAACGCGTATGTGTCAATAATGTAGTGAATAAACCTCTGTGAGTTGAGTGTGCAGCTGCCAAGTAAACGTTACTGTGATACTCTCAAAGCTTTCTAATGGAACAAAGCGAGTAATGTTCAATGAAATATGTTTTAATATTACACAGTTACATAGTTTACTCACAATATAACACAATATTGTGATTGTATAAAAATTATAACAACAATTTATTTTTGCGTCCCGTAATAAAAAGTAATTCAATACATTTGTTCTGACATATATTTTTATGAGTATAGTTATTTAGTCTTTGTCCCGCACGGTTAAATAAATAGCTCAATAACATAGATGATTGCGTCCATTCAGGAATACGATAAACAACAAATCAAGGTAGATGAACCAATTTTTCAATGATATCTTGATTCAATTTTCTTTATCGTATGTTTGTTCTAATAGAGTGGAAATAAGACGAAATAAAGATTATTTGATAGGCTAAGGCTATGGGAGAGGCAGTGCACTCAGCGGTCGGTCCGCGCGTGTGGTCCGGCCCGGCGACGGGGGGCCGAGGGGCCTGCACATATATCACGCCGCGACGCGGACACTCGCGACTTTTATAGGTATGCGATCGTTATTAGCAAAAAATACACGTGAGACAATCCTTATTGGAAACCAAACTGGACGTTCATCTCTAAATCCTCCTGACAAATGGGGTTTTATCTCTCGATGGGCGCTTCCCTCGAATTACAATTCGACAAATTTTTCCCAATTTTTGACCATGCATCATCGTTCGTTTTATTCTGTTTAGATTCAAAACTCATTCATCATACCTACAGATCGTTATTAATATCATCAATTTATATGAGTTTATCATTTTTTGCAAGCTAACGTTTTATTGAAATAAATTACGTCCTATGTAAAATAATGTTTATACTGTTTTATCTGTAACACCATAAAATTCGTTTAGATAATGTAGCCACATTGCAGATATAGTGGGAAATTTCTGCCAATACGCGTAGGACCGTTGTTCTTTAGTGATGCAAGGAATCTTTGTCTGCTAATACTAGGCTAGACACATGGATTAGTATTTTGTTTAGTTTGCTTCTGAATGATCGATGTTAACAATACCCTGGACAACTTAAATATCCGGTATAATTTTTGGTTTTAGTACCTACTCCTTCAAAATTATCATAATGTAGGCACGTGTCGACGCTGTATGATCACGGCTGGTGTGATAATGTAGAATGATCGCGCGCTGATCTCCGCGAGTACATAATGAGAGAGGCTCGTTCGTTAGCGGCATTGTGTGAGTGCGACAATGACACGTTGTACCCACACCTAATTACTTCATTACTACAACACTGCTCATTATTCACACACATTATAATACTCTGTTAATTGAGCATTTAGTTTATTATCTATCAATTATCACATATCGGCTATACAAGTATGCATAGGTACATGTGTGCGAATGCTTAGTATGTAAGTGGTGTGTGATACTGTTCAATTGGTACGATTACTCAGACCAGACAGACTTTAAGACTTTCTATGTCTCACTATAGAGATACGAGTATATGTAGAGCAACTAATACCACGCTTGCTACACTTATTGGTTTAGTATGTTTCGTTTTCTTACAATGATTTTTTGTTTATTGAATTTCCTTTAGTTTTTATTGTTAGTCCGTCAGCGGTGACGCGGACACACGATGACCTCTACCTATTGGTTATTATTTACGTCAACCGTTGTGATCTTACACTTCGATTATACTTTCATCTTAGACTAGTGTTATAAGAGTAGGTATTAAGGGAAGATCGCTTTTGGACAATGTCCTGGGTCTAGTGAGTTTACAGCTATGCTTTTTACAAACACAAGTAACATCCAAATGACAACCAATATTTGTATATCGCAAAAATAACCTAACCATCACCATCTAGACTAACACAATAGTGAATGTCACAAAATATTAGTAATATAACTATCACCATGGTGACTGCAGATGTAAATATGACAAGCTTTACGCGAGTATGACTTCTGTTCCTATCTGTGTTGTGGTTCAAACTGTCAGCTCTCAATATCAAACAAAGTCCTTAGTTATAATAATGATCATTCATTTTATTTAATAACTAAAATAACATTTTACTTCAATAACATAATCAATCACAAATTGAATGGTAGCTGTTACAAAAGGCACAATTTATCATTTCTTACAGAGAATACCTAAGGTTTATTATCTTTAATGACCGTTATATATCACAATATTTCAATCAGTAGACATTTCTTATTAATTGACAAAAGTAAAACATTATTACTTTTATAAAACATATTAATAAATAGATCTCCCAATAATATAGTAAGTAGTAAATATCTAGATGAAAGTTTGTGAGTGTGTGTATTTTTTCTTAATGATTTGGTAGAAATGGTTTGACACAAAACTTGATGTGAAGAATCTGACACCATAGATTTACCTTCTTTTATCTCTATAGATAAAATGTACCCTTAGGATAAATTAACTGACTTTTACGACATCCTTGAGACGAGGCGGGGTCGCGTCAATCAATATTTTTACAACGTCACCACACGAGTAATTAAAAAAAACCCAAAAACCTTTATGATGTGTATTTATGTTTAACATAATTGAACGGGGATTTAGATCATAAAATGTGCTCGTAGGTACTAATCGTATCGAGTGTTCACGTGTCATTCCGTCGTCCGCGTCCGGTCGAGTGTTGGCCGATGTCACCGCGTCTCTCTACATTCATCCGTCGACTAACGAGGCCGGTAATTACGACCAATAGGTTATCAGCGCGTCGAGTGGAATTACATCGCAGTTATAAGCTCGCCGGTTATACACAATTAGTTAATTGCCTCATCCCCCCCTCCCCCTCTCCTACTCCGCACCCCCCACATCTCTGTGTGACAACCCTCAGACATGATTATCTGTTTGTTTTTACCACAAGCTCGTTCCTAGTTTTTATAAGTTGTACTAAACTTTCGTCTACGAGGGCCGTCGGGTTTTATTGATCCAATGCGACAGAATTCTCTCTGATAATGGGAGTTCGGCCTACGACGAACACAATAAATATCGGTTAATAAGCTCTTATGTTAAATGTAGCTCTCTACATAAGTTGTTTAATTAAGCAATAATAATCAAACCTTTTGGAAAATATATAAAGGTCAAATAGATCGTGTTCATTGCCTGAGGAATATACTAGAATTTCAAGGAATAACATTAGGTTTGTTACAAGTGAACTACTGTTTTAATAAATGGACCAAACATCAAAAGAAAGCGATATGTCTAGTAGAGAGGTCCTAAGGGAAGGCTCCACGTGTTTCCAAAGGGTTTGATTATGATACACATGTACTGCGGAGAGCCTCCTCTACAATGTGATCTCTCTGAGCAGTCTGTCCAACCTTTCTCACAGTCAGCGCACGTCGCCCGCCTTTTGATACCAATTTAACTATTAGCTAAGATGTCTGCCTCAATAATAATATGATAATTTATTATAAATACAGGAAATTGAATATTTTGATTGCTAAAATAAATGTCTCGTGAAGCCTGGCCTTATTAACAGACGAACAATGTTGCGAGTTTACTTTTAATTTTTTTCATATCCTTTTAAGACCCACAGCTGAGCAAAGGTCTCCCCCACTGCTTTCCAAACGTCTCTGTCTTCCGCGATTCAGACTTCGCACTTCAGATTCCCTCTTAAAGTACAAGCTCTTAAGCTTAGTTTGTGACTAGATGACAGAGTAAGCATATTACAAAACAATTACAAAGTAAGCAGACTTCTAATTGATAAAATATTATTGTCACATAAGTTGCAAATCAGCTTCAAGTGAGTTCAAGTGACATATCGGTGTCAGTGAGTGAGTGGAGGATGGTTGTCTGTTCGCGGTAATGTTAAGCGTAGCACGAGTGCGGCTCACACAGCACTTCAGACAATAGATCAATCACGCGGGATCAGCCGGAGCTAATACATATTTATTTATTCTTTACGTTGAGACTCTACCAAGAGATACACTCTGTTGGATTATATTGAACTTGAATAACGTAACGTGCTGATTATGATATACACAACATTATGGACCTTTACTTCCAATATAATTCTACATACACTAGTAATAGCATATAAGGTTTGCCGTTATGACTACGCCTAGTTCTTAAAATGTGCAAGCAGAAGAACATAGTAATGTTAAAATGTCAATATATCTCAGAAATTTTATGAATAAATAAGTTAAGGCTCGTTACAACAAGTTGCAAAGACAGTACTTAGTCTAGAAAAATAACGTAAATAAGATATTTGTGTAATCCACTACTAGATAGATTTAAGGCTAGACCCCCCCTTAGTCTCCCCCCCCCCTATCGTTCCCTCTAATACAGGGTTTCTTAATGTGGGAGTAATCTTTAGAAAATAAAAGGATTGGCATGACATGAGTTAATAAAAATACTTAGTGTCTGTACATCGTCGTCTCTACATCTAATATTAGACACAAAAATGTGAGACAGTGAGAAGTTATAATGTCTGTCCATTGTACAGTAATGTTGAGAGGGAACGATGTCGTAGTAATCCACACGTAGGCCGCACTGACATCAATCTTGTGAATGAGACGCTTTTTACAAAGGTCCCTCAAGATTAGCGGAGACGTGACCCGCCACCCAATACCATTGTAAACCTACTACATAGTTAGGATGATGTATTATTTGAGAATAACTTTTAAACATTATGATCAAAATATGATTATATATATTATATAATTTTATCCTTTAGATAAAATTATATAAGTTGTAATTTTAATTAAACACATACGAGTATATTTGTACAATGTCTACAAGGATTAGTGCCGCTATGGTACTTTTCTGGTTTTTTTATAAGTACAGATTGTTTTAAACTAGTAAACAGTAGGTAACTGTCCGACCGAGCGACGTAGGTACACATTATAATTATGATCCTATATAGGAAGCATCCTTAAGATTATGTATGGTGATCTATATTATAAACAATGATTTTTACTTCCAATGAGGTCATAACTCATAACTTTATCTAAGTACTTGAATCGAAATCGGTTTAGGATATACAACATTACATCAATTCATCACGGCTTATCAGATTTATCACTCTCATAAGGTAGCGGCGATGTTCCATTATCCCGGAGCCGCACTATCACTTCCGAACTCACAATGTGAGGAGTGTCCGACACTCGTGACACTCAGATAAACCGTTGCGCGTGAATAATTCACGAGGATGCGGCGGCATGCGGAGACATGCGCGTCAATCTCGGCCGGCTCGGGACGTGAGTGCTGTTCGACACTTGACAGTATTAATGAATTGATAAACGTATTGTAGCGACCGATAGTACTTCACGTGATAGCTACAATATGTAACTATGTACTGTGAATGAACACGGATTACTAAGTTCGGTTTCGAATCCTGTAATACAATATGTATACAGCTACGTTGTAAACAACACTGTTAAATATAATACGGTAGCTATGATTTTAGATATAAACAAGTATTTAAAAGATACATAATTTTTAGAATATTTTTTTTATATTGTGACAAAGTAAAAATACACAGTCCCTGTACCTCAATTCATCCCATGGGTATAATAAAAGACAACTAAGGAAAAGTATCACGCGTATCGCTGATATTATCTTTACGAAAAGAAAAGAAGGAAAACAAAACACAAAACTCTGTAACTGGCCAGCGCGGTGCAAGTAGACCTACCAAGTACTTCTACTACTATCGACAGATGAGAAGGCCCGTCCTTGCAGTGGTCTTCTTATTGATGATTTTTCTAGATAAGTAATTTCTAATTTTCTTGTTACAGGTACGTAAGAATAAAGCATGTCTAGTTGAACGACATTTAAAGGAAGTGGAACATTATAACAACGTCCAGTAGAACATCAATGGACTATCTAATATCATGGAACAGTATCCAATCTAAGAAGGTATCAAAACTTTTACTGTTTTATTTATAGGTCTAACTAGCGGCTCGTCCCGGCTTCGCACGGGCATGATTTTCTCGCTTTTTAGTTGAAATTTTTTGTAAATTATCTTTGCTATAAACCTCACGGAGCCCGAGACCTTTCTAACGAATGCAAAACCGTGGAAATCGGTTCGTGCGTTCTGGAGTTATAGCGTCAGGAAGGAAAATCCGACTTATTTTTATATAGTAGACTAGCGGCTGGTCCCGGCTTCGCCCGGACATTATTTTCCCGCTTTTCTGTTCAAATTTTTCCTTGTGCTATAAACCTAACGGAGCCCGAGACCTTTCCAAAGAATGCAAAACCGTGGAAATCGGTTCGTGCGTTCTGGAGTTATAGCGTCAGGAAGAAAAACCCGACTTATTTTTATATAGTAGATAATGTAACCTACATTTAATATTAAATATTATTACTACACATAATAATTTACAGTTTATAAATTTGTATTTACTATTGAGACAAAATTTTAAACATAAACTTTACATCTCGTTCTCTTCATCTCTATAAAGTAGTTAGATTAGTGATTGTTTTTACGTTTACATTGTAACACGTGAGTATGTAACACGTTTTGTTATTTCATTACAACAATGTTGAACAAAATATAAATCGCAGACGAAAACGTTGTCGAACAACGTTCTAATGTTCAAACCTTTTTTATTATTTACAAATATTTTAACTTTAACAACCAATTGTGTTTATCTTGTTTATGGATATCGGAATATTAATGCCATGGAGATAGAGTCGTTTGGGTTTTTTTTTTATGATAAAAAACGTATCCAACGATGTTGTGTTGAACGAAGTAGATTTACAAATAAAAATTCAAGATTTAGTGACGTCAATTGTCAACGTTTTGAAAATGTAATTTAAATATCATTTTTGTTCTGCGAGGAGCTACAGTATAATTGACACATTGAGACAAATTCTCTTTACGAATTCTTTTGTGTGAGCTGATCTATATTTCTCAGTCCTCTTGATTGGTTTGCCTATTACCTAAAATCATAAGAACTTGTAATATAACTGTATACTTTCAAGGTACACAATTGATTCTAACATGAAGAATAACAAATGTAGACCGCATACACCTCCCTGGGGAACGCCTATCAAAAAGCGCCGCGTTAGTCTACCTGTCTTCTCGTTTTCCTCGACATCTATTTATCATTTCCTATTTCATGTAATAAGTTATACTCATAAATTCTCTTTACCATTTTTTAATGTAAATGGTGTTTACTTAATGTTAAATAATGTCGAATGCAACACAAGTGAGTACTCGTATATCACCTTGTCTCTCCTATTCAGTACTGCTCGTTATTGATTGCTTGGTTTGGAATTTAGAAAATACTACTTCTTTAAGTAGTAAACTTGTTAGCGGCAGTATACCCGCAGAGTAAGACTAAACTTAGATTCCATTCTAGCAGCTTAAACCAACTAAAAGTGTGAAAGGGTGCAAATAATGTAAAATTCATATTAAGGACAACAACAAAAACAAATCCCCTTTTCAATTATACATATACGTCTATCAGAACTAATCTCAACTTAACCTTTAAGCTTCACTAAGCACCGTAAAGTACAATTAAATACCTTCCGTGTGTCATCTGAACTCAAGTGCCGAATATTTTACTCCTCGTTTCAACTTTTTTATATAATTAACCGTATTTTATGTCTCTCGAGTCATTTTTTCCCGTTATAGCTGAAGAAAAGTTTATTACCGTACAAATTGTGAAAATTTTAACTTTATGCCTCTGTGATTAACTCGGGCAACATTCTAGCTTTGTTCTTTGTCGTTGGGACGTGGCGATGATACATTTTTGGTATTACGAGTTCTGGTCGTGGTTGCAGTAACACCGCACAGAGCAACATTAAGCCAACAACCTGTTGTAAAACTTTTATTCGTAGTATAATGTCGTCGCCCGCAAATGTCATCGTGCTGCAACTCAATCCCGAACTTAGCACATTACATTACCTAACCAAAGTTATATGCTTACTTTACAATGAACACGTTTATTGTCGGGTTTCGAAATGATTACAATGTTCCAATTATAAACAGGTTGGGGCATCCAGTGCTAAAGAGTAATTTGGCCTACTACCACGCTACAGAAGTTGTTTCGAGTTTCACCGTTTCTAGAAAGAAAAGATATAATGTTAATTAACTATCTCTCAGCCGTCTATTGTGATTCCTACAAGACAAGAATGGAGTAGTGATATTTTCCATTTTTAGTCCGTCACCGGACAACCTATGATACTATTAAAGACATTGTGGCAAGCTTAAAGGTATATTTTGTCTGAATGTACAGAACGTATGGTAAGCACGTATTATATAGAGTAGGTACCTAAGTTATAAAGAAAGCTTATGTCACAAAAGAAAGCACTTATGTTAAAGTTACGTTAGTACGTAAGGTCTAGAGCATACTGTTGTCCTGTGTGTAAGGGGGTGACTACACTGTGGACATAACTCGAGTGCAGCCCCAACATCTCTTTACATGGAAAAATTGTCATCGGTGTACATTCCGCGACCAAATGTTGTTTGTGGAGCTCTTTAAAACGTTCCTCGAGAGTTTTGTCTCAAGCAACTGTATCTATCGTTAAACTTAGTAAAAGTTTAGTGAGGGCCGGTAAATACAATTTTGTTTGTATAATACTTAGGGTGTGTTGAAGAGTTTGGAGTTAAGTTGTTTCACATACACAAGTTGATATTCGAGAGGGTACATATTATTAGCTCCTTCACATGTATTCAACATTACGTTTACTTATCTTACATACAGGTAATATAACAAGTTTGAAACATTTATCATTGAGATTAGAAATGTATTGGATAACTCTAAGGTTGTTTCATGAAGAGTTTTAGAATGGGCTCACATACTTACATACCTAAATATTTTAAAGATATTTTGTTTTAATGTCTTTCTACTTTGTATTTTTAATAATTGTACGGTGACAAATAAATGGTATTTAACAAAAATAATATCTACAAATAGTGTGCGTTACCATACTAAGATAAAGTTTGTTTAGTTTTTTCTATTATTAACAAAAAATCAGATCTTCATAGATATTCATATTTATAAAGTGCTTTATAAAATTAAAACAAACAGAGTTATTGCACTTCATGAATAATCCATAACATTGCCTAAAACAATACATTCATCAGAAATGGTATTCTCAGACTAACCAGTATTAAGCGCTAGAAAGTCTAGGCTCCAAACAAGGCCAGCCGTGTTGAAGTTAATTGCAGGCGTCTGCTCCATGTACGCGTACAGTCGTGGCCCACGCGCATATGCGCACTACAGCGCACTGCGTAGGCGACTTGCTTAGTTAATTACTGGGCTGAGAACATTAGAGATGATGATGGATCGACCACTTCATGTGACCTTCGACTTAGTGTCTCTCTACGTATTACTACACGTTTATCATTGAATGCACTTCATGTTATTAAAATATTATGCATAACATCTGCAGTAGGAGAATTAGAATTGTGAACCTTTTGTTCATTTTACCTTCTTGTAGGTTTTGAGATGCGTTTTGCCATTACATGCATGCAAGCAGCATGTCTATCTATCATCACTTTCCACAAAAGAGTTTAATATTTAGGTCTCTAAATACTCAAGGGTATTGACAGGGAAAAAAGACTAACTTAGATTTCTGTAATATAAACAAAATTCGGTAGATTAGTTAGTAATTGTAAAGATTTTAACTGCACTTACACTACCCCATGCGGCGGTAAATATTGCACATCAACTCTGTCGCACGAAATACAAATAGTACGGTATCACATACATATATTTAAGGGTGTTAAAAACTCGCAAAATATTTTTTGTATTCGTATTATTGTATTTCGTGTGACAGAGATAAAGCTCTACAAAGCCGGAATTAGCCAATTGCCTACTTACAAAGTTTGATGTGCAATATTTACCGCCGGTTACTGTACTATGTCTGTTACTTGTAGCACGTGAGGTGCTAACACAAGCGTTTAGGGAATATCTTCCTTGCTTTCATTTGTTGAAAATGCAGCCTCTATTAGATTGTTGTAAGTAATTTGATAAAAATTAAAAAACTATATTATACGAGGTATTTCCGTACTCACATCCGTAGAATTATACTATTTAATGTTCTTATGAAACGATACTATTAAAAAAGAGACTGTATAAATGTCATAAGTGTCAATTAGGTAGTTAAGCAGTGTTAATAACTCTCATATAAACATAAAAGTGCAGTAAAAAGTGAGCTTTGTCCGTAACCACGATAGTAACTACTCTTCATTGCGGTAACGAAACATTAGCCGACGTTCACATGCTTCTATTATTCTTATGTTTATTATTATGCTTATATTATAATTAATATTCTAAATCTTAACTCTTTAAGTAGTTATTTGTGGTTTAGACATCGATTTCTGCGTAGTGATACATCATGGGGCTATCTCTTTATTTATACCAAGACTAAATAAAAATAATAATCATCATATCAGTCAATAGACGTCCACTGCTAGACATAGGCCTCCTCCAAATATTGCCACCTTGTGCAGTCCTGCGCCTTTAAATAGAAATAATAACAAGGCATAGGCTGAGAAAGCAGTGATAAAGACCAGCCAGATACAACCTACTTCGGTACACTTAATTATCTCTAGGGGGCAGGTTCTTCGATAAATAAGATCTAGTCTGTATATAGCTACAATACGATTGAAATGGTAACGATATTGCTAGCTTATTTTTTCATCTTAAGATTGCACTTTGCATTGGAGCAACTATGCTAGAAATACCATTAGAAGTGTAGTGTACATAAATTACGAGCATAATAAATCTGACCAAATTGTATCATTAAATGAATCAAACGATCACAGTGTGAACACCGGCTTATTCTGCAGAGAAATGATCCTATTTTCAAAATTAAAACATATAATATTACGCTCTCGAAGTTTATGTATGATCATAAAGAAAAACATTAAATACGTGAACAGCTTTAACTAAAGTACCACTCGTTACCAACATACTCGATATTAAATAATATAATGACTATGTTTTTAATTTGTTTGTATCTTGCAGCACAAGAAATAAAAACCTTCATGATTTTTCTTTGATCTATATACAGTTTTTATCAAGAATTGTTATTATATATTACGTATCAAACTCTTACGCTTACCTACTGTGCAGTTCTTACTTACCCCGCGTAGGATTAGACAGTAGAATTAATTTTCTGTCGAGCTCCTATCAAACAACTACAGCATGGGGATGCTTCAAAAGAGAAATATAAATATTTTAACAGGGAAGGTAAAATACAACGCTACACCTCTGTCGTTATCAACGTCCCTAGACTCTATAGCCTGTTTATCACAAAAGTTGTATAAAAATTCTATAAAACAACGCAATGAACATAACTATGACTTTTGTTTTGAAGATAAGCTCAAAGGTTAATTTGAAAGTACTCTAAACATGTCATTAATAGTACATAATGTGAATACACACAAAATATGAACATAAAGCAACCCTTTCATATAAAACTGTATCTTAAACAAGTATATTTAATTTTGTCCATAGTGTGTATATTCCACGTTTATCTCATAAATTAGTGTTGAGCGCTTGTTGTGCGGTGTGGCGTGGGAGGCGACAGCTGGCTCAACCCCATGTTTTTGTTTCATTCCGACGTCATACCACCCTGATATGGAAAAGAAATAACCATAAGAACATTATCGTACCGCGATTACAGTTAGATAACAACAAACATTATATATTTTGTTTATTTACATTGTATGTGTAAAGTACCATCAGTAGGTATTTTATTGTAATATATAAAACTTACTTTACTAAGTCAGTGTTGTGTTACATCTCTAAATTATAACGTACCTTCGTCCCATGACAGGAACGTCCTTCAATGATGGAGGGACACTTACTTTCAGGCAGATTTGTAGGTACCTACAGAAGTTGTTTAGAGTTTTCCTTCTCTGCCACTGATTTTGCTAGTCGATTTTCCGTTGCTAATTTGGATTAAAAATGATTTGCTGAAGAAAATGTCGGAGCATTAGGTAAGCATAATAAGATATTTTGAAATTCTAATTATTAAAAGAATTTTGTAAAGTTTCTGAGTGAAATGTCAAATATATTGCTAGACCTCAATTAAAACTTACCGCGAGGAAGCTCTTACAAAATAAGTAAACTATTAACAAAACGAGTTACGGAGTGCGCCATAACTAGGTACTTGGATATTAATATTATCAAAGTAATGTATTCTAAAAGTAAAAACAAGGAAAGTCATTTAGTTCATTTCAATATGAAACAGCTATTAGATATATCATTACATTACCAACCCAAACGTCAACTAACTCAATGTGGTCGTTCGTTTCAAATAATGACACTTAGTTATTCTTTTGTTTCTGTAATATAATTTGTCTGTCTGTCCGTCACGCGGTTAGTTACGTTGTCAAACATTTGTGTGCAGGTAAACCTTGAAGTTAAAAATTCTGTTTAGCTGAAAGCTTCTTCAAGCATAATATTATTGTAACATAAAGGTAAAATGGAGGAAAACGTTTTGGCTTTTAAGTAAAACCTTTTGTAAAAAATGTTTCCAAAGATCTGCCTTTTCATTTTCGTATTTCTTTCTATATTTATAAACGTATTTAGCTAAAAGGCAAAAACTTAAAATACTACCAAAATTGTACTTAAATTCAAAGTATAACATGCATGAACATGGGTAGAGTTCACTAGTAGCTCAAGGAAATTTATGTACTTTATCAGTTAAAAAACAATATAAACATATTATAAAAAATAATGCTTACCGACATCCCCCGGTATCTTATATAGGTGTGATGACAGTAACAGCTCCTCATAAGGCATAGGTAGTGTTAAATATTGACATTAAGTATGAGGCAGAGACCCTCGACAGATATTAGCACATGCTCGCACCACCAGTCACGTCGCAGTTTAAACAGCGCGCGTGTGCCGTGCATGCGTCTGCAATATATTTTAGTATATCATAAGCGGTATAAAAACGTTCATATGTAGGTCGTTACGTAGCCCCGGCGTGCCCCATCTCATGAGATGATACCCTAAAACGACTCATATTAAACTTTTAGCTTACACCATACTTTCTTTGCGGATTTTCGGCGTCCAATTTACTTGTAATATTGACTAAAATATAAAGGTTTTTTAGGAAAATGCCTTCGCCTTTACTGCCGCCCAGAAACTATTTTATTTTGGTTACGTGTTATTTGGAAATTGCAATTTGAAAGCTTTTCCTTATTGCGTTAAGATAACGTACCTATAAGATAAAAAAATGTGTATTTTTAACCTCACCTTTTTTCATCATTATACCTATATCTCTTAATACTTTTAGATCTAGTATTTCTATGCGAACAACACGAGAAGATCTAGTAAGTATGAAAACGGCGCGTCACGTCCCGACTATCCTTTTTAAATCCACGTATACTTTACATTGATGTATGCGCCGCAGGTGAAACCTCTTCCTCATGTACTCTTGCAAATATATTCATTGTTGACGAGGTGCTCTTCTACTCTTTACCGTTATTGATATAAGGGTTAAAGTGGTCTGTCACGTCGCCGCAACACGCGGATTGGGAATCGGATAGTATAAAACAGTTTGTACGCATCGATGATTCTCAGCACTATGAATAAGTTAGCAGTTACCACCCTGTTGTCGGGGAGCATACCGACTATGTTTTTGTAAAGAAAATGTTGTGTACACAATACTTGTAGCGGCGGAGGCTTTTGAGGAAATTGCACCAACACAATACGGTAAAGGGAAATGACGTAATCAATATCCGCTTCCTACTTTCGTTGAAAGACTCAAATTTATTGTAACGTTGTGCTTTATAAAAAGGTACGGCTTTGTAGAACTTTGACTTTTGTCGCATTTATACGAATATATAACTGTTTTATTTATCAAAGTTAACATAATATAAAGTCTGAAATAACTGATCTAATACTGTACCAAGCTCGGTTCTGAAATAATTTTATCTAAACACATTGTAACCTTATAATTTGGGCTGTAGTGTAACGTAGTGGCGTATATTACAAAAACCTAATTCAATTACAGTTTAGCGTCGGTAAAGAGGTGTGAACACGCGAGCAGTTCATTCTACACCTCCCTCCTCTCCCCGCCTCCCCCCACCGTACCACACCACCACTGACAGGGCACGCGAGCAAATAAGTTCAAATTGGCATAATATGTAATCCACAGGTTGCTACCACAATACGGAACATTACCTCAGGTAGGTACCTCCAAGAAAACATAATGAAGAGTAGAGATAGCAAGAAGCATTAAAGTAAACTAAAGTTAGTAGTTAGTATGTTAACAATAGCGCAGCAGTAAGTACATTCCAAGTAGTGTCCGCGTCTCGTTCTAAGTCGTTAATCACATCAACACCTGCGCGCACCGGCAACACTGCGCTCACTCTCAACAACTATTTAAATACTTGGAGCACACTCCACACTTATATCAATATTGCATCGTGCTAATGTTTGCTCATAGAGTTATACTCGGTATTGTTGGACCTAAAACTTATGTTCCATTCATGTGTTCTCAGCAAATCAAACGAGTTTTTCAAGCTAAATATTTGTCAGCACAATAGTGCGTTTTCCAACGGAATACTTGGGACAGAGGTGACTTGTGAATGTGTGCCCATTGTGGCGGGCACATTGTCATCATAACGGTCGCGCGGCGGGTGCTACGAATCAATATTTGTAGACGAAACCTCGGAGACCAAATACATTGTAAATATCCCGCACTCGTAATACAGGATACGGATCCGGTTACCTTTTTAAATCTTTTAATCCCATGACGAACGTCCAAATACGTAAAATCACAAATAACATTTAAAAATTGTACGTTCCGCCGCCCCGTGTCGGGTTACTTAAAGCACATAACATTTTCGCTTTTACGAGTATTGGATGTTCAAAGGAAATTCATTTAAAAGTATAAATTTTGCTGAGATTCAGTGACCCTTCTGATGTTTTGTAACTTCTTTATTATATTTTAAGACTTACCTACTTGTTCTCTTCTATAAAGATATACATACGTAGTTAAACCTACCTATGTATACGTCTATATGTACAGTACTAGATAGGTTAGCTATGTATACTGCTATAAGTACAGATACAAGATAGTTGTTGTCGTTGTATTGGACAGTTTGTTCCTCGTCATTACGTCTCCTCCTTGTTAAAAATATAGTAAAGTAGTTAGTTTGGTATAATAGTGTGTCGCGTGTATTGTACTGTCGTGTGCATTGTATCTCCGTGATTGTGTCCTGTCTCTGTGGAACTAACTTGTGCTATAAGCGACCCCGGGCGTACTTTTTATATATCTTCGCTAACTTTGTTCGCTTACTTTGTACAAGTTCATCACATTTTTACATCGTTCGTATCGTAACAGAAAGGTGTTAAGCCTGATTTACACATCGACAAATACAGTAGCGAGTTAAGTAGTAAGTTGTTGATTAAGTTGATTTAAATAGATCTCCATCCTATTTTTTGGCGAGTTAAGTTGGCAAAACGCGAGAGAGCTATTTCGTACTTAACTCGCAAAAAATAGGATGGAGATCTCTCTATTTAAATCAACTTAATCAACAACTTACTACTTAACTCGCTACTGTACTTGTCGATGTGTAAATTGAGCTTTAAGGATAAGAAATAATTTCATGATACGGTTTCCAAATGACTGATCAAGTAAAAATCAACTAATCAAGTGTCAAAATTATAATTTTCATGATTATGTTTGTCCTGTAATCTCAAGTGTAAGTAGAGTACAACAACTGAATACAACAGTTTAGTTTTATTATTGTGTAGCTATGACGTGTTAACGTCACGGCGCGTGATTGTAACTCGCTCCTCAGAGAGTGCGGGGGCGACCAGCAATGAGTTATTGTCATTCTCCCTCAACACTATTATACTTGTTAACTTTTCACATCGATATTGTAAATACAATTGGTATTTATTTTATAAGTTTGACATTTGACCGCAGCAGAGTTCAAATTAGTTTCGTGAGTATAATTATTATTCTAGTTAACTGTACTGGCATTATATAAATTACGGTCTTGGTAATTCGTCCCGAGTTATATCTTATTTAAATGTTATGACATATTATATGAGGCGTCGCGTTTTATTAGTTGAGACACGTGAGCGTCAAGTTAATGATTATTACCAGAACGTGATTACACATCATACATCATTATCATTGAGGGCGATGTGAATAACTAAGACTTCATTCACTTGAATAAAGTACCAACAGATAACTTTATTATACCGCTATTTAAATGTATAGTTGTAAAGTTTACATGTCCAATCATACTCATTAGTGGAAATAAAGTATGAAGTAGTTATACTCATTTGGAAGATAAACACAACTCGATCTACGAGTATGATATTAATTAGCTAAAACACCATTTTTAATTTCTAAGAAAAACACTGCTAAATTTTATCTGCTTCCTGTACAAATACTTTCAAAAAGAATCCTACTTATAAAAGCGGAGTCTATATCGATTAAAGAGATCGCAGAAATCACGAAACAGTGGGTCCCCAGAGGTCAATAAAGCGGAAGGCGTAGCGGCGCGTCGACGAAGGGAACTTAATAAGCCTAGGGCTCCCCTAGGCACTCGCGATTGTATTGTTATTGCCTACGGTTGCCTAGAACTAAAGTGGTATTATTTAAGTAACGGCATAACTCAGAACCCTTCATCGTAGTCATTTTGTCGAGTAAAACTGTTTGTTTGTACGTCGTCTGAAGTAAAGGTCGTTGAGTTAATATCGTATAGAAGTAACTTTAGACATAAGTGCTTTGTCAACTGACTCCGCTGCTGGTTTAACTATCGTATGCAACTTAAATGAGCATTACCTGGAATTATTCTCTATTTATGGTAATGCGTTTAATACAAAGAAATGGATCTTACGTTCCAAATATCGTGAATGTTTGACATTTAAATAAGTTTTAGAATTTAGCCATTCTAATGTGTAATGCCTTCACAGGCAGTAAATGACAACGTTGGCATATACTCGTAAGTAAGTATGACCAATAAATTGTTTTTTCCATCGTCTTAGAGCAAAACTTTGACCACAGTTTCAAGTATTACTGACATGTTACTGCAATTGATTTCTATCTAACTAACGTGGGTGGGCACACTCTGTAATAATTACTTATTACAAATTTAGATTCAAATTTCTAAAACAACAGTTTCCCAATAGCCATTATGTTTATTTATGTGTTTTGTTTGTTTGACTATAAATCAAACTTAAGTTCTTTCGTTATTCAGTAACAATTATCAATAAGACGAGCAGTAAAGCAAACAATTAATACTAATCAAACAGTAAACATCGCAGTACGTTACTATTACAAGCTAACTATGTGAGTAGTTAAGTTCGTTCGCGAGAGCGAGTGCGGGTGCAGATAAAAAGTTAGTTATAATTTGAGGACGGATAAACGTCGACGACTTGCGACCACGTATGCCAAAGAGTTACGTTTCAATATTACCTGTTAATCTCGTTATGTTTACAATATTGTGCAGCCGAGTACGAATTATGTTTTGTATTAGTTATTGAGTTTGGTGTTCTGATTGCCTCGCTTCAAAAGACTGCCAATAGTGTCGCCAAACACGTTAGACATTGCGGTTAAAGTAGAGATTTTACGGATTTTATCGCATAGTTTGCATGTAGGTACATTTTGTATTTAACTAGAAATGCATTAATAAGTAGGTAATTAATAATTAAAATCATAAAAGCTCTTATATCACTTTGTATGACATAAGATTCGCATTTAGTAATTTGCAATTATAATAATGGAAGTGACAAAAAGCCGTCAGACTGATACTTGATGTAGTACCTACTCCAAATTTCGTAAATTGTTATGAATCACAATTTGAAGTGCTGAGCACTTAACTTTTCATTAAGACTTTTAGTAGATTTTTAGTAGATTAAAACGCTGAGCAAATAAAGTAAAAATATTGTCTACAGATCTCCGTCCGGAGGTCATACTGTTTGATACATTTACTTTAATGTCCCAATATCTTAATACATTAGGTAGACATTTAATCTTCCGCATTGTCTCCTCCCTACAAGTGACATGATAGTAATAACCTAATTTCTGTTAATGATATTGTGTTTTTATGTGACAAGTTCTCAGCTTAAGTAACATGAACGTTCCTAATGTTACTGACTGTATGTAGAGGGGTGCAGGTCCGATACTGCGACCCTTCGATCGATCGGTCCATCGGTTCCGCTACCCCTGCCGCATAGCGCCGGGAACATCAGTTTACGTCGAGGGTCCCTAATTAGCACTGCTTTATACTCAAATAGGATGTCGTTAAAACAACCTTTAGTATGGTATTTGTGGGTCTCACGCAAACAATCTCAGGATTTCATTTACCAACAGTTTGTTTGTATATATGGAGCGATAATGACTCACTCCCACGTAGCTCCTAATAAGCTTGGACGCCTGGAACTAATTCGGTGCGCTACCGTGTCGGCCTGCATGACGAACCGGTGCATCTAATTAGAAGTAACGATTTTCATAGCAGTTAAATCTAATTAATCATTGTGGCTAATTGACGTTCGAGCGGGTGCTCAGGAACGCGTTGGAAATAGTATCAACAGTGGGAGAAAGAAATAAAACGCAGCGTAACGCTAGTGATGTTTATAGTAGGCCGCGTATAAACGTCCATCGTCTTTGTGATCGGCTATTCTTGACTACGACATATCGGTGCCGATAGTGATGTGCTACTACTGTGTCGATATTTGTACAGACGGTTTATTAGAGAACAAAAGAAAAAGTTAGTTTTCTTTTACCACAGAAAGAAAAAGCGATTTTGTATTATGCTTTAAAATAAAACGCCTACACTACTATAATGATATTGCCTAAAAACCTTTTAACGTCCCACAGGTACACGGATCTTTTCAGTCATGCCGCTTTTACTAATACCTACCGCTGTGCTGGTTTTCTGAATGTGATTATTAAATAGACTTTTGCAGCTTACAATAAAATAAGATGGGTTAAGTATATTAAATAGTATTTATTTAAAAAAAAAACAAAAGCAGAATAGGCATTTTGTTTATGTAAGAGCGGTGCAGTGTGAACATTCACATATAACGTATGCCAGCACAGCACAACACTGGCTGCACTTTACTGACAATAAAATCACCATAACCCTTCACTGCTATCAATTTTCTTCTGCAGTTAACGTCAAAACTGCACTTACGAGCTTCGGAAGGGTTAACGTTTGCGTGCCGCGCATTCTTCAACATTATTGTTTCGTATGCGAAACTATACTTGTCAGATCTTATTTAAGACATTCATTATCTGAGTGAAAGAGTTCACATAATAGTCTGAGCGAGTTTGTAGAACAAGATGGTCCCGCGAGATTTCAACTAAACTACAAGTTCAGAACTTTGTTTTGACTTAGCGATTTTGGCTGAACATCTGAACCAAATTGCCAATATAGTAGGTACGTGTAGCGCTGATTACAGACCTTCACGTAAAAGTTAGCTTCTGTTAGCGCTCTGCGGAGCCAACTAAAACGTGAGTTTGAATATTTCAAAACGAATTTCCTTTGGGAGCGTTCTTTTTTCACTTTCTCAATTTGGGGCACCGAGTTTTATGATAAAAGGCTTGTAATGCTGGGGGAGTACAAGTACAGAAGAGTATCTGTGAAGGATAATTTATGTTAAACACGTTGTCACAAGTGATCGTAAACTGGTCGCTGAAGTGCATTTCGTCGACTTACGTTTTAAAATACTTCCGCTGTCCATTATGTATGTTATATGACGTCTGACTGTTGGGAAATTACCGTCTGTCAGTGAACGTGTGCGAGTGTGGGGCGCCGTGAGCCGTCACTGCTGCACTATAAATAGCGCCGCGGTGCCACGGTGAAGGCCTGTAGCAAATAATAGTTCACGAACAATCATAATCATATGTTTACGTATGTGTGTGTCACACCCTCCGTCCTCGTGTATTGTACTCTATAGTTAACTAAAAGTTGTTTATTCATAAAAGTGGTGATTGAGTATCGGAACTGAATTACATACTATTAAGGTATGTTTAATCGTACAAGGGTCGGACGTAAAATACTATTGACATATCATGAAATGTGGTTTTATTTTCAATTTCATTTGTGAAACTATCAACATGTTACAAAATAAATGATAATAATTATCTTATAGTTAATCTTACGGTTAGAGGGCACACATCCATCGCTACAATATTATACAAAAAACAATATAATTAACTTACACAAACACGACCAGTAATAATATACTCAACACAATTAGTTAAAAACTCATTAAACTAACCTAGGAAAATTTTAAATAGATATTAAAGAAAAAGTCACAAAGTACACAACATTATTGCTGTTAACCGTACTACACACGGTTCGTACTTCTATTTCAAGTACAAAATCTCCCAGAGGTAATCGCTGAACAAATCCTTATTATGTTTAGTAAATTGCAAACGTAATCGTTTCTCCAACAAGCAGTAGTAATATAATCCGCAACCCTATCTGTGTCCTGTACCCTACTGTACCGTACTGTACGGACGGTCGAAACAAATCCTCGCTTATCATTTAAAATAAAGAACCAATTTCCGAACCACGAGTGTATTGGGCCTCCACAGAGCGCTATTATAAATTCAGTATATTTTGTAAGTTTCGTGCGTACGTAGATCGTGGATGTAAAGTAGCGAATAACAATGGGCCCTGGAGCATGTGTTATTGTCCATTACATACAAAATAGTATTGGAAAACGATTTGGTAGTCCAGACGGTCCCGCTACCGAAAGTACCCTCGCGTCATGAAACAAAGAAACTTTTTATAATGTACTGAGTTGTTATCCGGCGCGACCTGGCGCTTCAACACGCTCCGAGGGATTTGTTACATAATGTATTAACTACTTTTATATTGTTCACATAGTTTGTGTTTAGTTAACTCGTTCATTACACGTGTAAGTAATACAGATTTATTTATTTTAATTACATTACCAATAATTGTGGTTCATCATAATATTAATGAACTCTATCCATGCTTGTGTTTTCTATCTGTTATGATTATGTCGGGTAAAGAAGCTCGCAAGTATCATAATATATTTGCATAATTAATATTACATTTAGAGACTTACTTTAGAGCAGTATAATGTTGCACTTGGATCTTAGTTGATTGTGACTTCATAAATAATGACCGTACTATGTTAGTCTCGTTAAGATAAATATAAATCACAACTATTTTTCTTTAAGCGCAGTCACCCCTCATTTTGCTCATTTTAAACGCCATTTGCGCTTGACACTTGAATTCATTAATCGTAACAACTTTTTTGTAATCCGAGGCAAGCGTCATCATTAAGTGGCAGCATCGCTCTGACTGAGCGGCACTGAGACAGATATGTGTTGTGCTTGACAGTACAGTTAGTATCAGAACATGTACTCGAAGTCGGTCACGTTTGCGAGGGTTAGGCATTCCCTCGAGGTTTGTACTCCGCGATCGTCCCCTCCCCTCCTCTCCCCCCTCTGTCCTGACGTGATTCCCGCTAGTTCTCCCGCCGCGCATTTATATTCAACTATCAAATCGAAACATCAACTTTTAACCCTTCGCTGTATCCACTCGAGCGAACCTTTATCAAACAATATTAAAGTCCCACCCATCGGTTGTAGATCGGTGATTGCAACACTTAACTAGTTAACAATAATAACCAGTTTATATTTATGTAGTTGATTAGTTTCTATTCTATTATAAATGTAGAAAGTGTAAGGTTAATAAAACGATGTAGGTAAAGTTGATAACATCCTAGGTATAACTATTAAACTATCTAGTTTTATTATCATAAATGTTAAATATGAACTAGAATTCAGGTAGATGAGTAACTTAGAGACGAACGCCTCAGTCAGTGTCATTGTGTAACCACGTTATGATATAGTCTTACAGCTGGTTGTTTTACCTCATTGTGCTGTGGTTTCGTGTGCGATTTAATGCTTGTCAAAAAATAACATTTCAGTGTCAAAACTATCATTTTCAGGAACTAAAATGACAGTTTTGACACTTGATTAGTTGATTTTGACTTGATCAGTCATTCAGAAACCGGGGGAGACTGTTAGTCAGCAAATCTGTTGTTAAAATGTTTTAATGTGTTGTCCACAATTTCGATTCACTTACTGATCTTGTAATATGTATGTATATAAACACTAATTAAAGTTCCCTTAAATGAGGTATAATATTAGAGTCATGCGTTCCTAAATAATAATGTAATTCACATGAAAGATGCAACGTGAACATGTCATTAAGATTAAAAAGTCTTGTGCTATATAAGTGGATGTGTAGAACGCTATAATTTTACGAGTAGTCGATAGTACAAACGTTGAATCTTTCAACAGCTACAGTAGATTGTGTGACTGTGACGCCGCATCAGTAGATATATACCTAATACTGTTCACACTCTACTGTTTATTGCCACTTGTTTATGTTATTGATAGAACTACAATAAAACTAATTAAGATTGATTGAGTATTGGTGGTTTTTTGTTTTCGCGTGATTATGGTCGATGGGTCATTCACGCATCTTTCATTACGTTTATTTGCTTAATTGTATGTAAATATAATTATATATCTTAACATAGAATAGTCAAATGGTTATCTACTTTATGTAAATATGAAATAGATTTCTACTTTCCGACTTTAATCTAATAAAGTAAGTTACATTTTTGGCTTAAACTAATAAACCGATTTCCAATAAAATATGTACAAACACAGGCTTGCGTAAAGCAATATTTATTTATTTAAGTTATTACAAAAACAAATATTTCATAAAACTTATCATATTATTATAACTTATAGGTTTAAAAAATAAATAATAGCAGGTTTATGTAAGAACTAGTAGATCTGTTTCTCAGTAAGATTCAGGGCACGTCTCTAAGTTAAACCTATGCTACGTATAATAACGAGGCGGCTATACCTACTCGTATCTACACGTTCGCACATTACACGTGGTTACCAACCTCTGTGGTGTAGTTGTTCTTGTTCATGGCTGCTACGTAGAGCTCTCGGGTTCTATTTCCAAATAATGAGAGTCTTTGTGTACATAAATGTGCGCATAGGTCCAAGTGTTTGCTATGTCAAGTAGTTAATAAAAACACATTCAGTTCCGGACTAGAAGGCATTGTGAGAAGTGTGAGGAAAATATTATTATACTAGTAATACACAATGTTTTAACAACCTGTACACTATTATAATAATATTTTACGCAGATTTGTTCATCTATAAGTTTTATACTGTATGGTTAGATTAATATTTGGGTAAGTATTACGTTTCATACCGTGTGCTGGATACAGTAAGAATACGTAATGCCCCAATATCTTCCTATGGCTGTCGTAACTCACACATCAGGAATCCAAACATAAAAATACAACTGTTCAATACAAAAATTTAATAAAATAGAAATAGATTTTTCTAGTCTGCGTGTGGTGACGAATCAAAAATGCAATAAGATGCATGTCATCACGGGTTGCGTCTAATACGTTTATGGGAAAATTTACAAATGTCTCTACGAAAATGAAAAACTTGAGCAAAAACCACAAAACCGTCTGACTACCATCGTATTAGTAGACCAGGTTTCTCTCGGTAAATATTACATTACTTGTCTAGAATAAGTATTCATATTTTGTAGTGGGTTCTAGACAGTCTGTTGGCAATAAGCAGTTGATGTTTATTCAGTAGGTGTAGTTAGTGCGTCGCGACATGTTACCTGCAATACAGTCTGACTTTGTTCGAGCTTAGCTTTAAATAGCTTGTGTCTGTAATCACTGCTTTGATATTCTTCGTGCCTACATTCTGTTACATTTGTATGATTTGTCTGCAATCTTATACACTAACGTAGTATATTGTTAAATATATTTAACTTATATTATCTCAAAATGCTATTGTTAATTAAAAGAGCTAATGTAACAATACAAACATCTGCTATGACTTTTCCGTGTGCTTACTGATTTTGAGATCTTTATTGGGGCCTGGGACGTCAAACAGAAACACGCTTTAACGATACGACAAAGAATAAGTAGTACCTACGGCATATGCAAGTTTCGTAGATAGCACGTATCGTCGAATCATACAATGTTTCTATGATTAGACGAAACGTACTCTCTGCCGATAGTGACTTCTATTAGCTGTACTTTCTATGTAGCAGTGTCGTATTCCTGTTTGACGTTGCTCACCCACTTTATTGCCACGGTCCCTTCTTTTACATTGCAATTGTCATTAATGTGACATTTATTGCCTACTAGTCACGTAAGTTAATGGCGCTCTATGGTGCCTAGTTTTCCATCCTCCTTTTACAAGTTCCTCATAGATTAACTAAGCACCCGTAATTTCTGTTGTTGCAGACTTTGTAAAAATAAAGAAGTTAATATAATATAAAGAGTCTCAGATCGTCTGTAATAAATAATACTACACAAATACAAGTACCTATTATTAGTTGATGTTGGGGTAGAGTACGTTTTTGAAACGTCGCCATTTAAAGCTCGCCATTAAATATCGCAATAAAGGCTCAACATGAACGTCTTCCATGAATACCAAACAGCTATCTCATTCAGAGAAGTACATTACTTCTCAAATAAACACAATATTGACGGACGACAGATATTATATTTTATTAGTTGCTTTATATTGTGCCAGATTATTATTTATACATACTACAAAAATATTTATGATGTAAAGTAAGTCCTTCACGATTAAGATTCCTTAAGAACGAGAATCGTATAAGTCAAACTTTAAATGATTCTTCTTTTTAATCATTAAGAACTTTCTTTAAATCATATTAGGTACCTACATAATGTTTTGTGAGGTGTAAGGTATAAACATGGACTCAAGTGACACCTCGATACAATGTATAAAAGTGTCAATATTGTACACAGCACTGAACATCGTAGTGTGGGTGTGTAGTTATAAAAGGTGTCACAATACGACACAATCTGTGCGACGTCACCTGATAGCCGCCGTCACAGCGCTAATAATATTACCTACTATACAAATATACACAATGAGGTCTGTCCTTTTTGTGACAACTTACAACTATCTCTATTATTATGTGTTGCCTGTCAAAATTGAACATACAATGTTGTGAGGTAGAGTTTAAAATAATTTTGAAATATAATATCGTATTTAGATATGAAATAGTTAAATAGCCGAAACGAATAGCGAGTAGTTTGAACTGTCACGTCAAAACGTCAAGGCTAGTGAAAACGCTGACATTAGTAGCAAGCGCTCCTGCGTGTTCAGGGCACCGTGTTATTATTTGTACCGTCTACGTCTATAGCGATGTACGAGCCCCGGGCACAGACTACTGCTGTCACTCATTACGATGGACTTCTATTATTACAATAAAATGTATAACTACTGAGAAAGTTTATAAGTTACTCATTTACTTTGAAATAGTAACTACATTTCTGGTTTTAATAGTGCTTTGTTTAATCCTAAAGATATGCAAAGTGTTGTCAAGTTTGATACACTTTTATTATCTCTGGCTGCCATAAACGTTCACCACGTAGACTGCTCTCATTTAGTAACAGAGACCTTGCTGAATCGACGGGTTAACGTCATCTCAGAAAAATGCTGTCTGCTTGAGTTTAAATCGTCTACAAGCCAGAAAATTTCATCAGATCTGAAAATTATTGGCTATGTTTTTAACTCGAAGTAATACTGAGATCAGACGCTCATCTGCTAAAACAATGATTATATTCAATTTAGATTGTTTAACTTAATTTGAAAGTTGCTTTAGAGTAAATGAACTCACTAACATATAAAATAACGTTATTAGTTATACAAATACAAAGAATACGCTCCGACAAATAGTTGAATATCGCAGAGAAACAACAGAGCTTACTTGATTAAACTTAACTCTATCGGACGTAAGTATATAACCTATACTTGTAGATATAGCTTCACTAATTACTTTTTGATTTAATAAAACATCTTCTACTGCAACTGTAGTGCTATTCTTTAATAAGAACAACTCTCTACAAACATTGTCTAATTAGTTTTGAAAATACAAACTACATCTTTGTAGAAATGTATTAAAGTAAAAGTAAGAACATTATTTTATACAAGTATCTAATAATTGTTAAATGAACTCATAAGTCAGTTGATGTTTGTACATTTACTGTAGCGCTGTAGGTGCTCGCATTGTATGCTCGTAGCGCAATATCGCAATCAACAGATATATTAATTAGAGCTTGAGAATGCGGTGATATATTGTTAGTTGTGTTTGCACAAATACCAAATAAAGGTGAATTTACATGTATATGAGTACGCTGAGGTCTGGAGCGCGAACAGTTCTGCCGCTCCATCTAAATGGAAATCACTTATTACGTTATGAACTGCTGAATTGACTACGGACTCTGTACTTACTATATTTTCTCTTACATTGCTAACTTTATACTAATCTAAATATATGCATTACTTATGTGGCAAATTTTGATGTTAATAATGTTTTAAAGGTATAGTTAGAGTTCGCTTTGTCTACGTGCCACAATTTATAATTTACTTATAGAGTTATGTGTTGGTAATGATATGCCCTTGTCTGGACGACTTGTTAAAAGTAGCTCCACACAGATGAGGTGCGCGCAGGCGGTCACCTTTCTGAATGTTCAACCACGTGGAAGGATTAGCCACACGTGTCTGAAGCTGGACAAACTTTGACCTCACGCGTGCTACTTATACAACTATGATCACGAACTACAACTAATTTTATGAATGACAAAACTATTTAGTATCTACTTTTAATTTGATATACGTTCAAATTAAACTTAACGTGAGAAAGTTTAAAAGATATATAAATACCGTAAACTTTTATAAGTTGCACATTAAATACACAATTATGTGGGTCATCATCAGTAGTCAGTATAAATCAAATTAATATAAAAATCACGAGGAAGTTTAAATTTAAACGAGTAGATGGCAGTTAGCAACGCTTGACTATAAAATATTTGAGAGAAGAAAGAGGGCAAACATATAAAAGTCATTTATAGTAGAGGGGAAAAGTTCTGAGAGAGGAGGGGGGGGGGTGGAGGTCTTGAGATCAAAAGTAAGGAAGCCGATGTGAACACGATTATTGATTGTGGCTTTATGATTGTGACCGCGGGGAGTGCAGTAAGCGCTTTCATCTTACACAATGCTGTTTGGAAACTATTCAAAGAAATTGAATTGTCAATCTGCTGGGAACTAGTTAAATGCCCATTTCCTTTCTATTCATAAACCTACATACGAGGTGCGTCAAGCGTAACTCACCCGCCTCTATCGCACAGCAATGAACTGGAAAATGACTAATTCATTCACGGAATGTTCTGTGGTGATAAAACTTGCCAAGTGTTCATAAATCACCCCTTTTTTGGAACAGCAGCTGGCTAGCTTTGATTGTATCTGCTTTAAATTCCTCACCGGCTTAAGGTATTATTAAAGTTTATCAAAAGCTGTGACTTCGATAACATCTCCCCGAGTGTGGGGAGCGACACAGGCGTGATTGTCGCGTTGACGTTAGCGACGCGTTGCAACAACGTCGCTCAGCCTCCTCGATGACGAACACTTACTTTTTGTAAAGAATCTGAAATTACATACGTCAACGCGTTCAATGGGGCGTTTAAAAGCATTCCTGTTTGCGCCCCACGTGTTTGTGTAACACCGCGCTCTACAGAATAACATCTGTTAACTTGTTGTGTGCAAATGTGATACCACCAGGAATATTGAAAACTTTTAAGTTCTTCATCTTAATGTTAAGCCACTTAACGTGAGGGTGGAGCCACACACGACGCGCATCACTTATACTAATAATACAAATATTTCAAGTCTTGTAAATTTTTTCAAAATTGTAACTGATCTGGTTGCCAAACTGTCTTGTTGATAGAGTGGACTTTAATGAAACTAGAGTATCAATGTGGTATTGATAGAAACGTAGTATTGTTGTGGTTTCTAATGCCGTGTGAGAAAAAACATTATGTGTAACCCTCTAATTACGGCTCTTTCGAAAACCGTACAAGTACACTTTTTTATTAGATATAATAAGTTTTTTAAAAATATAGATAATAAAAACAGAATAGTAGCTAATATCATAAGAATTTACTTTAAAATAGATGACCTTCATTAATAGTAAGAACTAAAAGCATAAAAAATGACAAATAAGTAGTTAGTTAGTTTCACGGCTCTCGTGTCCCGCGCATGAGGAGATAATGTGATTACTCGCGACAACTGCGGGCTCAGACAAAAATATACTTACTCATTGGTTGACAGGCGGTGCGGTGATGCCACGCAACGTCAATCTGTCGCGCTAATTTACGACTAGTCGCTTCACGTGTATTTCTGGAAGTAGACGGGTCTGATCACCCCTACCTATCGGTTACTTACCTTATGTTATCTTCATAGTTTCTTAATATTCATTGTTATTTTACTACACTATAATATAAGGATACTTATTGTCTTGCAGGAAATTACCCTAGACGATACGATTCACTTGATAGAATGATACCAATTTGTCCCGTCCCGTCCCTTAGACTTTGGCCCGAGCTGGATAAATTTTAATAAAAAAAGGGATTCGAACTCATTTTTTTCATAATTTTTAATGAGTGAGAACGTACTAGCAGATTCCAATGGGTTGAAAATTGCTGGCATCTGCTATAAAAGGTATAAAAAAGTATAAAATGTTCTATTTACTCCATGTACTAATGATACGATGGAAAAATATGGCAACACATCGACGACTTGATTGAAATTGTCTGCCACAAATTGATGTTCCCTAAACGTGTGAGGAAAATAAATAATGCGTCGCTTCGACCCCATTTTAATATAACTTTATAAACTCGATTCATAACATAAATGGAGCCGAAGTGATGCATTGATTGAAATGTGGGGAGCGACAATTTATGCTCGGCAACTTTTGTACTGGTACAAGCTACACGCACACACCACCATGTATGTACATATAACACGAGTACAGACTTATACAAGCGTGAGTGTTCCTAGCTGTTGTTTTAGGTTAGAGCTAGTCAAGCTAGGAACTCGTTTATTTGGAGAGTGTCGCATTCGTATGCACGTGGAAATGTAGTGAGATTTTTCGTTACACATTTTAAGCGAATACCTTCCTCAGTCCGGCGCTAGACTATACTAGAGGTGCGGCTGCTGACGCCTGACGCTCGCAACGACGTCGCGCGACCGAGCACCGCGACACAGCACCTCACTAGAACAGATAGAGCACCACTTATGCTAACATACTGCTGACTCGACACAAATAAATTCAACTACAGTTACGTCTAAAGTGTCGTTTCTTAAAATACAGTTGTCTTCTTTGTTTAGCATCCATTTTGCAAACACATGTAAAATATATTTGCACAAATAGCAAGTTGAGTGCACATAAAACCACTTGTTAATATTTGTCGAGACTCACAAAGCCCGTAGTGAGCTCCAACATCGCTCGCCACCAATATGCTAAACCGTACACAAAAGGTTACATCTCACTAAATATGAGACTGGAAGTTATAACTCTGTATGAATTAGTCCTAAAATGTAAACGACCACTTGACTGTCAAACTGAGTTTCGGTGCCTCGTTCAACACGCACTCACCTCAGAGCTCGCCACTTGACTCGCACAACTGTTACTAATAAATTAACTTGATTGATGTCACTGACAGATTTAGTGGCGTAATGAAGATAGAGATGGGTGGAGGTGTTTCATCACATTCACTAAAGGTTAACGCTACACCATATATATTTATATAACCGCGTCCTGTTCGACACAATCTCAACTGATCTTACTTTATATTTTCAGAAAGTTTCATACATTTTGTGTTATATTAATTGTGTCTACATATTTTTATGGCGCTCTTCCATCCGCGTAATAAAATCGTTTTATATTGTTATTGCCGTCTGAACCCTGTCACTATTGACGGGGGTTATTTTTATTTCATATTGAAAATGTAACTAATCAGATATTTTACTGCACAAAATTTATTTTATATTCGAGCTTTACGTGTTGGTGTGAATTATATATATACGTAGATATGAGATGTCGTATAGGCAAGTTCCGAGTGTTGGTTGTCGTTAAAGTTTATCGCATCTCTCCACACATCTGTGTCGCTCGTTACCGCGTCGCGAATGTTTGTTGGCACGCGTCCGCCGCCCCGCGCCGCCCCGCACCGCACCGCTCCGCACCGCTTGTCCGCTGCACTTTATATCTACTATTGTTTTGAATAACTCAATTGGCTTCGCAAACACTTGAACGTGTTGGTAAATAATAAAATAAAATTCAGTTTTCATCGACACGTTCTGAATATCCGACAATCAATTTATACTATCGAAATAAAAATGGACGTCAAATGAAATGTGCCTTCTGTATGTTATTCGGTGAGAGGTCAACGCGGGCGAAGGTTCAAAACATTTGTGTCAATATTGACTAGGCTAACCTCTCGGGAGTCTATTAAAGTTTTGTATAAGTTATGCAAAGTATTCCATAGGTGTAACAGTTAGTGATACGAGACATGTTTGTATAATGTGAAGCACCACGACACCGCGGTGGGTGATGGCGGCCGGAATGTAAATAACAAACATAGTGTTGAGTTTGAGTCGAACATGAGACTGGGAGCCGTTTGATGTGTAAACACGAGTGGACAATGGCACGTGTCAGATTACGTTTTAAGAACAGCGCGGGGTGTCAGTGGACACCTGCACTAACCGTGCGTCGCGGCTGCTGTCGCTACCTGATCCTAATCTCTCACACGAATAAGGATGTAGAGATCAGAGTGTTGTACGTACTATGTTTAGACAGTTTTATTCACTTGAGCTAGTTTATTGTCGCATAACTCCAGGTACCACAACATCGCAGGTAGCTCTGACTTGTCGGACTTCTCAAATTAAATGTTGTTACATGTTTAATATTGCAGCTGTTATTCAAATTATTATCTTAAAATAAACTTGCAGTACCTAAGAATATTGTAGAATAAATGCTTGTGAATTTTGACAAAAAAAAACAAAAATTAACTTTTAAGTTTATCGTATAGTCTGTTGTACTGACATTGTTTCACAGTGACATACTGTTTATAACAACTACAACTGCCTACGCCTTGGAACTTAACAGAAAGAGAGAGAGAGGAGGAATAGGTAATCATAACTTAAAACATCAAGTTTCATGCTTAAATATTAAATGTAGACTAACGCTTATTCCTGTATTTAGCACTTTATCATAATGTTTGCGTTATATAAATCAATATAATATAATAGTTTCGGTAATGAAACAGTACACCGAAACAAGCAAAGTACAGGGAAATATAGCATGACCCGTTTTTATAGCTTTAAAGTGGCAGCAGCAGTGGCACGCGGCCCAAAGCACAGCTTAGCCGCTCTATAGTATAAGTTGTTAAGTATCATCACCAAATCACCCAATCAGACCTGTCATTTCAATAGCTACTTGTACATTTCCACATAAAGTACTACAATAACATTTTTACATAACTGTATGTCAGCACAATATTAACTTATAGGTATATTGTGGTACTATGGTTGCAAGTGTGTAAGTGGAAGTATGAAAGTTTTGTATAAGCAAATAGGTACCTTAAGATGGCGGAAGCAAAGTAAACACAGTTCACAGGCACACAAAGAGTTTAATTCCACAATATCACAAACACAAAATAGTCCACGAAAATAGAAGGAGAAATATAGAATGATAGCGAGATAGAAGAATGCGACAGTCTTAATTATATAGAACACTAAAACACTACTCGTAATTAGCGCGACAGATCATACAAGGAGCACGGTCGGTGGTATCCCAGTAACTAACTGTTTTAAGGGTCGCTTCAATGACACGGCGCAATGCGCCCGCGACACCGGTTCTAGCGCCAGGTACAAAACAATGCGTGTTTCCAATACACCATATTAACAACACACGTAATTAATATTAAGAATATTTATAATGAATTAATATGTTAGGTAAAGTATATAATTCTGTAAGTATATAAACTTTAGTGTATTTTATTGTGTAGTTTGGTTGGTATGTAAGATTGTATATAATAACGTATGTAAATATATAAAGTGTATGGAAAATAATTAAATGAAATAATATAATTTAGATATATATAATATTTACGTAAAATAATATATAAATGTATATGTGTAGGCCACATCACTCCCCCCCGGAGACCGTCACTACGGTCGATAATAGTCAGGAAAACGAACATTGCGGCCTGAACGGGTTGTTTTCTTGCTATCTTGTGGTGGAATTTCGTGGGGGGTACAGCAATAGGAATAGCCGTGGCATTAGGACATGGTAAGTTGTCGAGGGACGGATCGGCGAGTATATAGGCTGGCTTAAGTCGATCTATAGTTACTGTGACGATTTTCCCCTTGACAAGAATTTTAAATGTTTTGTCTCCGCGTTCGAGTACTTCGTACGGGCCAGAGTAAGGAGGTTCTAAAGAGCCTCGGGATGCATCTACCCTTAAAAATACATGGCTCGAGGATGCTATATCCTTATGGATAAAAATACGTTCTTTGTTATGGCGTGAAGCTGGAGAAGGACGAAGGTTTATAGCAAAATGACGTAGTCGCGCGGTAAAATCTGACAAGTCAGTAGAAACCGGGACTGTTGGGTGAAAGAATTCGCCCGGAAGACGCAAAGGTTCACCATAGACTAATTCAGCCGATGAAGCCTTTAGGTCTTCTTTATATGAAGCTCGAATGCCTAGTAAAACTAATGGGAGCTTGTCAATCCAGTTGATGTCTGCATGACACATTATGGCTGCCTTCAGCTGACGATGGAACCGTTCCACCAAGCCGTTGCAAGCTGGATGGTATGCGGTAGTACGACGATGTTGGAATCCTATCATTTTTCCAAGGAACTGGAAAAGTGAGGATTCAAATTGTCGACCGCGGTCTGTGACAATATCTGTTGGACATCCATATCTGGATATCCACGATAGTAAAGCCTTACCTACGGTTTCCGCGGTGATATCCATCATTGGTATCACTTCTGGCCAGCGGGTGAAACGGTCAACCACCGTCAGGCAATAACGGTAGCCTTGTGATGGAGGCATAGGGCCTATAATGTCCACATGAATAAAAGAAAATCTGGAGCGTGGTAAATCGAATGTACCTAAAGGTGCAGATATGTGTCGATTTACCTTAGCTCGTTGACAAGCTAGACATTTGCGTGACCAGTCTCGACAGTCTTTTCGCATACCAGGCCAGACGAATCGCGCAGCTACCATCTTAGTGGTTGCTGCTGCTCCTGGATGGCTAAGATTGTGAAGCCTGTCGAATAAAAGCTTTCTAAGAGGCTTTGTTACGAAAGGTCGAGGTTGAGATGTACTTAGATCGCAATAAAGTTCTTTTGAACTGCCGGGAATATTGAGTTTCTGTAAGCGGAGTGATAATTCACCGTTTACATATCTGAGGAGCTCTTGATCTTCGCCTTGAGAGTCAGCTAATTGATCAAAATCTATAGGCATTTGCAGTTCATCGATTCGCGACAGTGTATCGGCGACAACATTGTCCTTGCCGGATATGTGTCGAATGTCGGTCGTGAATTGTGCAATGAAGTCAAGATGACGATACTGACGGGGCGAACAATTAGCCTTTCTTTCACGGAAAGCATAAGTGATTGGCTTGTGGTCAGTAAATATGACAAAATGCCTAGCTTCTAACATGTGGCGAAAATATTTAATCGCTTCGTATATAGCCAGAAGCTCGCGGTCATATGGCGAATATTTTTGCTGACAAGGGCTCAACTTGCGCGAAAAGAATGCAAGAGGTTGCCAGCTATCTTTAATGAGCTGCTGTAAAACTGCACCCATTGCTAAGTCAGACGCATCTGTTACTAGCGCCAGCTTAGCATTTAAATCTGGGTGTGCGAGTAGTGCAGCGTTAGCGAGGATATGCTTACTCTGGTCAAAAGCAAGTAAGGTATCACCAGATATGTCAACTGGTTGAGAAGCTTTGACTGTACCAGCGAGTAAAGCATTAAGCGGAGCTTGTACTGACGCGGCGTTGGGCAAAAATCGCCTGTAGTAATTTACCATTCCTAGGAAACGTCGTAACTGCCTAACACTCTTAGGCACCGGGAAGTCTGAAATGGCTTGAACCTTTGAGTTAAGAGGTTTTGTGCCATATTCAGATATGTGGTAGCCTAGGAAAGTTACTTCGCTTGCTCCGAATACGCACTTCGCCGTGTTGATGAGAATGCCATATTCTTTCATACGCTCAAATAAAAGCTGTAAATGCCGTTCGTGCTGGACCTCATCCTGAGAAAAACAAAGAAAGTCATCACAGTAAGGGTAAATAAAATCTAAGCCTCTAGTCATTTCGTCGACAAATCTTTGGAAGGTTTGGCCTGCGTTCCTAAGACCAAAGGTCATGCAAGGGAACTCATACAAGCCAAACGGAGTAGTGATTGCCGTTTTTTGTATGTCCTCTTCGCACACAGGAATTTGATTGTATGCTTTCACAAGATCTATTGTGCTGAAAACTTTACAACCAGCTATGTTGTGGGCAAAATCATGTATATGCCTAACGGGATAACGGTCTGGTATAGTCCGTGCGTTAAGCATACGATAATCACCGCAAGGTCGCCAGCTGTTATCCTTTTTAGGAGCCAGATGTAAAGGAGAAGCCCAAGGACTTTCTGAGGGACGAGCTGTGCCATTGTTAAGCATGAGCTCGAATTCCTTCTTAGCTATTTGGAGTTTGTCTGGGGCGAGCCTACGGGGTGTACAAAATATGGGAGGGCCGGGTGTGGTGCGAATATGGTGCTTGGTGTTATGCTTTGGAAGCCACGGAGTGCCTGAAGGGCGAGTAATTTCTGGATACTTACATAAAAGTGCATGGTACCTCGTATCACCTGTTGCGACCTTAATAGAAGATACATCAGTTTTTGCAATACAAGCGCTGGAAAACAAAGTAGTAGTATTATCTATAAGCCGTTTGTTGCGAACATCAACTATGAGATTATAAAAGCTAAGAAAATCTACACCTATGATAGCTTTAGTTACATTAGCAACAGTAAAGCGCCAAGGAAAATCTCTTCTTAAACCTAAATTTAAATTAATTTCTATAGTGCCGAAAGTGTCTATAGTCGTTCCGTTTGCCGCACACAGTTGAAAATCGGTTTTACATCGACGTTCACGAAGTGCAGAGTAAGGGTACACGCACAAATCACTGCCGGTGTCCACAAGGAACTTCGTGTTGGACATCCTGTCGACGACAAATAAGCGGCCTGAAGATGTTGGGCAGTCGTCAGCCGCCATTAGCGACTGCCTGTGTCTTTTCCCGACTTGCCATAATCACATGGGCTGAGACATTGATGAGCACGTGGTCCGAACTTGGAATGATACCAGCAAACAGGGTATTTTCGATAGCTCGAGCTTGATCGCGATCTTGCAGTAGAAGTTGAGCGCTGTTCACGATGCCTTGAACGCATGTGAGGGCGCTTAGAAGAGCTACTATGTTCGTCGATTTTAAGCGCAAGGCGTTCAACCATTTTCCTCAGTTCTGCGATCTCGGATGATGTACTGGAACTGCCTGGTGTGATGGCAGATGTGGAAGCCACACATGATTGTGTTGTGATGTCAAATATCCTGTCAGCCAGGTCAGCTAACTGCTCCAGGTTCTGGGAAGGTTGTGATGCCAACACCGTTTGCACGTTGATGGGCAACTGGTTACTCCATATCTGCCTAATGATGTCATCAGCCGCTGAGGATCCCGCTAAATCCTGTAGGTGCCGGAGAAATTGAGACGGTTTCCGGTCACCTAATTTTTCCTGGGTTAGCAACTGCTTGACCTTCATTTCGTGAGAGGCTGACAAGCGACGAAGTAGTTCCTGCTTAATCTTGCCATACCGGTTCACTTTAGGAGGATTTAGTATGATATCCTTGACCGTCTTCGCATGCTGTATGTCTAAGTTAGTAGTGACGTTGCTAAACTTGAGCGCGTCATCTGTGATGTCAAAGCACTCAAATTGATTTTCCAGCAACGCAAACCAAAGCTCTGGATCTTCAGCAGAAAATTTTGGAACTTTTAATTTAAATTTGTTTTTGTCGTATGACGTCACATTTAGTTCAGTGGAAACGCACTTTTTCTGCGGCCGACGCCCAGTTACGTTCATGTCTCTAAAATCACTAGATTTTACTGAAGCATCACTATCACTCATTGTCTGTTCTTATTAGGGGTCACCAGTTATGGTTGCAAGTGTGTAAGTGGAAGTATGAAAGTTTTGTATAAGCAAATAGGTACCTTAAGATGGCGGAAGCAAAGTAAACACAGTTCACAGGCACACAAAGAGTTTAATTCCACAATATCACAAACACAAAATAGTCCACGAAAATAGAAGGAGAAATATAGAATGATAGCGAGATAGAAGAATGCGACAGTCTTAATTATATAGAACACTAAAACACTACTCGTAATTAGCGCGACAGATCATACAAGGAGCACGGTCGGTGGTATCCCAGTAACTAACTGTTTTAAGGGTCGCTTCAATGACACGGCGCACGCGACACCGGTTCTAGCGCCAGGTACAAAACAATGCGTGTTTCCAATACACCATATTAACAACACACGTAATTAATATTAAGAATATTTATAATGAATTAATATGTTAGGTAAAGTATATAATTCTGTAAGTATATAAACTTTAGTGTATTTTATTGTGTAGTTTGGTTGGTATGTAAGATTGTATATAATAACGTATGTAAATATATAAAGTGTATGGAAAATAATTAAATGAAATAATATAATTTAGATATATAGAATATTTACGTAAAATAATATATAAATGTATATGTGTAGGCCACAGTACAAATAAAAAACTAACTAGGAGATCTCGACTGATTATTTCAAATGAAGCGCGGTGCTGACGAAGTCGTGGCATTTCGTATAGATAAAATATAGCTCTATTCGCAACGTACCGTGAAGCTTCGTGTCAATAGCTAAGATAGATGTAGCGTCCTAACGTGAGGAAACGTTCTCGACGTATTTCTTGTAAAATATCGAGTATTTTAGGTTATGTATCGACGTGGTGAGGTGTACTCGTGCACCGGACACCGGTGACGTCACGTCGCAGTGTGCCTGCACAAGTGCACACTACCACCACCACATATTTCACGCTTCGACATTTCTACTCACAAAATATTTCTACTCGAACGAAAAATAGGAACGACGACTTTAGATTAAATATTGCATAAAAGTTATATAACCCTCAATCACTTTAATACTTGTAAGCAAATATTAGCTTGTACGTTTTTGTATAAACTTTAAATGTTAATTTAAGCAGAATATGCAGTTATATTAAACGCTATTTATAGCGGTCATAAAAAAATAACGACACTGCTTTATATTATTGAGTGCTTGTGGGTACATAAATAAATCATACGAATTATTTTGTGACTGTAATAAAAACTCAATTTAAAATTTGTATTTATTATTAACTGCTTAATAAATACATAACGAAGAAATAATAAAATAACCGTTATATATTAAATTATGCAAAGTGTGGGATTGGTCAATCGGATAAACACTTATTTTTATTTATCTTGTGTTTATGAGTACAGTATGTAGGTTCTACGTGGTATTACTACCGCTACTCGATCTGAGGACGCTATTCCTCGTTCGTACCGCATGTACCCAGGCGAGCGACGTAACGCACTTTGATCTAAAGAGTCGTTTCATTTAGTGAATGCCCCGGAGAATTATATTTGAACGCTTTCAAGATGTATTAATCCTTGTTAAGTCCGATAAATAATTCAGTTGTGAGAGGAGGCGTGGCGCGGGCGGCGGCGGCAGGTTGAACAACAAACTCGCCGGGATACACTCAGGCTCTACAAGTTTGTAGCCTTTTGTTCACCTAATAGCATTCGTTTCCGACTTCGTGATGCTCTCATTTGCATTTTGTTGCAAATATAATTTAGAAAACATGAAATATTACTTCGTTAAGTAGAAAGTAAAGTAATCTGAGCGTGTTCAACACTTAATGCACAAGTTGCGCGTCTCGTTTGACGAGTTGAGAACAATCCACAACTCTGTTAGCGCTAACTCAATGAGCATACACTTTGTACTGCTCTCAGATTGTTTAATACATTATTATTATTATTGAGATGTGATAGTTTAATTATGATATAGTGGTACTTCCACACGTAAGTTCCGCAGTGTGCTGGAGGCGCCCCCTGTCGGCGATGCTAACTTGTCCGCACCTCGCACTCAACTCACGAGATGTAAATCTCGTCCCGCGGACCAAGTTGCTCTACAATAGTTCTGAGAGATAATAAACTCGATGCTACTCAAGTTTAACTCTGAATATATTCAAAGATACCGTACGTAGTGTATGTGTTCTTTGATGATGGGAATTGTTCCAGACTGCAGTCTACAATGCACCGAATATACTTTATTATTTTCTATTATAACAATGAATACAGGGAGTGACATTTTTTATATTTGGCAATATATAATACTATTTCATAAGTATAATACCGGGTTGTGTGATAACGATATTTAAGGCTAACATTCTCATCACGTAGACGCATCGGTATGAGTCTGACAGGCTCATACCATTAGCGTAATATGTGTGACGTCACTACTTGTCACACACATCCACACATTATTGTTGACACTTGACAGTATGCTTTGAACTCTTACACACTGTATTTATAAGCGTAACGAATTTTCAGACTATCTCTAAGATTACTGTAACGGAACTGACTGACGTTACAAACATAACTGTACTGCAGGCTTACTCTTGAACATAATTTTAATTTCAATCTAATACCAATCTAATGACAATGTCAATTTCAAAGTCACGTGATTTCGTACTCTTGAAAGCGATTTTGTCAACATTGGATTGAAATCGGGATTGTTTTACTATTGTTTATTAAAGTGTGAAGTTAGCAACACATGACATTGGAGAAGTGATGTTCAACTACATACTAAATTGAGAAAATATTATTACTAAGGTCGATATCTGCTTATTATCAAAAGTAATAAATACAATTTATGGAAAATATTGTTGTAATATACGTTTTTTAATTATTTATGATTATTCGGATCGAGAAATTAGCATTTTAAAAATTTTGTGTTGCTTGTGGCTGAATGAGACGGGTCAAAGACAAGTCTGTTATAAAAATGGTTCCCCTTACTTGTAAAAAAGTAAATATCGCACCCTCAGTATTATAAGGGCACAATCCAAAAAAGTTGATTTTTGGGAAATCACGATTTAAGATTCTGGGTTCCTTTAATTCACCTATTTTTTCAAATTACTTATTTATTATTTAAAAAATGTGAAATTTGGCAGATTTGTTCTTTGGTAAATGCACTATAAATAACAATAAGAGAAAACTAATAAATTTGCATTAATTCTATAAATTACAAGTACTTAATTGAAAAACATGCATTCAAGTTAGGCCTTTATGATACAAAATTATCAAAGAAATACTAGGACTATTTAAAATTGAACCTATATATTATTTAAATCCCTGTCACTGTTTAGTTGTTAACCATAACCTTCTAGCAGTAAGAGCGGGCGCCGGGTTGGGAGAGTGTGAGAGGGACACAAATATATTTACCGAGTCGTTATTGTCCTTTTTCTCGAAAGAATTCTATTTTATGCCCTTAGCATTTAAAATCTCAGTTTACTAAAATTTTGACTTGGCCCCTTATATTACTGAGGGTGCGATATATTCTAGAATAATTCTATTAATTCTATATTAGTGTTTCTAGTTTAAAAAGCTTTGTGTGGCTTTGTGAACAAGTAAAGCTTGAATATTTATCATAATAATTATATATTTAACAAATAAATTACAAATAAATTATTTGTGTTGTCATGTCAAACAGTGTTCGTTATCATTGGGCGCCATATTTTATTTGGTACATAGATACAACACACAAAGCGCAATAGAGGTTTAGTTTGCCTTTTAAAGCCCAATCTACGTTTTTTATGTAGAATAAATGATATCTTTACTAATAAGTCATATTAAAGATGTATTAATATTCGCAAGTCGACATAAAACACAAAACAATATGTAAAAAGTTACTTATTTGCTATTGGAATAATACCAATTTACAAGCAATTCGAACGCAATTTCAACGCAATACGGAGCTGTCAAAATGAATTCAAGAGTACCATTTTTAATTCAATCACAATTTCATGTAGTTCAACAAATATACACCTAATTTGAAAACAATTTGGCGCTAGTGTTGATTTCAAGAGTATGAAATAGCGGTAAACGTCATAATTCCAATCCCGATCGATCGGAATTAAATTCAAGAGTAGACCTGCTGTTTGTTATAATATTTAAATAGATCTCCGTCCTATTTTTTGGCGAGTTAAGTACGAAGTAGCCCCCTCTCTCGCGTCTCTCTAACTTAACTCGCCAAAAAATAGGATGAAGATAAATCAACTTAATCAACAACTTATTACTTAACTCGCTACTGTACTTGTAGATGTGTAAATCGGGCTTAAGGGTCATACTTCTATTAAAATGTAATAAATATCTGTAAAATATTAACACAAAATAACCTGCTCACTAGTTTACCTTTTAGAGGCTCTGTTTTATTATTATTGGATAAATTACGGGTACAATGTCGTTAATCTGTCAGTGTATGTAATAAAATGTCTATTTTATATTACAGGCTTTAAGTGATATTATTTGTGCACTAACAACATCTTTATCGTTAAGCAAGACAGACAGACAGAAGACAAACACAAACTTTAAAACTAATACAGTGGATGATCGGTAATAAAGCTAATGGCACGGTGCGCGGGCGGGGGCGGGTGCGGTAACGCAATTAAGCCCCGCACCGCAACGCTCCGCTCCGCTCAGCTCGCTGCATATCTTAGCATATAACCAGCAGTTAATACCGACACACAATTATTCACGAACTGAGACTATCTGCATACTCTCTCTACCTACCTACATACCTACTCGTACCTAGTGCTCTTGTTGCTGAGACTATTGTTGGACACTTTTATTACTGACTGGTTAGGCGAGGTCATGTACAGAGAGCGTATAACTAGCTAAAGGTAATTGTGTGCTATAATAAAGACTATTGAGTTTCATATTATAACCTAAAATTTGTTTTGTCTGTCGTGTTATAAAGTAACATGACCAAGATAACATTATTTATTTGTAATCTGTACACGGGCAGGAGCTGATCGATAAAGAATAAAAGTCAGACTATTTCCAAATGATATTAATTTATTTAAAGTGAAGTTTAATTCGACCATTAATTAAGTCTAGTATAACAAACACAGCGTTATCATAATCTATGATAGTCAGAACGGTTTTTCTAATTCAACGTTATTACCCTTAAGTTAGAAAATTTATAAAGTTTTAATAGAGAAACTGAAATAACATTAAATTTGAGGGTAATGTTCTATGACGAATAAGTTACGACTTATGAAAAATTAAGTACATTTTAGAATTATGCATTTATTAAAGTGAATAATAAGTATCATTTTCTTTGACACGATGTGCTTCATTTAAGATAGATTTACTTACTTCTAAATTTTAAAGTTTGCTTGTAATTAATAATGTTGTAACAAATACTCTTTTTTCTGAGTGACAAAGTCACCTCTAAAGCTATATTAGAAGGACGCCTGTCTCGCTAATAGATACAATAGCAAAAGTGAATGTACTTATAGATAATACACAATATAGGGTAAGAGGTAAGAGGGTGGATGGATGCTTGTAACTCTTTCACGCAAAAACTACTAAATGGATTTTGATGAAATTTGGAACATAGGTAGTTTAGGGTGTAGAATATATTTAAGCTACCTATACAACGCAAGTGAAGCTGCGGGCATCAGTTAGTCAGGTATAATAGTGAATCAGGTCAGGTCACAAATCCGAAGGTGTATTAGTGAGATGAAGCTCAATCTGTCGGTCAATGTTTCGTTCTCGCTCTGCGCTCCTCGCTGAACAAAACTAATTAACTAAACTTCATTAGCGAGAGGTTATTTAGCTCCAGCTCCGTGTCCCACTGACGAACAAAACAATCATCTCTACAAACCACCCTCGCACTATTGTTTGTGCTCTATACTTGCTCTTTGTCTTTAAAACTATTTCACACTTTTGTACACAAAATAGTTAAACTCTTCTATAAGAGTCTTAGACATAAGAGTCTTCTATAAGAGAAGAAACTGAGTTAAACTATTCTATTATATATAATAGTTTAACTCAGTTTACTATTTTGAAAGTACATAATTACTTAAACATATTTAAACTAAATTAGGCATTACTCACAGTACTCACAATCAAAATGTAAATTAAAAATAAAACAGTTATCTGTGAGAAATTCAAATAGTATTTGTTCTGTATTATTCATTGATAGTCCGGTCGAGCTCGGGGAGGCATCTTTAAAGTCTATTAAAATTTAATTGAAATGTCAGAGCATTACGCACAGCGCCCTCCGCGGGACGAGCCACTCCTCCAGCGCGGCGCGGCGTTGAGGACAAAACTCTTAATCTATTACCGTCATAGAAAGTGCCTCTGACGTACCTTTGTGAGTGATTTGCGCACCTTTTAATAGCGTTTAAGGTTTGTTATCTATTTTGATGTTACAAAGTGTCGCCTGCTCGATGTACAAGACAGAACTGATCCGACGTTAATCTGACATTATAACGTACGTTATATTCACACGTAACTAAATGTTCTCGCATCGCGTACAAAACACTAAATACCTCTTAAACTAACCTATTATAAATTCAATTACGAGCTCAAGACGTAGACAATTTGCGGAGTAGAGGGGCGCGTGGTGGCGGCGAGGCGGGTGGTGCGGGGGAGTAACTAAACATATTGCGGGCCACTCGGGGCTAAGTCAGGGTAATCCGAGCCGCTGCTCCTTTATTGTAAGGATATAACTGCGCCACTGAAGCTGTGAACTTGCACAATACACCAGCACCAGGTGACGCCTGGACACCAGTATCTGTCCTCTCCGCACTCACACTACATTTAACTTTACTACGTACTAGTGCACTTGTATTGTTTACCTAAGTTGCGTGCTCGACTATATTAATAGCACAGTGAGTAACATTCACGTATGAGTGTGAGAAACTTACAGAATGATTCAGACTTTCAAACTTACACTTGTTGTGAAACGCTACCCGTACTGTAGAGAGTACAATACAGAAATAAGTGAACTATTGCACGTAGAGAACTCGATTAACGTGGCACCTCTACGCTCCGTCTACCTAAAACGTATGTGTGCCAAGTTAATCGAGTTCTAGAATTTTGTTTCACAAAATAAAACTTGTTTTTAAACGAAGTATATTGAAATGCCAAATTCAATATTTTAGAGATAAACGATATTACTGCATCAGCTGTTATTGTACACATAATAATATTGTATGAGTCTGTCAGATCTATTAGATCTTTGTAAATAAATATGATTGCTATAAAAATACATAATATTTTGTCAAAGTTTTTTCGACTTCAGTAATTGTGTAGTCACTCGCACATGCATCTAATTACAGAGAATATGTATTATGATTTTAAACGGGTTATTGTTAGTATCATCATATCAGTCGTAGACGTATACGCTGCTGGTATGTCCATCCTCATCGAACAGTTTCCACCGCGCGCAATTTCGTCCTGTCTCATCCGTCCGCCATGTTAATCTGCTTGTCAGTCCGCCGCGTGTCTCTGTCCACTCTGTGTCGTTAGGTACGCGATACACTATCATTGGCTGTCGGTATTGCGTGCTTTACTAATAACCTGTTATTATTTATCTTGGATTTTTGGGTATTGGGACTTGAGTCGATTAGTAGACATGCAGGTGCTTGTCTAACTAATACCCGCAAAGAATACTTATTGAGTTATTAATCGCTACCATCCTTCCAAGCTCTTAATAAAGACAGAACTATGAATGCTCCGATAAATAAACTAAAGTGCTCATTATGTTATAATGGTCCAAGTCCAGAGCGTTCGCGTCAGTTATCAACAAGATTTGGGCGCTCCTCTGTGGCGGCAGATAAAGGCTTGAGCGGCATCACTCACGCCGAGCTCCGTTACTTTGTGTTATCTTTTGTCCGCTGACAAACCTAGTTTAGTTCTACATCCTTAAGTGTAACATGTATTAATACTCTAGTTGACTTACTCTCTTAAAATTTACTGTTTACGGCAAACAAAGAACTTATAGTTATATTATTGTTACTTATGTTTACACAATATTATCTATACTAACCTTCATTCATATTTGTTACAGGTAAGATGGAAGCTGTGTTATGTCTCCCGATGTTACTCGTGTTATATTTTACCGGAGCTCCAAGGTTTACTAGTCACAAATATTGTAGCTCCAGTTTTAAGGATGTCAAGGTATGATTTTAAAAGTAAGCCTTAGGTTATAATATTAATCCCATTGGTACCTAACTATTACGCTTAGCCCAGATTTCTGTAGCTGTATTGAACTAGGAAATATCTAAAAACAATGATTTTTAAAAAAAAAACTTAAGTAGTGCGGTAGTATGATTCTAGCACTAAGTCATTGGGACATAAATTTAAATTATCATTTTTTTTGGATTATAATTCGAGTCTCCGAGATGCAGTAGTTACTTGCTTATCATACCATAATGAAAAATCGTAGTAGTAAGGCAAATGGAGACATACAATAAATAATGCAGGTTATAGAGCAAGCTTTTTGTATTAACTTCGAAGCGTGTATAAAGTATGTAACAATGCGCTTAGGTGTGTGCAACGCACAAAGCAGTCTGTTAATACCTTGCAATGTATTGTTAATCCGCGGCACAATGACAGTAGTGTTGTGACAGCGGGCGCAGATTACGTCCTCACAGCGACAATCGCACACCGGTCGGTGCGGTCTACCGGCCGGCGCACTACGTGGTACTGCAAGTCTGCACTGTAATGTGATGTGACACTTGCATACTGCTGTAATGTTACTTATTATACCTTTTTATAACTTAATAGACTGTAATGTTTATTGATGTTACATTTATTATTGTCGAGTAAAGTTCATAAGTACGTTAAGCACGTTAACGGAACGAGTTAGTACACTCGGTTTGGAATTTATTTATTTAATTTACAGCAAACTTAACAGCTACTTTATGCTATAATTACAATTGCTATACAATTTTAATTCTAAAAACAGAATTAGCCAATAACAAAGTTTGTCAATATTATTTGTTATAATTGATGATACAAAACAACCCAATTAGACAGAGTTGTTGTTATATTATTCGTCACCATAACAACACATTACTGTCCCATAGCAGCGGACAGGCCTCCTCCAGTGACGGAGGAAAACAACTTTATAGTATAACCTAGTGTATTTTAATTTCGGCACAACACGGGCACTGTTAGAGCGTTAGTATTATTATTTACAAATTAATTGGATCAGAAACTGTGTTTACTATGCGAAAGTGATAATAAACATGTATGAAGCATAATAATATCAGTTTAGGTAATACATTTTACAAACCCTAATAGAGAATTATGTACAACAGCACTCTTATAATTAGTTTTATGTATGAAATACATATATTTAATATCATCTGGTAGTACCATAATGAGTAGATATTGAAAATACAAGTAATGTATAACAGTTCAGAAACTATATTATTACGTGCTGCAGTGGATATGCACGTTAGTTCTTGGGTCAAAAAGACATTGTCTTTATCAGAGCACGTTGCTTGTACAAAGTCATTGATATATTTTGCATTTCATCACAAATATGAAAACTGTGATAAAGCTTCTCTTGCACTTTCTGAAATATAACGAAACGTAAATATCGATATAAACTAAGTGTCGGGTATATTGCACTCTAAAAATCTTTGTCTAAATAACTAGATTAATGAACTTGAATTTCAGTGTTGAAAAGAATTTCATTTACCACTGACATGATGTTCGGACCTTTGGTTTTGTATTTTTTTTTAATAATTGTAATCCCTTTAGGTACTTTGCGGTAATCGGACTTAACCTATGAAAAAATATTAAGTTTTAACTTAAGTAGAATGTTTCGGATGCAGTACTAACCGAGTCAAGTTCTTCTTCTTAATCCTCACGCGTAATATCTGCGTTAATTTACATGCCAACCGTTAAATGAGATAGGGTGAGGACATTGTACTTACTTCTACTTCGTGAAAAATATATAATCTGTATCTGTAGTTGAATAAAACGACGCGAATATAAATAATAAAACTATGCAGCACAATTCCGTCCAAAAATATGAGGTAACCCAGCGTGTTGAGATCGGTTAAGCGCAGTGACGCGGCGGCAGATTAGTAGTCTAATGCACGAGTAGTGAGAGTGACCACGCCTACTGCAAAGTCGTGCAGACTAGTGCAGAGTAGTGCACACTAGCACAACATTGTGCTCACGCTACGATTGTGATTGTGAATGTGACACTTGCTTCCATTGTGTCCATCAAAGCGTTATTATATTGTATTGTGCTCGGTATTAGTGACGTCATACCAACATTAAATATACCCACACACTATATTGTCCAAATGTAACACATTCAATTATTGTGTGTGTATTATGTTATATTCAAGGCATTATACCTATTCTTCTTTAATAGGAAAATAATTGTTTTGTAAAATAGTTCTATTAAAGGTGCGTACGTTTTAGTTCATAGTTTAAGCAACTCATAGAAAAATTTAATAATCCAATATAAAAAATACGAAATAATCACAACTGTTGTACATTCTAGAGTTTAGACTAAAAATAGTCAAGTAGATTAGAGAATAGAACAAATATAATATATTTATTGTACCATATGAACCTGTGATGTGAACAAATAAATAAATTTGAACACAAATAGTCCCGCATGCGAATACTTATCGGCGCGCAGAAATATAGAATAATATGTCTCAATCGGTACAATAAGATCTTTGATGTGTTTCCTTATATCGTAATAAGATCACCGTAAGCCGACACCTCTATCTACTATCGCACTACGAGTGTAAGTCTTCACATCTGAGCACATTATAATATGATTTAGCTTCTCTATGCCGATATCTCTGTATATCTCTATAATCTCACGTGGTTATTACACAGGTACTAAATAAAGCCTTAAAGTGATGCTTGGTCTCACAAAACTTGTTATTTGATTGCTGACTCTAGACATTTTAATATAATATTGGGTATCGTTCAGAACATTGATTAATTATCTTATAAAATTAATCAAAATGATCTTGGATTAAGTACCCACTGCAAGGTCAGGCCTTATTCAGTGATGGGAACCCAACTTCGCCAATTAATACCACATTTTCTGTCTTTCACTACATAGTAATTATAATGAATACATGCAACAAAAACGTTACATTTATAAATAACTTTAGAGCTTATTTATTTATAAAGTTTATTTTAATTTTATAGTTAGTTGTATAGTTATGGTCGCCATAGTAATAAACACTCTCTAAACATTTCAAGTGGATTCCTTTCACAGTGCAGAGGGCTCACTTCTGTGACTGACTGATAACTTTTATTATTATTACTAGTTGATCCTAAATACTCTGGATGTCATTTAAAAATGTCTCAATTATATTATAACAAGGTACTTAAATACTTATCTTTCAACTTAAATAGTGAATGCTGTAAAAGTGGGTAATATAGTGGGAATTTATTTATAGTTGTCCATTACAATTGCTGCTTTAAACACAGAGTTAATAGATGTAAACTATTAAGAAGTATAAATTATAATATTACCCAAAGACAAGTGTATATCGCATTAAGTACAATAAATAGACAAGTAGGTGTAGTGCTATGTTCGATGTCGACACAGGATGAGAACAGGATCGTATCACCTGTTACTTCCCACGCTTACATACATACTATATTTTTTAAATAAATGTTATATTACCGATGCTCTAGCTTTATTCCATAGTACTATTGTATGTTACTTAACTACAAAAGTGTAGTAGCACTAAGTACTTACAACGTTATTATTTTCCATCGTTAAGTATAATCTCCTGTCATCTGTTTTAAACAGAAAAGTAATGCTCAAGTTTATCTAAATAAAATCAAATAATAAATATGCTATTCAATAACACGATCATTCAGTTAAAAATACATTTTTGTATTCTATCTAAAATTCAATTTTTATTAAATGTAATTTCAATCTTACAGTCGATAGTTCTGTGACGTTTGTACAAATAAAGTAACTGAATTTATACAAATAACTTAACTGAACTACGACTTAATTTATTACGTTTACGACATTGTTTATTATAACTTTCTTTAGTATTTTACAAACTTGAAACTTAAAAGCCTTGTTATGCTTACACATGTGGAGTAGTATTACGGTAATTTCTATTAATTCAAATTTAAATTCACAGATTCTAATAAACATGTAAGCAAATTACTCACGCTAAAACGACATAAACTCAGTGAAACTGTAAGATATAAATACTAGGTGCTCTCTTAGGATGACGTCAAATTTTAAACAAAATATTTTTAAACATTAGTGAGTAAGTAGTTAATAAAGATCACAAAGGTTGTTTAAGACGTTCGGTATGAATACAGAGAGAGATCCCCTGATCCCATAAATAATAAAACATCAGAGGGGAACATTTATCAAATTGATTTATGAGAGAGTATCGACATCGCAACTTATAATGAGCTCCGCTGAAAGATGAACAGATACTTACTCGTACCTACTACCCCACGGACCTACTCTACATTATATTATTCAAAAGTGTGCAACTGATTTTAATTACATTCATTTGCAACAGATTTTTGAACACCAAACAATAATGTAGACGTATCCTAGGTGCAGCAGTTGCAAAATGTCCCCACTCCTTATTTGTAAAACGTAGCATTTTCTGTAGACAGCAAATTTAAAACAAACCCGTCAGTACAGGGTTTGTTTTAAATTACGTATGTCTAGGCAGCTAGGTATTAGCAGGCAAAATTAATCTCTATCGCTAAATATATCATAGCATTATCTCCAGCGGGCCATTAAATAGCGCTCAACAAATAACTGTTATATTTATGCTTTTGTTTCCTTCCCTGACACATTTATCTCATAGCAATAGTAAGTGTGATGACGTCACGTGCTATCAGACGTAGAGCGTAAATCCGCGCAATACGCAATAACTTAGAACACGTTTATAGCTCAAACAAATGTAATTGATTCACATAAAACTAAACATAACTATAAACGTCACTACACACAATACGTACGTATTTGTGAACAGAAAAGAACTTTGTGCACTAAAGTGGTGTTATCTCATACAAGCAGGAGCTTTCACTTTTCAATACCGACTTCCTTGATAAACCTCTTTTATTATATTACAATTTACTCTCTCCCTCTCGCACTTATGTATTAGACAATGTATTCTCGTCTCGTTCATCAGTAATGAATGCGTATTAGTGTATGTTATTATTGTCCGTCTTTTTGTCACCCTCCACGTAATCTGGCTGCGCTTTGTGTGGAGGTTGTGCCATTAAGGTTGTATTAACGTTAGTCCCATCTACGTCTGCTACTTATCACTGATACACAATACGCTTTTGTTCTCTGCACTAATGTTATTAACATCGAGGACATTCTTGTATTGTACACATTGTGTTAAGTAATACTTCGACTACTAATAACCACTCACTCTATCTAAAGCAGAATCAAATTCTATGTACAGAATCATGTTAATGTCTAAAGACAATGGAAAATCACAAAATCATATTAATTTAAGACACAAAAGTTTCTAAGAAAAACTAATTCATTCAAAATAATTTCTAAAAACAATCTTCGTTTTCATAAAGATTTGACAAAAATATAATGAAATAAGGCATTTCTACCTACGACTATATATAATTAGACAACACAATTCTTTCGTAAAGAACACGCCAATAATAATGTTTAGACTGAGATGTTTGTGTCGCGAGTAAGAAAATAGTCTTATCATGGTAAAGTTCAATAGACAATAAACGTACACTTACTTATAGAAGCTTTTAGCGTTAAGATATTTTATAATATTGGATATGTTCATCAACTTTTGTATTTGAGTGTACTATGTAAGTTTGATGACATCTCGACTTGAGTACAATGAGTTCACCATCACGTGGTGTGACGGGTACAACGTACTGTGTTGTATGTAACCTACAATCATGATTGTATCGTTTTGTACCTACTCAATGACAGATATTATCTCGTGATAGCTGTTAATAGAGATGCATACAATTATATCTATATCTACATAAACATTACCTTTAAGAGTACCGCAGTACCTTTGTCATACGGAACATTCATGAAATACTAACAAACTCTTCTGTCTACATTACAAGTACACTGGTCAGATAAATAACTACTTAACCGCGGTGGTTCTAGGAATGAATAATAAATATTGTAAACAGAAATATTCTTCTAAATGACAAGTAACTATGTATTATATTAATATAAGATTGTAGCACAGAGTTATTTATCAAACAGTTTATAATTAAGAAGCAGTTAAGCTGTCAGTGCTGTCATTAGTTCATATCGCGGAGGATTGTAGAGTCCTGCCGTAGATTGTACGCCAGAGTAATTGCTGTAGTTACTCTGATTGTACATCCTAGGACATATCTCTCTGTATGTGTGTGTGTGTGTAACTACATATTAGTACCTTTCTTTACATTTATTTCTTATGATTGCAATATTATATAACTGTTTAAATATAAAAGTAAGGTTCCGTACTAAAACGCACACTGCCCAAAGCAATAAGTCACACATGAACCGTATAAGGGTGGTAACATTGCGCAGCCGCGACGTCGTAATATACGATAATATAATCTGGTAGATAATTGTGTGCGTATGTGTGTAATGGTCGACGAATTAACGATACATTTAAATTTACAAATTAATTACTTTGCACGCAAGCGGCGCATTTTAATTAATTATTTTGTAATTTACTACACATTCCCCCTGACGACATCCGCCATTTTATGTGCAACGTAAATTAATGCAACAGATAATAAAACATAATGATTTCTGATCTCGGTGCGATTACAAGACGGACCAACAACTATTAACATTACTTCGTGTCGTTCTTTTACTTCAAATATTTCCACGAGTTGACACACAAACAATGCAACATTCACTCACTACTTAAGGCTATAATTAAGTTTATGATCTTTATTCTGCGAAATTACTGACGCGAAGGACATACGAATTGGTGATATGCAAATAAAGGCGTACATAGTAAAGTTCAATTAAGAATATTTAAAATACGTATGCAGTAAGATAACACTTAACGTTAACAATTAATGGGAGAGTACCTACACTGTATCATACTAGCTGTGTCTACATAATATTTACACCGTGATTCAACATGATGTTATAATATTTCCCAGAGTGAATATTTGTGCGAGTGTGTTGTGGTCCTGCGGCACCGCGTACTACGTAATTGTTAGTATTTATCTTCAGATGTAATGAGTGCAGAGTATGAAGACATTCTTGTTGCGCCACGCCTACCATAGCACAGGGCAGGCTATGCACTGTACATAAGCGGAGGCGATTTTTTAAATAATATTTAATCATAGTCCAATAACATTCAAGTAAAGTTACAAAGTAAGACTTTGTAACTTTACTATAGTAGAGCTTTGAAAAGAATATGGCTACAAGACATATTTCTTATCTTATCTTTTAAAACATAACAATTTCTAACTTTCAGTGTATAGCAGCATGAAAATTGTATACATCTAGGAGTATCGGTATTAGTTTTAGATAGACGTAGACACACTTCCGCTTCATCGCGAAATCCTAAGTAAGTTAACAAGTCTTAGTGTGATGATGATGTTTCGTGTCCTCGCACTTGTCTATTGCAGTTGAAGACGGCGTTATTGAAGGTTGTAGGCGGTAGAGCTGTGTATTGTCTGGCAGTCATCACTAAATAATAGTTCACCTAACGTTCCACAATCACCAGGTCAAGTAATCTTAGGTGAGCACATGTTAACATAGATTAATTATCTACTGCGTGCGCCTCGGATATTCCATAATCAAACCATATATTTTGACATTTTGCAGTTTTAAAATAATTCAGGCAAATATTAAAATAAACAATTAATTTTGCATTAAATTATGAGCGTTTAATTAGGTATATCTGAAATTAATGTTATAATGTACAGACAATATAAGTACGCGTAGTATAGGTCAATACAATACAATACAATACAAATGTTAATAGTAACAAATACAATTGAGTTAGTGATACAGTGTTACGTACGAGGCTCGTTATGTTAATGTTGCAAATGGAATGCGTGTTAATGACGCTGTTTCATATTACAATACTACGATACCTTTTAACGTTATAATTGTACGTGAAATTAATTCGTATTGCAACATCGATATTGTGAGCAGTTACTGTATATCACTTATATGTAAAAGTTATAATGTCACTTAATGATAAAGATGGCTATGTATTCTATGGTGCGCCGAAGCAAAACAGAGTCTTGTGCAACTTCCATAACTTACCACCAAGAAAACGTTAAGTACATAATCTCTCCTAATTGACCCGTTATAATTACCGTCGTTTTATGGCTACTACATCGTGATCCAACCTCTATTACTCAAAAACTCTCATATTTCAGAGAGGAAACCTATATATAACCTAACCTATATACACTGTACCAGTAGCCAGTAAGTATGAAAAGAGAAATGAGGTTCAGATCTTGATACTTTCTCAAAGACAAAGCTCTAGGTCATAATTCTTTGGATACAAGGTGAATAGGCGATATATAATTATTACTTAGACATTATACTAAAATACAAATCAGCTGCCAATTAGTCACTTTACAGATCTTAGTCATTCGATAAGTATTAGTGTGATAAGAAAGGATTAAAGTAAAGCCACACCCTTTATGTAAATGTAGAACATGATAAGCACAAGTAATGTCAACTGTACCTACTTGTTATCTTACGTGATTGTTATAATGCGACTATCATTTGCTTTCTATCTCGTAAATGAATATTCTGGATCAGTTATATTACAAACTAGCTTTTCCCCGCGGCTTCGCTCGCGTTAAAAAGTATTATTATAAATTATGTTTAAACAAAACCGGAACCCTTATGAGATCACTTTATTGTCCGTCTGTCTGCCTGTATGCCAAAACCATTTTTCTAAGGAATGCGTGGAGTAGCTAAGTCGTAATGTCTCAGTATTTTGGAAAGATGATTCTTGACGTCATAGAATTTTTGACAGTTGAGTCGTGACGTCATAGAAATTCTGACAGATGAGACGTGACGTCATATAATTTTGGCAGGAATTTTTTAGGACAGCTCTGTACGTCGTGACGTTATAAAGTTTTGGCGGGAATTTTTTTACAGCTAAGTCGTGACGTCATAGAATTTTTGACAGCTGAGACGTGACGTCTTTGACAGATGATTCCTGACGACATAGAAGTTTTGACAGATACGACGGGACATCATAGAATTTAAGCGGGTTTTTTTGACAACTTTGTCGTTACGTCATAGAATTTTAACAGCTGAGTCGTTACTTCATAGAATTTTTGGCAGCTGAGACGTGACGTCCCAACAGGGGCTGAATTGATCAAAATCCTATATTAGCGGTCGTCTTCATCATAGTAGCTCCAATCTTTAATTTCAGTTCAATCATTCGAAAATGTAAGATCATTTAAACAAACTTTCATCCTATTTCAACTATTCAGTCCTTTCTAAAGGAATGCCTACATCATAGTAACTATTTGCATGCAAAGTTTCAACCCGATCGGTTTAAAATTGACAAAGTTTCATACAAACTTTCGTTCCCTATTTTATCCCTATAGGGGGTGAATTTAATAAAGTCCTTTCTAAGGGGAACTACGCCTACGTCATAGTAACTATGTGCATGCAAAGTTTTAATCCGATCGGATTAAAATTGAGAAAGTTTCACACAAACTTTCGTTCCCCATTTTATCCCCATAGAGGGTGAATTTAATAAAGTCCTTTCTAAAAAAATGCCTACGTCATAGTAACTATTTGCATGCAAAGTTTCAACCCGATCGGTTTAAAATTGACAAAGTTTCATACAAACTTTCGTTCCCTATTTTATCCCTATAGGGGTTGAATTTAATAAAGTCCTTTCTAAAGGGATGCTTACGGCATAGTAACTATTTGCATGCAAAGTTTCAACCCGATCGGTTTAAAATTAAAAAGTTTCATACAAACTTTCATCCCCTATTTTATCCCCTTGGGGGTAGAATTAATCAAAATCCTTTCTTAGCGGATGTCTACGTCATAATATCTACCTGCATGCCAAATATCAGCCAAATCCCTCCAGTGGTTTGGGCTGTGCGTTGATAGATCACTATGTCAGTCACCTTTGAGTTTTATATATATAGATACTTACTAACAACAATGGTTTATAAATTAGCTTGTTTCGTTTATCTATAATATGTATATGTATATCAAGGTGCGTTATTATTGATTTATAAAGCTGGAAATGGTTTTTTAGATTTGGTTAAAAAACATTTTGTATTTGTGATTGTCTCAAAAACAGTTATTCTTGATCACAATACCAAAGACAACATAAACATAGATGCATATATTTGCAGACGAGTTGAAGCGAGTGTTGTTGTTATTGTAGAAAGTATCTTCCTCCAAGAGACGTCAAGTACATCAACGTAAGTAGTAATAATGCTGCAATATTATAATATTTGTCATTCGATATTACAAGTAGATAAGCACATTTATATCCGTAGCTTGCACCATTACTAATAACTCGGCTCCATTACCATGGCACATTCAGCGAGACTGTCCATTGAAGTCGTGATCCAACCTCTATTACAATATGACAGCAGTATAAAGCTATGTGACACGATACTGTCTCGTGTCTGAGGTACCTAGGCACATGCAGTATTATATGAATCACAATTACTTTCAACAATTACTAATAGAAGCTCATGTTACTGAACAATTATTATGTTTTGGTGAACTTTGCTAAATAATTCATATTTTTTTCGTTAATAGTCAAAGAGGACGTCGAGGCTACTGCCTGATAATATAATCTGTGGTAAAGAAGTAAAACTTGATAGAAAACCTACCTCCGGTGCCAGGTTTATTCACCATTTAATTGATTTGTAGACATTAACTACTTTACCTAGTCGTGAAATCCTTAATTATGAAACATTTTGTAACAATTTATAACACTATTAAAATACTCGCATATTAAATAACTGGGCAGTTGCGTGATAAATTACATATAATTGATAATAATTTTGCTGCTGGATTATCTGCAATAGTACCTACAAATAATACGTACCTTCGCGTACCGTGTCCAATAAATGTGCCATGTGAAACAATTATTACTCGTATAAACATTTGTAGGGAATACATACAGACACACGAGTAGGTACTGTACCCACTCGTACAGTCCGAGTGCCGTGTACTGAGTGTAGTATCGTAGCGTTTGTAAGTGGTTACTTGCGGACACAACAGTGCTTGTACTTTCTAACACTAAAATATGATCATGTTTCCTCCACTACATGCGTGTGCTTTGTAACTCTTGTTGCTTTATACATTCTGTATTTTATTTGTTTCATCAGGGCTCAACCATTTGCGTGTCAATAAGAATACTTAATATAAATTCTATAAAAATAATTTATAAAATGCGTTTTGATAAACATAATCATAAAGATGGTCAAGCTGTTGAATACAACTAATTAATATTTTAATTGATTTTATGAACACTTATGAGTTATGAAAGAAAAATATACTATTTTAATAATTTAAGATAACGTCGAACTCATGATTAATAATTTTCTATTAATTTCCTGTTAGTTTCAATTTAATATAGCATTAGAATCTTTAGATAAATAATAATGTTGTAAAATAAAATAGTTGTTCTGTAATATAAAAGTAGTCTGTAATATAAACGTAGCAACCCTGCTGCAGCTCTCAGTTGTATACAGACATCAGCCGGCGCGGTGGTGATCAGCACATACTGCCTACTATACTATCAGCGCTCGCTCCTTATATTGAAAAGTGACAGAGTCACAGTTGTGCCTCCTAGCACATTGTACTAATACATAAAATTACATACACCTAGATATTACATATTATGCTTTCTAACATAATATTGAAATATCTGGAGATCTGTCACATAGTTCTTAAGCCAAGTATAGACTCTAGCTCTCACAAAATGTTACTTCGATATGTTCGGTTTGTCTATAAAAATATAATTTATCTTTTCTAAGAGAAATAAATTCTTATTTTAATATCACAATTATAAGTACTTACTCGTAGAATAGGTAAGTAGGTATGTACTATTTAAAGCTCGCAACAATATACTTGTAGCTATCACTCAGCTTATTAAACTTATCCGCAGTATGAATAGTAAATAATTGAAAACCTTTAACATAGTGTTACTTATGCTTTAACAAAGTAATAATTATGAGAACCCGGCTAGCCGATAAACCACGTGAGCAGGAAGGTAAAAAACAAATGAACATAGCGAAACACTAACTTAAAATGACTAAGCAGAGCTTCGAGTATTGATGAACTGATGCAACACTATCTACTGCTGAATGATTTTGATTATATTGAAACCAGCTCATAGCTCTGTTTCAATGGTAAAAAAGCTTGAAAGAATATCTACAAAGTTGGAATAGTGAAAAGAGTTACAAATTAATACGGACCCATCCTCTCCGCGCTGTGTGTTTGTATACTTATTTAAAAAACGTTATTAATTAACTGTTATGAATAAATGAGTGTCAAACACATGGCGTTGTGCATTTGTATCAATTAAAATATTATAGTTGATCTATGACAACAGTACGGTAAAATGTAGCGATAAATAAGATATATATCTGATTAATGAACGAGTACAGTCTACTCTAACGAAATTCATATAATTTACATTTCAAATGTTACAAGTGTAAGTTATTAACGTCTGAGTAGTTGCCGCGACTAATCGACGTCAACCTGACCTCACTAGTGCCGTGTACCGCTCTGTTACTCTGTGTTATACACTAGGTAGGTACTGTACACCACTCTAACAGTTATTGAGATATCACTTAGCTAGTCAATAACTCCCTTGCTTAGTGTACACGCGCACTCGCCTTTACACTATCTTGTGCTGTACATTAAATGATGTGATTTAAGTAAATGTATCTATACCCCTTCCACTATATTTAACAACATTTGACAGATTGACGTTAGTGACGTTCAGCAGTATCTCGAATGTAATCCCATTCGATTGTAAGCGATTTCTCGATTATTCAAATTACTTTATTTTACACATTTGGATCCTTACATCAACTTACATTATCATTTTATTATTGCTTCTTTCTTCTATTTTAAGAGAATTAGCCTATAGCTTAAAATGATAAAATTATAGTTAGCTTAGGTATTATTTAAAATACATAATTTATCGTGACACATTCGCGGATTATAGCTAATCTAAAATATCATATTACATTTTACAAACGTATTATGAAGAGTTCAGGTTTATTCATAGCATTTATTTCTACCGATTATTTGTAATTTTTTTCATAATGGTGGTAATCGTTATGAGTGTCCATCACTAAGTAACCATGGTAACTGAAAAAAACATGGGTACGTCCATGAAATACAATATAATTTGTTCGAAAAATAAGCGGAAGTATTACGAAACTTTATGGACGTGAACTGTCAAAAAGCTAAACTTACGCTGGAAGGGGTATAGTAGGTCGTGCGTGTGGTCTTATTGTGAACTATTACTGTTGCAAGCTCTAGTCGTGCTGAGATCTTGATCTTGATAATAAAAATAACGTTTATCTTTAGTCTGCAATCTACACTGAACATTCATAGTCTACGTAGCATATTTCGTATTCGCAAAAATCTAATATTGATAAAATAATAGCTCTACCGTAAGGCTGTTAAAACCAAAATATTTTTTGCGACTACATAATATTAATATGGAAACTATGTATGTGAAATTATTTTATAATGGAGACTGTTACTAGGTATGCCAGATCGCTTGAAATGTTGTCTTAGTAAAGCCTGTATGTATGTTACAGCCAAAGTAATTAAATAGATACTATACATAAGGACTGGTCATTATAAATAATATCCAAATTGACTAGACAATGTGATAAATTAATCACTTCATCTAGATATTATTTATAATAGCTGATCAAAGTTAGTCAAAGTAATAAATACGGTATAACCAACTAATTATTACCTTAATTATTATGAATATTACTATATTCTAGCACTCGCCGGCCGCTGCCGCGGCACGCTCGCTTCGCTCGCTCGGCTCGTGCGTCCTTTGGTCACCTTACTAACCTAACCGCTCCGTATCATATAAATATATTCTAGTAATTTTTACATACTTGTTTAATTACATTATCTGAGTCTTTGAAGATATTATTTATAATGGCTAGATAATGTGATTAATTCTGCGACATTTATCACTTTATCTAAATTGAGTAGCCATTATACATAACGGCTAGTTATTATGTATAATATTGATATTTATTACTTTGGCTGTAACATGTATACAAACACACTAGGTTTTGGAGTAGTCAAAAATACCCAGTAGTTTTGATTTTATAGGTATTCAAAGTTTTGTAAATTATCGAGTCCTTGTGACGTCATTTCACAACTTTTTCGGAGAATAAGTAGTTGTATTTTTACATTTACAACACATGATTTCCTAATATTTGGATCGAACATTTTTAAAAGTATTTAGGTATAATTTCAAGTTTCCAAGACACGGGCGCGAAACCGCCAGCGAACTGAGAGATCCAGGCAGACTGAGTGAGTTGTGCTATGACGTCACACTGTAACCGGACTTGTTTTGCTTCTTAATCAGAAACTTATTGACAAATCGGAGTAATTTTTTCACTAGTATTTTTTAATTTTGACAGAGAAAGGAGTGCTAATAATCAAAATTAGTTAACATTTTTCATTAGTCAATATTTTATTTTTCAAGTAGACACTGCTAGGCTTTTTTTTCATTATAATAGGTGTAGGTGTGTGTAGTTAGCGTACACACAGAGGTGGTGCGTGTATCGGAACAAACAATAGTGTGTGTGGTGCGCGCTCTGTGCGACACAACTGTGTACGGGCGCGGGTGTGACCATCACTCCGCTATAATTGTATTGTCTCCAATATTTGTAACTTCTCTCCAAACAAACATCTACTTAACATCAATGAGTTAAACTTAGCGCTCGTCTCATACAATATAATACAAGATCTACTTTCTGCATTATTAGTACTTAATGTTACTTTTATCGCAAGGGCTCTCCTGCTCTGATCTTCTATGCTTTTAAACATTATGGAAATCTGTGTATATTATTATAAGTATGACAATTTAGTTCAAAATAAAGCCTATGTTTTACAACACAGACCTGATGTAATCTCGATATTCTTTAAAAAAAACCGGTGTTTTAATTAACTCCTAAATGTTAAAAAGATAATTTTAGGTTATTTATGCTTAGAAAATGTAATTTATAAATATTTTGTTTTATTAATCTAAGACTATAGAAGTAACATTGTGATCAATATAACTATGTGTGTTCGTATGTCCCCGAGGGGGGCGCCACGTCACAGAGTACACTCAGCTAATTATTAAACAAGCGCGCGCGTGGAGGGCGCGTGCTCTATGTTTGTAGACGCGCCGGTGTAACATGATCTGCACTGATGGACCTCATCACCCAGACATACCCCTCCCACACTTTACACACAATTATAATCGACGCTTAGAACCACTACTCACTATTGTATCAATAATGTGAAAGCTTACTAGTTACTACTACATATGAAATAACAAGACAACGTAAGTCCCTAAAATATAGCCGGGTCAGCATCTCAGTATAATAACAGTAGATGCATAGTCTTGTAACAATAGTTTGATCCAATGTGAAGTTCACCTCGTAGTCAGTACGCAGCAGTGTTGTTAGAGAACACATTCCTACCTCGCCGCACATACTCGTAGCATCTACTCGTAGTTCATAGTGCACTACTCAGTAGTAGAGACACACTGTGTGTTATCTTGGTACCTACTAGATGAGATATTACCTACTCGTTAGGTACTCACTCACTCGTAGCGTAAAGGCCTACGCAGACCGGGACGGCATGGCAAGGGATTTTATTTTTTACTAATGGACATTCAACCGTACTATTACAGAAATACGACATAAATTGCTATGCTTTAAAATGATGCCGTGGCATTGAAAGGGATTTTATCGCACGCCATTTTTCATTTTAAAGCATAGCAATTTATGTTGTATTTCTGTAATAGTACGGTTGAATGTCCATTAGTAAAAAATAAAATCCCTTGCCATGCCGTCCCGGTCTGCGTAGGCCTTAACTGTGTAAACTCTACTTATACTAATTGTTCATTTACTAGTTGCCACTATAGTAAACTATGTATTACAGTGCTTAAATAATATTCCCTCGTATAATAGCTTTATTCCTTGGAATAGGTTTACTGCTATATTCCCTATTTCAATCCTTGTCTATGAATATAAGGCGTAAGTTTATGTTAGCCTGTGTAGGCTGTGTAATACTCCCAAGTTTTAACTTCATGGATACAGGCTAAAGATCTACCTTAAGTTTTATAACGTAACAAAAAGAGCAAGTTATGTGTGACAAAGATAACATAGTGTTATACTCGTATCTTACATATTTGTTGTAATGAAAGCATTAGGTATTATTGGCGATTACAACGATGGCAATAATAATAATACACACTAAATACTATTAAGATGTAAGCTAGTCAAAAATAGTTAATTATATAACAGTTACTAGCAAGTAAGTAATAAATGTAGAAACGTTAAACTTAGATGGTTCATTAGAAGTACGACAGTTGACAAAGTATGATGTATAAGAGCAATGTCGGAGATGTCGAACATTCTCGTGATCAGTACGAACCTGCACCATGTCATTATAATTACACGCGTTTCTTCATTGCGATACTATATAACTACGAGTATATCTATGTATAACTAGGTAAGTACAGTGGCGCGGTGCGATCGCAAGCGTTTTTTTACGAGATAAGCGACTCGGTCAGTAATTAGTAGACAAGAGTTGTAAATCAGTCGTAACAGCTGATAATGCCGAGTTATGTGACTGCTATCGCCCCTCGTCAGCTGCCTCCAGACATGAACTCTACTACTGTTTGGTGAGCTAACTAATAGAAACTCACTGGATTTATTTACGTCGAGTAACGACACCAACAATTACATACATTGTGTAGTTTAAATGTTACTTATATATTTATTTATATATTTTACAGTTATATGAATGTTTAAAAGTTAGACTTAGTATCTAGTAAATTCTACAACTAGTACAAACGTTTTTAACAGCTTAGCTTCCATTGTGATGTATTATATCCCTCACCGCTTATCACTCATGAGTGGAGACGTTACCATTGAACATAGTCCGATATAGTAGTAGATCTGCAGCCGCTCCGCACACCGGCTCAGCTCCCGCAATACCAGTAGCCACTGATTCATCTCTGAGCTAGATGCGATACCAATCCTGATAGCGTCCATCTAGATTATATCTGCACTGAGATTGATTGCTCGTTCACTTAATACTAATAGTTTACTACTAACTGGAATGTGACTTATATTAGAGTATCATTTAATATTCCTAATGTTTGTCATTTAGAGTAAATCAAATGAGCATTAGACTAAATAAATAAAACCTTGGTTAAGGTTTTAAAAATAAAAAAATAAATGAAAAAATATCTATTTTTTTAGGCTTTTGATAAAACTCATCTTTTATCCTCTCTCTTTCAAAGGTATCCTTCATACTCAAACGGTCCATAATATATTGAACTGGACCTCCCCACAGTCCGCATAAAGTCACTACACCATATTTACGTACACTTAGCCAGTGTGTCACAATGTATAAATGTGGTGAGCAGGAATTATGGTAGTTATTAATACTCGTCCATATCGTATACATTTCTCTCGTACCTACATAAGTATACGTCCCTCTTACAGTCTCGTCTAGGATTGACAAATAAAGTTATTTCTCAAATAAACAGCTACAATCTCATCATCAAATACGTAGAATGCCAAAAGATAAGACGATATATGTCTCCGCTCTCACATAAATCTGTCCACGATACATGTCCAGAAGCGCTTAACTTATTTTTATGATTGCAATATCTTATTTATTTGTACCGTGAAACAATAAAGAGATTGTTTTGGCTCACGTCGTGAAGGGGCGAGCGACGCGACGCTTAGAGAATACTAACTTTTTATAACAACCATAATACGAACGACTGACTCACTCATATTCATAAACGAATAAGTTTTATGGGACATTACTTGTGGGTGTGTGGAGTCACCGGCGCATCATACTCGCATACACTGGGTGAAACGTAACATAGTTGATGTACGGTTATGCCGCGGAGCACGACGCAAACCTCTCTCATATCTGCCAGATACAACGACCTCACAACAATACGTTTAAGGCTCAAGCATTTTTTATTTCCGACGCATTTTCATTATCTACGTAAAAATATCTCAGCGAAAAAACTTTTACAACATGACATTGTAGTAAACCGGCTCTCTTATAAACCTTAAACAACTTGGTGCTGTTTACTTTACAAGGAACGCTTTCAGGGAATAGACTTTACGAATACTACCCAATATAAATAAGACGTTTACTGAGAGCTGAGGGAGCCGGGGCCACATTCATCTGACTCTGAACTACGCAATTGTGTTTATTTCTAATTGGGCTCAAGATAAAACGAACAAATTTATCTAATCGTATTCATTGGAAATGGATTACAGCAATTTAGTTCAGAATACTTCGGACATTTAACTGCTGTTGCTACTGTTTATTATATTACATGGTCGATTTATTTAAACATTGATTGATAAATACAACGCATATCAGATAACATGGAAAGCGAAACTTGAGCGCAGTTATAAGTTTAACTGAACAAGTTAACTATAGACATGCATGCACTTTGCATATTCGCACATTATTCCTGACTCCGTCACAATAAAGGCATCACGTTTTCATTATAACATAATACTGTGTGTTGTGTTGTGTCGGCGTATCGTCCGGTATCTGAATAAACGTAATTTTTACGAGCGCTCGCCGGCCGCGCCACGCCACGCCACGGTCCGGCACATAAAACGTTATTGACATTAAATCTTGATTCGGTGCGACACGATGCGGTCGCACTCTACATATAAATATTTGCATGACTGCATACTGTTACTTTGTTTATGTTATCGTTCAACATTTATATACAACTTTTTATTTGTTTTGATTAACACACACAACAATAAAGACTTCTATCAAAAATTGAGTCTAATTGACTCAATTTTTGATAGAATTCTCAAGCATTCCAGTTTCGTGACCGCGGCTCTCAATATTTTAATAAGATTCTACGATCAGAAACTACGAACAGAAATATTGGTATTACCTATCTCTACGAACACATAAGAAAACTGGACACATAACTCAATGCTGCTCAATGCCTATGTGTGACCAGTGTTCACAGTAGTCCAAGTGTCAGTCACTAAAGATGGTCCCTCCCTGTGTTGAGACATGATGACATGGGATTACGTGTAGATGAACGTGTGTATTTGCAAGACAAAATTATTTCTCTTATGAAAGGCTAACTTATAACATATTTTATAAAGTACACTTTGTATGTACAAAGTAAGTTGAGTTTTGTGTGTAGAAGTGTAAGCTCAGCTAAATCATATCGGATGAGAATGCTTATCGACAGAGCTGCGTCGACACAAATATATAAAGTAGATAGCTAAGTGTTGAAGCGCTGGATATAATTTATCTCTGAACATAAAATGTGAAGATTCCGCCAGATTCTCTTCTTCGCTTTCAAATAAAATAAATTCGCTTGCGGTTACATTTTCCACATCGATATGTCGAGCTCGCTCCGTGCTCTATGCGCTGCCTCCCGCTCGACCACAGACACACGAGACTACTTTTATTAAATTCTCCTTACATTTTTAATTTATAAAGTCTGAGGGTGTTCGGGTATTATCATATCTTCTGGCTGCGTATTTATGTGCGAGGTCGCTCATTCAGTCCCCGGTCACGTAGACATCAGTAGCGCCCTCAGCGTGCCTCTCAGAACACTTAATTAATAGACCTACTAGAGAGTTATTAAACGTTATAATTTGCGCTCCTCACTACACTCTTATTCACAAATGGTGCTAAACTCATTTGTGTAGGCTTTGATACAAAGTGTTCATTAGTTATACATTTAATATAAATATAATATAATTAAACAGAGTTTGTAACACTATTACACCTGTTGCACTTGCTAATTGTTATGGTTAGGGAATACTCTACCTGTATATTTTAATGCTTCATACTCGGTGATTCCATGGAATGAAAGAATACTTTGTGAAGTGAATACTTTGTGAATGAATTAGAATCTATCTATGCATTGTTTAGAGTACCATGCGTTACGACCAGGACTGAAACATTTTGTGTTTTTGAGGCACTCAACAACAGACACGTTACTGTTTCATTTTCTATTTTCTTTAATTAGTTAACTTGAAAACTCTCATAACTTGCTCTGGCATGGAAATTGTTGCTTAGAAGACGTTTATAAAATTTGTTGACTTTTCTTGACAAGTGCATGTGGTGTTGCGAATCATTCACCGTGATACGTTACCTGTATGTTACACTCATACAATGTATTACTTATCATTTGTAGCTATAGATCTGGTGTGCTCTCACCCTTAGGTGTTCAGTTCAATGAGACTATCTGTACACTGCGCTTAGGTGGCGCGTGTCACGTCATTGAATTATACTTAAGTGCAAGCTGCGCTTACTGATACTGAGTTAAAGAGTTGCATACTTCTTATTACTGTAGAATACTTGCTTAGGCAAAAGTAAAATAAAGGACTCGGTCAGTTCAGTTGATAGAGATATTTAGAGAATTACGGAACTAAGTCCTGCTTTTCTAAGCATAATCTTGTTATTATATTCAGTTTAATTATTTATAGCGCATAGCTGACGCAGCAGTCGGAACTGCATCCTGTCCGGTATATGTAGAGACCCTGGGTGGAACGAGACATAAGAATACAAATTGTTATTCATACTAAACATACCACATACAATAAATAAATTATAAACAAAATAGGTCTGAAATCAAGACATTATATTTTATTTATAGCAAAAGTAAACCGACGTTTTCCATGTTACGAGATACAAAACTTTGTATAAAGTTGTTGTTGAACATTTTAAAAAGATGTAATACTGAGAAAAGTATAGTTCGTAGGATAGATAGTAAAAGTACTCGTAAGTGATAAATCAGTCCAAGTTTGACTAGTCCCCGGTACTGCAGCATCATAATGACGTAATAAATCGTGAGTGTCGCCGCGACGTTGTTGCCGCGACCACGGGTAGGTAGAAGCGACAGCGGCCGGTCACCGTGGCGACCGAGCACGGTGTAACGTATGAGTTATGGCGTCTCACCTCTACCGTACGTAACGTAACGTTCTCACGTGTTTTACAAAGTTTACTTACATTGTACACGGGCGAATAACTTATCGTTATTCCAATATAACATCCACGGTAACATGATTATTTTGACGGAAAATGTGTGAACAAAACATCAACTTTATTATAAAATTATTGTTTATTTTAAAGAAATAACATAAATACACTTTCTGCTTAATGTAATTATGAACTAATGTCTAATTAGCTTAAAAGTTTATTGTTTCGTGCAATGAAAGAGGACATTAATGGAGAGAGTCCTGCATGGGGACATTAAAATATGTGAATTGATTATTTTTTTAAGTGTTTGTTTATAAATATATACGTAGTATTGTGTGGAGTAGGTGCATGTACGAGTATAAAGTATCGTGTGATAAAGCGCGATGGTTATCACGTGTGGGCGCGTTACTCCCGGCTCGGGTACATTCACTGCGGATCAGCCTGAATGCAATATTGATGTTAATCCGCTTCAGTACCGCGCCCAGTGACGCGTCGCACCTAACATACACACACACAAACACACACACATCACACATATTGCGAGCTTATGCTAGCTTTTTATATATTCCAGTTTGAAATTTAAAAATCCTATGAATACTTAATGCGTGGAAAACATATAAAGTTGTTTCTTTAACATATTAGTTCAGCGACGCGAGGCGACTGTTACTGTGTAGTTACCCCGAGCTCTGACTGTGTTACCTACTACACTCAATATTACTTTAATTTAATTTACATACTTTAACGTCGATTGGCTGACGACCTGATAAAGCCCAGGAGGCCGATGGATGAGGGGAACCTTAAAAGTTAGCGCGTGGTGGAAATGTTTAACGTGGCTTATGTCCAGTAGTGGACATCTATTAGTAGATACTGTGATGATGTAAAGATCCCATGACTAGCGTTTGTCTTTACTACAAACAATAATTCGCTATGTCTGTAGGGATTTTATTTTTGGTATTTTTTATATTTTTATTTTAAAGGTTTATTAATTATAAACCACTAATTTGAGTATTTTTGGTCTCCTATCTGTCTATTTTTAATAAATATTTTAAGTTTTACTTGTGATGACGTCATACGTACGGCTGAACTACTTGAGCAATGAAGGCAGAGACAATCTTCTGTTCAGCCGGACGCATGACGTCATTTAGAGTTCAAATGAAAAACAAAGTAATGTATAATTGTAAAAATGAACACAATCTTGCAGCTTTTTTCGCTAAAAATATGATTCTAGTTCATACCGATCTAAAATCTCTAAATAGTTTTGTAATCGACATAAGTAAACTTTTACTTTACATACTTACCGAATTCAAGAAAGCACCAGCACTCATTTTATTTAGATAATAATATGCGTTCCGTCCGTACATGGTAGTGGTAAGTGTTGTGAGTCCCGGCACAGGAACAGGAACACAACACGTGTGCCAGTGACGCCTCAAACGCGTACAACTGTGTCACAAGGACGCGGACTAACTTACAAGTCAGCTCTTACTAAACTGTCACAAACTGTCTTTTCCTCTCACTCTTTTAGATAACAAAAGAGTGAGAGATATTATTTTACCTAGTGATCTTGTTTCTAGTGCACAAAGTAACAAGATTGTCTTTCCTCACAGACAGAGCTGAGGCGATACTTAACTAAATAATACTGTAACAATTAAATGTATCCGTCCGGGATGCGGCGCGCTACTGCCATGCCACTAGTCGATACGATCTGGCGCAAGCTAATAGATGCACGCGCTTAAAATGTTTGGGACCCAAACGTTTGCTGTTTACATTGCAAAAATAACTCGTGTGTAGGGTGGGGTGGGCAGGTGCTTATTTGAGCTCTGGCATTGCTGACGCTCATGAGGAGCGGCTTCCACTTGTACTCATTTTGATAATCAATCTTTGTTCATATAGTTACTAAACTCTAAAACTAATTATAATAGTAACAAAATAGTAGAAAAATAAAAGTGACATCGAGTATTAAAAGAGCTAATAAATAAGGTTAGTTAGTAACACATGGCCGGTAGGTGTCAACTGATACAAATATAATGTTCCGGTACATGGTACAGACGTCGCACAGGATGTTAGAGATGAAGAGTGGGCGGACTGACTCCGTGTAGACACATACTTGTACTAATTAACTATTGAATGAATGTGAAAGATACCATTAGATAGGGCCAAGGATTATTTGCCAAGTAGTAACAAGATGACTGTTTGAATAAATATAATTGTATGTAGATTTACTTCCCTATTTTGTTTACATTTGTAAATATGAAAAGCAATTCAACAATTGATTGTTCGGAATCATTTTTAATATTATTAATTATTAGAACTGCTTTGTAGGCGCCTTCTTCAGAAGGTTTATAAATTTAGATATTAAATGATTTTGATAACATAATACCCTTAGAGTGAATAATGCCGCTGTAGTGGTTGTCTCGTGGTAGGGGTCGACGCGTCATAATCGAGTGGAAGCCGCGTCTTTTGGCCGTCTCTGCTTATTATCAAGTAGCGCTTTTCACAGCAATTAAGTGCAGAGCCCGCACCTCCGCCGACACCGGGGCGGCGCGGGGGGACAGGGGGGGGGCAGTGTTTTGTTATAATTGCAGAACGTACTGTTATACAACAGATATTGAGTTAATTACTGATTTGGCATGAATCGGTATCTACAAAATTAGTTACTTATACATTTTGCAATAATAGGTATCAAATGGTATTCTGTGTGGTAGTGATCTTTTGAAAAAGATGATAACCTCTTAAAGATTTTACTTAGAGTGCTCTAGGCCACAACCCGCATTAAACCAACCTGCCAAGAGAGCCTCCCTAGCTTTAAAAAGCAGATGTCCTGCCGTTATTATCCGTTTATTCTATACTTACTTACTACATAAATGTTCTATAACTACAAAACCTACTATGTACTTACGTATCGTATTCTGCTGCGGTGCGTAATGTATTTATGTATCCTATTCTATAAATAAGAGTGATCTCGTCGGCTCGGCAAGCACAGCCGCGTGAAATTAACTAGCTAAGCGCGCCTCACCAAACAAGTTAGGTATCTATTATTGTAGCTCAAAGTTATTGCTGGCTCCGTTTGCGGCTACCTTCATTGTTCAGTTCTGACTGCCTGACATGTCCTGTGTGCCTTACAACACACAGAGCCTAATTTTCATTTAACTACAGTTAATATTTCAGTTCTTTAATATTGGTTTTCCTATTTGTATTAAGTACTTATGATATGACAAATATAAATAGTCCGATGGCCGCGCTTGTGAGCTTCGTAAAGTTATATATAGAGAGGGAATATTTTAACATAATATCTAAAAGAGTTTGTAATGGCAGTTGACAAAGTCACAAAGTATACAATAAGTGCGGTATTTTCCCACATTATCGAGGCAGGCAGACAGAGCGGATCAAGCTGGCTTCGTTTTATAGCACCTTCACACCCCCCCTCCCCCTCGCACGAGGTAGGTACTATTATAGCGCGGGGCGGGGGGAGGGGGAGAGAGATCGCGGAATATATTTCAGCGACCATTAAACTTTATGACTTCAACTTTTCAGCCACTGACAATAAAATGATTTGCGTTATTTACGCACGCCACATAAACCTGCGACACGGAGCGGACTACCGCCACTCTACCCACTCGACTCGTGCACAGCAGCATAGCACTGATGACTGATGAACACATGAAGCAGCGCGCAGTATGTATGTGTGTTGTCTGATCATTACTCACTCTACGGCATATTTCGCGGGAGTTTTATCGTGTAGCGGGGTTTCATTGCGTCCACCATTCACAAGTACGTTCGCCACACACGAATACATTATTAACTTTTAATTAACAAGTTAATATATGAGTACTGTGTATGTGTGTACTAGCCACACGTGACGTCAGAGCCTCAGTTCTTGTTCTGTACAATGTTTTAATATCTCCGACAGAATATGACCTCTACGTATAATTGCTCCTAGAAGCACCGCACATTAAGAAGCGTTCTCTGTTATTACCTCCTGTTTCAGAAAAACGTACCTTACTGCTCTGTAATTAGAGCTTGTATTTTAAATGAACGTGTACTCGGAGGATGCACATTTTAATCTAGACTTGGCGGTAGTTTTTGCCGGGCGCAATTAGGGGCCCAACGACAAAGCATCCAAAGAGATTTCAAAGGATTAAATGTTTCCATTACATGGACTCATGGCCGAACAGAAATAATATCTTTGGGAAGCCTCATTTCATAAAACTAAAAGACGGAGGACATTTTTATTAAAATAATGTTTAAAGTTGTCTTTTGCTCGGCATTTGTGTGATTGTAAAATATTTTTCACTGCTACATTATTATCAGACTTAACTTGAACATGTGTAATGTTCGTATTTTTATTACTACCTCTTTAATACGACCTACCAAATTTCTTTACTTTGTAGATCTGGATCTTCTCGCACATAGACAATAAGCATATTCCGATGGGTCCATGTATACAAGCTTACATACTATATAACATAACATACTTGTAAGTAGATATTATAGAGCTTACTGCTGAACACTAGGTGGTGCAGTAGGTAGGTCGGTAGATCGTGAGACAGTAGCCGGGACGCTCTCAGTAGCGACGCGTAATGAGCGGGTAGCTACACTTGTTGCCGGCCGAGCGCGCCGCACGATAACTACCACATTAACAGGTGCACACTTTTATTGCAATGTCGAAGAAAGCACTCGTGCTTGTCTCACGTCTTAACTATAACTAATGTTTCCTATTCTATTGTTCAAGAATGTTATGAGAATTAATAAATGGCTTTGAAACTGAGTTTGTTTTCAATAAAATTAAACAGATACGATCTTATTTCTATACACTAAACGAGCCTAAATAAATATAATATTATAATAAATTATATAAATATGTGTGAAATGTTAATTCTAACAAATGGTTGTTTGTTTGTTGCAGGTACGCCTGAGCCGAGCTCACACAGAATGTTTAGAGGCATTAGTCTGTATTAGAGCGGTGTAAGTGATACGAGTTTTTATTCGTTAATCCTATTTAGGAGGTCACACACAGGACCGCACGCCGGCACGGTGCGGCGGCGTGAGAGGAGCGGAGACAAACGAGCACCGCCTAGACCTAGTAGAGTACAATATTACTTACACACACCTACACGTGGGAACACTTGTGAGAAGGAATATTACTTTCTGCTCTATTTAAGTTTTCCTTCTTATTTAGTGCGTTACAAACAAGATATTTGAAAGTGTATTTATGCATCGATCGTTTGATTGTTTGTACAGTAACGTGTAACAGTATGTTTGTAAAGTTGCGAGGCGTGTGTGCAGAGGTAAAGTTAATGTGAGTGGTGCGGTGGTCGCGTCATGTTGACACGGGACATCTCTACTATTGACACGCGCGGATTAATAACAAACACCACCACATACTTACTCGTCGTGTGTACATACACATTCACACAACATTGATCCCTTTAAACGGGAAAGCGACAAAATCAGATGCGAATTGCAATTTCATTTAGCGAAGAACTCTACTCGATCGTATAGCGTCGGATGGGGCAATTTATTTACTTTTTTAATAAAATGGTTCGTACACACGACTGTGACTGCGAGCCGGACGTGTGCGGGGGTGTGCGGGGGGTGTGCAGTCGTCAGCGAGGCGATCCATCACTCGCCGCCGGCTTACGCGCTAGCTATTAGTTCCCATTCACTACCGACACTCATTCATACTTACTACTCTATGTAGATACTATCTGACACACACTCGCACATACTGTAGCGCTACCATTCCTACACAACATTATACGACTTACGAGTAAGAGGATTACATCTTTCTTTGCGTATTACCATGTCGGAATATTTAAGTCGTTTTGAAACTGGTAAAATACCGTTTGATTGTGACTTATTTTTCATCCATAAATATAACGTACCACCAGTAGGTACAAACCTACCTGAAAACTAGGCAATAGTTGATTGAAACATCTACATATTGTAGATATTTATCTAATAAAGTGACGGCGTATTATTCCCTATGTACTAAAGGTAACTTCCAAACTCTATTTTCTTCGAACTATTGTAAAATGTAATACGTAGGTATAGGACAGATTATATAGATGATCAGTTAAGCAGGGTCGTGGATGCCATCAATAAGTAGAGAGTGGCGGGGGACAGACAGGGAGGATGCGTAGGGCCCACTGCGAGGGGAGTGTGGACGTGACGTCACAAGTACCCCATCATCACATTATACGATCACTGCTCTAAATACTACACATTAGACATATTACAAATATAGTAGTTGACGTAAGTAATGTTTAGTGGTGGCGTGTTTACTAACTATACAGTACAGTGACGATGACTAAATACTGACGTACCGAGAGTAAGACACAGCTGTAGCTGGCGCGACGTATGCGCTGCGTCAGGAAACATGGACCTAAATATACTTACTGCTGTATTGTCTGCCAATGTTTATCTCATGAATTTACGACACTCATTTAATCAACATCACTGCACCTTAGGAGGCATATAGTCTAGCGACACTATTCGGGTTCATTAAACAAATATCGCCAATAATAGGATTATATCGCCAATAATAAAATAAAATATTTCACACTTACACACTGCGCCATCTTGTGCCAAACTAAGCAGAAATTATTCTACGGTTACTGACAGCTGTAAACATACTTATTTTTTTTAATAATATCATAGTATATTTAATTAATAGGTATAGGTACTGTGATCAAACGGCCTCTGTTCTGTCCAAAATGTTCAGGCTCAAAAGCCCTTCCAAAGTTCAAAGTAGCTTTCTCTTATAACAATTAAAGGTTTCTTATTGTGAGTGAAAACCTTCACGTTGTTACATCAAGCAAACGATATTGTAATTTGTACGATATTAAAGGTCCAACAATAATATTAAGTATATTCTTTAATGAATCATTGATTTACAATTAAATTACCTAATGGTTCTTTTAAGTGTTGCTTACGCTATAAATATATAGGTTTCGTGCTATTACATTTTTGAGGCTGTAATGACTCTCTGCCCTACTAAATAGGAATTGGTATATATTTATGGTACGAATTGGCTGCTTGGCTTGTAATTGTGCTCTTGTAGTGATTACCCTTTTAGATAAAGTACTTAGCCACTTACCTCCGTCGAGCTTACAATTGATCATTTATACGAAATATTAGATGCAACACTTAGCAATTTATTTAGGTAAAACAATACATGTAGGTATAGTTATGAGCTTTATGCTGATGATGAATTAATAAAAATAAAACTATTACACGTACTTAATCTTGCTCTGCATTGCTCTGTGCTTAGTGAATGTTTTATACTTATAATTATTTAGAGATACTAATATTCGTTTACTAGAATTACGACTCGTGAATATGAGTATAGTTTGTATTTTAGATCTCTACTAAAGATAAAATAATGTCTGTATAAACATTAGCTTCTACAGTTCATTTGATGCAGACATCACTTCGTAGAACATCACCGTGACAGACAGATTGACAGATAAACATTGAGATGTTGGGACAGAATTAGCTCAACTCTTCTGACATTATGTATCAGTGGCTTTGTAGCATATTCACTATAAAACATACTATAAATAGAAATATTTGATTTTATATAACTTTAAAATATTGTAATAAGCACTCTTATTAAATTACGACAATCAGGAAATTATAAGTATCTAATGAGGAACTTCTTCATTACTTTAGTCGTTGACCTGACATGTACTGAGCTTAACTTGGCTGCTTGTAATGATAAATATGTAAGGTCAAGCAGCATCATGACAAGAAGTAATATCTACTAAGTATTGTAGTTGTCGACTTATTTTGTATTTATAATTAATGCGAGCTTTAAAGTATTGTTACAGACTTAAGTAAATAAAACTTAAACTAAGGTTCTGTGTTAATTGTAACAAGATTAGTTAGTTATTTTATCTAACTGTAATATACTATACTGGCCGTGTTGTCACTGTGTCTCACTGTTCACTATTGTAATAGTACACACCTCAACAAAGTCTAGGGATATTGTGTATAAAGTTGTGAAACTCAAAAAATTTGGCTTGTAATTTTGTTTTTTTTTTAATTCTTTTGATGAAAACTTACTTTGTTAACCTTTTTCAACCGTTCTAAATTTGAATTTGAAAAATATAATTAAAAATAAAAGATTTACGCGGCTTAAACGTTGACAAGTTCGAAAATTTTATTTACCAGTAGTAAGTTTTGACTGCTTTTTTGTGTAAAGTTTAAGTTTTATAACAATTTAAACGTTTATTTCGAATGAATGATATTGTGTGCATCAAGCAGCGGCACCATTTCATCAGAGAGAAAATGTTATGGGCAGTAGGCATGCTCCCAGCTGCGGGTACTAAGCGGAGTATTGCTGAAGAGATTAGAACAATGCAAAATATGAAATCAGGGTTATGGTCACGTTATCGTGCTACTGGTGAAGTGGCTGAAAGATACCACAGAAAAAAGTCTATGACCACTTAACGACATGATCGATTTTTGCAAGTTCCCGCGAAAAGACAGCCAAATGTTACTACCATGCAGCTGGTGTAGAGGCTCCAGCTCTTGGTGGAGCCTCTTGCGGGTGACCAAACTGTCAGAAGAAGTCGGCACGAAGCCCACCTTTATGCTCGCATACCGCTGTATACTCCAGCACTACCCCGAGCGAATCGCGCACGACGACTAGACTGGGCTCGTGAACATTTGCTCTGCAAAGATAACCTGTGATCTGTAGTAGTGTTTACACATGAGGCCCGGTTCGGTTTCCACTCGGATTCACGTAGAGAACGTGCTTGGCGAGTTCCTGGTTGTGATAGCCGTCTACAACATCCTCAGGAAATCTATTCATACCACGATAGAACAAATTATGGTTTGGACGGGAATTTGTATTGGTCGAAGAACAGAGCGCGTTTTGATCAGAATCACCATGCCGGCTGAAAAATAATTTAACGAGGTGCTAGTACTAATAATCTACCCCCGTAGACTACAATTGGGCCAAATGTTCAAGTTCATGGACAATAACACCCGTTCGCATAAAGCGAGAGTGATGACGAGCTGGTTGCAGGAGCACGACGTATCGATTTTATGCTGAAACACTCAATCCCCTATCCTCAAAACCATAAAATACGCGTAGGACATGTTCATAAGAAGGGTTTTAATGATTTTTCCTGCATAAAATTGCGATGGAAGGGCAACTTTTTTTGCATCCTAGTCGGACCTGGAACAATATACCGCACCAAGACCTGGATAACATAATAAAAGCATGAAAAACCATTGCAGGACCGTTATTTACGGTTTTTTTAATGTGCTGACTACTGATTATTCACATAACAGTTTAAACAGATTAATTTTTGCTTATTTTCACTTTTGCTTAAGAAACACATTCATTGTTAGTTTTACTAATTTTCCAAGTTTTTTATTTATTTGAATAAAAAATTATTTATGCAAAAATAATTCTTTTATTTAATTCTGGATTGTAGCCTGATAAATTGTCTTTATAAAAATATAAACATGTTGTATGCTATCTTCAATAATTTTAAAGTTAATTGAGTAAATACCAAATATCCCTAGACTTTGTTGAGGTGTGTATGTATTACATTGTTGAATGTGACACTGTGATTGATTTACTCCTAAACTTATCTTAGGACAAATACTTCTAAGTTCCATGAATTATTGACTTGTGACTAGATAGTGGGTATAGTTGATATTTGTTCATTAGATTCAGAAGTTACGCAAGACAATGTTAATGTTCACATGTCCGTGTAATTGAAAATACATCACGTTGTAAGTAGCGACGTATATGTTATGTTAGGAAGGCTACCACGGACACACACAGACACATAACGTACGTGTAACGACCGCGACATGTTTATTGTGATCCTAATCATCACTTTTACTTATATTTCTATTAAAATAGACTCTTGAGAGGTTCAGCTTTTGTCTTATGAAAACAAGTTGAGTTAAATTAGTTAAAGAAAGAGATCAAACAGAAATGAGAACAACGTACAAAGCTATATATTTAGCAAGTTGACCTCTGAAACCTAGTCTACGTCGAAAATAGAAGTTATTTTAGCGCTAACCATACCTCAATAAATGGACCATCCAATACAATAATATTTTTTCAATTCGAAACAGAAGCTTCTAAGTTTAGCAACGAAGTAAAGTTTTTAATAAAAGTATAAATATAAGTGTAAGCGCAACTCTCTAGTACAAAAGGGGATTAACAATCCCAATATTACAAGGTCAGTCTTCGTGTTCAGCGATTGAAAGACTATATTATTCACGACACTTACATAAGGAAGTTTTTTGAGCTTTTTTAAAGTTAAATGTTTTAATAAACTTTAGTAGTAGACTGTATATATGAGTGATGCTGCGTCCAGTTAGTTTCCTGTTTATTAGATTCATCTGAATCCTGATGATCGTTAACGAGCTGTTCATTAATGCACTGACATAATTATGCATTATTAACTTGAACAGGAATTGCGTTATTACGTCCTAATAACTCACTGCTTCATTTAGTACTTTATAATCCGTAACTCTGTCGCGCTATTTATAAAGATAAACTAAATAAGGTTTTTCTGAGAGTGCCCGCACAACTCGTATAAATACACTCACGCATCATTCTCACAGGGGGTAGGCAGAGACTACTACTACGACTAGTACTCTTACTTTCTTTGTCTACATTCACACATATCTTTATTGTTCATACAACTCGTATACATAATCTTGTATTATTTGCATAATCTTTTTTTATCATCATAACTGTCTCACCGCAACAATAGGTTTCCTCTTCAGATACTATACCTTCTTACAATAAATGCAATTTACGTGTCAAGTTTAAAATATTTTAAGTGTAAGATGAGTGAATGTGTGTGACAAAGTATCGTCTGAATATGTAAATGAGCATCAAATACGTCACGCGGTTGGGTTTTAATATAGGAGTAAGATGTAGCGTGCGAGATGATTCACGACGTGATTATACGCGTGACACGACACGTACACGTCACGTGACCACGAAGCTCACTTAAGGGACACAGCTACTCTGCTCCTACCTCTTTCTCACTGATACCTCCCTGTAACCAGTTAATACTGGAATTTGGTGACTATGCATTAAGTTAACTTTATTTTTTTATTTAGAATATGTACTAAATGGTAAAATAATGAGGTGACATCAATAGGGCCATACATACAATCATTTAAAAAGCTTGTGCAGAACAGACATAATTTTCGTATTCCGTATTGCGTAAAACTAACGCAATTTCGTTAACATATTATGTGAATCATAGATGTCATATTTTATAAATAAACCTAAATTAGGGCAGACAGTTGAATTTATTAAAGCTCATTAATCTAGCCACATAATATTATAGTAATATAATATATAACATAACAACAAAATAATCTAAAGTCTCTACGTATGCTAGGTAACGAGTACAACTAACTAGTATCAATAATATAGTATGTGCGTGTTCATGATAATAATTCAGTAAAGTTGGCGCTCTAATACCAGCTAAGTGAATACGATAGCTCGGTGCAGCGCAACTTGCGCTACTTCATACTTAATCTTAATCCCTATAACTTGTGCTTAAACCCTCGTGTTATGAGTCGCAGCTCGGTGTGCACATACCCTAATACATATTAGATTACTTCCAACTTAATATAAGGTGCGAGTCATCTCGCTCTGATTACACGCTATTAGAACAATTTGTTGTGTTTTTATAACTCAATTAAATAATTAGTGTAATGCCTTCCCTCATATTAAGTTGTTAATGTAATAGATACTCATCATCATTATGTTTCACACGTAGCGCCGCTCGCCGCACGCTAATAGCCCTGCACACACACACACACACTCATGCACTCTCACACACACTCATGCACTCTCACACACATACACTAAACAAAACAAAGCATAGTTTTTCTTGAAACTGTATATAGTTGGCCTATATCGACTACTGTAGTAGTAGATCTACATTGTGTTTCCTGAATATAACACGTACACTAAGTTCTAGTATGGCTCTCACTTGTATGATCCTTCTCGCCTTCTTACTTTGCCGTAAAAGGGGCTAAACAAATTAAAATATAATATACTAAACACGATTTTTAGAATATATATTTTATTTTTTTCTTCCAGCGAAACCCAAAGGGCTTCTAGTTTTCTCTGTATGGATTGCGTCGCAGTTAAAAAGCTGTCATGTCGCTGTACAATTTAGTTATCTTGCCCCTTAACCCTCAGTAACACAAAGCTACAAGTTCCGCTGTAAATTCATATCGTGTGGCTCGTAAACAATGCTAACTAGACGACACAACAAGGTGATTACCTGCCGGCGCGGACCGAACATAGCCGAGCGCTCCCGATCATACCCGTCTAATGAATTCAGTGCTACGACTCGCTCGCGCTATTTCAATTACAGGCGCCTCTACACCGAGACCGGCACAGATACGCTACAGATAACGATAGAGTCACGTACCTCGCCGCTACTGAGAGGTAATTGTAGTTAGCTACGTGTACTGCGCGAGTGATGGATACTAAACACGTAGATGCTGCGATGGGAGCGAGCATACTCGCGCCGGGCGAGGTGTCTGCATTCTCAATTAGGCAATTCTAGGTTCATAGGTAGCGGCCCGTGACCTAACTGTGCAGTGGGAGGAGGACGTCCCTATCTGCGACGAATATTAATATAATTGGTCCAATTGAGTCGATTGCATTCTCGATATTCCGACCCACTCTATATTATCCCACAGTCTACCTGTTCATTAACTTAATCAAATTAAAGCTTGATTGAATACAGAGAGCATTTCATTTAGTAGTTAGCTCATCTCGACATTATCATGGAAGGATCGCGTTCGCCTGTGTCATGTAGAGACATAAGCTTACATTACCATAAGTGGATTAGTTCGCGTATCTCTTTACTCCTGGTGATGTCGGCTTATAGACTCTACAAAACTTAGCATTAAATAAGCTAACATTGTATACGAGACAATATAATCCACGCGCTACATAGGTACCCATATATAGAGATAGTGGAGGATATAAACTGTTATATTGTGTGATATATTAATAAAGCGAGAACATTAACTGTGAGTATACTGTACTAGCACACAGCTTGAGGTCAGATACTCACACAGACACAGACACAAATTAACTCCACGACTATAAACTTAGTATTAACTGAATTCATACATTGTTTGAGCACAACAAAGTGACCGTTACTGTACTAACTATATTGCTCTTTATTACATGTGAGAACATTTCATTATGTTTTAGCTAAACCCCTCAATGTTTTGCGGTGGGCGTAAAGTAAGGGATTAAGATCTCTTATCTAATTCGGCAATTGTTTAAAGTAAAAATAAATACAAGTGAAACGAGGAGTGGCGATGTCAGCTTGTAGCTCTGTAGATACGTTACGTACCCTTGATAGTAGCCTAAGAACACAATACTCATTGTAAAAGTGTAAAAGTCGGCTGAAGTAATCATAAAAAGTACATATATTATAATTATAATATTATCATTGCTCTAGTAGCATAATGTGTGATCAGTATACATCTGGACATTGTGGTACAGGAGGCCATATAATTATTTTCAACGCTGTCGAGGCTCATCCTCGAATTTTGAAATGTAATAGTTGGTAAATGATAAACTTATATTAATTTAAGTAAATTAGCATTTAGTAAATGAGATTAGATATATAAATAAATATATCGAACAAATATGCAAGGGAACTTTAGCGCAGTATTAGTACGTTTATTTACGTTCAATTAAGTAAAATGTACACTAATTATAAAACTTTATAAGTATCCGTGTTTCAGTAGCCCATGAACGTTCCACTGCAGGGACGGCGCGGCGTGCAGGTACCACGCTGGCTAGATACGGGTTGATGGAGTTCCATGTCAAGTTGTACTACTTTGCCAGAGACGCTTTTAAAAACATTATTATACTTCACATTAACCTAAAATATTTATTACCAATCTAAAAATAGTTTACATTATTAAGTTATGTAATATCGACTAAGTTATTAATAAAGATTGTGTACAAAGTAAATACGTATGTGCTCGTGAAACTAAATATAAAACTAAAGAGCGGTCGTTAACCTGGGTAAGGTCACGACCTTGTGACGTCACGGGTCATACGTTAGGGTCAATTCGCTATTATCTTTGATACATACTCGTACATATACTACAGTACTGTTTAGTACATTACAAGGTGAATTTTTAAGGATGATACCAGCTTATTGTAAGTAAACTGAATTATTTATGTTTTAATAAACATGGATCGATGAGTTAAATTTAAGTGCAAAATAATAGATTTTCAAGTGTAGTTATTTGTAGTGTTTCAAGTGATTAGCTTAGTATAGTCCCTTATGCATATACCTATGGGATTCAAAGTACTTACCAAGTTTCATTAATTTATTAGTCTTATATTAATAAGCATGAAGTATAGTAGGAGGAATGAGGACTCCATCTAAAGTTATTTATGCTGTGTCTGAAAAACAGCACTTTAAAAAGGTTAATAATGTGTATGTAGGCCGCGGCTTGTCTCTGATATTGCTCACGTCCGCTGATCAGTAAAATATGTATCAATAACCAATAATTCGAGAATAGTTCTATGAAAGAAAATGTGGCTTCTGCTCTCTTGATCATATTACGGGTACCTAAGTATGTATTGTTTCGTCACTCAAGTTTGACTAGATATAATTAAATTGATTACCTTTTAAGGTGATGTTATAAAGTGAAGGTATAGAATACGTGTGTCTACTACACACGTACGTACTACGTAGGTAACACCTCGCTAACACAGTTAGCGCACGTGGCGCGGCGCGGCTGCATGCGGCGGCACCACGTAATCTAGTTATCTGCGTCTGGACGCGGCGCGACCTTCTGCACCTCGCTCACTCACACACACACACAATGTTACTCATGCACAACACACCTACATATTTAAATTAATGGTGCTCCTACTAAATGATTATTAATTAAGTCAAATGAAATTTCGCATATTATTTTTATGAAACGTCATAAAAAGTGCACACTTACGTTACTCTAATCACAAATGTAGCAGAGATTAAACTGAGGGCCACCTACCTATATGCAAATATTAAATTATATTTGTGTATACATACATATTATATTTGACAAAATCCAGAGCAGAACAGTAATCTTCGTCTATCCGTAGATATATTTGATTCATACTGGGATCATACTCTAACATCACACTCATACTACTTATAACTACCTATCAGTTTATGGAAATTCAAAACCATTTCATATAACGTACAGTGTGAAAACAATACAGTGTGTACAGTACACAGTGAAAAGTAAACTGTAGCGGTACAACTTTTACATTTGATAGTCCCTTAGCTTAGTTCGTAAATTGATGCGGTAGATAAACAAAACGTCGCTTCATTAGTTGATGAACGAATGTAACCACCTTAAACATGACCACGGACTTGATAACACGAACAATGAAGGACTCAGCACCAAGTTCTACTTCATACAATATGATAAAACTGTCCCGCTGACAACAACTGTTTGTCACTTATTTATATACCTACATTATAATGACATCAATCAACATCAAGTACATAGTTAGATTGTATCTAAGTTGTGTTATTAATGATGACGTCACATGTCCGCCCACCTCGGGGACTGAGTCTATCATTAGCTGCATCATCAACAAGTACACTCAAACGACATGTTATAGATACTACACTACACACTACGTGCACAGAAAGTTTACATTTATTCATAGTTCATTCATTAAAACAAGTATTATCTTCGTGATAGTGAGAATCAATTGAAGAATCTTGCATTAACTGTTATTTATTTTAGACAAGAGACGGCACTTGCAGGTACGTACAGCTTGGATATGCTTAATTTAAATGAAGTAGTATCACTCTGAAAATATGTGTTCTTATACAATAATGTGTGTTAATTTGTTACTATAAGTTAAAGTATTCGACGTTAAGCCAATGAGTATTGATAATGTAGATGTTGTTTACAAACTTGACCCGCTACGACACACGTGATATTCAGTCGTCACATTGTAGTCGCGCGTAGCACTTGTATCTACAATATTCATTTATTTGTTTATATTAATGTGTATGTGATGTGTATGTATGTGATGTATGAGTGTGTCTCGTAGCGGTCTGAGGTTCCATCACACACTCGCAGTGGTCGAGTGCATCACATCGGTATTCATGAGGCGCGACACGCCGACTGCGGATATCTGCGGATATTACTCTTCAACCTCTTCTGACCTCCTACACACCCCTCTGCCTGCACCTCCCCTGCCCTCACACCTCCCGAATTAGATATATTAGCGTTATGTACGAGTATATGTGTAGATATATTATGACTAATAGGTATATTTAGTAGGTAAGTTAGGTCATGTAGTGAGGTAGTAGATCGAGACGTCGTAGTAATAAAAGGTAAGTAAGTAGTGTGGGGTGGATAGTGATCTACATTACGATATTATTCACAAGTAGCACTTGTAGATGATATCATGTCGTGTTATCAGTCGGCGTCGCTCGCACTAAACATCCACCCTCAGGAAGTGCAATACCTTACGGAAATCACTAAGCCAGAGCCTCGTCTGTGTGTTTGTTTAAAATTCAACGATGAGACGTGAGGGTGGCACCACGTGCGCCGCGCGGGGGCGGGGGCACAATCTTGGAAGGAACGTTTCTTTTTATGGGGGTCAGTGGAGTAAATAACGCGTCTTGATCGGGGGACGTCTGCACCCCGGTCACGTGCTACACATCACCCCCCGCACCCCCACGCCGCGCACCATGCACCCCGGAACCGCGACACACGTCCCATACTTTGAATAGATATTTGTGGGTGCAACAACAAGAGTGGTTGTACTAACGAACTGTTTCATAGTATACTATATGAAATTGATTCATCTTCATTCATGATTAAGTTACTTCGACTTACTTAAACTTAGTTTTCAGTAAAAGTAGCAAAGCTGTTACTGTTAATTAAAATATAAAGAATTAAATACCTATACAATGATTAGTTATGGACATAATTAAGTGTACTTAATATACTGGTAGTATAATGCTTACATTATGATCGTAAAGTGGTACAAGTCGTGCACAGTGCACACTGGTGTATGGGTGAGCACGTCACGTCACGACACTGTCATAGTCACATGAACATGAACACAAATATGACTAAAGTTTAATGTATTTGTGTCCTCGCCTCTAATGTTTAGTAAATAGTTGAAAGTTAAGGGCGCGTGGGAGTTCCTAAACTGTAACACGATATCAGATACTAATGGATACCTTTACAAACTGAATGTTTAATGAACTGTATCTATTCACTGAGATAACATTATCTTACTAATTATCCTCACTGATATACCTGATAATACAATAAACTCTCGCCGAACGTAAATAGATCGTGCTGTATAATCTTACTCGTAAATATGCCAACACTTTAAATAAGTGTCGACGGTACGACCTTTGACTTTAACAATTGCTCTTTAATGTTTTACCTTTTTTGATCCTTCATATTAAAAGTACCCAACTTTGAAATTAAATTAAGGTATGAGAAGGATGCCTAAACAAATTATTTACAGAGGCACAGAGGTTTGTTAGTTGTAATTATACTTTTTGTCTCTACAGAAAAAAACCCATAGGTAGTACGAGTTCTGCGGGATCAAGCTCGTAGGTAACGGTAACGGGTGCCAACAAACTAATTGTGAACAATCTCCTCGTTTTAACGTCGGTTAAAAACTTGCTTTTTTTTCTAAGAGACAAAAACACAACAAAACAAAGCTAAGTTGTACTTAGTTTCTCTCAGCACAAAGATAACCGCGCAGTTCGCATACGTTCACGAACAAACTTTCTTCTCTAATGATAACAGTAATGGCAGTTGGTAATGAGCTATCAAGATCAAAATAATTAATTAAACTATTAAGTTTAATAGCCGCGGTGTCCCGGTAGCGAGCGGAAATGGTACAGTGCCTGATTACAGATCAACACTCAATGTAACCGCACCCTGCGCGACTGGCTAATTAACAAGATGGGTACGAGTGCGCCTACCTGCGAGACATCGTCCGCGCTCAGCTCCGTCACACCAGCTCTTGTTGCCTTACACGGTGCTCGGCTGATACTTAACGTAAATAAACTTAAAATAGGATGCTTACAACTACATAAAGCTGACTAATTAAACATACTTTACTGCACAACTCCACGTTATTTAAGCTCACCATCAAAAGCCTTATCGAGACTGAGTGGTGTCTCGTCGATAGATCACGAGATACTCGCTTGTCTCCACGACTGCATTCTAGTTAAACTGCTGCATGCTAATTTGTTTCCTAATAGGACGAACATTTACGTAGATTGATTGATAAAGGTAGATATCATGATATGAGTATGAAAAGTTTTACTAATTTAAATGAAGTTACTTTAAATTATTTTTAATTTTCTATTTAGCACATAAGTGTTTAAGATTTCCTGAGCACTAATGTGCATACAATAATAAATAAATAAAATATTCCTCACACATTCACTACATTAAAGAATTAAAGTATTTGTTTTTTAGATTTATCAATATAACAAGTATATATTTATACAAAGGAAGCAGAAATAGAAAGCGGCTAAATTCATGAGCAAGTAGTTGTGCACTCGTCGCGTCGCGTCGTGGAGCCGAGTGAGAGGCGCGCCCGAGGAAATATGCAGTCGACGATATTGCTTCCGATACCACTCACTATCTTCCTCTCTACTACATATCATCTACCTGAAAATTAGTTAGCAAACCTTACAATAAAATAAACTAGGCGTCCAACTTTATAATTCGTTGTCGCTTTCTTTATAATTTATTTGATGGATATTTTACAATCAGTTTAGATTTCCGACCTAGTAGGCCAAGAATTACTAAACTATAGTAAAAAACAGGGCGACCAAAGTAATTCCTATAGAATCAGTTAGTTAGTAGACACATGTATTGTTACAATGGCAGCACCAAGTGTTGCTATAAACCCTTTGAGTAACAGTTGTGTGTCGCGTGCCCCGCACCGCACCGCATATAATATCTTAGTTATAAGTAAACGAGTCGTAGAATGAGTCGATGTAAGATATTTTAGTAACAAATAATATGGGTCGACAATCTCGACAAGACTAATGGATCGCATTCACAGAGATTATATATCACTGCTGCGTCGCTAACGAATTCGTCGTTAAAACACTTTTACTTATTTTTACTTTTGCGTATTTTATTTTTAAGTCAGTTCAGTGCGCTGACAAATGTTTACGGCGTGTGTGTGCGTGTATGTGTGTGTGTAACACTACATCACGTAGAGTTAAGCTGGATCAAAGTAAATCTCGTTTAATTCGAGTAATAGTGTAATGATGTATGCGACGTCTGTCAGTCTGTCCACCCTGCCTCGTACTGCACGTCAGGGTATAAACGAGCGCGACAACTTATTGTTCAGTAGTGAAACTGTCGCGGACTCTGTCTCTACTACAATACAGAGTACTTATCGTATCAGATTAACGTTGTCACTGATCATTATTGTTAGTATAAAGTAAAGCGTCGCTCGTATGTTTATTTACGTCGACACATGAAGTAGTGATCAGTGTTGTCTCACAGAGCGAGTAAATCAGTGCGAGACGTGTGTGAGCCGCCGACTATGTTGTGATAACAGAATCTGGTACGTGTTGAGTATTTACACAGATGTGCCGACCTGCCTGTGCTACATACATACGTAGATGTACTTACTGCTGACTTGATGCCGCTTTACATGGCCTAGTAGCCAGCTCGACAAGTTATTGAGGATCTAATATCTATTTAATATACCTATTTTGCGTAAGCTGCTATGTCCTACGTTTAATGTCAAACTGTAAACACAGAGCCAACTACAATGTAAGGAGATAATATAATAACGCAAAGGAAATTTAACTTGTGCTTCATATCTAACACAACAGTTTGTTGTTGTGATGGTAGAAATAAACTCTTTTGGTCAGGTTATTATTCTGGCAGAAAATAATAGGTAACAAAATGTCACAAGTTGACCTTGCCGTAAGCTAGGTAATACACAAGTATAGGTAATGTCGATAGCATGAGCAGGGAGTACAGACCTAAGTTTAGCAATATCTAGGTAGTTAGTTAGTGTCTCGCGTGCAGACTGGACGCGCGCCAAGTATTGCACACACGGTCATTGTCACGACCACATACACTAATATTTACATTTTTAGTTAACAAGTTATACGTTAACTAAAAATGAAAATATTTACTAAATTACAATTATTGTAAGATCAAAAAACCCTATGAAATATATTGATAACTATGATGCTCAACTGTTTATCTCTATTTAGAAACTGTAAGACTTTATGCTAGTTTACTATTATACTCGTAGTGTTCTGTATAGTAACTTTGTGCATGTATAAACTTTTCTTTACAAATAATAAGGTTCAAAGTCACATGGTTAGGTTTCGTAGAAGGAATGCGAGTCTTATCATGCTACATGTAGTACAGGTATCAAGATACGATCCTGTGCGACAGGTACATAGCTATTGAAAACACGTATTGTACACACCTGACCTTATCCTGATCATAACCGGTGGACACTAACAACACAAAATAAAAGTTGTATACATTATACTTGTCTCCGTACTTTCATTCAGATATTCACCTACAGTCGGCGCACATGTTTTAATAGTCATAGCAAATACAGCAATCTCCATGTCTGTCAGATTCAAAACTAACAATGTCCGAACTGAAGTATCAAATTCAGCAAAGTCCTTCTTATTTTAAACGTTTACTAAACATAATAAGGCAAAAAATAAGTTACTAGGGGCACGCGTCCTAATGTTGGCACTGCACCAGATTATCAGCACCCCCAACTAAAACTCAAATTATAAGCTTTCTATTAATTAATTTCGGCTACCATTTAACAAACATTAAAATAATATCCTTTTGGAATTATAAACTGATCCAAACACGACACTTTTTGAAAAAAAAAAGCGATATTTTAAAAAACGCGGGAACATGTCCTTCACATTACTTTGTTTTGACAGTTTCTTACGATCGTAGGTAAGTTCAGGTTTTTTTATTTTACTTTATTTTAGATCTTTTAGATATTTTTTACTGAACCTTTAGGTTTTATTCATGTATAAAATGTTTTATAAGGCTTATCTGACAATGGAAATGAACGTTATCTTGATTTTATGTTCATAAATGAGGTGCTGACATCTGGGTTCAATTTTTTTGCGAATTGCTAATTATCGGCACTGGTAATGTTACATGACAAAGTGGTATGTAAAATTGTTAATCCATATATTTTATTGTAAAGCGTGATTATTTTATGCCTAGAATTCAATATTCTTGGAAAAAGTACTCTATGATTTCGGATTTCATATCCTGGCATGGTGCTGAAACTAACATTGCTAGTTATTTTCATAGTGTTGATATTATGATGATCAAAAGAATGTCTATTATTTTTTGGAATTTTTTATATTTATGTAATTATTTTTCTGAAACTTCGGTTGTTAGGCTAGGTATAAATAAAAGAGATTTTACTATAAACATTGGATTATTTCATTTATATACCTAATTTTATGTCTAATTTTAAGGTTCTGATAATTGGCTCAGTCAATGCCAATAATTGGCGATGATGGTGCCAATAATTGGCGCCAGGGTCATTATTTAGTCAGACTCATCTAAATAAAATGTGTATGAATAATAACTATTTTTTATAACAAAAATCAATTATTTATTAAATAATGAACCAAGAAAGCATATTGTTATAGTTGTTATCATTATCATCACTGTGATAAACGATGTTAAAGTAGAACTAACTCTTAAAGTGCTGATAATTGGTAGCATCACCCTATATACTACAAAATTAAATTAATCTCTTTATAAATATACACAGAATATTAATAAATTTTGTATTGCTACAATAATTTATTAAAATAATTTGGTTTCTGGATATTCAACGAAACGGGACTTCAGAAAGTAACTCTAGTCCACACTTGGTGCGTAGTTGTACGTTCTGTCTCGTGTGGACGCGGCGCAGTGCGGTGCTGCAGTGCTCCTTGACTCTGTCTATATGTGTGTGTGTGTGTGTGTGTGTGTGCAACATATACGTATTTAAAAGAGCTTTATTTATTCAATAGTTGTTATTACTTCTTTCTGAAGTTCTTTCTTTCTGCCTGATGTGATGAGCTCTTCTTTTCTTTCTTTTGATTTCTCAGTCCCTCTAGAATGAATATATTATACGACACAAAATAGCATTATTTATTTTAAGTTTGTGTCAGTTAAAGACAAAATTCTTTTATGAGGTAACGTTTACTTAATGTTTAATTTAGATGCAGAACCGTAATTCGTTGTTTCTGATCGTTTCAACGCAATCAAAATGCAAACGTTTGATTGTGTTTAGAAAAACGTTTACCAAATGACAAACGAAAAATTGCCCTAACAAAGTTTTTAGAAGGAAATAACAGAGGGGTAGAGCAACACCGCAAAGCAGTGTGAGCGTAAATAAGTGAAGCGGCAAATTGTCCTTTAAATTGTATGAGAGCTGCGGGTTGCGCCGCGCTGTGCGTAATGGACTAAGATTCGCACACATTTTATATTCCGGCGAGCACGCGCCACGGAGCGCGCCACCAACTGAGGTGTACCTGGGTCTATGGACATCACATTACATTTTGTGACTTTACATTATAATTCTGGATTGTTTTTAATGAAAATCAGCCAAGTTGTGCCCCATTTGTTAGTAGACAATGTGGCTGCGCTCGAGAGATAGTAAACTGTGCATTTAAATCGGATCATTGCAGAAGCAGTGTTAGCGGCGCACGTTCCTACACAAAGAACTCTCTCTACAATGCTCAATGAATTTAATTCATAGAGTACAGTGGAGAGGACGATGCGAATACAAAACACCTACACTACTCTTCATTGATAAGCAATCTAATGAATTCTTTGTTAAACATACTATAATGCACTGAGTCAAGTCTAGTAGAGCAGTGGCTGTTATCACAATTTCGCTTGTTATAATATAATTGACTTAAGTGGTTGTAAGTTTCATTATTTTCATAAACAAGTACTGAATGTTTCAACAACGTAACACGAAGCCTCGCGCTCTGTCGACGTAAGCTGTCGTTATCTGTCGCGGGCTCGCTACTTGTGTAAGAGAAGCATGTCACGTGACGGGGACGACACGACCGCGAGGAGTCTCCGCGGACATTAGCATACATTTACATCATAATCCTCGTTGTTTGGTCCCATTCACTCGGTTATTATTTAGATTATGCCGGGGTGCCGCCGCCGCGGTACTACTGTCCAGGGATGCAGGAGGCGAGGGGGCGCATTAGCAGCGCGGGGCAAATAGTTTTAGTGACTTTCAGAAGGTCATTCACTTATTTATGATTAATGTTGTACAAGATAGTTATAGAGTCGTAGCTTGTGAGCAATTGTCAATAATGGCGGTCATTAACTATCTTTTGTGTCTCATGTTCGCTTATAATGGTTAACAGGCAGGCACAACATGATTAGAACAATGTATAGAAACATACTTACTGTTCCAAAACGTTTGCGATTTGCGCGAAAGGGGAAGATTGTCTAACAAATACGTTCTTTCTATAAGAGTTAGCCCCACGTGGTGAGGTGGCGATTATTCTTAATCCACCGTTATATAAACATAAGTTATATGTGTAAGTAGTAAGTAAATGTATCGCGAGTGCAGCTACCGTTGTGTAAAATATTAGCGCGATTATATAAAGTGCAGCAGTTAGTGTGTAACCGCACGTCGTCGGTCCACGGTCCGGCACGGTCCGGACGTCCGCGAATAAATATTCTGTACCGGAGGCGATTTGCTCTAACTACTGTTTTATTATATAAGTGGGTCCTATTGTGGGCATTTCTCGATTAGATAATACTATTTTCACAGTTGCTTAAAGACCTCCTTCCTGGGGACCAAATATTTGTGATAGGTACTTTTGTTCACAAAATCTGTACATTTCTATTCCATACTTCATAGTTTTAATAATTAGATAACTGTTTGTGTTTTTTTGTGTGACAAACAAAAAGTAAAGGAGACAGTTTTTTTTCGCACCACCCTAAACAGTAATGTTTATTATTCATATTACTCACAAAAATAGTTATCATCTTAATAGTAGTAATAAGTAGCTTTATACTTGCAGAAGCTTGTAATCGGCAATTTAATGTAGTTTATTTAAAAATATATTACTATGTTATTAGTCTGTAAGCTTCTTGTAAAAATAAATAAATAAATAAATAAAAAATAAATATAGTTAACCGAGCACAAATTATACTTAAACGAAGAGGGAATAATGAAATAATGGTAAAAAAGGAGTACACCTAAAAATGCTTGTTTTGGAACGTTTTTAGGTTTATTTTAATTGTTAATACAAATTATCAAGTAACGTACTTTAAAAATAATCGTAGAACGAAACGTAAATAACAGCCAATAGCAGATACTCTGTAGTACAGTTTTAATCAGTTTGACACTGTCATGGCAACGTTGTTATTGTTTCAGATTTTATTAGATAAATGCATGATTTATATGTACTTATGTATATTTTATAAAATTGGCATCTTTAGATAGAGTGCACACACTAAAGCTGCTCTTGCTGGATACTGTTGTTATTGCTTATTGAGCACAGGCAGAGTCACTGTTAGCTGCTGTGCATTGTGATGTGTAAAGTGTGGTTTTTTATCTTGGGCTCTGCTTTTAGGTGAGTTTGAGCCACCTGCGTCTATTTAAGATGAAATACTGCTTTAAGAGATGACTGTGTTAATTATAATTGTGAACAGTAATAAATATTTCTTGTGTCATATAAATAGTGTATTGTTTCTCTTTAACTACCTTATTATTTTAGATCTACAAGCAATTGCCAGCAAAAACTGCGTTATTTCGAGAGGTCTTGGTTGCCTTATTAGTGTATATTCATTAGACAATCGCTGTTGTGAGATTTTAGGTTATCACTAGAGTCATGTTTTGATTGTCCTATTTCAGAGTATTCCCTCTAGAGGGACTTTTGATATGTGCAGACTATACTATCTAGAGATTATAAGGAATAAACCGGTTTGCATTTCATTCCTAAACTCGCACAATTTGTGACTGGGCCTATTCGCTGAACAAAAAAAACCGTCTCCTTTGCTTTATTCTTACTGTTGAACACGACATGATGTACACTACATAGAAGTAGTAGTAGCCTTTCTACACAAAAAATAAACCAGCAGCGCATTTGACCAAACAATAAAAACAATGCTTTTCGTGATTACAAATATTTGAGCTATGAGACTTACAGGTACTGTATGACGTGTGTACAGTAGTTGTGGACCTCATCGTGGGTACATCGTGTTGAAGTTAGCGTGTATCTTGAACAGTAGATTCAATGCGGCACGTGTCACGTGACACAGTAGTGATGCGACAATATCTGCTACGTGTGCTGTATGTAGTGAGTGCAGTGCGTGGGAGGCAGGAGGAGGGCGTCACCCATCAGCTGTATGTGAGGTGATACCGAGAGCGCTGACTAATACTCGCAACTGTCAAAGTTCACCGCGCTATCAGACCAGAGTACTTGTGAATATGTACGACACACTTACATACAGGTACAACTAGTTATGTTTCCTTCTAGAATAATAACAAATAATAGTAGCTGATCTAACAACTAATGCTGTTAATCAAACAAATTACGTAGATAAGTAAAAGTGGTGTCTTTGTCTACATGACTCTACAGCATTAAAGTTTTACTTCTGAACAAAGATTGCAAATAATTCAGATTGGAACCTTACCATCGTTGCACTAAAATACATCCAAAACAGAGGACAGCTTGTAGCGAACTGTAGACTGATAAAATATTCCACTTTGCAATGAACAGCCGTGTGTAAAACTTGATAGCGATTGAGTGAACAACAGCTCTAGAGTAGAGGCTTAGCTTAGCAAGTTAGTAATTGTAGTAGTTATGTGCCGTATCTCTGGACGTATAGGTACGCGTGTAGGTAAGCGGACCCTCCACACGGACGCGCAATCTGTCACCATTACGTGTCGGCTCACACCTGCAGTGCGCAGTGTTAGTGTTGCAGCGTGCGTACAGTGTGAGTGCACCCACACACACGTGGTCTGACCTTGCCCGAGTACGCGTCGCGTCGCGCACTTACATATTCATAAGCGCTTACATTTTATACTTGACGCGACAATATTAAGTTATTAACATTAAGCTGAAGGAGTATTTAGTTCACGAGTCAAGTCGAACTAATCTACTACGGAACACTTCATGTTAAGCTTTACATATCATTCGCTTCATGTATTATAAGTAGACCTATGTGACTTATACAATTATATACCTACAGACGATCTAATTCTATTTATAAGTATATTTCTGGAAGTCAACCAGCGCGGGGAGAAACTTTTATGTTTATTTAGTTTACCACTAGAGTGTTGGTAAAGATCACTGATTAAATAAAAGAGAGGTTACGCTTGTTAAAATATTTACCTGATAAATTTATTAAGCTACTATCAAATTATTTTACTTGATACCAAAAAAAGTAGTTCTTGTTTGATTTTCTGAAAAGCGAATAGACAAAAGCAAGTGACGACTGAGACAAATGTTATACAATCCTATTCTACGACGTGTGTGATGGCCATGTCGTTGTACAACTAACGAGAGACAATAACATAGATGATCGTGATGGGACTCTCACATTAGTTCTACTCGACAGGCGTCATGTACTACTTGTCACTGTACTGATGTGCGCGTCAGGTGCTTCTTATTGTTTAGTGTCGGTGTTAGTGCTGGGACAACACGAAGTACTCGCTGTCATCAGTATACATAACTATCTGATCGTAAATCTATTATTACACAGCTAGGACAGAAGGTTACTTATTTTCATATTAGTGATTAGGTACATATTACATGTACACTTTACTACAAACTCTCCTTACCTTACAGTCCACTTTAGCTCAAGTTTGAGCTTACAAGTATTGTTCACTCAGTAGTGAGACAGAGGATATTAATTACTGACCGATGTATATGTTAGGTGTATGTGCGAGGTGTGGTATGCGAGGCTCGCCAGATATGCGCCATAACTCGTGTGCGGTCACTCTCACACGATACTGAACTGACCCTATATGTATGTCGCACTAAGATAATATAAGATATAGTACATATACCAGATACATGTAACTTATACTGTAGCAGTATGAGCACAGAAAGCCTAACAAATACTCAAACAGTACTGTAGCATACAATACAATGTTAACATCTGAACTATTTTATGATAATTTAGAGAGAATTCTTTAATAATGTCTAAGACTATAATAAGTGCTACTTAATACTTCTCTGTTGTAATCTATTAAGTTGTAATGAAGTATTCTGTCGCGGTCGCGTGGATGTAGATGAAGGTTCATCTGTCAGTGACACTTGGCGGTATTGGGTCAGTGGTCCGACAGCGCCTGACGTATGGAGCCTCTTGACAAATGTCCCGCCTCTCTGACACATCGAGGGCACTGGAGCGCTCTCCACTCTCCACTGTCGAAGCCGACAAACATTATTTATTGTGCTTTACAAATGAGCTGTTATTAAGCTTCATACTTCTTCACGCGCCGACGTCTTCTCGTGAAGCAATAAGTACCTGCAACTCTAATGACACCAGCACAACAATTTATTACCTAACTGAAACTTTAAATGCACCCGAATTATAATAACACATCAAGCAGCTTACTGATAGTACAGATACAAAATGATAAAATGTTGATATTAATGTTTATAATGACATGTCAGTCTGTTCGTACAACATTACGAACAACTAATACACTGGGCGGCAATGAAAACGGGTCGCTTACAAAAACCTTAATAACTTCCAAAATATTGGAGCTAGCTTTATGAAATAAAGACTAAATGATAGATAATTTAATCACAAATAATGCCGCAAGTAAAATCTTTCAAGTTATTTTTGATTATTGTATTAAATCCATAAATTAAAAATAAAGACACAATTTTTAAATTTTAACAACAGTTTCGAAATCATTTTTTTACTCTTTTTTATGGTGTATCATGAAAAAGACGCATTTTATATACAGAAATTCGATATTCTGATAAAATTAGCATAAAAACATGCCTCTAACCCCTGAAGAGTCTACAAGGATTCCCGAAATGCTAGAAATATGACCTAGTCATCGTTATACAGCAAAAACTGTTAGTATATAGCTCTCAATCGTTCGAAAAGTACTCCAGCCATCAGAAGACACTCTATCCAATGCGCGCATACCAAGATCAGAACCAATAGCGTGCACAAAAGCACAAGAGGATCGTTACATGGTGTCGAGAATGTTGAGAAATCGATTTCAAACGGCTGTTAAGTCAAAAAATAACTTGCTACGTGCTCGAGAAAGCAATCCAAGCCCTTGTATTGTGAGGCAGTGTCTAGATGAAGCAAAATTACAGTCCTAGACCTGAAAATATTCATAAACTTGAAAGACAACATCAAAATTCCAGATAGAGTAATAATAAAAAAACTCGTGAATAGGATCATGACTGATTAGTTAAAGAAAATGCTTCCGATGAGTCGAGGTTTACGTTATACAAGCACGATGGAAGGCTAAGATTCTGGAAAAGTACAGGAAACCTGTATAACCAAGCTAACATTGAAGAGAAAGTACCTTATGCCGGAGGCACTGTACACGTGTGGGCTTGAATTTCTTCTGAAAGCCGCACCGAGCTAGTAGTGATATAAAATGGTACTTTAACTGCAGAGAGGTACTTCAATGAAATCATTAATAAGTATGATGGCTCATTTTTGGTAAACATCGGCGAAATAGTCACCTTTATGGAACTCAACGCTCGTCTTTATACAGATTTAATAGTGTTAAAGTTCCGTAAAGATTTCGCTATCACACGTATGAAGTAGCCAGGACGCAACCCAGACTTGAAAGCGATCCAGCATGCTTGGGACGTATTAGGTCGATGAGTAGGATGTCAAAATTTACCTCTTATCACCCTTTGTGAACTCAAAGAAGCAGTGATAGAGAAATGGGTGTATTTTCCTCAGAATTCAATTTAAAACCAAATGGAAAGCATCCAAAACCAGATGACAGCTGTATTAACAGCTTCTGATAATAAAACAGCGTATTAAATGAGTGAAAATTGTATTTTTGATACCTTTTACCTGTTTTCGACATCTAATGAAAGTGACAATTTTTATTTAACTTACTTTTGTCCAAAATGCACTTAACAATCTGTAATTTTTATCACTTCCATATAAGGACTGTTAAATAATCTTTATTTTAGTGTTTATTTCATAAACCTAGCTCCAATATTTTGGAAGTTATTAAGGTTTATACACACATCAAAAAAGTCTAAGCAACATGCATGATATTACAAATTTACCATTTATATTAATTAATTTCTAAGTATTTACTCACTCAAAGTGTATAGGTAAGTAAACTTTTTTGTTATTGATGACATACTGGTTGGTTGTAAAAAAAAAATTTCGATTATGTTTTGTTTTTTTTCATAAAATTCAAATGACTGCGAATTTGTTTAAATTTGAGTGCATGTTAATTGCTACGTTTTAGTCTTGATTTTATAATTTTACCAACCATTTAAATACAGTTGGCGACAAAATTGAATTGTTAGATATTCTTTACGTCATGAAGCGACGTCATTTGACGGCAGATGAAATGCAAAGAGCTGTAGGGATGTTGCAAGCGGGAAGTAATCAATCTCAGGTATCTCGACATTTTGGTATTCATAGAAGTGTTATTTGTCGTCTTTGGCAGCGCTACAATAATACAGGGGAACCCGCTGAACAGCATCCAGGCCGTAAAAGGAGTACAACCACTCGGCAAGACCGGTACATACAACTGACTGCAAGACGCCAGCCGATGTTAACCGCTCGAGAGATAAGTTTGAGGCTACAAAATTCAAGTGGTGTTGATGTAAGTCCCCAAACTGTGCGAAATCGACTGCATGAGTACGGCCTACGAGCTCGACGCCCTATCAGGTGCCCACCGATACGTCACGGGAATCGCGCTCGTCGAAATGAATGGTGTAGAGAACGCATAACATGGACCCAGGAACAATGGGATAAAATTATGTTTTCCGATGAGTCGCGATTCGGGTTTAGGCCTGATACAAGAAGGGTGCGAGTGTACCGTCGACCCGGAAATACTGAAAGACTCAGGTGCGTTCAGGAAGTTCATCCATACAGCGGCTCAACAGTTATGGTATGGGCGGGTATTATGAAGAACAGGCGAACTGAGCTCGTTTTTGTAAATGGAAACATGAACGCTGAAAATTACGTTGAGGATATTCTCAGACCTTATGTCCATCCATTTGCACAAACCTTTGGCTCCGATTTTACGTTAATGCATGACAATGCGCGTTCACATACAGCTCGGCGAACCAGTGAATACTTGGCAACGGAGAACATCCAGGTATTGCCCTGGCCTGCACAATCGCCAGACCTCAACCCCATCGAGCACGCATGGGACATGCTCCAGAGACGTGTTTTGAAGGACTTGGACGGAGTGACAACAACCCAACAGCTGAAGGATTTGCTACAATTCCATTGGGAGCGAATACCGCAAGATGACATAAACAGTCTCATTAATTCAATGAATAATCGTTGCCGACAAGTTCTGAATAGCAGAGGAGGCCATACTTTGTATTAGATTGTCCTATTCTTTCACAATAAATTCATTTTCTTAAGAAATTTCAATTTGTAAAAAAAAAGTTTAGTTTCTTATGTACCTGTATATTCTAATATTGTTAATTTCTGTTATTAAAAGAACTTATAAAGAAAACAGCTGTTATTTTTACATCATAGAACCCTAAAAATATTATTTTAAAAATAAAATACAACGTTATAATTAAAATAAATGGTAAAATAAATTAATATAAATGGTAAATTTGTAATATCATGCATGTTGCTTAGACTTTTTTGATGTGTGTATAAGCGACCCGTTTTCATTGCCGCCCAGTGTACAATAAGTGCCAAATAATTCATTATGATAATTGTTACGCGGTATAACAGTAAGTGTCTTCTTGATCTGCTTGCTATTGCATCTAGATCCTTCAAAAAAGCTTTTGTTATGTTCTATAACTTATCTTGTATAATCTATTATTATAGGGTGGGTTTACCAATGTGTCAATTATCAGTGACTTTGATCCTGTTAATTTAGTTCTTGTTTGTAAAACTATTATACTAACAATATTTATTCATTTACAATAAGTAATAATGTAGTAAGTAACCGCTTTTGTGTCGAGTTATCTTTATGAGAGGAGCACAGCTTGTGCGTAAATTGGCTTTCACTTTACCGACGACACATAAATAAATAAACCTAATGACATTGTGTTTTGTTAGCTTGTCACTACTCTGTCAGATATATCACTCGAGTATGTATAAGAGTATAAAATAATAAATAAATATCATATCTATACTTATAATAAAACTGTAGAGAGATCAATTCTGTACATTGAATATATGTTAAAAATTAATATTGGAGGATGAATGGTGATCGATACTAATGCCAAAAATGCAATCAATAAATTTTTTGTCTGTCTGTCTGTCTGTCTGTCTGTCTGTCTGTCTGTCTGTCTGTATGTGCACGCATGGGTCAAAAACTACTGAAGGCATTTTAACCAAACTTGGTACAATTGTAGTCCATACTCCCGGGCAGGTTATAGGCTGTATAACATAACGCTAAGACACATAGGAGCTGAGCAGTGGCAAAAAATTTGAAGCAAGTCGGTTGAAAAAAAGCGCGTTCGAGCTCTTATCATCGCATACGTTGATCATACGCCAAAAATATGTATTACAAAAATAATGGTCTTCAAACGATGAACAAAAAAGTCCTGAATAGTATATATCTATCTTTTATATATTAGTCACAATAACCTGTTTAATCGTTAGGGTTTTCTTCAAAGTGTATTAAATACATAAATATATTGTAATTTGCATAGACATATCTTTTTCAAACTCCCATATTTCAAAAGTACACTTTAATACCTTATTCATAAATTTTTTTTTATAGAAATCGGTTTATAAACACACAAGATTTAGATGAAAGAAAATTTCCAAATGTCGCCGCGCCAGTATGAGTACGGCAGTACGGTTGATTTTTGTTTAACGTCCGAAACGGCCAACCGGTGCATCTATATAATTTCATTCACATTGACTCTTAATGCGAACGGACGTGGTTCTTATTGACTCTTCTCGGAATAAGCGAGCTTTAGATATTAAAATACATAGATACGAAGTTTTTAGGTATTAAGTTTAAAGTAGGTATCTATCTATACTATAATAAAACAATCGGAATCGGATAAGTAATACTCGAGATATCGCTAGATCTCTTTATTAGAACAGTCCAATACAAATCAGGGGTCATGAAAAATGGATTTGGTTCAATGTTGAATGAATTTAAATTTCGTTTCTTTTGTTCACGAGATGGCGTTACCAGTAGTAATCATAAAATAAATGAGTTTTTAAATAATATATAACTATTTTATTATTAAGTGCTATTAATAAGTTATTCCTTTTAAATGTTAATAAAATTAACCATGAATCGTATGTGTAATATCAATTATTATAAGTCTTCACACTAGCCTTTAAAAATATCAATTTAACGGACACAAAGAACATCCAGACTAAGGACAATAGTTTGTGTATCACAATTGTCCTCCATGGGAATCGAACCCGCGACCTCATGCACGCCAGCCATGTAATGCGACCGCCGCGCCACCGAGGCAGGTAATTCTGCCGCACCATAACGTGGCGTGCAAATGTATTCATTCATAATTAATTAGCGATTATCCGTGTGGTGACGGAGCAAGAATACAATATGTCACCTCCCCATCTCATCCCATGGGTGGCGTAAAACCGACTAAGGGACTATCGGTGAATATTATCTTTACGAAATAAAAATGAAGGAAAACTTGAAATTAAACCCTATACCAATCCGACTGGCCAACGTGGCATTAGTAGGCCAAGTATCCCTCCGTCACGGGAGGAGGCGCGTCCTTGCAGTGAGACATTAATGGGCTGTTATGATGAAAAAAGCGATGTCATTTATTTTAACTTACAAATTTGACAACAGATGGCATTGTGCCTGTGACGTCATTTTCAGTATCGCGGTATTAAGATTTTACTTGAAAGAATGACGTTCGCTCATGTCTTTTAGTATAAGTTTAGACACAGTCTTCATAGATCTGCCTTTGTAAAGATCTGTTTTTGAAAAGGTTTTGGTTCGTTCGTTAATTTTACAATTCGTGTGTAGGTATATCTGTTTGTTATAAGGTTTAAAAACGATTTTTCAGTATTAAATCGAATTGCGAAGTAAGTAACATCCGCCACGCGAACGAAGTCGCGGGCACAGCAGCTAGTTTATTATAAAGAGGTAAAGTTTGTGTGTTTGTAAGTTTGTGACGTTGTAGGGGGTAATCTCTGGATCTACAGAACCGATTTTTAAAATTCTTTTTGTGTTAATTATTTTATTTATCGGGGAGTGCCATAGGCTATACCTAAAGTATCACGCTATGACTAATAAGAGAGGAGCAGTAATAAAATATGTTTTAAAAAGAGAAGCGTTTTTTTCGCCCCGCCCAACGAAGTGGGCACGGGTCAGCTAGTGTATCATAAACGTCTGGTAGTACACATTAATTATTATCAATTATAGGAACGTTTGTTATAATATGTTTTCCTCGAGTGTTGTTGCATTTTTCATGAGAATAATATGATATGTAACTTGAGCAATACTACGCGTATATTCTCGCTACATTCCACAGCGGTGTAGGTAGTGTATTGTGTGTGAGCAAGTAACAACAGTCTGACTGAACATTCGCCACACGAGGTACGCACCCTCGCCTCGCCACTAACTTTCAACATATATTGCCTTCTGACATATTAATTTCCGTTTCTTCCCCACCGACCAACATATATCTAACTAATTATATGTATACATACCTATATTGTATTGAACTCTATCACAAATCAATCTTATATTTTATTATGTCTACTTGACTGTACTTACTCGTATTGATAGGCTGTATGTGTGGAAGGTTTCGGCAAATAATAGTTTGATTAAGCAACAATAAGTATGCTGTTATAATAGTTGTTCATCCGGAGCGCGGAGCACCATAACGTATCTATCTCACGGTGCACGTGGGCGGCTCTGGACCACACTTGACGAATTAATGTTAGCCGGTAATAACACACAAGTACGAGTATGTACCAGTTATTAATTATAATAGATGAGGGAGACCGAGCCCCGCTCACTCATTACACCTGTCTCGTCTACTGGCTCAACTTGTACTGAGCAGTGCGGTGTCACTCGCGCGAACACGCACACACATAATAACATAAGAAGCAACACAACGGGTGTTCTTTGTGTCCGTTAATTGATGTTTGTAAAAGGTCCCCGCGATACAGGACATGATCCCTAGTGCGGGAGTTGTATTTAAAAAAAAGAAAAAAAAAAAAAGAAATTAGTTATTGTACTACTCTTTAGTTTACCCGTCCTCATAGTGTTTATATTGTAACTAGCTGACCCGTGCCCACTTCGTAGGGCGGCGAAAGAAACTGAATTTTACGACATCCTTCATCATTTTATGACCTTCTAGCAGTTTTACGACACCCTCCATGAATTTTACGACACCCTCCATCATTTTACAACATCCTTGCAGTTTTACGAAACCCTTCCATCTTTTACGACAGCTTTCATCATTTTACGAAACCCTAGCCGTTTTACGACACCCTAGCAGTTTTACGACACCCTCCATGCATTTGACGACACCCTAGCAGTTTTACGACACCCACAATGCATTTTATGACACTCTCCATCATTTTACGACATCCTTGCAGTTTTACGACATCCTACCATCTATTACAACAACCTTCATCATTTTCTGACACCCTAGCAGTTTTGCGACACCCTCCATGCTTTTTACGACACCCTCCATGCATTTTACGACAACCTCCATCATTTTACGACATCCTTGCAGTTTTACGACACCTTTCCATCTTTTACGGCAGCCTTCATCATTTTACGACACCCTAGCTGTTTAACGAAACCCTCCATCGTTTTACGACACCCTTGCAGTTTTACGACAACCTCCATGCATTTTACGACACCCTAGCAGTTTTACGACACCCTCCATCATTTTACGACATCCTTGCAGTTTTACGACACCCTTCCATCTTTTACAACACCCTTCATCATTTTACGACACCCTAGCATTTTTACGACAATCTTAAGTCTCTTAATTGTAAAACTTTTTTAAAGGTACAATTCTCTAATGCATTATTTCAGTATATCTCCAGACGTTGCAGTAGAAGCAAAATAAACGTTTTTAAGCGTCCCTTTTATAAACATATTTCATTACTGCTCTACTCCTATTATGCATAGCGTGATACTATATAGCCTATGACACTCCCCGATAAATGGACTATCAAACACAGAAAGAATTTTTAAAATCGGTTCAGTAGATCCAGAGATTACCCCCTACAACGTCACAAACACACAAACACACAAACAAACAAACACACAAACTTTACCTCTTTATAATATTAGTATAGATAAATAACATATTGTGTCTCTTACAACATAATCAGTGTGTGTGTAGGTGCACACCGCGGGACATCCGCAGCTAACATCGTTACATTATTGTTTTGTCATCGAGTGTCCATTACAAACAAACACCGCTTGTAATTGCTACGAGTTACTCCGTAGTAGTCGCTGTAGGCGGCCTTATCTGTTAGCAGGTGAGCACACGCGCGCATACACATCGACGCATTAAACATGCGATACACATCTCAATAGCTCTCTCTAATGAAGCTGTATTCAAAACTTATATGTTAGAGGACGTGTCTCCGCGACTTGTGAATACTTCACCACAATAATACACTAATGTTCCGGTGTAAAGTTTACAAGGCTTTTAGTAGATCAAATAGTTGCGGACAAAACCAATAAACTATGAGTAGGTACTCGTAGGTAGAAACTAATTTAATTAGCAGTATAAAAGTGTATTCGTAGTGAGGCGGCGGCTAGTGCGGGCTGGTCAACTAATTGATAAAGTTAGAGATCGCGCGACGAGGGTGTGCGACAGATTGGCGACGCACCTACGAACCGCGGTGTTGGTGTCTCGGTACAATGACGTGTGGACCACAGTAGGTACAAAGCAGACACATCGACACACACGGTACCTCATGTGTTTAAGTAATAGTCTCATATGTACGAACTTTATTTTAATAAGGATTTACATATTTTTAGAAGTAACATATCGTCGGACTAAACATCAGAGTGCGTAACTCCGATTGAGTGATTTTACACAGCCAAGAAAATACTAATTATTGTTATGTATGTTATGTATTATTAAATTATTAATGTTACAAAAAGTTTTTAATTAACAGACTCAAACGGAGTTACGCATTCTGATTTTTAGTCCGACGATATGTAAACTTCATAGCATGAGTAAGTATTGATCTTATCCAATATTAGTATTAAATAAACAATACAGGAAATAATTTTATGTAAATACTTGAAAGCTTAGTTTGTGCCAATATTACTAAGATACATTGTAAAGAAAATCAAATTGCTTTATTTACAAAAAAAAACTATACTTGATTTAAAACAAGAGTTGTTAAGAGTTTAGTTCGCGTCGCGTTGCGCCCACAGCGCTCTCTCGTGAAGGATTTATATTAAATTCCTGGCGGACAACAATTTAGTGATTAGGTGCGTGGTGTCCACTCCCCTCGCAACACAAGATACACATTACAACCGACCGAGTACTCACCCTCGGGCTACTTACGTACTACGCGGAGGTAAACACCGCGTAATGATACAGCGATGTGTGTCCGTCGCGACGACGCACACTCTACTGCCGCACTATCTATATTAATCGTTACATATTACCTAAACATTACTTGATACGCGGCACTTAGAAATCTGGTGCACTTCATAGAATATTAAAAAACTTTAATACATAAAGTAAAGTTTTTGCTCTTGATAAACAAAAATGATTTTAATTTTAGTTAATACGCAATAAATACGCTACTTGTTAAGATACTCTCAAGGATCAGATAATGTATTGCAACAAAAAGGAAACATTTTATTGGTCTTGTTAAAAACAAAAATAAATAGGCGACGTTTTAACAAAAACTACGGAAATTACATTCATTATCATATTATCTTTAAGTTGTACGTATGATCGGGATCGTGTACTTGTTGCGTTGTTGAGAGTAATGTGGTTGTTTTAATGTTATTTATTTAATAGTCTATTGTCAGAGTACAACAAGGGTTATAAATGACAGATTAATTATTAAGAATATGTGTACAAAGAAGTTTTGCAGGCCCCTTATTTTTACACACGCTAAACAAAAAATAAGCCTAATTAATCATAATACTTCTGAACGCGAGCAAAGCCGCGGGCAACAGCTAGTTATGAATATAAATGTATACAAATATATTTATATATCCGCACTGAGTAACAGTATTTTCCAATATATTGAACGTATTAGTTTTCTACTTATCAGTGTAAATGAATGTAAGAATGAAAATCTACCGGACTTAAGACGTTTTAATTTTATGCTTATATGTATAACTTTACATGTAACCATAGTTATGCAAATATAGTAATCAGTTAGTTTGACAAATGTAGTGTTAGCGCGGTATTCATCACATTCATTATACGTGTAGCATTGTATGCGCGGCTTAATGAAATTAAACGTGAGGTAACTCATACTGGCGGCTATATCATTAGTTATGTAAGTCAGCTGTCTTAGCTCGGAGGTCTTACTCTGAGTTATAACCAGAGGTCGGAATTAGGTAGAGTTATTCATGTACTTACACTGATTTCATACAGCGAAAGAATAAAGTGGATATGCTACAAATCCCGGGATTAATTAAAAAAATAGAAAAATATCCCACGATTTAAATAAAAAGTTACATATTTACTTTTACACACTTTAAACTACTTACTGCACGCGCGACGTTGCCACACTTACATCAATGACATCGGATGCTCGAAGTTGCAAAATTTGAACAAAAGGAAACAATAGCGGTAATGCGGAACACTGAGATTGTATCTCTTTCTAACGCATTCAAACTATATCTTAGCAATAAATCGGTTTATTGACACAGCTCATTCGCTTACCTCGGTTCGTCGAATGCGCACACGTGTTTACTATTGTGTTTTGTGTGGTGAATCCTGTTTGACCCTGGATTGTTTACTGGATTCTGGACTCTACTTAATACGACTATTTCGGCACGCATTAACGGACTTTGATTTGGCCTTACTGTATTGGACGATTGGATATTTGAAGTTGGTGATATACTTGGTAAGTTTATTGTTCATATTTATATTAAATGTCCTTTACATTAGATTTTCCCAATGTAGAATGTTTGTTATATTGTCATAAAATCGGTGTTGTTTAACTCAAGATGTTCTTTGATACAATTAAAATAAAGTAGCAATGATTTCAAATGCTACTGAAGAAGCTTAACATACGGGACTCTTTTTTTAATTGCTTTAATTGACTATATGGTTAACGATTGGAATTAATTTTTCTGGTAATCTTTTACAGATTTTCTTTTTAGGTTTAAACTGATTAATTATTAATTAATGTGTTTATGTGATTATTACGGAAACCTGTCCTACTCGAGCGTTCTTGTATGTACTTCTGGAACAAGCGTTTATAGTATTTATATTAAATAGTGACAATTACTACATATCGAATGGGAAAAAACGTTTATAATAGGACGAATATCCCTTTGACCACTTACATTAAGGTGAAGAGTACGCAGAACTAGCGTCACTAATTTATTTCTTTACGTAACTCCTAAATCAGCTCAATTTTCAGTAATTGAAAGCCCAGTGGCACCAGAAAACATATCTAAAGTTTAATAAAACTCTATATACAATTTTTCGATTTGTATTTTATCCACAAAACAGGTTTACGCCCAAAGTAGCTTCTTTCCCCAAAGACTGAGCGAAAAGGAGTGTACAGTGAATCAATAAGCATTATTTATCGGTGTTTTTTAGTGCCCTTGCGCTTACTAAGTAGAAGCAGACACTTTAAATTTATACGTAATGTATGTTACTATAGTTGCTATAACAATAAATCTATATCTAAATATATAAAAATGAAACCCGTTTTCCGTTTTCACGGCATCACGCGTGAACGGCTGGACCGATTTCACTAATTCTTTTTTTGTTGTATTTGTTATTATTAGGAGAAGGTTCTTAGGTAGGTGTAGGGTAGGTTGTTGGGTAAGGGTAGGACAACGCGTGAACGAAGTCGCGCCGGGCCAACTAGTATAGTATAAAACAAAGTACCTACGCTTCCCGCCGTCTGTCTCTTTGTATGAATTTATGCACGCTTAGATCTTTTAAACTACGCAACTGTTGTGACCTATCTCTCACATACTTACAAACACATGCATACGGTTTTCTAAGATTGACTATTATTTTGCTCCAGATTAAAAATATTACCATGGCGCAGAGTTCAATCAAAGAAGCCACCATCAACAAGTGGATCAAAGATAATCCGGAGCTATTTTACGACCATGCAAGTGGATTAATTTACTGTTCCAAATGCGAAGCACATTTGAGTGCGACTCGTCAGAGTAACGTCAAAAGACATGTAGAAGGAGCAGTACATAAAGGCACGAAGAAAGAGCGCCACATTCCTTTAGAATTTTACTTCGACTTAATCGAATTTATGATTCTTTGTAACATACCGTGGTCCCAACTGAGCAACAACGCATTTAAAACATTTTTTCAAAAGTACATTTGTTGCAATTGCAAAAATATTACTCTACCTAGTGAATCTTTATTGAGAAAAGTTTACCTGGATCAGCTTTTTAAAATCAAAATACAAGAGATGCAAAGTAAGATTGTAGATAAAAAGCTATGGCTTTCAGTAGACGAAACTACGGATTTCTTAGGACGAGCTGTGGTACATTTGTTGGTGAGACCATTAGAACTTAGTAGGAACCATGGGCCTTACTTAGTGGCATGTAAAATGCTAGACACTGTAAATGGAACAACGATATCACAATTTGTTCAAGATTCTTTAAAAAATATGTGGGGAAGTTCATTTGAGAGCAAACTAGATAACGTTAGAATGTTATGTACAGACAGTGTGGCATACATGATATCAGCTGGTAGAATGTTAAAATCAACTTTTCCTAAAATGTTGCATTTCACATGTTTAGCCCATGCTCTAAATCTTGTTGCGGGGCAGATTAGAAAGGAGAATCCTAATGTCGATAGTTTAATTTCAAATTTGAAAAAAGTTTTTTTGAAGGCACCAAAAAGAATTAAAATCTTTAAAGAAATGTGTCCGGATTTACCTTTACCTCCTGCACCTGTAATTACCAGATGGGGTACTTGGCTTGATGCAGCATTTTATTACGCTAAGCATTTCGATGAAATTAAATCTGTATTGTCGGTGCTGAATGGTCAAGAGGCAAAATCAATAGAGAATAGTTTAAACATTTTTAATAATAACGACAACATTAAAGATGATTTGTCTCGTATTTACGAAAATTTTTCAATTATACCAACAGCTTTGACATCTCTTCAGAAATCCGATCTTTCTCTAATGGAATCATTTGAAATATTTGATGCAGTGAGATTAGCTTTGATATGGGCAAATTGCGAGAGCTTAAAAGATAAAATGGAAAAAGTCATGGATAGGAATCCTGATTTGGACATTATCAGAAATATAGCAGAAAAAATTTCTTCCTGCACTAATGATGACGAGGAGGAGGAATTGTATAAATTTGCTAACCTCACCTCAGTTGACGTAGAGCGATCTTTTTCAATGTACAAATGGATTTTAGACGTTCGGAGAAATTCATTGAAGCCAGAAAATATTGAAAAGCTAATGGTCATATATTTTAATTCTCACAAAAGTTATACAGAGTCGGAAGCGAACACTTCAAATTTTACTGGTAATGAATCTGACAAGGAAAATGATTCCGATGGGCCGTTTGAATAAGGAAAACTTCCCGAAATAGGCTTATGAGAATTTGCTTAAGACTATTAATAATTTGTATTGTAAATTAATGTAAACTAATAAAAACTGTATGTTAATAAATTATCTTTGTTTTATTGGTCTAATTCTGAGGTTTTTATTATTATTTATTTGTTTGTTGGCCACACGGGATTGTTCATTAGAAATCCCGGGATTATTCATCAGAAATCCCGGGAAGGTCCACATTAATATCAACATTTCGATGCAAGTACATAAATAACTCTACCTAATTCCGACCTCTGGTCATTAGGCGCTAAAACTATTAAGCTATTGAGAGAAATTACTCGTGAGCAAGCAACATAAAACATGCAGTCCATGAGAGAAGCTAAGTTTCATACTAACTGTAATCCCCTATTTAATCCCCTTGGGGGTAGAATTTATCAAAGTCCTTCCTAAGGGAGTGCCAACGTCATAGTAACTATATGCTTGCAAAGTCTCAGCCCGTTCGTATTAAAACTGACAAAGTTTCATGCTAACTTTCATCCCCTATTTTATCCCCTTGGAGGTAGAATTTATCAAAGTCCTTTCTAAAGGGGTACCAACGTCATAGTAACTATATGCATGCAAAGTCTCAGCCTGATCGTATTAAACCTGACAAAGTTTCGTGCTAACTTTCATCCCCTATTTTATCCCCTTGGGGGTAGAATTTATCAAAGTCCTTCCTAAGGGAGTGCCAACGTCATAATATCTATATGCATGCAAAGTCTCAGCTCGATCGGATTGAAACTGAGAAAGTTTCATACTAACTACTAATCCCCTATTTATCCCTTGTTCATAATGTATAAATATAAAGTTAATATACGATATAATTTACATATCACTACGAGTGGATTATGTTTAATCATGAAATTAAAGAAACAAAGAACAAACATCTCGTTATATCGATCGCGCAACGCAATGTCTGAATGAGCCTCTCCGCCACTGAGCATAATGAGCCCTTCTACAAGATCAACTCCAAATTGGAAATGCTTGGAGAATCATTATATTACAGATAAATATGGCGAGTCACCGCCATACATACTGATTACTTTTATTTAAACCATTGTTTTTGGTATTGGTCTACTCATTACGTTGGAACATCAATATGATCTGGTCGTGATGAGCATGCAATGTGGTGCATGTAAGTACGTCACCAATGAGAGTGAGGTGAACATCCACCAGCACACATCACTCATGTTACAATATAGCGACGTGGACACGCCTCGCCGCTCTGTCGTGGGCCGACACTTACCGTATATTAATACAGTGACAGTAATTAATAAGCGACGATGTCGGACCGCCATGCGCCACCACTATTTGTCACCACGTGACACGCACGACTAACTCACTCATTCATTTTTATTTTATATGAACAAAACGAAGTCAAGTGGCTGAACCGAAATAGAATTATTTCAGAGATTTACTCAACACACAGTAGCGAGCAGGAAGTGCACTAGGAACGACTCTGCCTGACCGATTTATTATAATATTATGACGGAAGAATTATCTTTTGTCACATCAACTATTAGCAGTTGATGCAGTAAAAAATGACGTACAATTTAACAGTTATTTGACAGTTAGTTCAATATTGTATAGTCAACTTGAGGTTGATGTCGTGGCCTATAACCGTAAATATAAATGGGTAAACACAACACAAACGTCCATAACTGCCTCCGAGGCGCGGCGGTAGCGCAAGCGGGTGCCGTACACGAGGTCGCGGCCTCGATTCCCAAACTGAAGAAGCAATCTTTATTTAGAGATTTGGTTCGCAAAATATGTAGTCCACGAATTGTTAAAAGCAAGAAGGGTATGCCGCAGATTTGTGAGTGTGGTTGTAGTTTCCGACGGGCCCTTAATGCGTTGTTAACTATGAGATTTATATGAGTTTTGGAAGTACTCGTAGTACTAACCAGTTCACAAGGCAAGCAAGTCCACGGTGCTCTGCGCTGATCCGTACAGCGGCTCCGATACATCCGCGGCACATCGCACCAACTTGGCGCGCTGCCAACACTACACTTGTTTTATTAACAATGCAATCTAAATCTTAACTGATTATCTTACAGTTTATTTCTAATAACTCGCAAAAAATTGGTTCCGTATTACAGCGCGACATTATTTACAATGGCGATCTGCTTCTCGATCTAATATTAAAGATTAGTAGTCGCCTCTCAAGTATTCACATATTCGTATAAGTATCACCTTGTGTTATACTCTTGATCCTGTAAGGTAAGGAGACAACAATGGATGTACTTTGTAATACACTGCTTTAGGAGAGACGGCCCAAACAGATGAAAAAACTGAGAACGCTACAGTTTAGTACAGAATGAACAAAGCTAAGGATAGTTTGAGTAGGGCACGAGTGTTTCGCGCAGTGCCCCGCGGCTCACAGCCACTAACGAGCGCTGTCGAGCCGCGCAGACAGGCCGGCCCGGCACCGGGCACGACACGGTGACGGCCGCCCATGCTCTGGCACCCTGCTCGTTGTCATCTAATTACAAAAGGATCACCGAGCTTGTTTGTATAATGAGCTACAGGTCGTTTTGTTTCATCTTGCTCTCGTACCGTCACCCTGTATCAGAATACAGGGTGACCGACACTTATAACCACATTATTCTTCACTCTTTATCTCCTCTCTCATATTATACTTCGTTACGTTGTTCACCAACAATAAAGTTCTCAAATACGTTGAGATTATTCCGTCATCAGAATACGTTCGTGTATAAGTACACACAAGTCGGATCGGAGCGCCCCCTGGTGTTCGTCTGTATGAACTGTAGGAAGACGGTCTACTTAATATTCGTAGCGTTTGTTTGTGACGCTCACAGTTTATATCGTAAATAAGGGTGTGCGTACAATAACACGGACGCAACGCAATTATCTACGCGCCAGGTTATGAGTGCGGCGCGGGGGAGCTCGACAGTTTAAGAAAATGTTAATGTATGGTAATGAGTCCCGCAAGTGTCTTTGTACCGCGAGGGAGCGCCTAGTAACGACGCATCTCAGCAGAGGGACCACCGCAGTCAAATGTAAAGTGGCCACGTGCTACCTGCACTCACCTAGTTATGTAGCAGTGTAAACTATTACAATATTCTAGGTAATTTAGCTAAATGATAAAAGCAGATAACTATTTAACGTTAGTTATTTTGTGTCAAGAATAGAGTACAGTTAGGCTGCAGAGATATACTCGTAGGGTGTTTAAATTACAGTTTACCTTCCAACTGAGTGCGACGTTAACCTGAAATATTATTGTTAGTGAAGTCCTGCTGTACGTATGGGCCTCCTCCTAAGAGTGAGAAAATCATAGCATACCAATTACACGGCTAAATGGTGTGGTGTATTCTATCAAACTTTCCTTGTCTCTGAGATATTATTCAGGTATCGACTTTTTTGAAAATTTCAGGTAGAATCACTACAATATTATGTGTTCGTATTACATTATTCTATCTTAATAGTAGTAACCGAGTCAAAACTAAGTAGTTTACAATTAACGGCGACCTCGACGTAGGAGTTACTCAGCACCAAGTACAATATTACTTAATCTTAAGATTACTGTCATTATAACACTAGGTCTCGTACTAGTAGGTGCTGCATTCCCGCTATTTCTAAATGTGTTACTGTGTTAGCTGCTTAGATCTTGTCCTCTCTGGGGCTATGTAGTCGTAGTTAGAGAGGAATCAAAACATTAGTATAGCAGTTGGCACATGGTTACCGTGATATCGTTACTCCCTCGCCTACTACCGTAGCACTTACAGTATAACGTAAGGACGAGACGAGAACATCAGGCGCAACCTTTATTCACTACATTTACATAAACTCGTAAGGCACATACATCGTCTGTCGTAAACATTCACTAAACTGATTCACATTCTACATGCTTCTTATTTAGTAAGATAGTGCGTTATATTGAACTGTTCCTGTAAATGCGTGCTCTCCTAAACACTCTTCGTAGTTGTCAACGTAGTGTTGTGAACAGATTGACGTGCGATACTCATCCTTAGAGAGAGACAGACATGTACTACAAGTAGTACACTCTCCCTCGTATCGTAACATGTACACGTGACGCGCGGCGGAACTCTTGCTGTTGCTTATTATAATAATTATAATCTTATTTATTTTTAACGACTTTACCCTTGCGATATTATTGTCGTATCCTTACATCTGTTTATGAAATTAATAAATTATCTTCAAAATAGAAAGCAGTTCCTTCATTGTACCTACATACTATTAGCTTCGTGTACACAAACTTGTGTATGTATACTACAAACTAGAGTTACAATTTTACGTCAGAAAGCTTAATATGTATACAAAACAATCACACTCATTTATGAGTTTTTGGTTGTTACAAATATTTAACAATTATTCAGAAAAAAGTCTAAGATAGATAGAACATAGACATCCGCAACGATTGATAATATGAAATTCTCTGCCAATACAATTACCATTTAATTTTCCGCTCATTTAATAGTAAAGAAAAACTGCCTCCCCCTGGTTAAAGGGGAACTCCGTCAAACATACCCTGAGGCATTACAAAGAAATTTGCTTTGACGTAATACTTATTTTCGCAGAGTGCGCTTTAACTAAAAGCACAGGGAATATAATCTGTTGGTAGTTAAACCTCCAGGGATTGTCTACCGGTAAACACTATGCGAGACCCTCTGCATCATAACATCAAAACACTTTTATTTGTTCAGCAGATCAACTGGATACATTGAACACTCATTATCTTATTCTATTTGATTTTAATTATATTCGGAAGTCCACAGTTTAAACATCAAACCATAAGTACCTATCTGTACTTATAGTTTTACGTTTAGTTACTTTTTGTCATTAAGTATTGGTATTTTAATTATATTATTTTAGTACAAACTAAATTCACTTGCGATGGAGACATTACAGATGAATCCTTTCTTTTGTGTTGCTTCGTTTTTCTCAAAAATATAAAGTAATCTTCCAATCTCTGAATATGTTGAACATGCAATCACTTTCATCTTTATATTATTATTATAAGGGACATGTTATAATATGTTTCGTGTTGATATAATATAATATTGAGTACGTCATGTGATTATGTCACGTGACATGCGAGTAACGAGCACGGGAACACTTACTATTGATGCGTCGCGTCGCCCGCAGCAGCTCGGTGTATGCAAACGTCGTGTGTTAATGGATACCATTTACGAAAAATGTTAAAGTCGCAGACGTGGCTGCTGACAAGTGAGTCTGATTCACAGATATCTGAAAAAAGGAGATGTGCCCTGAATGTCATTTTGTATGGAAACCTAATGTCGCCAGTTTTATTAACACACACAGCAATAGAATATACGAATAGACTACTGTTCTCAGTTACATCTAGATTATCAATGAACGCAATACTTTGTCTCGTTTTTCCTTGAAATATCTCCCTTAAACGGTGTCACAGCGAACCAATCAGCGCTACTATATATATACAAATAAAACAAACTTCAAAAAATTTAGATAGAAGAAGTACTACAACTTAAAATTACTACATTCAAAAAAATTACATTAATGCTAGGCGTTGACCTTATCGATAAATAATTAATAAAATTTATCGATAGACAAGACTTATATATTATTAAAAATTAAATACTTATCATATACTTAAATAATAATTACTTTTATATAAATATGTATTATATAATAATATATAATTGTACAATACTTTTGTAAAATAATATTCACGACAATTTGTGTAAGATCGTACATGTCGTGAAACAAATTAATCCGTGAACTGATGTCGTAATATCGCAGGTTGAAGGAACTCAAGCGTCATACTTCTTTTGCGTCCTTATTGTCGCAGCAGCTTGTAACATTTTGACTGTTGTCATACAAAAGTAACGCACATGTGAGGGAGAGCTAGCGATAATTTAGCCACAGTCGGTAAAACCTAGCCGACTTTAAAACACGACTTTTTCCGCACGTGCTTGTCATGCATGATCTACTTTTCATCGCCAATTATCAATCTCTTCAAAAAGCGCTTTGTTTAATTACATCATGGTTCATTAAATTTCTTTGAGTGAGCTTGTGTGGCCCATATTTTGAGCTTTGGGCCAAAACTGTTTTGTAGTCAATTACAACTTATAGATGTCAATTTTTGGATAGTTGTATAATATAAGACTAAGTATACAGATTATTTTTTGAAGCAGGTAACAGCGTGTACAGTTCATTTATTCAAGCATGTTCATGCTAAAATGCGCGAGCAATATTGCGCCTAGATAAAATTAAAACAATAGCATGAATATAGGAATTGTGTGCACGGTAGTTTATTTCGATGGGTTCAGTCATACCTAAAGAATAGAAGCCAGCTTGTCTGTGTTAAAGGATACTTATCACAATCAATATCTGCTACTTCTGGTATACCACAGGGATCCCATTTAGGACCATTATTTTTTATAATCTTCATTAACGATCTCGTAAAGTTACTAAAATGTCCTTGTTTGTTGTACGCAGACGATTTAAAAGTTTTTAAGTCTATTGAGAGTGCTGAAGATTGTGAATATTTACAGAATGATCTTAAATCTATATCGAAATGGTGTAATCAAAATAATATGTACTTGAACCTAGATAAGTGTTTCGTAATTACGTTTACTAGAAAAAGAATTAAGACTGTTAATGCTTATAAACTAGACAACCGACAACTTGATCGTAAATATGTCGCCAGAGATCTCGGTGTGTTATTTGACGACCAGCTGACCTTTCGCGAACATTACACCGAGATAACAAAGCGGGCATTGCGAACCCTGGGATTCATAGCTAGATTCACAAAAGGCTTTAAAAGTCCCAGCAGTTTTATATTACTTTATAACAGTTTAGTAAGAAGTGTATTGGAGTATTGCTCAGTTATATGGTCACCCTGCTACGCTGTGCACTCGGATAGGATCGAGAGCGTTCAGAAGAAATGTGTAAAATGGATTTCTTACAGACACGGATACTCAAGAGAGCTTGCATCTTATTCTGAACGTCTCTCAAAGTTCAAAATGATTTCTTTATATGTGCGCCGTAATCAACAGGACTTAATTACTCTTCACAAGATATTACATTTTAAAATACAGTCCTCCACTCTGCTGTCTCTCATTGATGTAAATACTAAGCGCAACACCCGTTCACCTAAAACGTTTTTACTAAGTATATTTAAAAATAATACCTCATACTATAACCCTATAATCAGAATGTGTCGTCTTTACAATCAAGTCTCTGATACAATAGACATTTTTGATTCTCGATCAACAATTTTTAAGAAAGATGTTTTATCTCTGTCATTCTAGATTGTATTTCTTCTTGTTCGTTTCTATTTTTGTTTTGTGTGATTGTTTTATTTGGCTTTTTGTATGACCATTGTAATTGTCTGTTTAACTTATCCCTTTAGCTAACTAATAATTGTATAACTATATAATAGCATGCTGTGTGATTGCGCTAGGGTATCAATCTGTACAAATCACCTTCCATTATATTTATATCTATCATGTTTGATTGCTACCTGTTGTAATTACCTTAATAAATAAATAAATAAATAAATAAATAAATTGATAGATGAGCATTTAGACTGATTTTAAGCAAATCTGATAAAACCAGTTAAAAGCACGTGTGTGCTAATAAATGGATGAGCGTTTAAAAAAAACTTTTAAAACCACTCTAATCAACATTTTAAACCTTTATGTTCTAGAGTACTTACTCCACCTTTGATTTAGGATATTATTTCAACATTGTAATACTTATATTGAAATTACATAATTTAAACAGCGTAACACAACATTTAAAAAAAAATCTCATTTAACTTAATAAAACTTTTACAATTTAAAATTCGTACAATACACGACTTTTTATCGAAAACGATAGATAGTCGTAGTCATGAACGGATCGTCACTATCGTTTGGTTGTTAGAGCGATCACGGTTAGCAACCACTTGTCATACGTAATATCGTTGAGCGAATAGTTCATTGCTTCATATATCATTGAATGACTAGTTTAGACAGCATTAGAGAAGCAATGTATATGTTACAAAAATATTATAGTACTTAATTGTCCGAACATGAAAATAACATAGTGAGGACATTGAAGATTATTTTTTCATGATTTTAGAGGTAAATACAATAAAATACATGTACTAGCATACGGTAAGTGATTCCATTATTAATAAAGATTTTTTTATTGCTCTTAATTTTACAGGCAACCACTGAACAACTCGGCATTTTATATGTTATCTCGGTCGTTGTCAAAACACAGCTAAACCTAGGTGACAGCCATTTTTAGCTATATAATCGGTCTAATCATATTGCGTTGACAAGAAAACCCCGTCATACCACTTCTCCTTTTATTTAGATTTCTGTGGTCTGATTGCTTCACACCCTTCCCCCCCCCCCCCCTGTGCACCCTACACCCCGCACACCCCGCACACATTCATGTTGATTGTAAGTAAACACGCCTCCCCCCGCGCACCACACTCTATGTCGCGTCTCTACCTATATTAAACGTACTTAAATGCTTCACACATTTTCTAAATAAATCGTGGTCTGTTATGATGTTACTCTCTTAAGTCAGTAGAATGATAAGCTGTGATAATTCTGCTAGTTGGACACTAGCTGCCCTCAGATTATTGTGTATTCTTAGCGTATATCTACCTCAGTATGACGACACTTCGTCCTCTCAGCTATTGCATACAGAGTCAAAATCAAATCTTCCGACAGTATTATTTATTTCGGCGTCCGCACAGTCAGCACCATTGTGATCCTGTTTTTGTTTGCTATTTTTAATTACCTATAAGTATATTCACTTGAGGCCAAGTTTCAAAAGAAAACTATAAAGCAAATGTCCAACAATACAGAACAGTAGATAGTTGTCACGTAGAGACCATAATATGACAAAGTGTGGGTCTCAACACAAAGTGGACGTAAAGTGAGTAAATCTGCAGCACGTCGTATCAGCCGCACATGCAGATGTATGCGCCACACACAGCTCTGCCAAGCGACATTAGTCTCTATGTGTATAGCAACAGAGAGGTAGGACGTAGTGGCTGCTACTGACAGGGGGTCCCGCGGGCATTGTGCGCCTGTGCGATACACTGTGACGCTTTCTTGAGAAGCGCTCTCAAATCCAGTTTCACGGCAAATAAGACCTCGTTCAGATATAAAATATCGTTTATATCATACACTAGTTCTCTCTACTTACACCGTCGTGTGCTTCACTCTACTTATTAGTTTATGTTTTGTATTCACATACTCGTACCTACTCGTAACAACTAGGTAAACTTTCTTTAGGCAGTCAAGTCTAAATGAAACTGTTTATGATTTGTAAATATTATTCTGTGAAGGTTTTCTTCCATAATTTTACATTATGTGCATTTCCAAGGAGACGTGACGTCAGCGAACCTTTTGGGCTTTCTACTTAAATGTCTCACAGAGCAAACAAACGTTGTATATAATCACCAGTAAGGCTGAAGTACCGCCCGCGGTGAATTAAAACAAACAATCACAAAAGTAAATATAAACATAATTTCAGATTTGTGCAAAATATCGTTACATAACATACTTAAGTTATTACATTTTGAGTATGGGACAGTTAGCACTGACAGATACAGCTAGTTCACACTAGGCGCTCGGCGTTGACAAGCGCGCGCTAATATCTAAATCAAAACAAATAAGGAAAACTGTAACTTAAAACCCTGTAGGATTCTGCCAGGCCAGCGGGGAAGAAAAATGCTAAATTTTTTTACGACTGTTTCTTCATTTAGCATAAACCTGCCGCAGCTTTCGCTATTGTAGTGTAACAAGTGAGGCTTAATGATTGCATCAGAATGATTTGATACACGATAATCATGTTAGTTAATACATAATAGTTATGTAGGTGAAGTATACACAGCAGCTACTGAAGCATGATAATATACACACTCGCACATAGATTTGCCTCTATATATGCATGTCGTGCATACCTAATATAAAGTTCGTACAGTGCAGAACAATATACCTACACACATACGCAGTTACATTAGACCTAAGTTAATTGATACATATTATCAAATTAATAACTCATAGTTTATTACACATTTATATTAGTATTATCTATACAATAACTGTTCGTTTCCTTCAAAAACAGAGATTAATTTACATAAATTGAAGTATATATTTCATTAATCTAATTGTTAAAGACTACATAACTTTAAATATAAACAACAAATTTTCTCTTAATTATTATTAAACTAGATACTTAAATAATAATTTTAGAAATTAAATTAACTTTAGATAACTTCAAATATCGAGAAAGAGATAAGAACATTTAATTATAATCAATATCAGTAAACATAATCGCAGTACAATACAAGTGAACATATTTATTATAATAACTGTACATTTTATTAGTCAGCTTATTACTTACGCGTAATCTATACTAATATTATAAAGAGGTAAAGTTTGTGTGATTGTGTGTTTGTGACGTTGTAGGGGGTAATCTCTGGATCTAATGAACCGACTTTAAAAATTCTTTCTATGTTGAATAGTCTATTTATCGAGGAGTGTCATAGGCTATATAGTATCACGCTATGACTAATAGGAGTGGAGCAGTAATGAAATATGTTTAAAAAAGTGACGCGTTTTTTTCGACGCCCAACGAAGTGAGCACGGGGCAGCTAGTCATATTATAAAGCTGTGCTTCGTTACATTAGTAATGAAGCTTCGATGCGTAATTACTTACTACTTACACAATAACTTGAAGGTACTCGTACTTGTAATTGTATTCTTTATATAAAGAACACCTTACGCACTGATTACTTTAGTCTGTCAGCTAGTAAGAGTAACTCATTAGTTTTGCCATTTGATTTTCCTATAAGTAATGTATCTTGTATAGTCACGTTACTTCATGCTATATAATATGCAGTAAACCACATACAATTGTAAAAAATGTAATCGACCAACAATAATAGAGATTACTTAAGTGCAATAAAATGACATAAAACAATTATTGTTATTTATAAATGTGCGCCATAGTAATATTATAAAGCACAGTAGGTACTTATCAGAAGGTATGTAGGTAAATCGTTTGTCACATCAATAACGTCTTGCTCATACACTCATACATAGAGATATATATTATCTGTAATTATGTGCTCCATTATAATTATGAAAAATTATCCAAAACAAAAGAATACAATACTAAGGTATTATTAAGTAATTTAAGAATGTTGGTAAACAATATAATTTACCACAAACATATTTATTTGAACCTAATAGAAGTATATTATTAACTTGAGTGTTAGGTCTCCTATAAGTTATACAAGTTCTAACTAGACTAGACTAGACTGTGTTGCAGATCGGTCGAGCACACAGTTTATAATGCACGCCTCGCAGGCGGTTATAAATATTTACAAGTTTCGCCTAACTCCTTAAATGGGACTTAACAGTTTTGCTATAACTATGTTATAAGTACCTACTCGTTTTACTATTTATTTTTAAATGAGACATCTTCATCCATCCTTATTCTGTTCTTTCCGTTTACACCCAAAAATATATTTATACTAAATAACAATTATCAACCTAGTCAGACAATGCTGTACTACTATTGTCTACATTGATGAAGATCAAACGACACTAATCTGGTTATATTATTTTAACATAAATAATAAATATAAGCAATGTTGTATTTGTTCTTATTATGTTTTTACATAATATTAGCTGACCCGTGCCCACTTCCTTGGGTGACGAAAAAAACGCGTCCCTTTTTTAAACACATTTCATTACTGCTCCACTCCTATTAGTCATAGCGTGATACTATATAGCCTGTGACACTCCCCGATAAATGGATTATTCAACACAGAAAGATTTTTTAAAATCGGTTCAGTAGATCCAGAGGTTACCCCCTACAACGTCTCAAACTTTATCTCTTTATAATATTAGTATAGATAAATATAATGTTTAAGTGTATCGTTTATGTGAATTATTCTTTATATTTTTGTGTCCTGATATTGTAAATAAATTTCACCAAAGTAAAAACAAAAATATGAAATAAATATACTTAATTCAACCAACGAATGCCTAGAGTACAAAATGTATATCTGTTTAGGTATTAACAAATAGTCGGAGTTCCTGTTCGTTCCCTAATAAACTTAATTACCAAATGCTGTTGCGTTGCAAATTGAATTGGGATAACGTTTTATCTTAAAAATCCAATAAAATAGGAAGGAGACGCAAAGCTATTTTTAATTGAAACACTTGAGGGCGCGCCCATCTCTTACCACGCAACGTTACGCACAGCTCCGCTCCTCTTCTGGAGTAAATTAATAATTATATAAAGTATACGAGTGGTATGCTGAGTGTCATTCTCTACTCGTATTTTATTTTAAGCTTGTCGACGGACCTTATATCTGCCAAAGAATAAAAAAACATTACACTTGACCAGCGTCTTTAATATAGATTTTCCTTTGTAATATGTCCCGAATGCTATAGTTAATGTAATGTTAATGTAATGATATGATGAATCATTGGTATAAAAATATATTAGACAGGTGTAGGGCACAGAGCATCCACATCAATATAATATGCGTAGGGTCGCTTCCGCTATCAGACGCGCGGTACGACAAGTGTAGATGAGGATGACACAACAGATAGCGGGCGCGAGTGCGGGCCTCCATTAGCATCACAATATACGCTCCCTCTGCGCGCCTCCGCTACCAGTAGACACCACACACACACACACACACACACACCTGACGTGACCTAAGCTCATCCTTATCACTCGGGTGTACGATGTGGGACTAGATGGCACTGTTTAGGATGCAGCGCACTGACTTATTGTACTGTCATGCATTAAACACCAACTATTATTTTGTAAGGTCGACGCTGTAGAGGAGACAAATGAAAACAACAGAGTTCGAGAATACACTGAATATACTTTATTATACAAGCTTATTATATACCTTACAACTACTACATCACAATTTATTAAAGTATTTTTCATTATTTGTTAGGTAATGTTTTCATAGTATTTATGTAGGACGTTGTTAGGTTTGTATTATATTAGTATCTAACACAGTGGTGTTACACATGTCACGTGGAGTGACTCAAACTGAGAGAGTGCTAGACACGTGTGACGTCACTCGCGAGTCTCTCCACAGAAGGCTCTACTCAAATTAACACGAGCACGCCACATCGCTCACTCACATACATACATACTTGTTTTTACTGCACTATGTTAACACACACATACACATCTAATTCACAATATATTTAATAAAAATATCGCACAAGTTAGGTACAATCAATCAGTATTGATAGTATAATAGTGGGTCCACAGCTCATCTACTATAAGATATAATAGTTGTATGTTGTATCACTAAGTGTCGATGTACTATTAGTATTAAGAGATCGCATCGAGCCGCTGTAGTGATGGTGAGGACTGGTTGCCGGCCGAGCCCCTCCTGCAAACAAGATTACTTTCTCAAGTTTGAGCCGAAATGACGCTTAAACAAGGTTAACTCAATTGATGTTCAGTTCACGAGGGGGCGCTACACTTTGTGTCGCTCGCGGGGGATTAACTACATTAACTAAATCCAGAGCGAGCTGGTAATGGCGCTGTAATATGCTGATCATATTGTACTCTCTGACGTCTGACGAGTGTTTTATTGTTTGAGTATCATCGCAGCAGACTTCCGAGCACCTGTCTGCTGCTGGCTTGATGAGCACACTATGTCACCTACAACTCACTTATTACTGGGTACTAGGGAACATGTCGGAAGGTTTCACAGAGGTTCACTTCATGGATACAGAGAACACACAAACTCAGGACAATTATTACATCTTTATTTTTAGATATTTAGCTAAAATAACTTAATGTTGGTAAACGTAAATAACTGTATAATTCATTTTATTTTATTTATTTTAAATGGCTCACCAACAATTGTTTACATTTATTCTAGTTTATACAAAGCATTTAAAAAAACATGGTCTGGTATAATAAGCACCACATGCAATAAAAACAGCTAAACAGTTAAAATACAGAAGTAAAAGAAACTAACATTTTGGGACAAAAACAAATTAAAATGAACTAATTATTATAAAGCGATCATAAGTTTATCCTGAAACTAAATGAGACACAATCTATTTCTACACATAGTTGTGATATACTCGTGTTCACACAAACTTGCTCTTATTTATAACATGAATATTAAGTACCTATTTAGGTAAAATGACATTCTTATAATTAATCTGGGTCTAGGGTTTACTCATTCATCAAGGAAGCTGTAACCATCTTTCTTCATCTTCTTCACTGTATTTCTTACACCGAGTATGAGTAAACTTCTACGCATACCGGATACTATCGTTAATTCTCGGTTTACTTTCTTATAAAAGTATGTTAAATGAACGTTGTATGGGTGACTTGTAGCACAGGTTTGTACAAACCCATTACAACAACCAGTCCTTCACAAACACTCATGTTATATTTAACATATTATCCTTCAGATGTAAGCTTTTATTGTGAAAGAAAAATAAAGCTTATTTATTATTGTATGATCTTACACACGTTTGAACCATCGGCAACTAGGTATACTACTTTCCAAGCACCCAAACATGTTATGATATTTCCACTCGTAGTGCCATCTGTGTACAATCTCATGAACTAACTACCTCTACGTAACTCCGTAGCAAAGTGCTACGGTAACGCTACGATACGCCTCACATCTCGATACAACGATACAATATAAAGTATCTTGTTTTAAACGATAAGTAAATAACTTTAATACAACAAGAGATAGACAAAGTTATAATTAAGTGAAAACAAAACCTAGCACTAGATACGTTGAGTAAAACTTTCTAACTAATTTATTATACTAAATGATCACAATTATGAAACAAATATTAAAACAATTATTATTGTGTATGACAGGGTACAGGGCCAAATATAATAATACTAAGCTCAATATTGTCAATTCAATATTGTCTTATAGAATGTTATGTAAATAAGGAAGGAGCTTAAAGACAAGGCTTGTTTAAAGTAGAGTACCTACATGTTTGCAATAGTAGCTCAATGTAGTCCCTGTCTGTTGCAGGTCCGCCGGGTCCTCCGGGTAAGCGCGGCAAGAAGGGCAAGAAGGGAGACCCGGGAGAGCCGGGACCATCGGTAAGTTACCACTCGCTCTACCACCTCGTCTGCTTACCACGTAGTAGTACGTTCACGTTATGTTTATATTTGTTATGTTTCGCTTCTTATTATCATTTTATTTGCAGGGGTTGACGGGGGCGCCAGGGAAGAATGGATTCCCGGTATATATTTATATTTTTTGCATTTTTATTTCATAAATTCTATTTTCTCAATTTCTTGAAACTCGGCTATGTTGATTTTGTTAATATTTTCAATTTGAAACTAAAACTTTATTGAAACACTTGGACTAATTGTTTCGTATACGTAATGTCGTGACGTACTAGTAGTGCACACGCACAGAGAGTGTACACGCGTGTCACGTTTCAGGGTAGCAAGGGCGAGAAGGGCGAGCGAGGCTTCATGGTAAGACGCGCCTGAGTACCCTCTAGTAGCGCCCCTCCCCCCTCCCCCCGCACTAACAGCTCGACACCTCGCGTCTCACTGTCACTACAGCTACAGTAGAGACGCGCGCTGCCGACCGATATGTTCCGCAGAATGTAGAACTAACGTAGAGAGTGTGCCCCTATCTCCAGCCCCACTGCCTTCTGTACTGTGTCCACTGTCGCACGACACACTAACGCTTCGCACACGCGCACGCACACACCTACATTAGTACATCAATGTTGTACAAATATTACAACTATCAGTTATCTTGACTACTGTTCAGTGTAATTAACTATTGATCAGATTGTTTACAAGGGACTGCAGCGACTTGCCGCGGCTACTGAACAAAACAAATTTAAAACTTTTATAAGTGTGAAGTAATATGATTGAAGCTGGAGTGTGTGTGTGTCGCGCTCAACCCCAGTAGTTACTTATGTCTAACTTAGGTGGTGACTGTTGTGTTGTAGATTGTATTACCTGATAGATAACATTATCTTATACCCTCCTAGTTTTACTAGGTACTGTTTCTATAATTGTTCGCACTACTTCTTTCAATTACTTAACCTAAATTAAAACATAGTATAATATATCAAACTCTACTCTAGTTTTAGTCAATTTATAATCTTATATAGGGGTGTAGATAAACCTCGTATAGAGTATTAAAGAATTATGAAACCTTGAATTACAAAGAAGTATACCTTGAGGAATATAGAAGCGCCCGCCGTGTTCTATTACTGTCTATCTTATTCAAAGCTTTATTACATCATCTGTCAAATTTATTCAATATCGATGCAGTAACTTAATAAAATTATAACTAATACTTTAATAAATACTTACTTTATTTAGTATATCAAGTATTCATATACTTACTAAATAAAATGTATAATATAATAAATAAATAGATGTCATAATATTATATAATATTAGAAACTTATATGTATTTACATAGTGCCTGTTATTAACATATTAATACTAGTATAGACCATTTTGTATGCAATGTTATTAAACTATATCCATAATGTTTCCAGGGCCCGATAGGACTGGACGGACCCAAGGGAGACCCGGTAAGTAATGAGGGTTGGTGTGTGTGTGAGAAGGATGTGTGTAGAGTAGAGGCACGTATAACAAGGTTGTGATGCAACACGTTGCAGGGCCGGCCCGGCGACAAGGGGCAGAAGGGCGAGCACGGCAGTCCCGGCTTCGATGTCTTCTCAGCTGTCAAGGTACCTACTTCTACTTTACTCGCACTTAGCTATCATTTTATTATTTGATTATAAAACAAAATAATAATCATTTTGTTGAAGCGCATCAGTAAGAAGTTTATCTATTAAGGTTCGATTATAAATAAACATGTACAGGTAAAGAGATTATGACGTAATTAATGCTCAATCTAATTAATTAAAAACAAAATTAGTATTAGATAGGTATATAATTTGATACATGCATCAAATATTAATTATTTATAAATGACTAGCCTCTAAACGATAGAAGATTTACCTACATAAGTGGGTTCCTCAGAAAATCTCAAGCCTCGATATGGTAACTGCATACGCCATATTGTATGTCCAATCCACTGCAGACTCATCTACTTTCTTGATGTCTGTTAGGCCATATTTTATCTACTGAAACCAAACACTTTGATACTGTAAGTTTAAGTTTGTAAAAAGAAAATTTAATCAGTTAATATGATTTAACTCATAAACATGTAAGATGTATTTGACTTGAAAATATAATCTTTAAACAAAAGTATATCATTTTTAAACAGCCTCACATAAAATATCTGTTTTGCAATAATTTCTGATTGGCTAAGTATCACAACATAAAACCTTAGCTTTGATTCTAAACAATAACAGTTGGTTGTGAAAGTGACATCATAATGTATAGGTAGGTGTACTCGAGCAGAGTGTAACAGTAGAGAGTGGTAACTGGTAGATGTGAACTAGCTTGTACCGTGGTTGCAGGGCGTGAAGAGATCTGTCGACAGCTTTAAGATAAGTCCCTACACGAGCGCAGAGATCATAGCTGTCAAGGTACATAGTACACTGTGTATCAGTGTGTGTCAGTAGTTAGAGCTTGCTCTACTTGTGTGTTGCGCTTTGTGTTGTATCGTAGATACTCGTGTGTTATTGTAAGACGCTTCGATACTGTGACAGTTCACCGACACGTTGTTGTATATGCAGAACAACGAGGTAAACTATTACAGTGTAGATAGTGCGTGTGTGTGTCAGTGTGTGTCACCTACACACAGTGGCGCACACGCGGGGCAGTGTGTCAGTAGTTATTGTAGTGAATGTGTACGTAGGGGCTGCAGGCGGCCGGACACAACATCTCCGCGCACACCGTCATACAACTCAAGGTAAGTACACACAATCATACACTCACGCTAACTGCACAACTCTCTCCTACTCTCCACTATACTTAATACGTTCATTAGTATTATAAACTCTAACTATACTGCTATGTATTTGTAGCTTACTCTACACGATAAACAACATAAAAGTGAATCGTTGTATCCACTCGTGATCATAGGTATATTGTATGTACACTTTCAAGAGTATATAATAACATGTACAGCACAGAAACTGGGTCCCTTCACTTACTTGCTTTATTTATTAACACAATTGTTAAATATATATTTAATATTATTAAAACCTGCTATTATGTAATATATTTCTGACATACATTATACGCATGGAGACGAAGTAAGAATACAATATGTTACCACCCCATCTCATCCCACGGGTGTCGTAAAAACCGACTAAGGGACTGTCCGTGAATATTATCTGTACGAAATAAAAAGAAGAAAAACTTGAAATTAAACCCTATACCAATCCGTCTGGCCAATGTGGTATTAGTAGGCCAAGTATCCCTCCTTCACGGGAGGAGACCCGTCCCTGCAGTGGGACATTAAAGGGCTGTTATGATGATGACATTATACGCGTACATACAGTATGGGGCCATTGATAATGTGATTGGCTTTTAAAAAAAGACAGTAAATCAATGAGTAAGAAAAGTACATCCGATTACCGAAAATAGCTGAATAATTTTAGCATAAGTTTTGAAAATTATCACATTAAAATGTATCTAATGCCGTTCGGCATAAGGTTGAAATTATAATAGATTGAATCCCTACTTACTTCTATTTGACCTTGTATGTTTCATCATGTCTTACTAAGTGACACTGGTGACGGAAACATTGCACTTCGATAAATACTCATTGCAGTGCAACAAAATATAGCACTTATTATTAACGTCATAATACACAATTTCAAAATCATCAATAAATTATAATCTCACTTTCTCGCTTCCTCATTGTTGTCTGCCTTTCTTTAAATGGACTTCCGGCAATGATCAGAGTTAGCCTCACAGACACGCTGACGTAACAGGTGCTCGTGTGTACAGGCGGTCACTTGCGACCTCTTATATTGTAATAACATCGCTTTGTGTTGCACGACCTTTAATGTTGAAAGTCTGTATTCAATAGTTTAATGTGTTTTAATTGTGCTGATGCTTCTTACGCTTACTTATGCAAATTCTTATTCTAATCGCTTCCTCACAGGAAATTGTTATTTGTTACAAGTACAGTTTTTTTAACTTAACTTTTCTATAATAATGTTGCATCATATGTATTTTGATACAACGTATGTATTACATAACATATTATATAAGCTGTACTTTACGTATCCAGGGCGAGCCAGGAGAACCGGGCCCGCCGGGCTCGCCGGGTCCGCAGGGCGCCGAAGGGCTGCCGGGGCACGAGGGTCGCGCCGGGCCGCCAGGGCCCGCGGGCGCCACGGGACCCGCGGGGCCTGTCGGACCCCCCGGCCTCGTCGGACCACCCGGCTCACTCGGACCTGCAGGACTGAAGGTAGCCTGGTTCATAGTAATCAATCTTAGGTCAATTATTTTGCGCTCAAACACTACTATTTAGTAGTAAGTAATATTGTAATAGAATATGATGAACTGATGTTCCCAGGGTGACAAGGGAGACAAAGGGGAGCGCGGCTTCACGACGACGCTGAAGGGCGACGCCTTCCCCACCGGCATCATCGAGGGCCCGCCCGGCCCGCCAGGCCCGCCCGGTACATACCCGCCTTGTAGCCTTGTACACGTAGTGATCGTAGTCCTAGACCGTACACCTCCACCTAGTATCGTTACACCGATATAACTGACAACCGTACCCATTACAACCACGAACTACTTACGTTATAAACACTAGCTCTTCATTATTTTATTTTTGTTAAATTTTTCCAAACTTTGTTACAAATATATAAACAGGTGTAGATGAGGATGACGCACAGGCAGGATGTTACTTTACTGAGCAGAAACAAACAAACGAGCATCGACTTTTAATCGAATGAACGTGAGAGTGAAAATTGCAATGATCATATCTCCGTAACGGATGGACATTTTTCCATGTTTTTTGCTTAGTAATACTACTTTGAGTTAAAATTGACAGCTATGTACAACTTAGTCATGTGCACCCTATAGTGATTGTGTTGGGTACAGTTGTCAGAGTATACAGCTGAGTAGTTATATGAGTTCAACTAATATCACAAGCCGCTAAGTAAGCACTTAACTAAACAGTAATAGTACATATTAATAGTATTAACATTGTTGCTTGTGTGTATGTAGTGTGTAGTACTCGTAGGTGTGTAGTGAGTAGTGGTGTGTGTGTGAAGGGTCCGCGGGGGCGCGGGGCGAGCGCGGCGAGGGAGGCGCCGCGGGGCCGCCCGGCGCGCCCGGGGACAAGGGCGCGCGCGGCAAGCGCGGCAAGCGGGTGAGTACCAGCGAGCGAGCTGAGCGAGCTGTAGCTGTACCGCACGCATGTAGCTTGTAGCCTGCACGCTCCGCCACGCGCACGTCGCACGCACGCTGCACGCACACGACACGCGGCTAGTAGTAGTAGTGGTACAAGTGATAACTAACACTCTGTGTGAATACGTACACTAACACGCGGCCAGCAGCACTGCGAGGAGCAACACTCCGGCGACGAGCACAAGGTAAGCCGCTTACATTACGTTGTGTCTATCTGTAGCACTAGTAACATACAGTAACATCTAACTCTGTCTATACGTGTTGTATGTGTACTTGTGTAACACTGTGTCGCGTGCCAGGTCGCAGCGGGGAGACGGGGCCGCGCGGTCCTCCCGGCATCGACGGGCTGCCGGGCCTCGCCGGGGTGCAGGGACCTCCGGGAAAACCGGTTAGTACAATATTATGTACACTATTTCCCTTTTAGTTTCTTTTGCGAAAAATAGTAAACTAATTTACTACCCTGTCACTTTAAAAAAGCGCCATATTATTAATTATTTAATTTAAATGGTTTCAATTTAAAAGATTGACAACCGTTTTAGGCGTCTTACCGATAACGAAAAATGGCTGAAAGTGATTATCATTGGCCTTAAAACCTGTTGTACTAAACGAATCAGTCTTGCTTCACATTCAAATTAAACGACAAAACGTTGTAAATGACAAGACTATCTGCCAAAGATACCTAAACAAAATATTTACAGTTTGTATCGGGTAAAGTTCTCAGTTTAGTGAGAGTTGCACTGTAACTTTAATATTATATGGTCGTTGTGAGATGTAATCCGTCACCACAAAGATAAGCGTCTACACCTTAATACCTGTAAGTGTAATAATGAAAGTGATGATTTTTCAGGGTGAGATGGGACCGAAGGGTACGAAGGGCGAGTACGGCGACATGGGGTCGCCCGGCATGCTGGGCGCGCCAGGTCTGCCGGGCCCGCCGGGCTACCCCGGCCTCAAGGGGGACAAGGGAGACAAGGGCGACTCGGTAACACACTCTTGTTCTATATTCATTATACTCTATCCTAGCTGAACAAACAGAGCTCCTACTACTATACTATACTACTTCTGATTGAACGTCAGGACAAGGAGAATTAATGTACATGTCCACGGCCTGGGTATTTGGTAGGTGATAGTAGCTTCAGTCATTTGTTTACAATCCTGAAAAGGTGGCAAATAGTTATGAAGTGATAGAGCAATGATCACCTGATGACAGTACAAAGTGGGCGGTTTTGAAACGTTCATCCTTACAATCTTAAATAAAAACATTATGTTCAGTAAGTAGATGGCATAGTGGTTAGAGTGTGTCATGTTCGTTCCCAACAATAAAGTAATGAGTGTTTGTTGCGTTACTTTCATGTCTGCGCGCCGCCGCACCGCGCCTGCAGAAGTACAGGAAGCTGAGGAGGCGACAGGTATCTATCTTTTCTATATTACTCACACCTGAGTTTAATCTATACACATTATATTAAATATTTAATATTCTTAAATATTGTCATAATCATCATGAGTTATGACGAATTTAAGTTCAGCACAGTAGTGTGGCTTGCTTGATGTCCTAATACAGAACCTTGTATGATACTCTTGACCAAATGTATATGAAGAAGTAATGAACTGTTAATCTTTATGCCCACTGTTGAACTTGCAGGGAGACGCCACCGGCTACGAGCTCTACGGACATGAAATTGTAAGTTCTATTACATAATATTATTCTATGGCACTTGTAGCAGTTGTGCAAGTTAGCATTTATAAATTGCACGTTAATAACTAGTTCATATTCAGCACTTAAAACTAAGCAGTAAAGTAAACAAATATTAGTAATTTATAGTAATTATAAATAATGAAATGGATCAAAGAATATTTAAAAAATAATATTTAGATAAAGAAATTGTGCGGATAAATTATTGAACAAGCGGCTACGTGTTCAATAATTTATCCGCAAACGTAATAAATTAAAATCTGTCAGTAAGAAATCTTATACTCGTAACTCCTGTAATACTTTAAAATGTTGTTTCTTTTGTGGACCAATCGGACTTAGGTTTGATACTGATTGTGGTCACAGTTCTAAGCTAACCAACGCAAGCCGAAACATCGTTAAAAATTCGGTTAACTTAACTTTAAGTTGTCAAATTGTCACAATAGGTATTCTTGTATTTATAAATAATTTATTTTAAAGTAATGTAATCGTACTGTAGCTAAGCCAAAAACGGCATTCTTGTAATTTTTAAAGTAACAGATCATGTAATGTTCTCCATTCAGAAACGTCAAACTTGATGTTTATTTTATCATTTATCTTAATTAATTTTACCTCTTACTTTAATGAAATGTTTAAGGAGCAGAATACCACTTTTGGATTAATTTAAAAAAACAGTTAAAATTAAATCATTCTTATTGTATGTTACGAGAATTGACCTGTTGATTAAAAATAATATCTATAAGTAAAATTTTTAAAAACCACTGACTTAAAAAAAAGGACGCACGTATTATGACCAGGTTTACTAAAAGATAGACCGGGCTTACGTCTCCTACCTTCGAGCCCTATCACCAGACCAGCTCAGAGTTTCTAAATTTCCAGCATCAGGTCTTCGTCAATTAGAAACATAAAGAGAACTAGTTAAGACAAATTCACCGAGCCCAAACTCGATGGGTTTACTAAAAGGCAGTCCAGGGTTACGTCTCCTATCTTCGAGCCGTAACAGCAGACCCGCTCAGTGGTTCCAGAAGATTACTGTTTTTAATGTCAGATCCCACATAGCTTGCAAGTAAACTGAGCGTGTAAGATTTCTATCACACCTAACAAACGACCTGATGAACTTGAAAACCTGAACCAAATTCCATCAAACATAGCTAAAACACTCGTGACTCGAACACATTTACACACAGACACGTCAAACCTATTAACTTATTAAATAGAGCATTAGAATTTATTTAGTGTAATATTTAAAATACAATCATACATGTTTACAGATGATGGGTCCCCCGGGCGCACCAGGTCCCGCGGGGCCCCCCGGCGTAGCGGGTCCACCCGGCATCAAGGGAGACAAGGGGGAGCCCGGCGTCAGAGGAAAAGCGGTAAGTAGCATCGTAACATACCAGTTTATTTGTATATGATAACAGCTAATCTAAGGTTCAGCTATTTTATGAGATGTTCTGCAATCACGAATAATTGTAGTGAACCATAACTACCAGGTAAAAACGTCGTCATAGTGGCGTACGTCTCAGAACCAGTATCGACGCAACGGAACTGCGCAAGTGTCGCGCTTGTATACCCACTCTGCTGTGACTCCCTGCAACAGACACTGTTACACATTAATATCTACTTAGTAGTAAAGCCACACATAATTGTGTTTCAGGGCGAGAAAGGAGAGACAGGTGACGCGGGACCTATGGGACTACCGGTCAGTATATCTTACGTGTGAACAATACTGCCTGTACTTCATTATGTAATGCCTGATGAAGAGTATTTTAACGAGTCCATGTTTTAACACAGATTTAAAGCAACCTAATTTTATGACAATAGATTTAAAGCTTGGAAGAGCTAGTCAAGAGCTCCAATTAGTCCCTACATCACAAAAGAAATGTGTTTAATGATGACTTGATCGTCGTTCCAGGGTCCCGTGGGTCTGCCGGGCGAGCCGGGACGGACGGGCGAGGCGGGGCCCAGGGTGAGTCCCACTACGTACTATGTGTGAACTAGCCGCGTACTACGTACTCGTACATTCGCTTCACCAGCTTGACACACACTAACTATTATCTACTAACAGTACGTCGCGCTCACTCCTGTACATACGATACTTAATGGCGCTCCAACAACCTGCTACATTGTAATAATGTTGCATGTATTAAAGCAGAAAGTTCGTTGGATGAGGGCACAAAGTCGGTTAAAACATTTAAGCCTATGTCCAGTAGTTATTAGGGCAGTCAAAATGATGTAATTTTAAAAAGAAAGTTGCAAAGAGGTTTGCGTGGAGGAAGTGGTCTACGTAAAGGCATCGTGGAGGATGCTTACACATTTTGTAGGTAGGGAAAGTCATTGATGGAGTGTTTGAATGTAATAAGTAGTAGAATAGTGGAAGTGGTATCAAGTACGTCATTATCGTCAGCTACAGAGGTGAGCGCGCAGCATTAGTAGAGAGTAAGAGCAACTAACACGAGTATGTACGTAGAGCTAAGTATATATAACATTGTGTGCGCGTGTGTACGTGAGTGCGGCCAGGGCACCCGACACCACACTACTAGCGACAGTTGGAACATGCCACCATGTTACGATACTCATACTTATCTTAACGAACCACTTGATCCACTTTACTCTGACATTTGTTGACACAGGAGTCTAGGTTGTTTGTTCGTATTCGTGGCCTTGACTGAATTAAAAGGAATTACCTAGCTAGAAGTAACTGTAAACTCTATTAAATTATTACTAGTTACTTCTACAAGTACATATAAGTGTCACAACAGTGATCTCGGGGTTACCACAAGGGACTACATTTGTTTAATGTTCTGTGCCCCTGTAAAATAAATAATTTATGTCAATGGTAAAACAAATACGGTAGATCACAAAAAAATATTAAAGATTTACTTATATATTCGTAGTATTATTAAGTCTATAAAAATACCACAAGACAACATAGTCAGTTAGTGTAGATGTAGTGTGTTACCCTGGTCGCACGCGCGTACGGTGTGTGCGGTATGAGCGGTGTGAGCGGTGTGGTACTAACCCGGGCTGGTGTGGTGCAGGACAACCGCTGGCCGCCCGACTTCGCCTTCACGTAGTGACGAGAGCGGCCGCCGCCGCCTCCTCACTTGTAAAGTGTATCATACTGTAAGTACCGCTGGCGCCGACCCGCAGAGCGTCGCGGACCCACTCCGACCTCTCACTCTACCCTCTATTCTCTTGTATAAACTTGTCAGCCCCTCTCTCTCTCTATCATTGTTTGTATATAATAAAAAAATATGTAAGGAAGCACACCTCCTCTCGTCGTGTTAAGTGAGTAATGAATGTGTATTTATTGGAATAATGTTACCGATACAGATAGTCAGAGTCATATTTTTAAAAACATATTTGATATAAAGTGATTGAAGCACAAATATTTGTATATTTTGGTGAAGAGACCGGGTGCCAAGTTGTTATGTAAGTGTTACTCAGTAAGTAAGCATGCGACCCTACCTACTGTTGTGCTAGTGCTCTGCTAGTCCTACTTCATACTCTTACTTAAGTGCTACACGATCGAGCTACACTTGTACTAGTTCTACATTATACTATTATTGCAATATTACTATAAGTGTAAAGGTGGCTCGGTCGGGAACAACCACACCGAGGAGCCGGACGACATGCTACATCTTGTTTATTTGTGAGTGAGTACTTGTTACAGTCAAATATAAAATGCACATATCAAACATTAATAATTACGTTCACATTGTTTAGTCGAACAGTTATATGTATTATGATATAGATACAACGCTGCGCTCGGCTCGTCGTTGTGTCCTCTGTACATTGTGTTAAGATAAGACGTGTCATATCTTCCTGCGACATTTCGTTATACTATTGTTTAACTATTACCTAGACTAGGCCTAACTATAAGTAAACTCGTCGTGTGAATATAACATTGTTCGTATGTATAACTTAGTTAAGTGTATAATGTGAGTGTCGAGCGGGTGACGTCACAGTGGCAGCTCGCCCGCTCGCTCGCTCGCTCTCCCGGTGTCTACCGTCCCAACTGTTCGCGTTAATGTTGACTCGTACGTATTTATATATTCCACTCGTGTACTAACATACAACGTTCTCATTATTGTGTACTATTACTTACTACTTACTTGTACTTGAGTACATATTGATACTTAACTTAGTCCTATGTATTTGACTCTATCTCTATATAATATAAAGTGCATTACTTGTAACTCGCTGTACAAACTGTTCGTTTCTCGTACTACATACTTATGCACCGCGGCTGTACATATAGTGTAACGTAGGGGGTGCGCCTGTACTCTAAGCTAATAACACTTTCTCATCTCTGTATCGTCGTGTTACTCGTAAGTCATAGTGTTAAGGATTTAGTTTTTTTATGAAAGTGAAAGTTGTCATTTGTACCATATACCTATACATCAACGAGAGCATAAAATATTGTTGTTTAAAAATTATTTTGATGAAAATAAACATTGCATGCTGTGCATTGTCGTGTTTTTCTTCCTTCCTCTGTCCGAGTGCGAGGCTGAGGAGCGAGGGGCGCAGGCCCTGCAGCACGTCACCGGGCCGCCCCGCGCCTGCATGACCGCCACGCTCCCACCTCCTCTCGCGGTGCCATATTTATACCTGTCTCATATTATATAATCTCTGCATCATATTCTGATATACATTTTATACTTACATTATATACTTATTACGAATACAATAATATAGTTTTGATACACAATGAACTAAGTATTCAGGACAAGAACAATGAGTGTGTACCTCTAACAACACAAAACAGACAGTACTCGTACTTGTCGCATGTACACAGCTACTTGCGTATTACGTTCAGAACACTACACTGTAGTGTAGTGTGAGTACGCTGCTGGTTGTACTGAACATATTGCGTTACCTACTGTTACTTACTATCACTCACACTCATTAAACTGTCTCAGCATGTGAGCTAACAGACTACAGTTGTAGCGTTGTTCTACGTGGTGTCCACTTCAAAACATTAACGTGTTCTAATAAGCAACAATATTATAATTAGTTTGAACTGTAAAAGTAAGGTACGCGTCGTACCTCACTAACAGTACAGAGTGTTCAGTGAGTGACGCTAGTTGCATGCGAGCGACGGAAGATGGCGCGCACACTGCGGCCGCGTTCTGTGAGTATATCTCGCTCTCTCTACGTTGTACCTAATCATTGCATTTACTCTTGCATGACTATATTTATATTCTCGCATTCATTTAGAATACGACGTTTTGTTGTAACTCCAATAAGTACCTATTAGGTATAATTAAATAACCGACTCCAAAACCTGTTCTCATACGACACTAATAATTTAGCCGTTCATCTACTTGGATAGGATCACACAGTGAATAATTTCGTATTTTTATAATAGCAACAAAGTATATAGTAAAAATCACATTTTTGATATATGGTTTTCATCATATTTTTCATGATAGTCAAAAAACGACTTTGACAACAAACATTAAGACAATCAATCGACTTAATAATCCCCTCTTTTTGGAGTCGTCAAAAATGAGTACCTAATGGTATAGTGGTGTGTAGAGGGTATGATTGCGGCCCTAGATGTACAGTAGTAGAGTGACGTGTTCGTTGTTCCACAGGGCCCGCCCGGACTGGACGGCATGAAGGTCAGTCTCCCGCACACTGCGACACACACACACACACACACACACACACAGCGCTGCGGTGTGCTCGTGTCGTGGCCACACCGCCTCGCACACAACACTCCTCATAAATATGTTTAAACTCACTCGTACAGTTAGTGTCCACATGTTGATGGTACACTGTCCTACACATTACACTGTGGTACCTTCATGTGTTAGAGATGGACCGGCCCTGCACCTCTCTCACAGCAGTACGTGGGGCTGCTTGCTCCGGTGTCCACGGGACGGTACACGACGGTATATAGGCATACCTTGACATTCCCGCTAGGTTATATTACTGTAACTCATCGTGACGAGTGGTAAGTACTAAGCTGTATACTATTATATGATGTGATGGAGATGTTCAATTTGTTAAACTGCTGACACTGACATGTAAACACTTGTATTTGTATAAATTCATCATAAAAACATCCTAATATTTAGAACAAGAGAAACTAAAATATGTATAAATATAATACAAGTACCTGGGTAATGTAATATGTGTAGTAGTGCAGTAGATGTATTTGTGACTAACAGCGTGTACTTGTGTGTGACGCAGGGCGCGCAAGGCGAGCCGGGCTCCAAGGGCGAGCGCGGCGACCCCGGACTGCCAGTACGTTGCTTACCATCAGCTCTCTCCTCACTGCTCTACACTTACATTAATACTCGTTGACTTATGTTTCAGGGCACAGATGGCATTCCCGGACAAGAGGTTAGTTGTACTATCAGTCGAGTAGACGAATACATTCGTGCGTACAGTTAGCTATACATTGTAATGATAACGTTTCGCTCGCTAGGGACCGAAAGGTGACAAGGGCTACAAGGGAGAACCTGTAAGTGGCGGAGCGTCATCGGCTTAGCAACACGTAGCGCACCCAGTCCACCACGCATGCGCCCCGGCACTAACATCTAACCTAACATTACCGGCATGCACGACTACTAACAACGGTTCACTTATATCGAACTGCGATGCTATGCTACCGACATATTTATGCACGTCTTTATATCTATTAAGATTATTATGTGAATGATTTGTTCGTACACTAAGATAGGAACATAAAAAGGTCGTGCAATAGACGATATAACGTAGCTCGCACTCGGCACTCCGCAGGGTCCCGTGGGCAAGCGCGGGCGCAAGGGCGACAAGGGGGACAAGGGCGAGCAGGGCGTGCCCGGCCTCGACGCGCCCTGCCCGCTCGGGCCCGACGGCCTGCCGCTGCCCGGCTGCGGCTGGAGACCCACCAAGGTGCGTATGTAGCGGCGACCTGCTGCAGGTGTGCGGTGACGTAGCGTAGTGTGACAGTAGAGCAGTAGTGTGAGCGTGCGCAGGAGGCGGCGCCGGCGCTGGGCCGCGGCGAGGCGGCGCCGGACGAGTCGGAGGAGGAGGCGGACGCGGGGGAGGCGGAGGGGGAGGGCGGCGACGAGTACGAGCCCGGCGACGAGCTCGACCCGCCGCGCGACTACGACGACTACACCGACAACGCGCACCACTCCCCGCACCGCGACTGACCACCCCACCCCCGCAACACTAACAGCTAACACGGTGGCGGAACTGTGAGTGCCTCGCCCACTAACTCTTAGCATGCGCCTGCACCCACTACTTGCTAACTAACGACCTTTCTCGACTCGACACTACTTGCCTATTATTAACCACTTACTTATGATTGTTATTCACTTCCTTGAAACTGGAATCTCCCTTTCAGTTGTTTGATTGTCTACATCCAAGAGATCTCGTGTATACCGAGCACAGAATCAACGGGATAGAGCAATTCAGATTAAAACTTTGACATGACACACATCTGTACATTATATTAATCGTGTAGAGTATATTGAGTGGTGATGTTGATATGTGCAGGAGGCTGTGCTGCAGTGGGTGCGCAGACGGCTCGACGTGGACAACGACCTGCCGCCGCTCTGACCTGCATCACCACGCGACACCACGTCACGAGCGAGTCACGTGTCACCGTCGTGTATCACGAGTGACGCTCCCACTCTGCAACACTCTCGATTAATAACTGTCTTCGCCCTCCTATAAATACTTATATTTCCTATACAACAGCCTGAATACAAACAACGTTTTGAAAAAGATATATTATAATTATCTACTCTATATATTCATACCAAATTTTTATCAAATTAAAGTTTACTAGTATGTATGATTATTGAATAAAATATTAATAATATAATGTAGCGAAAGCGTATAGATTGTATGCCTGTCGTCCATGACAATGATCGTACCTATGATTAATGCACATAGTGTAAAGACAGATAAATATGAGCACTGGCAACATCACAGGGTCAAGTTTGTTTACCGTAAGCTATAATATTAGTTTGTCATAGAAATAACACCTGTCAGCTGTATTATATAATGTACATAGCGTTAGTTAAGTGTAGTGTAGGTGCAGTCGTAAGTTGTTGTAAGAACACAAGTGATGTGCAACACAACAAGCTCTTACTTTGTTTAGTTCATTAGTTACGCGAGCTGTTAGAGTAATGTAGAGATATTACACGGTCATTAATGGTTTATAACAACCCGTCTACACTCGACATACAACAACTAGTACAAAATATATTAAATTATAGATTAATTAGTAGAGTGTCTGCCTAGATCGTTTACTTAATTAATGTGTCGTTAAGAAATAAACGAAATGATGCGCGCGACGTGTTCACCTCTAAAACACAACATGCATGTCATGTTTGCCTCGCGTCATGCGTTACACAATCATGTTACTGTAATTGATAATGTAACATAACATCCTGTTCACATATTATTTGGTTAATAATATGTCATTTACAAATCGAAAGGTTTTTAGGAAATTACCATTAACTATCTATTAATAGTTCTATAGGTTATTTCATCTGTAAATATACATATTAATTGTGATAAAGTATTATTACATTGTTACTTTGAAATTACAATAAGTGCGCTTTTTATTTCTTTTGTAGTCTATATTATGGTAAGATCAGAGGCGCGCTATGACTATCCCCAGGTTTCCGAATGACTGATCAAGTAAAAATCAACTAATCAGTGTCAAGTGTGAAATTTTAGTTCCTGATAATAATAGTTGACAAGAGTTTTGACACTTTATTAGTTGATTTTTACTTGATCAGACATTCGGAAACCAGGGGTAAGAGAGTTATATTACGTTACCGGTAGAGCTACTAGCACTCGAGGAGTGAGAGTGTCAGGCGGACAATTTACGTCACTCTCTTTCCCATTCCTCAATGGTGAGTAACAGAGCCAGAGCTAAGCTAATAATATCAAATATCAACACTATTCGTTTTGCTTACATTAATGGTTGTTTGACCTGAGAGTTGTGAAACCTGAGCTTCATGTTAGATTTGTAACGTTATCGGATATTATAATTTATTTCTAAAAAAATATAAAACAAACATCTTGCTTAACTACTAAATACTACAACCAACTACTACAATAAGTATAACGTATGTTATTGCTATTTAGTGTTCGTTATCAGTATGTACCTAGTTTCAGTAATAAAACTTAGTTGAACTAGCATAGTTGTGTCGCGCCACCAGCTGTTGTAAGTTTAATTCTCAAGAACATACTATGTATGTATATTACGTATCGCTACCTTTTCTCACATATTTAGAAACCAAGAACACTGTTAGGTATACCTAATCTGAGTAATCCATTGTATTGTATATAGTAAGAAATAATATTTTAATTTATGTTTTGTACATTTTATATAATAAAATATAGATAACTATAGGTAATTGTAAGAAATAGGTTAAGTGGTAGCTGTCGACTGATTCAGTATATAAATAGAACTTGTCTCATGATGTGTATATGATGTGATGTGTATAATGTATCTCAGGCATTGTGCTGTTAATCTTGTTGATTGTGCTAAGTGCACATAGAGAATATGTTCTACACTAACTTCAATAAGGTATTAACAGTTTACTGTATATTGTTATCAGTAAATATATTTACAAAACAAACGATATAATAATTGTTACACTTACACACAAATAAAATTAAAAAAACAATAACTACCTAAGAAAGGTTGTTTTATTTAGAATTGTATACATAGTATAGTAGTATATTATTTTTCTTTTTTCCATCAAGATTTAGTATCTAACTAATTTAACTTGGGTGTATATGTCGGCGTTAGCTTATGATGGCTCGTTCTACGATAGATCCGATAGAGCCGACTCGCCCACCGCGCTCCCTTGGATTACTTGGGTTACCCCAAGACCTCCGACAGGCTACGACTACGTATCGGCTACTAGTACGGTCGACTAACTACGGCCGATAGAGTTTCTTACTAGTATCAACACTACAACTTGATTTTTTACCATTATTTATCTCACAAAACTTTACATCGACTGGTTTCTCAATATCAATTTCACTCTCTATACCTGTCACTGCACATTAGCGACATCTTTATCTTCTGATATCAAACAAACAAAATATTTAAAAACTAATGAACAAAATTCATAGTTAATACTTTGAATAAAATTACAGTACGGAAGTTTGTATTCGTCGAAATCGTACTTACCTACTTACACTTGATATTTGTATTGTAGAACACAACAGATCCTGCGTCCTAACAATGAAATGGATGACTACAATCCAAAACACCAAAATACCTAAGAATTTCAAATCTAGCCCTATAAATCAAGAGTCCTAGTTTACTTCAAAAGAATAAAGTTTTCGTTCTGATGAGCCAATTAAATCATGGTCACTTGCCAATATAGTTAGCTAATAGGTTCGTCTTTGCACTTTTTTTCCCATAACAGGCAATTATTTGCAAGCTCAGTTATGTGAAACTAATTCCCCGTTAATTTTGGATATAAATTGTACCTTATCAACACGTACCACGTACCTAAACCTGGAGGACTGGACTCAGCTAAGCTCCTAACTTATTAGGTACCTTTAAATAAAACGTTTAGGATGGGTGATATAATAAACACGTTATGAAGTTACAAATAGACACCAAAATATTACACGACAATTTAAACTTTTTATTAGTTTGCCTTTGTTTATTTCAGAAATTATTAATGAATTCCTTTTAAAATATTAACGAAACAGTTGGTATAATTACGAGTTCCCACAGATGCAAGGGTACTTTCATCCTTTCATAGGATAGTCTAGCTTAAGTCACACTATTGTATGTGGTATTTATTATTTCTATTGTAATGAGCTATTAAAACAGTGCACATGGTGGCAGTGCAATAATAGTGAAAGAAATACTTCAACACTACGAAGAAACTAAGCACGAGCAACCCGAGATACAAGCAGTGGCAATACGAGTAGAGTGCAATCTTTATCCTGTAACGATAGTGGCTTTGTATTCTCCTCCTAGACACACTATTAGAAAAGAAGAATATGTAAGCTTCCTAAGCCAATACGGGCAAAGATTCATAGTAGGAGGTGATTTTAACGCCAAGCATACACACTGGGGATCTAGACTAATAAACACTAAAGGCAGGGGATTATTCACAGCCATACAGGAGTTACATTGTGAAGCCCTGTCTACAGGAAAACTAACCTACTGGCCAACAGATCCAAACAGAATCCCAGACCTTATAGACTTCTTTGTCTGTAAAAATATATCTAAAAACGAGACTAATATAGAAGAGGGACATGACATGAACTCGGATCATTCTCCCATACTATTAACGTTATGCAGACGTATTCAGTTTACCGAGAAACGACCGATTTTAGCTAATAAATGTACAGACTGGGACAGTTTTAGAATAGACCTAGACAATAGTAAAGAATTAAAAGTTCCGTTAAAAACGACTGAACAATTAGACTTAGAAGTTAGACAATTTATAGTAAACATACAAAAGGCAGTATGGCAAAATACACCTGACAAGCCAAAGTGGGTCAAGAGAACTACATATTCTGAACACATTAGAAATCGTATAGTGCAAAAACGAAGACAGCGGAGAAAATGGCACCTTACGCGATGTCCTCAGGATAAAACCGAACTCAATAACCTAACTAAACGAGTGAAAAGAGAAATAACAAGTCACAATAACTTGCTTACTAACAACTACCTGCGACAGTTAACCACAGATGCTAAGAAATCAGATTACATTCTATGGAAAGTAACCAAAAACATGAAAACACATTGTATAATGAAACACTCACTTTGTACCACAGAACAATTATACTCAAAGGAGAAGAATGTCAACTTCATATAAAATTCGTGAGGAAACTTTTCCTAAGCGTGCGGCGCCATCTATCGGGAGCCAAAACTGCGGTTAAAATCAGCAGCGCGGGAAATTGTATTATTTTTTTTATTTAATAAAAACAAAGAGATATATTATATTACGCCCTACATTATTAGGGCGTTATATAATATATCTATTTGTTTATTTTGTTGAAGGTTTAAATTAGGATGACTGTATTTAGAGTTGGATTTGATAATAAAAAACTTCATTTCTTTTACAATTTATTTATGTAAATAATATTCACATTCTTTATTGAAACATTCTTCTCTACATTGAAACTCATTGTAACATAACAAAAACCCTATAGGAGTCACTTTCTCAGAACTGGAGTCAATAACGTTCAATTTCACAAAAACACTTCAACTAAGGAATAGGATGCAATTTCACAAAAACACTTCAACTAAGGAATAGGATGCTCGTGCAACGTTTTTAATTCAGGATAAACTTGTTATTTATCGAGATTTTTTATTTATTTACAAGATATTTAGGAATTTACAAAATAAACGGTTTCTTTTCTTGTAGTGTTGACTGTTGACAGCTCCATATAAACAAGTATTAGGTGGTTGCTAGGAAATGACATAACATTTTCTATTTCATCTTTTCTCTCTGTCGTGACTAACAGCCCTAATAGAAACATTGTGTAGAACAGAGTTGACTCCCCCTGCTTTGTACTCACTAATCACGATTTAATCCAAACTCAAAAAATACATTTTTTTTTTGTGAGGACGAGTAGTCGGTCTCAGACGACCATTACTACTTTACGCGGGCTGTGTTTGTGAGGACGAGTAGTCGGTCAAAAAACACAACAATTCACACACATTAATTTAAATTCAAGATATAAAATAGTCACCTTTGTTGCATATAAGGTTTGTGAATTGTCAAAAAACACAACAATTCACAAACCTTATATGCAACAAAGGTGACTATTTTATATCTTGAATTTAAATTAATTAGCTCCATCTATCGAAATTAACAATCAACAAAATAAACATTATATATTTCTGGAGTCAACGAAACCCATGTGAGATTTAGAGCAATGAGACAACGCCATCTATGACGTGTTCATGAAAACTATAATTAAACTTAACATGCCGCCGGCCAAGGACAACGTGAGGTCCTTAACCAGATACATTTTTCTCGATGGGCAATGGACATAACTTCGTTACTGGTCTGCGAAATACATTATTTTTATATTCTAATGATACCACACGAGTGATACCATCCTTACCAGGATGCTTATCTACAACCCGACCCAAAAGCCATTTACCTGGAGGTAATCGATCGTCTTTTACTAAGACAATATCACCTAGTTCTATATCGCGTTGTTGTTTATTCCATTTCCGACGTTGTTGTAACGTTTGTAAGTATTCAGTTTGCCAACGTCGCCACAACGCTTGTAGCATACGTTGAACCATTTGCCAGCGATCAAGGTAAGTAGGACGAACATTCTCTAAGCTTTCTTCTGGGACTATTATAGGTGGTTCACCGAGTAAGAAATGTCCTGGCGTTAAAGGTGGTTCATCTATAGAGGAATTAATTAAAGTAAGAGGTCGCGAGTTAACACAAGCCTCGATCTGGGTAAGTAGGGTATAAAATTCATTAAAAGTTAAGCAAGACTGACCAATGACCCTTTTTAGATGTCCCTTTACAGATTTGACACCAGCTTCCCAGAGACCCCCAAAATGTGGAGCACCATGTGGTATGAAGTGCCAAGTGGTTAAATCATTTGCAAGTAACTCTGAAATTTCCTGTACCAGCTTTGATTTTGCATCGTTAAATTGAATTTCTAATTGACGAGCCGAACCTTGAAAATTAGTACCACAGTCACTATACAAATTAAGACAACGACCGCGTCGTGCTGTGAAACGTTTAAAAGCTGCAATAAAAGCAGTTGTGCTCAAATTTTCAACTAACTCCAAGTGAATGGCCTTTGTGACAGTACATACAAAAAGACTGATGTATGCTTTACTAGTTCGGTTACATTTACCTGAATACAATTTTAAGGAAAAAGGGCCTGCGAAATCCACTCCAGCATTCAGAAAAGAGCGACTAGGTTGAACACGATAGTGAGGTGAATCTCCCATAAATGGAGCTCGCGGTGAAGCCCTTTGCCGAAAACAAGAAATGCATTTCGCTATTACACTCTTCACAAGTCTTTTAACACCAATAACACAATATTTTGAATTGACCAGGTTAAGAGTGAGTTGGAAGCCGCCATGCAGCGTTCTGTGGTGAGCATCTGTTACTATTAAAGTCGTAAAATAACATTTACTTGACAAAATAACTGGTGACTTAAAATCATAACTTCCTAATGCATTGACAAAACGACCACCAACCCTCAAAATCTGTTCAGTATCTAAGAACGGGTTAAATTTATACAATTTACTAGATTTAGGAATGGGTTTACTTTGAGATAACAAATCAATTTCATTCTGAAAAGCTATATATTGGGATAAACGAATACATACTTTGTGAGCATGTAACAACTCTTCAGTACATAAATAGTTAGTTATATTCAAACTAGAGTTTAACGTCTTGGCTTTACATAATTTTATAAATCTTAAACAATAAGCTGTAACTCGTATTAATTTAGTAAAACTAGAATATCTCCTTAAGTATAAACAAGTATCGTCCACAGGACTATTAGTAGCCTGTGCCACTATTTTAATCTTAGCTTCTAACATTGTATCTGTAATCTTATCACTAACAAAATCTATATCTAAGTTTGATCTCAAAAATGTAGGCCCTTCCCACCACAATGTTGACTGTTCAAGATCTTGTGGACTTACACCACGTGAGGCTAAGTCTGCAGGATTGTCAGAGGACTTTACGTGATGCCATTGACTACTATTTGTGAGATTTAAAATTTCAGCTGTACGGTTAGCAACAAAAGTAGTCCAAGTGTTAGGATTTTTTTCGTAACCAAGCCAACACTATGGTGGAATCAGTCCAAGCGTAAACATTAGAATCCTCGATTGCTAGGCTTGTTTGAACATCATGAAGCATATTAGCTAAAAGTACAGCCCCACACAGTTCAAGGCGTGGGAGAGAAACTTACTTTACAGGTGAGACTTTTGACTTCGCGGACACTAAACGCATAGTAACTGTATCCTCATTTAAAACTCGAATATAGACTACACAAGCATATGCCGAGCAAGATGCATCACAGAAACCATGAATCTGTATATTAAGCCGCGAAGGAGACAAGCCCAACCAACGAGGGAGTTGTATAACATTCATATGTTCTATATTCTCATGGTAGGTACACCACTCATCTTTTAAATTATCAGGCAACGGATCATCCCAATTAAGCCCAGCTAACCATAAACGTTGCATAAAGATTTTTAAAACAATTACAATAGGGGCTAACCAACCTAATGGGTCAAACGTTTTAGCTATAATAGATACAACAGTGCGTTTAGTAACAATATCAAGTTTAGGATCTATAGACATTTTTAATTCAAAACAATCTGTTAGTGGGTTCCATAATATACCTAATGCCTTTATAGTATCATTCATCTGTATGCTGACAACAGATTGATTTGTATTAGTATCCTTGGGAATTTGTTGAAGTACTTCCTTACTATTAGACGACCATTTGTGCAATGAGAAACCTGCTTCTCCTAATAACTCGGTTATTTGGCGTTGTAAGGTAATTGTAGCGGAAATACTGGAAGTTCCTGTTAACAAATCGTCCATATAGAAGTCGCTTTTAAGTATAGAAGCGGCAGCAGGGTATTTTTCAGAACCATCCTCAGCAAGTTGGTGTAAGGTTCGAATCGCAAGGTATGGTGCACAAGAAGTTCCGTACGTAACGGTAAGTAATCTGTATTCTTTAATAGGTTCTTCAGCATGTTCTCGCCATAAGATTCTTTGGTAATTCGTGTCAGGACGTGCAACCAATATTTGCCTATACATTTGCTTAATATCTGAGACTAAACAAATCATGTGTGACCTCCATCGTGTTACTAAATCCCTTATATCTTGTTGCAGAGGTGGACCGATCAATAGTGTGTCATTTAACGCTTCTCCTTTTGTAGGTTTAGCGCTGCCATCAAATACTACACGTAGCTTTGTGCTAGTACTGGATTCTTTCAGCACTGCGTGGTGAGGTAAGTAGTATTTATCCATAATATCTATCTCTGTTTCAGGTACTATCTCCATGTGTCCTAGTGATTCATACTGTTGCATAAACTTACAATATTCTTCTTTAAATTCAGGTTTGTATTTAAATTTCTTTTCCATGTTCATTAAGCGGTTAAGAGCTAGACCTTTAGTATCTCCTAATTTGGAGCGTGCGTTGACGTTGAATGGTAATTGAACAACGTATCGACCTTCAGTGTTTCGCGTGTGGGTTTCCAGGTAATGCGCTTCACACTGAGCTTCTAATTGCGTCAACGTTCTCTCACTGCTGTTACATTCTTCAAGCTCCCAGAAGCTCCTGAGCAGCTGATCTAAGTCTAACTTAGTGTGTGACACAACTACTTGATAAGTTTGGTTTTGTGAATTAGTGCCTTCTATTTGTCCCGAAATCAACCATCCGAGATGTGAATTAAGTGCTATTAATGCATGGTGTTTCAATAAGCCATCTAACATAAGTCTAGCATGCATTTCGGCACCTAACAAGATGTCTATCGACCCTGGTTTGTGAAATTGTGGATCAGCTAACTTTAGCGAACTAAATATTGACCAGGAATCGACTGGCACTTCATGTGATGGGAGTAGAGATGTTAAACGTTTGAGTACAAAAGCTTGTGTTGTGAACGTATTTGAAGTATCGTAAATAGAGTGAAAATGTAAAGTGACCATTGATTTTGTAGTTATAATCATTTCATCAGATAAACCAGTGACTTTGCCATGTATTGTGGTGCGATCTAATCCTAAAAGTTGTGCAGCTGTTTCCGTGATAAATGATGCTTGGGATCCAGGATCCATTAGAGCTCTCAACTGGTGTGTATTGCCATTCTTTGTTAACATCATAATACGTGCTGTAGCCAAAAGAACTTGACTTCTGGTAATTTCTGCCTTCATACTAACTGCGTCTCGTGTTTCAACTTGATTAGGCTCAGTGGGTGTACTAATATTCGTGGTAGTCATATGTAGGAGACTGTGATGGCGACGACCACATTTCTTACAGCTAGTACTCTGTCTACAGTGTTTAACAGAATGACCTTTAATCAAACAATTGAAGCAGATGTTTTTCTTTTTAACAAAATCACGACGCTGTTGTAAATCTAAGTTAGCAAACTGCTTACAATGGCAAATGTAATGTTTCTGAGAACAGTAAGCGCATGAGCATTCAACCTCGGTAACAAACGTTTTGATTTGCGGTGCTTGGCTATTAGATTTGAAGTCTCTTCTTGTTGTTTCTTTTCTAGAGCTCGTGACAACCTCCATTGCTCGAAACCGTGTTTCTAGATGCGATGCTAAAGAGTCAAAACTTGGTATCTCTTGAGACGAACTAAGGGATTGTTCCCAGAGCTTGTGTGTTTCTATGTCTAATTTAGAGACCACAATATACACTACTATAGCATCCCAGCTTGTTGTGTTAATACCTAAATTGTCTAGCATATTTAAGCACTCTCTGGTAGTATCTAAAACTCCTTTTAAGCCCTGTGCACATTCAACTTGCACCTTTCGTTGATTAATAAGGCGATTTAATATATTATTCACAATTATACGTTTGTTGTCGTATCTGTTTTCTAGCGTTTCCCAAGCTTTTTCATAATTAGCTGCGGTCAAACCAAAATGCTTTAATAATTGCTCAGCTTCCCCCGTGATACTTGATTTTAAATAATGGTGCTTCTCTATATCTGTTAGCTTTTCGTCATTGTGAATTAGTGACTTAAAAATGTCTCTGTAACTATACCATTCCAAATAGTTACCGGAAAACTTTGGTATATTAATTGCTGGTAGTTTAGTTTTACGCGTGGTTTTTTCAGAATCGTTTGTGGTGACCGATTTCTTTTCACTTGTTGTCGTCTGTTCTTCTTTAGATAATAGGAGCAAACATTCCTTAAGAAACGTTTTAAATTCTAGGTAAATCTCTTCTGTGCACTCATAGTTAGCTTCTGTATCAAATTTAAGTTGTTCTAATATATCTTTAGAAACCTCATTAGAAATTGTTTCATATTGTTTATTAAAGGTTGACCAATATTCCGCTAGTGTTTCCAACCTTGTTTCCAAATAACCACGAGTATATCGCGTCTTAGATGTTTTTTTTGTATTAATATACAACTTATTAATTCGCTCACTTAACAATCTTTGAGAAGTACACAATTGCGCCATTTTAATAAACAAGTGTCAGTTAATAAATTTTAAAGTATAACTGTTTATAAATTTTCTAAATGTCCAAAGTATTTTCTATTTTAAACCAGTCAATATTGAAACAATTAAAGTCCACAAACAAGAATTTTTTCTAAGTCCACAAACCACGATTTTTCTAAGTCCTTAACACGTATTTTTAACTGTCTTACCGATACCGCAACTCTGTCGTAACAGGTCCGTAACACACTTTACTAGGTCACTCACTTAAGGGTCACTACCCTCCTTGGGGTCACTGAACTGCTTGAGGGTCTGTTGTGTCGTAAATAAACATATGTATACCAGAAATCAATTAAGCAAATCAGTCTCCAATAAACCACCGTTCAATCTATACGTGTTTCGTTATTTACAATACCTGCTATTCTATAATCGACCTTAAATCAATAAACATAACGTTCATAGTGGTCATTAACGAACCGGATTTTGTACCTAAATAATAAAAACTTAACTTCGAGTTCGAGAACAAAAGACTGCATTCCAGTTAATTCTATTCATAAAATTGACATTGTGAATTAGTCTTTATACAAAGTGAATAAAGTGCAAGTTAATTACGAGTTATCGAAGGACAGATACCTATACCTACACAGGTTGTTTACTACATTAGTTCCAAGAATCTGATTATCGAAGTGAAGCTACTTTTAGATAATATACCTATTTGTGTGAATATTTAAAATGACTAGCCAAATAGAACAATTCTTAAATCAACTTGAAGAAACTGCTAGTCTTATGAGAAAAACTCAGATAAATCTAAAGAAAAGTTCTAAGTCTAGATTGACCAAAGGATACCTACAAACAAGAATGCAGTGTATAGACAAATATTGGAAATTGTTTACATTTACACACAACGAACTTGTTAAGATTACACCGCGGGAGAAACGCTCGGGCATACCATACTTTGAGAATGACGAGTATAGTATCTTCGAAGATTTGTACATCTGTATAAAAAGCGACATTCAAGATGCGATTGCACAGCTGATTCAAGATGCGTCAACCTCGTCACCCCATCGAACGAGGTCAAATAGTCCGCCTGACGATGGTTCGAAGTCAACACAAGTGAAGCTACCTAGGATCCACCTACCTACCTATGGTGGTAGCTATGAAGAGTGGCCGACTTTTCAAGACTTGTTTCTCAGTTTAGTACATAACAACAAATCATTGTCGGATGTACAAAAACTTCACTACCTGAAGACCAGCCTCGCGGGTGAGGCACAAGCGCTTCTTCGACACGTACGTGTGACTGAAAACAATTATGCTAACGCGTGGGACATTTTAAAACAACGTTACGGCTATAAGCGTATTATAGTTTACTCTGTGTTAAATAGGTTATTTTCATATAAAAGGTTAAGTATTCAGTCTGCCAATCATATTAAAATGTTACTCGATAATACAACCGAATGCATTAATACATTAAATAATATAAATATTAACACCGACTCTTGGGATCCAGTCATTATATTTCATGTTGTACAGAAATTAGACCCAGAGTCACGTAAAGACTGGGAGACTGTTTCACACAATATTAACTCAGATGAATTACCTTTGTGGGCTGATTTGAAGGGTTTCTTGGAATCTAGGTTTCGTGCATTAGAACTAGCCAGGGCCACAACCTCACCCACAGCAGAGCCAACGAAGGACAAGCAGACCAGAGGACGTACTTTCCACGCCGCAGCACCTCCAGTAAAGGTATGTATTTTATGCAACGAAACTCATACACTATGCCATTGTAAACAATTTACAGCGATGTCAATTATCGAACGCAACGCTTACGTAAAGGACAAAAACCTGTGTTTTAATTGTTTGTTGACGGGACATTCAGTTTTGAAATGTCGTTTACCAATGTCCTGTCGCATTTGTCACAGGCGTCATCATACTCTTCTGCATCAAGCTAAAACGGAAACCAGTACAAATGCAGAAGACAAGAACATTCAAGTCAATACAATGATGACGTCACACTACAATTCCAACCAGGGATACGCACTATTAGCGACTGCAATTGTTAAGGTCAGAAATGAAACGGGACATACCCTTTTATTACGAGCGCTAATAGATCAAGGTTCGCAGGCAACGTTTATAAGTGAACGGGCGACTCAACTAATGAAATTATACAAACAACCAATGAAGGGAACTATTACAGGGGTTGGTTCTACAAAGACAAATATCAATAGTAAAGTCCAACTCCACATATTATCTAAATACAATTCGGATTTCTGTCTACAATTAGAAGCGTATGTTATATCAAAACATTTAACGACCAAATTACCGTCTCAATCTATTGTCGCCAAAGACTGGCCTCATTTGCGTAATTTACAGTTAGCTGATCCAACTTACAATAAATCTGAACCTATTGATTTATTGCTAGGTGTAAATGAATACGCACGTATTATTGAACCAAATCTAATTAAAGGACCTCCAGGAACTCCTTGTGCTCAAAAAACTGTTCTTGGGTGGATTTTGTTTGGTGAAATAAACCGTGAATACAATAACCAGCTACCTTTACAGGTAATGCATCATCAAGTAGATTTAGACGCAATGTTAAAAACATTGTGGGAATTAGACATAGACAGAAGTAGGAAACAAACACATGAAGAAAAGCTTTGTGAGAACATTTACGAAAAAACACATAAAAGAGACGAAGACGGAAGATATGTTGTAAATCTACCCTTTAAAACAGAGACACCAATTTCTCCAGATGGCAACAGCAAGGAAATTGCATTAAGAAGATTTTTACAATTAGAGAGAAAGCTAGAAAAGAATCCTAAACTGAAAAAAGAGTACACACAAGTCATCGAAGAGTATATAGATATGCACCATGCGGAAGAAGTACCAGAAGAAGAGTATGACAATAGAGCCGTTTATTTAAGTCATCATGCGGTCATACGCACCGATAGCGAAAGTACTCCAGTTCGTGTTGTATTCGACGCATCATGCAAGGGCACCAATGGTATTTCACTTAATGATGAGCTGTTGGTTGGTCCAGTTTTGCAAGAAGACTTAAGAAGCATTATCTTGAGGTGGAGGATGTATGCAGTCTGTTTTGTGTCAGACGTAAAGAAAATGTACAGGATGATATTATTAGCTAAAGAACACGTAGATTTCCAGCGCATTCTGTGGAGAAGCAATCGTACAGAAAATATTAAAGAATATCGTTTACTTACCGTTACATTTGGAACCGCACCAGCTCCTTACCTCGCAGTGAAGACAATAAGACAATTAGCTGAAGATGAAGGTTTGAAATTCCCCGTTGCCGCCAAAATACTGAAAGAAGATCTATATGTCGATGACGCTTTATCTGGATTTGACACGGAACATGAAGCTATAGCTGTAATCAAACAAATGAAAGACTTATTGAAAAGAGGTGGATTTGAATTACAAAAATGGTCCTCAAATAGTGCTAATGTTATGAAATCTATTGAACCTGAAAGCAGATCTACTAAAATAAAGCTTAACATAGATGTCGATGGAACAATCAAAGCCTTGGGCATTCTATGGAACTTAGCAAACGATGAATTTATTTATATAAACATACCTCCTGTTCTTCAACATACAAATATTACTAAAAGAAATGTTTTGGCTGATATACAAAAATTATTTGATCCGCTTGGCTGGATAGCTCCATCTATAGTCATGGCTAAAATTCTAATACAAAAATTATGGTTAAAGAAATTGGATTGGGACGAAGAACTGGATGATTTACTTAAAGAAGAATGGCTCAACATAAGATTAGATTTTGAAAACGTTAAGGATATTTGTAAAAAGGTGGCTAGGAAGTACAACGAAGAACAAGAAGAATATACAACTACACGGATTTTGCGACGCATCAGAAAAGGCATACGCTGCAGTAGTTTACAGCAGAATAATTAACTGTGATGGTACGATCACTACAAAGCTACTCGCAGCTCGAACACGCGTCGCTCCCGTAAAGCCGGTTACATTACCAAGACTAGAACTCTGTGGTGCTGTATTACTCTCAAACCTTTTGAAGCAAGTTTCGCAAGCAATGAGATTATCTACTACTCAACTTTTTGCGTGGACTGACTCGTCTATTGTTTTGTCGTGGTTGTCGGGAGAACCAATACGATGGAAGCAATTTGTAGCAAATCGCGTCGTAGATATTTTAGATAAGGTTGATAGCAAGCAATGGTATCACGTCATTTCCAAAGAAAATCCTGCGGACATTGCGTCTCGAGGTTCCTTTGTTTCAGACTTAAAGTCCAACAAATTGTGGTGGGAAGGACCCACATGGTTAAGCCAAGGTGAAATCAAGTTTACAAGACCTAATTTTATACCTACTGAACTAGAAACACGTAAAATACAAGCAAACCTAAAAATAAATGAAGAAACAAGCATTAACTTTGGAGATTTTAATAATTTAAATGAACTTTTGACAGTAATAGTACATAGTATTAGATTTTTACATAGCAAGATTAAACCAGAAGATATAGAAAAGCTAATTACTACAGAAGAATTAGACAAAGCTTTAAAAAGATGTATTAAAATAGCTCAGAGGGAGTTTAATGAAGAAATTGAAAGCCTAAAATCAAACAAAATTGTATAAAGAAATAGTAAATTAAAATCTTTAAACCCTTACCTTGATGAAGATGGTATCCTCAGGGTGGGTGGCAGATTACGTAACTCCGTGCTACCGGAACACAGCAAACATCCAATTATCCTGAAAAATAAAAACGATTTGACTTACCTTATTATCGCTGATGCACACAGAAGAACTCTACATGGTGGAACACAACTAGTCTTAACATTCCTTCGGTCTAAATACTGGATACTGCAAGCAAAAAACACGGTTAAGGCTTATATACACAAATGCGTAATATGTGCTAGACAAAAGGCTCTTGTTAAAACACAGCTGATGGGAGACTTACCTCAAGCTCGTACAACACCAGCACGTCCTTTTCTTCATAGTGGCGTTGATTTTGCTGGTCCTTTGTTTGTTTTAATGTCGAAGGGACGTGGAGCGAAGCAAAATAAAGCATACATAGCTATTTTTATTTGTATGGCCACTAAGGCCATTCATTTAGAATTAGTTGGAGATCTCACATCGGAATCTTTTATTGGAGCATTTCGTCGTTTTGTCGCTCGCAGAGGTAAGTGTTCTCATTTATGGAGCGATCAAGGGCGTAATTTTGTTGGTGCCAACAAGATTTTATCACAGGACGTCATAAATGCACAATCAGAGTTACCAAATCAATGGTTATCAGATCTATCGGCAGAAGGAACGCAGTGGCATTTTATCCCACCCTACAGCCCCAACTTTGGTGGCTTGTGGGAAGCTGGGGTGAAGTCGATAAAGTATCACTTACGCAGAATTCTTACAGCTAGCCTAACATTCGAAGAGATGACCACCACTTTGTGTGAAATAGAAGCTTGTCTAAATTCACGACCTTTGATTCCATTAGACACTTCAGATCCAGATGCACCTGAACCTTTAACACCTGGTCATTTTTTGATAGGTGAAGCTCCACTTAATATACCTACTCCTGATTTACGAGATGTAAATATTAATCGTTTAAATCGTTGGCAAATGACTCAAAAATTGGTTAGGGATTTTTGGCATAGATGGCATACTGAATATTTAACTAGATTACAAACTAGACCTAAGTGGCTAAACAAACAATCAGAATTAAATGTAGGAGATATTGTATTACTTAAAGATGAACAGCTGCCACCTGGAAAGTGGTCCCTTGGAAAGATTGTTAATAAACATCCAGGGCCTGATGGTTTTACTAGAGTTTATAGTGTATTTTACACTATAAACTCGATCGAAATGAAATTGTAAAACGTTCTATTAGTAAATTATGTAAATTACCAGTAAATGATAATGAACCTCCTTGTACTATAATGCCAAACTAACCTAACTTTGTATAATTATCTCATGCATGCAATTTAAAGTACTGTCGCACTTTGGTGGGCGGCATGTTGTGTCGTAAATAAACATATGTATACCAGAAATCAATTAAGCAAATCAGTCTCCAATAAACCACCGTTCAATCTATACGTGTTTCGTTATTTACAATACCTGCTATTCTATAATCGACCTTAAATCAATAAACATAACGTTCAGGGTCACTGAACTGCTTGAGGGTCACTGAACTGCTTGGGTCACTGAACTTCTTAGGGTCACTGAACTCTGTGAGGTCACTGAACTACGCGAGGTCACTGCACTCCGTGAGGTCACTGAACTACGCGATGTCACTGCACTCCGTGAAGTCACTGCACTTCGCGAGGTCACTGCACTCCGTGAGGTCACTGCACTCCGTGAGGTCACTGCACTTCTTGAGGTCACTGTACTTCTTCAGGTCACTGCACTAACTTATCACTTCACTTATCACTTTACTATCACTGATAGTCATGTGTAAGTAATGCGCTTGATATCACAAAGTAATATTACTCGGACGGGTAATATCACATTAAACATTACGCGACACACTAATGCATTACGCATCACACACATCACATCACGTAATGTAATGTATAGCTATCGATATCGAGTAATCTAATAACATTACTCGATCGCTATACGCTCATGGCTCTGGCACATCTTAAGTCCGCGTAATGTAATGCTAGCTTGCAGTCTTCAAATGATTATTGTCCGAAATTGAAAATCTTAGAATCTTTCTCTCTCGCTTACTTTGTATTATGTGTATAAAAATGTTCTTACGTATGGATTTTTAACGACTAAAATAATACTTTATTTCTAAATAATTTTTATAAATTGTAATATGGGGCGACATGTTCACAAAGTGAATAAGCCTTTTTCTGTCCAATAAAGATTTAAAAAAAAAATGTAATATGCCCTAAAATAATAGAAATGAAATCCTTGTAATTAATAAAAAAAAAATAAAAAAAGTTATAAAAAATATTATAAGAATATTATTAAAAAATAATAAAAAAAGAATAAAAGAATATAAAAAAATAAATTTAAAAATACCACCAATAACTTGTAATTCTATAAAATGATATATATAACTTATTACAAAATTAAATATGTATCACAATCAATACTATATGAATAGAACGGCGAATCGAACTCCTGTGATACATATCACATTTGTAATATCACAAAGTAATATTACGTTCCGCGTAATGTAATGTGATGTGGCATTTCAAAGTAATGTTTTGCGCATGTCTAATCACTGACTCTATTACTTATCCGGCTCGAAGGACCACTGTATAATGAAACACTCACTTTGTACTCACTAATCACGATTTAATCCAAACTCAAAAAACACAACAATTCACAAACCTTATATGCAACAAAGGTGACTATTTTATATCTTGAATTTAAATTAATTAGCTCCATCTATCGAAATTAACAATCAACAAAATAAACATTATATATTTCTGGAGTCAACGAAACCCATGTGAGATTTAGAGCAATGAGACAACGCCATCTATGACGTGTTCATGAAAACTATAATTAAACTTAACACACCTATTACACAAATCCCTCCTATAAGAGAAGAAAACGGGAAATGGGTCAGAAGTAATCAACAAAAAGCTGAAAGGTTTGCCCAACACCTTGAGCTTATATTTCAACCCAACGTTGAATCGTCGAACGCTGTTGAAATAGCGTGTGCTGAGCAAACAAAATATGATGGCTTTAAAATAAAGCTCGTCACACCAAAGGAAGTGATGAATATCATAAAGTACCATATGAATCCCAATAAATCACCTGGCTACGAACTAATAACAGGGGAAATTCTGAAAAATTTAAATCGTAAAGCGATAGACCTGACCTGTGGAAAGTAGCAGAAATAATTATGATACCGAAACCTGGCAAACCACCACATGAACCCACTTCATATAGACCAATTATTTCTCTACTACCACTATTATCAAAATTATTTGAGAAACTATTGCTGAAAAGACTTACACCAGTTATCGAAAACAGTAATATTATTCCCGATCATCAATTTGGCTTTAGAGAGAAGCATTCTACAATTGATCAGATTCATAGAATAACTAATATCATCGAAAAAACGCTTGAAGAAAAAAAGGTTTGTTCTACCATATTTCTTGACGTAGCGCAAGCCTTCGATAAAGTTTGGCATGAAGGACTCATACACAAACTAAAAGTAATGCTACCGCAACACTTTTCTGAAATTCTTGAGTCTTATGTATTGAATAGAGTATTTCGTACTCGGCAAGATGACGCCTATTCAGAAATAAGGCCTGCATAAATCACTAAAGTATGGTAGGTGCAAATAACACTTAAAATCGAATCTTAGCTAACGCGACGCTCTAATGTTAACCGACCTACGACGGCGTATTATAACTCAACAAAATACGATTCCTTTTATCATCATAACAGCCCATTATTGTCCCACTGCAGGGACAGGCCTCCTCCAGTGACGGAGGGATACTTGGCCTACTAATACCACGCTGGCCAAATGGATTGGTATAGGGTTTAATATCCAGTTTTCCTTCTTTTTATTACGTAAAGATAATATTGACGGATAGTCCCTTAGTCGGTTTTTACGACACCCATGGTATGTACACTGTATTCTTACTCCGTCACCACACGGTATCTTATCTTTTCACAAATCATCCTACTTGTCACTTTAAATAATAGCCAAAATTTAAATACTAGACACAAAACCATCATATGGACACTATACTAAAATACCATCTAATTTAGATATAGACTTATTCTGCACTAAACCAAAAACGGCAAGACAAGTTTTGTGTCAGCAATTCTTTAGTTACTAAGTAAGTAAAAATAGATTTTAGTTATAGTTTAGTAAGTATTTTTAGTTATAGTAGGTATATTGTAGTATAGTATAGATAGTAGTTTATCCTAAATGTACATTAATTGCTTCTTTTTTGGAATGATTTGTATTTGCATAGATATATAACATCAACATAGTTATTTATATGTGGAAGCTTGTTATTGGCAATTTCTGTAAAAAAAAATATGTTACCTAATGTTGTAATTAGTCCGTAAGCTTTCCTCAAACAAATAAAAATAAAAAATAATAAAAATATACAACCAGGACAATTTTATTACACAGCAGGAACTACATTACTGTACTGCTAAAATTATCAACAGTACCTTTAAACAGTGAGCACTCTGCTCAAAGCTCATTATAATGGAAAGATCTTACTTGATCGGTACAAAATACCAGGAAGCTCGTTAACTACGCAGCCTGTGGGCTGGCTGGCGTTCATCCCAATTCTGATGTTTGCGTTAGCTTATGATGGCTCGTTCTACGATAGATCGGTCAACTCGAAGTAACACTTTTAATACACGTAACACTTTAACTACACTGACCACTACACCATATTCGAAATAACACTACTCAAACAAAACGGGTAACGGTTCCTAGTAAGGAGCACCGATCACGACCGAAGTCAATCTGTAACTGACTGGCGTCTCCCTCCGGCGCCCCACATAAGCTCCGTGGTAGCACGAAGCTAGCTATACACGTCATTGCGACAGTGTCGCCTCTACCGGCATTCGTGCTGCGCTTTGTTTATTACACAATTTTTATTAATGTTGTCACATATAAACAGACAAACAGTCTGTCATTCCTTTAACCTCTTACCTAATCAAAAACTAATTGTGTTGACGGAATAAAATACAATGCCTATTTACATGACAATGTCACACCCATATAGTTTGGACTCCGAATGGGTCAATGTAATATGTCAATGTATAGAGCTTCGGTACGCTGTGAAATATTTTTTCATGCTGTAGAAGATTATTTGCTTACGTAAAGGGTCATTTTAAGTTTCTACACGCTGCTAAATAAAGGGTAAGTACTATTATAAATACATTAATAATCCGAAAAGAAAATTTAACCATTGCTTTATACGGCAGCGGCGCCGCCCGGGCCGCAACTTCGAACTCAACTGTACAACGCCATCTAGGCGCGACATAAAGCAATGGTTAAATTTGGTAGTCGAGACGGTACTCAGGTGGCCTAGAGGTCATGGCGCTGGACGCGTATAGTCCAGAGACGCGGGTTCGATTTCCGCCTCGAGTATCAATTTTTTCCATTGTCTTTCTTCTTTTTGGATTTTTCTAGTTAAAAGTACTTAAGTTTTATAGGTAAAAAATTATAGGTATGTAATTTATTTATTTACATATGGACAACCAATTGTTGCTACATCTTATCTTACACAGTAAATAGGTACCTAATAATAGAATCTTAATGCACATTGTAAGTTCAGCTGCTTATGCAGTTAAAAAAGTGAGGCAGCTAACGAATATAGAGACAGCAAGATTGGTATACTTTAGTTACTTTCACAGCTTAATGTCCTATGGTGTTCTTTTGTGGGGTAGGGCTGCAGACATCGAATCTATTTTTATTCTTCAGAAGCGTGCAGTTCGAGCTATTTACAATCTTGAATCGAATGTTTCATTGAGAGATCGTTTTAAGGAAATAGGTATTTTAACAGTTGCTTCACAATATATATATGCTAATATAATATATATTAAGCAAAATATTGAACAGTATGATAGAAATGGCGACATTCATAGCATTGGTACGAGGAATAGGCATAAGTTGATAGGTCCACAACATCGCCTACATAAGGTACATAACACTTTTGCGGGACTCGGTATACGTTTATTCAATAAACTGCCTAAGCATGTAATGGATCTACCTTTACTAAACTTTAAAGCATTTGTAAAAAATCAGCTATTATCGAAAGGCTATTATACAATAAACGATTATATTAATGACAAAAACTCATGGGCTTAGATTTCAATTATCGTGATTTTATGTTGCTTGTTCCATGGTGTAGATTGTGGCTTAACCTAGGTAGTTGTGCGGATGTTATGTTACTACCTTATTACTTTCTTTTACAGTTTTATTTGTTATTGTAACGATAGAAATACTTCACTTGCATTTGTAAATGTATTTAATTATATTATCTAAATGGTATTCTATTCCATTCTCAACTACTTAAAGATTAACAAAATCAACTTGACGACACAAATGCTTGTGTGTTAATTTCTGTCGGATATCGCAGTGACGAGATGACTGATGAACGTGCCATGCAATTAAAGCTTTTTTAAACTTTAAATTGCTATGCATGTAAGATTTGCTTGCACACATCATTCTTCACGCTGCTGTTGGTAATTGTAACAAAGTCAAATTATTATTTTGAAAAGAGTGGCCTGAGTTTCTTGGCCACATTCTTCTCAGAGCTCTACTATAGTCGTCTGCGAAAGTGGTAGTAGTTTGGCAGACATTTTTCTCTATACTATTCTACTACATGTATAACGATTTGCATGTGTTACTTTGTAACCTAAGTGAATAAAGCTATTTTGACTTTGACTTTGACTTAAGGTGTCACAGCTTGCACTATTACATTGCACTAGCACTTATAACTAAAGTTTTCTTGAGCTACAAAATACTTACGAACTAGTTGCTATTATATAATTTTGAGTTAGAATAAATTGTGTTTGTTTTATTTACTTCCGATTTTGCCTCTCAACAACTTCAGCACACTACTTTTAATTTTGTTTCAAATTTGTGGTAAAAATATCCAACGTTTTAGATTTGTTTTTGCAAAGGGCGGACAGAGCAGAGTAATACATTATTAATGACAAAAAAATTAAAAGGATAATAATAATAGTAAAATTATTAAGAATTTTCTTCACAGTGCTATATTATTATTAAACAAAAAGGTAAAAGAATACCTCGTTTTGAAATTTGATTATGAATTAAAAGATGATTTTACATGACCGCCCTTTACTTGTCAATTATTTTCATATTTAACTAATGACAAAAAAATTAAAAGGATAATAATAATAGTAAAATTATTAAGAATTTTCTTCACAGTGCTATATTATTATTAAACAAAAAGGTAAAAGAATACCTCGTTTTGAAATTTGATTATGAATTAAAAGATGATTTTACATGACCGCCCTTTACTTGTCAATTATTTTCATATTTAACTTATTATCCTTGATTGGCCTTGAGTGTAAAAAAAAAAGTATATAACGAACTTTCCCTGAAGTTATTTTTATTGTGAATATGCATGACATGCGCAAGCGACGATTTAATACTCTGTGGTTTCTGTTTGACATATTGACATTGACAGTTATTCATCGTATGACTTGCGTGCGTAATCAGTGTAAACAACAACGACAATATTTGAGTGGGTTTTCCGTAACTTTTTCCTTATCTTCAACGAAGCGAAATGTATACCTACCTATTATTATTATGAGCATTTTGTTAACTGTGATATTGTAACTGAATAGCTGATAGTGAATAGTCAACTGTCCAAAGAGGAATAGGTTCCTACTAAACTAGATTAGATAGAATAAGTCCAGCAATGAGTGAAGTTTTGTGGTGTTATCCCGTGAGTGAGTGTGCGTGGTGACGTGGTGGTGGCGAGCATGCGTGCTGGGGGCTGGGTGGTGGCGGCGTGGTGCTGCGCGCTGTGCTGGGCGCTGCAGCGGCCCGCGTGTCCCCCGGACGCGGGCGCGCGCTGCGTGTCGGCGGGCGGCGGACACGCAGAGTACATCTACTACATAGACGGTGAGACCTACACGCCTCAGCACACTGACTGACTAAACAAATTACTCAGGAGACATCTAATGAGAGTCTTGAGGCAACTATGCTGTGTTTTGCTGTAGTGGCTCATGTTTATATTACAACTTTTATTTTGGCAGTTTTATAAACACCATTGGATATCAATTTTTGTAAAGCCAACAACTTCTAATGTTTATTTTGTTTATTCAAACAAATCTTATGTGCACTTCAAAAGTACTATTATTAATGTGAATGTTTGTAAGTATGGTTCTATGTTTGTTACTCCTTTACGTTAAATCTACTAAATGGATTTTAAAGAAACTTTACAATAGTAATATTTTGTATGTCAGAATAATACATAATTGCTACAATTTATAAAGATAATATTGTATTTATATTTATCTTAATCACTGAAGGTACTCAGAATAATAATCCTGCAAAGACAGCCGCACACAACTAGTACTGAATATTCAGTAGTAACATAGGGCATGCTGAGGAACTCCTCCTATATGAGACTTCATATGTCACTCCAATATGTTATGAAGAGAAAGATAGTTTCATTAGACAGTTCTGAGCAATGTTGGTGCCACCAGTAAAGTATGATGCATCTGTTCTTCTTGTATTTTATACATAAATAAAAATTGACAAATTAATTTAAACCCTAGATCACTAACTCTATTTTTCGAATGTTAATACTAAACCTCATTGTTTCGACTAGACTATTAGATAAAGGGTCTTAAAAGGTTCTTTAGAAATATTGAAGTTTGTGAAGTGTTTCGTCTTACGTGTATTGTGCAGTGAGGTGCAAAATAAACGTTTTTTCTTTCTTTCTTTCTTTCTTTCTTTACCATCATCCTACATGTATGGTTCCGTAAGTCCGTACATACATAATGTTTTTTATTTATTGAACAGTATTTATTTATGTCATTTATTAACTTTCTAGTAACTAATGTGAATTATTCAAACAGCCTTGCAAAGGAAATCATATTTTTATGCAAAATCAAAAATAGTAACATTTTGAAATTTCTAAATTAGAAAAACAAACTTGAAATCTTAAAAATAACAGAACAATTAAATTACTTAATAAATTTTAAAAAGTTGTAAAAATCAAGCAACTTATACATTTGTGGCATATTATGTCATGTTTGTGCTTTCCGCCTAACAATTTATAGAAAGTGAACTTCGCTTGAAATGCTGACACCCCAGGAATTCAATAGACAGCTTGGCAACAAGGGGAGCGCCTTCGAAATCAATACTTACGACGAAGGGAGTTTTTTTTTGCGGTAAACGCGAATACCTGTGTCGTTTGTTCATGCCCTACAAGCAAAAGCTTCGTCCGCTCGGAAGGTCCGGCTCGTACGAGGAGAGTACTATCTTTAATCTGATCGTCTTTCATTATTTAATTTCAGGAAAATATCTCAAAATCGAGTTCACCGACGGCGGGTACTACTACATGGAGTGTCCGGCCAACGTGACGCTGGACGACTCCGCCCTGCCGCGCTTCGCGAGCACGTTGCGCGTCACGCACGTCAAGCTGTCGAGCTGCAGCGCGCGCGGCGCCTACGCGGCGGCGCTGGACGCGCTGGGGGTGCGAGCTGCAGAGCGCGTCACGCTGGACCGCACCGGGCACGTCACGCGCCTCGGCCTGCGCGGCCTGGAGCGTCTGCGCGCGCTCACGCTCGTCACCGTCAGCCTCGCGCCCGACGCCTTCGAGTCCACCCCGCGCCTCGAGCGGCTGCGGCTCAACGACGCGAGGCCGGCGCCGCTGCACGCGCTGCCCACCTCGCTCACCGAGCTGCAGCTGGTGCGCACCGGCGTCGAGCTGCTGAGCCGCGACGCGCTCGCGCGCTTCCCCAACCTGACGTCGCTGATCGTGCGCGACGACACGGCCAACGTGTCGGTGCAGGCGCGCGCCCCGCTGCGCAGCGTGGCGCTCATGGCGCGCGACGTGCGCGTGCACGCGGAGCTGCCCGCCTCGCTGCAGGAGCTCACGCTGCACGGCGCGGCGGCACTGGGCGCGTGGCGCGCGTGTGCGGGGCTGCGCACACTGACGCTGGTGCGCGCGGCGGAGGCGCCGGCGCCGCGCTGGGTGTCGCGCTGCCCGGCGCTGGCCGCAGTGTCGCTGTCGCGCTCGCCGGCGCTGGTGGCGCTGGCCCCGGACGCGCTGGCGGGCGCGCGCGCACTGCGCCGCCTCACGGTGTCGGGCACGTCGCTGGTCGCGCTGCCGGTGGAGCTGCTGGACGAGGCGCCCGCGCTGGAGTACCTCGACCTCTCCGACAACCGTCTGCGGGAGTTGCCCGGGTGAGCTTTTTAATTTAATCATCACGATTTACGATCGAACGCCCTCTCTCATTATCGGCGTAGTATTTTCTCGCGAGTCTGTCGACCTACGAAAGACGAAGGAAACTTTAAGACGAATGACGAGTAGTTCTGTATCGTTTCAGGGGTATGTTTTCGTTGATAAAAAATTTGACGAGTTTGAATCTGGCCGGGAACAATCTGACGAACGAAGTGTTCAAGTCCGTGTCGGTGATCTCCTCGCTGCAGCAGTTGCGCCTCGACAACAACGTGCAGCTCGGCGACGCGTGCAGCGGCGGAGTTAACGCGGTGCGCGGTCAGTACACTCTCGCATACACATGTGTAGAGTATATATACAGGATATGTACAGAGTAGTGAGCTCGTGTGTGTATGTGTCGCAGGCACGTCGCCGCTGGAGACGCTGAAGCAGCTGAGCGCGCTGCGGCTGCGCAACACGGGCGCGCGCTACGTGTGCCGCGACTGGCGCGAGCGACTGCGCCGCCTCACGCTGCTCGACCTCGCCGACAACCGCGTCGCCTTCCTCACGGTACGTACTGCTCTGTACTACGTACGCGCTCGCTCCACCGGCGCCGACACTCACTCACTCTACCGTGTACCGTGCCGCAGTACTCGGACGTGCAGTTCTACGGCTCGGGCGAGGTGCGCGTGGAGCTGTCCGGCAACAACGTGAGCGCGCTGGTGTACGAGCGCAGCGACTACGAGGCGCTGCGGGCGTCGCGCGCCGCCTGCGAGCCCGCCTCGCGCGCGCACCTCGTGCTGGACGCGCGCGCCGCGCTGCGCTGCGACTGTGGCGCCACGTGGGCGGCGCGCGCGCTGCGGGCGTGCCCGGCGCACGTGCGCGTGCGGGCGCGGTGCGCGGGGGGCGGGGAGCTCGGCGCGCTGGCGCCGGGGGAGCTGCGCTGCGCCGCGCCGTGCCCCGCCGCGGTGCCGCGCGCGTGTCGCTGCTCCGAGCGCGAGCGCGTGCCTCGTCCAGCGCTGGTGCGGCGCGTGGACTGCTCGGGCGCGGGGCTGGTGGCGGCGCCAGCGCTGGCGCGGCAGGACGGCGCCGCGTGGGAGCTGCTGCTGGCGCACAACCACATCGCGCGCGTGTCGCCCGCGGACCTGCCGCCCGTCGTCATTGTGAGTGTCGCTCTCTGTACTTGTCCCTAACTTTAATGCTATATGTTCGTTAAAAATTACTTTTCGACCTTCAAACGAGCAAAAGATATCTATCCTAGAAACAAGCGCAACACCGAAAGATCAGTTCTAGATCGCGCCCCAAGAACTTCTCTATACGGGAAAAATTGTTATGAAATGTGTATAAAAGTGTATAATAAATTACCATCTAGCCTTAAAGAATTACCTACTGTACAATTTAAAAGAAAATTAAAACTATGGTTGATAGACAAAATGATATACTCTGTTAGTGAATTCCTAAACGAGACGCAACCATAATGTGTATTTATAACTAAACCAATTTGTAATATCTTATAACTCTATTTTACGTGAATAAAGATCATTTCATTTCAATGCACCGAAAGTGCATAGATTCCGATTAACCATTCTTTTTATTCTTTAAAAGTCATGTTTTCCTTAAAAGGATCCAGTCGGAGCTTCTATAAGATACTCGTCAGAGCTGTCCTGAAAATCAGTAGTCATTTTTTTCAGGTTTATACAGCAGAACAAATCTAAGAGAGCTACTTTTTTTGTCAGTTAAAATAAAATAAAAAATAAAAAAAACAAATTATTCAAAAAAATTTAACCTGTACAATTACGTAGTTGTATTTAGTTGTAATGAAGATGTGAAAAATCGACATCGCTAGGACACACAAACTGTTTTTTCAAATGAGGTCATAGTGTTCATTACATCAATGTGTATAATTTTAATGTATTCATCTTCAATCATTCAGGAATTGGACCTGAGGAACAATTCTCTGCAGGACGTGACGGCACTGACCTCGCTGTTGGTGGAGGGACGCAACCTGTCGCTCGGCCACAACCCGCTCGCCTGCACGTGCTCGGCGCGCGGCGCGCTGAGCGAGCTGAGCGAGCGCAGACACCTCGTGCGCGACTACCGCCTCGTGTGCGCCTCGCTCGACCCCGCCTCGTGCGGCGCCGTGCCGCGCGCGCTGCTGGCGCTGGGCCTGGCGCCCGCGCTGCTGGGCGCCGCGCTGCTGCTGGCGTGCGCCGCGCGCCCCGCCTGGCGCCGCCGCGTCAAGCTGTGGGCGCGCGCGCTGGGCTGCTGGCCGGGCACGGAGGTGTGTGAGGAGGAGGAGGACGACGCGGAGCGGCCCTACGACGTGTTCGTGTCGTTCTCGCACGGCGACGCGGAGGTGGCGGCGGCGCTGGTGGCGCGGCTGGAGGCGTGCGGCTACCGCGTGTGCGTGCACTACCGCGACTGGGCGCCGGGCGGCTGGATCCCGGCGCAGATCGCCGCCAGTGTCCGCCGCGCGCGCCGCACCGTGGCGCTGGTGTCGCCGCACTTCCTGCGCTCCACGTGGGCGCGCGCAGAGTTCCGCGAGGCGCTGCAGGACGCGGCGGCGCGCCTGCTGGTGGTGCTGCTGGCGGACGCGGCGGCGCTGGAGCTGCGCGAGCACGCCGAGCTGGGCGCGTACCTGGCGCAGCACACGTACGTACGCTGGGGGGAGCGCTGGTTCTGGTCCAAGCTGCGCGCCGCGCTGCCCCCGCCGCGCGCGCGCCCGCCCGGTGACGTCACGCGCGGAGGGGACGCGCCGGGTGACGTCACGCAGCTGCAGCTGTCGGCGCGCACGCTGTCCACCGACGTGCCGGGGTCCAGCTAGCCCCCGCCTCCGTGGTGACGTCACACAGCTAGCACTCACGAAGCCACCTCACAAAGTGATACAGTTGCTATACAATTATTTATTATATCAAAACAGTCGACCTGTTCTGACCTAGTGTCAACTGTGAGTGCCTTTCTGTTCAACTAGCCAGTAACACCGGTTGCCATATCTTGTATAAACGTTTTGTACAAAACATTCTTAAATCCCAGTCCATTAATATAATAAGATTACATTCTGACGCGAATCTCTCTTACATTAATTATATGCAATAATTGTTACATTAATGCATAGATATACAGGGGGAGTACATGACGTGCATAAAAAAGTGAAAATTTAAATGGTATCTCTAAACACATGAGCATTTTTCAATGTTTATTTTTGTTGTTTCTGCCTAGTACGAGTAAGATTATGCCCTACCTCGTGTAATTAAATATGCGCTATACTTATGTACAGTATGAGGACATTGATAATATGATTGGTATTTAAAGAAAGACAGACAACAATGAGGAAGCGAGAAAGTGAGATTATAATTTATTGATGATTTTGAAATTGTATATTATGACGTTAACAATAAGTGCTATATTTTGTTGCACTGCAATGATTTTTTATCGAAGTGCAATGTTTCCGTCACCAGTGTCACTTAGTAAGACATGATGAAACATACAATGTCAAATGGGTGCGCCAAAGTTCACCTAAAATTTCAACTCCTATAATTGGAAGTCCGAAAATGTTCTTCCTAACATTTTTCATCCTAACAATCGCAATTTCTAATTTTTTTGTTCCTAATGTTAATAATCCGAAGCATTCATCTTCATAATTTCAGTAGCAATAAACATCTATTATACTATTATTTGTTTTCCTATATTTTCTCAACATAACCATCTTTTATACTATAATTTAAAGTCATATCTTTTTTTTTAGATTTCTTTTGATTCATAATAATTATTATTATTATACTTACATTAATTTTGCGTAACTTTGTTGACAACATGTAGGTATAACATAATATACCAAAGACCAGAGCAAAACCAGAGTCCCGCTCAAATCATTCAGTCAAGATCCAGAAACGAAATGGGTCCTATTCATAATTATTGGTTGGTTTAATTAGGTTATGTTAGAACTGCGACCCCAACGCACGAGCCGAGCGAGCGTGCCGCGGCAGCGGCCGGCGAAGTGCCAGAACCGAATTGGTCCTTTACTTATTGGTTTAGTTACGGTTATGGTAAACTCTCAGGCCATAAGCATAACCGTGAACGAGTCATGTTTTATGGATTTCATTCATTTAAGACAAAAATATTCTAATAATTTTAATAAACAATAATTTTAAAAAAATGGTTTACTGTAAAAATTTAAAAAGTTGTTAAGTAAAATCACAAGAAATTGTATAAAAACAAATTATGGTGAAAATGTTTAGGGATAAAAGCGTTATGACAAAAAACATTAGGAGTTTAAATATATTTACATAACGATATTATTAATAACGATTTTCGGAAACATGAGTGTTATGAACATCGCCGGTAGCAATACAAATAGTATGAATGAAAACTTTAGGATTTAAAATTTTAGGAAGAGTGATCATTCGGATTACAAATCGTTAAAAAGAACATTTTCGGAAGAAGAACTTTAGGTGAGCCAATATGGACCCATGTCAAATAGAAGTAAGTAGGGATTCAATCTTTTAAAATTTCAACCTTATGCCGAACGTCATGAGATACATTTTAATGTGATGATTTTCAAAACTTATGCTAAAATTATTCAGCTATTTTCGGTAATCGGATGTACTTTTCTTACTCATTGATTTGCTGTCTTTCTTTAAAAGCCAATCACATTATCAATGTCCCCATACTGTACATTTATACCTCCTCACTTTTGTACCTTTGTGTTATTACTTGTTTAAAAATCTACCACTTTTAGTGTTTGAATTTAGTACTCAAGTTAGAAATGTTAACATGTACCTATGTATAATTAAAGCTCCGTCTACTCAATGTTTATGTAGAATATTCTTACGCTATCAATATTAATGTGATATCACAATCAGAATGTGATATCACAATGCTAAATGTTATATTTTGACACAAATTATGAACAATCATTATTGTTGTATTTACTCTTGTTTGTATTTCGTTGCATTTTATTTTTATATTAATTTTTATAAAGTGACCATCATTTATTTATCTTAAGTTACCGTATATACGTAAACAATGATGTTGCGTAAATAAGCGAGGATTATTTAATTATTAAATTGTGCTATTATTTTGATATGCATTTTACATATTATATCTATACATTGTAATGTAATGAGCGACAGCTGAACATAAAGTTATAAGAAGTACACAAGTGAAGCACGCATAGTAGATACAATGCACTAACTATTATGAATTGTTTGTTACTAATGAGTTATATTAGTTGCAAGAATGTTGTCTGGGTAGCTCAGTTAGTCGAGTGAGCATTAGTTAGTATATAGACAGGTGCACACAAGTAGGTTCTAATAGTCTCGCCATGACAAGGAACATCGGTTGTAACTGTGGGAATTACAAATATTACCGCGCAAGCAATCGTAGTATATAAGATACTGTACCCATACATAGTTATAACTATATGTGTTCTAAACATTCTCTGGTTTAGAGAATGTTTAGTTTGTAAGAGGACCTTATCTCATCTCATGTGTCCACACTGATACATCAGTTGTATAACTGCCTGCCTCATTTATACATAATAATTATAATTTCTCATTAGTAGATATTTGTAATAGTTTTATGTGTCATATTAAGTAGGTATGTACATATTTATATTTAAGAATTTTAATCTCGAATAATTATTTTATCTGTGATGATCAAATTGTTTTTTATAAAAGTTTTAATAAAACATATTATGAAATTAATTTATTTTTTTATTATTATCAAGTACTTAGTATAAAATTGTTATAACTTATTGACGTCAACTAATACTACTTATCAATTACATAAATTTTAAATAACTGGTATAAGGTGCTGTGCAACTATTGTATACCTACGATAGATTGACCTTGCTTAAAAAAATTAATATTAATGTACCTAGAATCTCCTCACGTTCTAAAACTACTTTTGCCATACAATCTTGCAGTACTAATTACGCCAGAAACACTTTTATTAGACGTTCATGTTGAAAGTATAAGGAACTGCTTGAGGATGTTGATATTTTTAGCCTATAGTTTTAAGAAGGAAGTGAGTAAATTAATATTTATATGAATATTTAATATGTATATATATAATTTTCTGCTTTGTATAATTGTTTCTAAGTTAGACGCTTGTCTTATACTTATTTAGTACTAGCTGACCCGTGCCCACTTCGTTGGGCGGCGAAAAAAAAGGTTCCCTTTTTTAAAAATATTTCACTACTGCTCCTCTCTTATTAGTCATAGCGTGATACTATTAATATAACCTATGGCACTCCCCGATAAATGGTCTATTTAACACAAAAAGAATTTAAAAAATCGGTTCTGAAGATCCAGAGATTACCCCCTACAACTTCACAAACTTACAAACACACAAACTTTACCTCTTTATAATATTAGTAGGTATAGAGTATTATCCATGTAACGATGGATTAAGAATACATGGTATTAATCAATAAACCAATAAGCCTATCGCAGTCCACTTCTGGACAAAATGCCTCTCCCAACAAACGCCACAGAACAGGGTTCTCCGCCCTACGAATTTAGTCCGACCAAGAGATCTTCTTGATCTTTCTATCCGTGTGGTGACGGAGTAAGAATACAATATGTCATCACCCCATCTCATCCCATGGATGTTTTTGGTTGAGGACCATTCGCCCCACCACAGCCCGTGTAAAGTAGTAGCGGTCGTCAGAGACCAACTACTCGTCCTAAACAAAAAATAACCATAGGTGTCGTAAAAACCGACTAAGGGAATAACCGTAACTACTATCCTTACGAAATAAAAAGAAGGAAAACTTGAAATTAAACCCTATACCAATCCGTCTGGCCAGCGTGGTATTAGTAGGCCAAGTTACCCTCCGTCACGGGAGGAGGCCCGTCCCTGCAGTGAGACATTAATGGGCTGTTATGATGAAGCGATCTTTTTGAGGTAGAATTAATTTATAGTACAGGTATTTAAAATTAAAATCTTACTCCAACCAAAATGTTGATACTAAGAAAATTCATCTATACTAACATCGCGTTAGACAGATATTTTACGTTATTCGCACATTATTTTAAAACTGAGATATCTTTCAAACTAATAATCGGATCTCATCGCTGTAAAGGTCAATTTTGTTTAAAATTAAATAAATATAATGATTAACGTAATTTATTTTGATAAGGTTCAATACCATAAACATAAAATACCTTTACAAACAATGCATTTCTTTAAGTCAAATTTGATTATTATAAAAAAGGTCGTAGTGAGTCAATCTTAGAAGATAGATATATGCTATCGTTGACTTAATTGTAAAACTTTTTTAAAGGTACAATTCTCTAATACATCATTTCAGTATACCTCCAGACGTTTAAGCAGCAGAAGCAAAATAAACGTTTTTAAGCGTCCCTTTTATATACATATTTCATTACTGTTCTACTCCTATTAGACATAGCGTGATACTATATAGCCTATAACACTCCCCGATAAATGGACTATGAAACACAGAAAGAATTTTTTTTTCTCTTTCCGTCCCCACATAAACATGGTTCGCAAGCGGGCCACGTTTGTGTTGGGACGGCTGCACATGCTCCTCCGGAAGGAGTCTAAGATGTCGATCCGAAACAAAGTTAGGTTATACACTACTTGTATCAGACCAATAATGACGTATGCGTGCGTAGTTTTTGCCCACCTTAGGCCACACAGGATCCATAGGCTACAAACAGTTCAGAATAGGTTCATGCGCAAAGCGACGGGAGCACCGTGGTTCATGCGTAACGAGGATCTTCACATAGACCTCGGGTTGCCTACTATCCAGCAACACATGAAACTCTGTTCCCGCCGCTACTTTGATTCGGCTGCCACTCACCCCAACCAACTAGTGGTCGGGGCGTCCGGGTACATCCCCTCCAAGATTAGCAAAATTCGTAGACCTAGGCATGCTCTCGAAGAGCCGGACGATAGGATCACGATCGCTCAACGTAGAGCTCACACGGCTCGCGAAGCCATAACAAAACGTCCGCGGTTCCGTCCTCGCCGTCGAGGCCGGAATACGCGCCGCGTTCGCTCCTAGAGGGCGTGCCTTCCGCACGTCCTGTTAGTCAGTGACGGTCCAGGCCGAGGTCCGTACCCCAAAGGGGGTGCCCCTGTGGCACGTCACTTAAATGTCTTTGGTTGAATGCCATCCGCCCCACCACAGCCCGCGTAAAGTAGTAAAGGTCGTCTGAGACCGACTACTCATCCACACAAAAAAAAAAAAAAAAAAAAGAATTGTTCGGTTACTGCATTGTGTTATATAGAGTAAATTGTTCCTATAGTAAGCGTGTAAGTTTGTGTGTGTGCCCTGAAGTAGGGAATAAACGCGCTACTAAGTGATTGGGACGTTTCATTTCTCCCTGAACTGCTCCCGTGTTCCGGTGGGATCCGTACATGGTCCTTCGAGCCGGATATACGGTTGAGTCGTGCGATTTTGGTAGCCGCCGGCGGATACGGCTACCACCCGCGCCGCGTCGCTACTGGTCAGTGGATTGCTGGTCAGATCATTCCCACTAGTGGGAACCGCAAGGTGCGGCGGAGGAGCGAGCAGCAGCGCATGGTACTTGGAAGTGGTGCCATTGGAGCAGTTCCGAAGATTGGCAAGGACGGAGTTTGCCATTGCAGAAGTTGCAAGGCGCCGATAGGTGGCGCTGCAAGCAAAGTGGTATAAGTTCGGTGTTCAGTGTGGTCAAGTGAGTGAAGTCAAATTGTGAGTACATTTATTTATTTAATATATGGATTCAAAAGAATAATTTAGAGACTTGTAATAATTTGATTATTTAAGTTGAATAATTTAGTTAGTTGTAGACTTGTAATATTTTTAAGTGAAAACCTGTTGGGACGGGGAATCCATGCCCGAATTTGGTCCCATTTTCTCAAACACTTAGAAAATTTGTGACTAAATTACATTCTTAAATTTGCTAAGTTAATTATTATTTTGTAAAAATAAACGATGGAGTCTTATATTACTATTCAAGAAGACTTTAGAGATAAGATTGTAAAGACAAAAACTAACTTTAAAAAATGTTCGAAAGAGCGTTTAACTGTAGCCTATATCGAAACGCGGTTAGAACATTTGGAAAGACTTTGGTTAGGTTTTATTCAAACTCATAATCTTATTTTAGAAAAGATTGATAAACAAAAATTGTTGTTATCTGATTATTATAAAAATGATTTTTACGATTTTGTCGAAGAATTATACTTAGAGGTTAAAACTGAACTTAAAGAAAAATTGCAAATAAAAAGTAATTTATCTAGCAGTGATATTGGTGGTAAATCTATGTCAGGTTCTAAAGAGGAGTTTGTAAAAAGAGTTAAGTTGCCAGAAATAAAAATTGCATCGTTTTCAGGCAAGTATTCTGAATGGAATACGTTTAGAGATTTGTTTTTGGGTTTAGTACATAATGATAAAAGGTTAGACGATGCACAAAAGTTTTATTATTTAAAAGGGCACTTAACTGGGGAAGCAGAACAATTGATAAGAAATATACAGGTTACTTCCAATAATTATGATATGGCATGGGAAAAGTTAGATAATACATACAACAACAAAAGGTTTTTGTCTAAAAATATATTAAATCGTTTATTAAACCAAAAGGATATTTTGAATGAATCCGCATCTGGAATAAAGTTATTGCTGAATACGACCACAGAATGTCTAGAATCTTTAGAAAATTTGGGTGTGAATGTTAAAAGTTGGGACATACTTATTATACACATTATTAGTAAAAAACTATATAGAGAAACACGTAAATCTTGGGAATTAAAAATAGCAGAAACTAATAATGATCAATTGCCAACTTTTAAGCAATTTTCTGAATTTCTGGTTAGTCGTTTCCGTGGGCTTGAAGGGTTGGAGACTAAGTCTGATGGTCGTAGTCAACATAAGTTTAAAGATACACAATCCTTTCATATTGTTAAAGAGAAAGGAAGTGTTATGTGTGTTTTTTGTTCTTCTGATCATAAAATAACTAATTGTAAAAGGTTTGTTCAGCAATCTAATGAACAGCGGCGTGATTTCGTGCAGCAACATCGCTTGTGTTATGTTTGTTTAAACGGCAACCACGCTGCCAGGTTTTGTAAGGCTTCACTTCGATGTAAGGTATGTCAACGACGACATCATTCGATTTTACACCCGACGGGGGGTTCGGGAACTAGTGAGGGTACCACATCTAAAGCACAAGGGGAACACTCAATGTCAAATAGTAATCGGGATGAGGATAGGGAAGTAGCTTGTAAAGCTGAGGGATCTAGTCATTTCGCGATCGGGAATAAACAGAAGACGGTTCTGTTAACTACAGCCATAGTAAAGGCTGAGTCTAGAAATGGGACTTATCGGGTAGTTAGGGCTTTGCTGGATCAAGGATCGCAAGGTTCATTTATAACTGAAGCGATGGTACAATACCTAGGTCTCACTAAAGTGGCAACTAAAACCACAGTGGTAGGCGTAGGGGGAGAAAACAGGATGAATTCTAAGTACACAGTTACAGTTAATATGCGATCTAGAAAAGACACAGGATTTCAAATAACGGTTAAGGCTTACGTTCTCAAGTCGGTCACAACTCTTCTCCCAGCTACGCAAGTAGCAAGAGTAGAATGGGTAGACTTGGCTGAGGAAGACCTGGCTGATCCAGAGTACTACAGGCCTAACAAAATTGATATTTTGTTAGGTGCTGAGGTTTTTACTCAGGTCCTCAATGTAGGTATTAAGAAGGACTTGAAAGGTACTTTGGTTGCTCAGGAAACCGCTCTCGGGTGGATTATATCAGGTGTGTCTCAGGTAGATAATATGACTAGCATTTATTCACATATTAGTGTCATGCATGCGTCTGTGGAAACACAGGACTTGCTAAAAAGGTTTTGGGAATTAGAAAAGGAACCGCTTGAATCACAAAAAATGTTGACTGAGGAGGAACAGCAATGCGAACAATTGTTTTCCGCAACTACAACAAGGGATGCTCGCCGTCGGTACGTAGTAAGGTTACCATTTCGGGATGCTAATCCTGCAGAGCGTGTTGGACAATCTAGGGCTATAGCTGTAAAGAGATTCATTGGTTTAGAGTTACGTTTAAATAAAAATATTAAGTTAAAGGATAGTTATACACAGGTCATACAAGAATATTTAGATTTACATCACATGCATAAGGTAGACAATAAGGAACGTAACAACAAAGCAGCTATATACTTACCTCATCATGCGGTCGTCAGAGAGGACAAGGTAACAACTAAAGTAAGGGTCGTATTTGATGCTTCTTGTAAAGGAAGCAACGGGACATCTTTAAATGATCAGCTTTTGGTAGGACCAACATTGCAGGCGGATCTCCGACACATTGTTATGCGCTGGAGACAACATCGAATATGTTTGGTAGCTGACATTGAGAAAATGTACCGTCAGGTCCTGGTTGACAGGAAGGATACTATAGTACAGCGAATTCTGTGGAGACCTAGCGCTGAAAGAGAAATTGAAGAATACGAGCTGATCACAGTAACTTTTGGTACAGCATCAGCACCGTATCTTGCAGTTCGTGCTCTCCAGCAGGTAGCTCATGATGAATGTCAGGATGATCCAGAAACAGCAAGAATTATCCTGAATGACTTTCTGATGGATGATTTGATGACAGGCGCTGATACTGTAAAAAACGGGTTTAGAATTTATAATAATATTAATACAGTCCTATCGAAGTGTGGGTTTAAATTAACAAAATGGAATAGCAATAGTAAAGAATTGTTAGATGAAATCAAGGATGGGGAAAGAAATAGTAGTATTGACTTAAATTTAGAAGGAGTAGACAATGTTACTAAGGTTCTTGGACTTACCTGGAACTGTCACGCGGATTTCTTTCAATATTCAGTCAAAGTCTTGCCGCTTTCTGCTCCTGTAACAAAAAGAAAAGTAATATCCGAAATAGCTAGATTATTTGATCCCTTAGGGTGGTTAGCACCAACCATTATTTTAGCAAAAATGTTTATACAAAAACTATGGTTAGCTGGGTTAGAATGGGACCAAGAAATACCTGTAAAATTACAAAATGAATGGGTTACTTACCGTACTGATTTGGTTTCCTTATCTTCAGTAAAGATCCCACGCTGGCTACACATGGATTCGGATAGTGTAAAAACGGAGCTGCATGGGTTTTCAGATGCCTCAAAAGGGGCATACGCGGCCGTTGTTTATATTAGGGTTATAGATAAGGCGGGTAACATTTCTGTTTCACTGGTGACCTCCAAAACGAAGGTAGCACCAATAAAACAAGTATCTATACCAAGGTTGGAGTTGTGTGGAGCGGTGCTTGTTGCTAATTTGATTGCTGAGGTTGGTCGAGTTATGGATATACCAAAGTTGGATTGGCATACGTGGACGGATAGCCAAGTAGTGCTAGCCTGGCTTAACAGCCATCCTAGTCGCTGGAAAACGTTTGTCGGCAACAGGGTGTGTACGGCGATAGTGTTTACCGTACAGAGATTTATAGGTGGTTATAATAAAAGATAGAATTAAGTACAATAACTTGGTTTATTATTGACTTAATCTTTAAATGGTAATGGTTTTATAATGGAAATGGTTATGGTTTGGTAATGGTTGAGGACACGTTAACGCGACGGTCATCGAACGTGAACTGTATACTAAGTTCATGTAAATGTAGGTTGAATGAATTGCTTAAATGGCACGTGTTGGCGTAGACGCTGACTACGCATAACGTGATGTACGATGCAATCAATGCACCGTACATGCTCCCACTACAAGAAAAGGGTGATGGAAATGATAACGAATGATAATGAGACATGGTGATAACAATTAAATTCTATGCTAATGATATTTTTAGTCTTTACGGTTCGCAATTTATCTCACTAAAACTATGTCTTTCAAATACTGGTGAGGTCGATTCACTAATACGAGCACTAGGCACTGGTTTAATAGCACTTGGCACTGGTTTAACACTTTGCTCTGCTTTTACACTTTTACGCACACTCTGGTCACTCACACTGTATTCAAACGCAGCATTAGTAAGATGGTTACGAGATGAAAACGCTACTTGCGACGTCCCAGCGCCTGGCAGGCCGGCACTAGCAGCTAGGCGTCGCTGACGCCACTGCCGCGCCAGGAATGCAGCTAGGGCGATGCCGGCTGCACTCACCAGCAAATATATCACGACGTAATGGTGAACGTCATGATAAGAAACTTCATTTATTAAACTAGATTCCGATTTCATTTCTTTTATTTTGGAGCCTAACTCCTTTATATCCTCGTCAGCTATTATTGGTGTAGGCTCCGTAATAGGTAAAGTGAAATTCTGTTTAAATAAGTAATTTATTGATGGAATTTCTACTTTGGTTACATCTGCAGATATGGTCAGGTCGAGAGATGGTTGTTTCTGTGCAACAATGGTGATATCGAGCCCTTTTATCATGCAGTTGTTTTCTAACATCAATATACCAGAATTGGCGACCTGGTCTGATATGATTTCATTATCACACATTATTCTAATTAGGCGTGGTTCACAGCAAAAGAAAAAGTAACTATTTATCCTATTTAATTGCATCCACAAGTCTTGACAGTTATCTAACTTGGTCTTGCATAAGTGCTGGTCTTGTGTTTTTTGACACATATTGTCATCAGGCTTCATATGGTGAATAGGTAGTTGAAAGGGACATAACTGTGTCTCTAACTCAAAATGAATACATTCTTTATAATCACCATCGGTAACGGTGATGTATGAATCCTTTCGTAAGTTGATCGCAACGTAATCTGATACTGGGAGTAGGGTGACCATGTTAGTATTAATTTTCTTGGGAATCGGCAGCAATTTATATAGTTCGTAGTTATCTCTACTCACAAGTGGTATCTTAATTTCAAAAATTAAATATTCGTTTGTCATTTTTCCTCTAACCTTCAATAAATTATATATTTTTGGCAAATCGGTAAACATGTTTTCGATTGGCAAACTGAGTTCCTTTGACAATTTACCCGAAATAATATTTAGTTCTTCTATAAGTTGGTCAGGTTTCAGGAGATGTAAATTAAATTTTCCATAATTTACTTCAGCGATAGTATCCAGTAACACATCTTGAATACTTCTTAAATTGGTTAATAGACTGTTGGTTACTATAGTTGACATTAAAAATTCATTGGTATTTTGTACACTCTCAAACTGAATACTTAAATAGTTAGTTTCATTTTGTAACTGGTTTAAATAATTGGTAAATATTCTATCTTGTTTTTCAATAGACATTTTCATTCTATTTAAGATATTATATTGGGCTTCTACTATGGAAGTCTGGTTCTTCCATAATGATACTAAATGGTTTTGGTTAATTCTCATTAGTTTGATGTCCCGTTTATATTTCTCTGCGAATTGGTCATCGAGTACACCGAACAAACTATTAGCAATATTTCCTACTGCATTGATAAGGCCCCGGGTTCGACGCCGAGAGTGGTCTTGCTTGTAATTATGGTTATATAATAAATTGTTATATTGTTCTAATTCTTTATAGCTGTGACGTAATTGCAATAATACTGACGCACAATGGTATTTTATTTTGGACGTAGTACATAGGTTCTGTAGATGGTTGATATTGTGAGGTGGCACTAATATACTTATGTTAACCTTTTATATAATCATGTTTTCTTACAATATAAGTCAGTATTATTCGAGCATCTGAGTGTTTCATTTCTTACAATCCTCCAACCGTACATGGCGACCCTGCCGACGGAATTTGCTCTGGCGCCGACGCCGCCGGTGCCGTCGCGAATTTGAGACCGTGCCGTATATGGACGTTGCCAGGCGAATGTAAGGACAAAAGTGGTAACAATGGAAAGAGTGCTATTTTATTTTCTCTACGAACTAAACGTGTGCAGTGTAGTTGACCTTAAAAATGGGAAACCAAAAATCTAAGGAAGAGACCGTGATTGTGCAGAATGCAGCAGCCGGGAACAACCAGTCCAATAATGAAGAAATTCGTTTCCACATGAATACAACGAATATTATTTTAGCAGTTATCCTGTTGATTATCTTGCTGGGACTTTTATTTTTCGTTTACAAATTATACAAAAAATGCCATGTCAAGTGGATAACTAACGAAATTGGGCGTTCGTATGTGAGAAGGTCACTATTTCGAAAATATGCGAGTGCGCAGCAAGCGGGTTTCGACGAAAATAGAAAAGTGTACCCAGACATTAACATAGTGAAGTGAATAAAATACCCATGATAATAATAAATGGTGCATAAAAAAAAAATATATATATATAAAGTGCTTACGTTTAAAATAAAAATAATAAATATGAAATAATAATAATAAAAAAAAAAAAGTGCAAAAAAAAAAAAAATAAAAGTGCGTGCAAATATATTCCGATAAAGTGCGTGTAAAAAAAAAAAAGTATATCTATTCGTATAATCAATTAGTTAAAAAAGCGTAGTTAGGTACGTCATTCGTGATCATCAGTGGAATGCAGCGACATGCCATATTGGGAAGATATTGTGCAGAATGAACTTTGGACTATGACTTATTAGCGTTCGTATAAAAGTACTTAGTTTCGTAACAAAATAATAACTTTACATTAATGTTTTGAAATGTATTACAGGTACATAAGTGTTTTAAATCTACATTATGGTGGTAAGTTATGGATTTTATAGTAGAATTATATGACAGATTAAAGACAATTAGGGTGTATTTAATTAAGTTAGGACCGAAAAGAAGGACCGAAAAAATTTTAAAAATTAAATTAGATGAGGTCAATATCATTTATCAGGAGTATGAAACTTGGTTATTAGATTTAGAACTTCAAATTAACGATAAGTATTTTAATCCTCAAGAAATTATATTAATAAAGAATTATTGTAGCCAATTTTTAGATTTACGTGAAGATATTTTATTTTTGTGTCAAGTTGAAAAGCCTGAAGTGTGTTCTATGATGGCTTCTTTCGATTTAAAAACCGCTTTAAACCTTTTACCTGTTATGACTGATGAGGAGTCTAATACGAAACAGTTAATTGATAACATAGAATATTATAACAGCATTTTAAAGGAAAATGTGTGTAAACAAAATTTAATTGCTTTTGTTTTAAAAAGTAGGTTGTCACAGGAAGCTAAGTTAAAAATGCAATTGAAATATGAGTCGGTTGACACTTTATTAAATGATATGAAAAATGTATTATTGTGTAAGAAAGCTGCAACGGCGATTCAAAGTAAATTACAAAAATTAAAACAAAATGATTTAACTATTGCTGATTACGGGAAAGAGATAACGAAATTATTTGTAGATCTCACGATTTCTCAAGCCGATGGTAACGACCAGTGTTATAACATTTTAAAACCTCATAATGAAAAAATGGCAATAAGACATTTTGCAGATGGTTTAAGGAATCGTAGATTAAGTACGATACTTTCAGCTAGGAATTATAGCTCATTAAAAGATGCTGTTCAAGCCGCGCAAGACGAAGAGGTGTCTACTGCCGGGACATCAGGCGAGATTTTAGGTATGTACAAAAGACCATATAATCGTTATAATTATAATACATACACTTCAAATAACCATAGAGGACAGCGGGGAAGTCGCAGCAATTTCGTACCATTTAGGGGACGAGCGCATGGACGAGGCTACGTTACTACCAACCAATTTTGTCCTCGAGGCCAAGCGACGAGAGGAAAGAATGGGTTCCGCAGGCAACAAAGAGGTACTTTTTATAATTCTAATAGAGGATACAAAAGGACTCATAACGTTAATACATTAAACGTATCTGAAAATTTACCAGAATCTGAACCTAACGTTACTACTAATCAGTTTTTTCGTGACTGAAAGTAACAATTTTATTCTTTCTAGCGATAGTGATTGCTACATTTTATTAGATTCTTTAAAACATTATAAAAGAAAACATTATTTTCTTGTGGATTCGGGTGCGTCATTATCTGCTTGTAATTATAAACATGTACTCGAATGTGAAATTCCAATCCATAAAGAGAACATAACCATAACTGGATTAGGAGGTACAGTACAAGCAATAGGATACGTATATTTACCTTTGACTGTAGGTGGTCGAACTATTAGTCATAAGTTTTATGTTTTTCATAAGTTACCAATTAAGGCAACTGGAATTTTAGGCCGTGATTTTCTACATAAATATAGAGTACAGTTAGATTTTTATAAAAGTAATATTACGTTAAATATTAAAGATAAGTCAATTTGTTTACCAATCACGAATACATGTAGTATAGATTTTAATTTACCTGCTCGATCTGAATCGATACACTACATACACACAGATTTAAGTGAAGACTGTGTAATTTCTTGTAAAGAAATAAAGGAAGGTATATTTTTAGCAAACTCGATTGCTACTCCCAACAATGGTAGAGTACCAATTAAAATATTAAATGCTACTGAGAATGACGTATCGTTATCGGATTTAACGTTAAAAATTGAGAAACTTAGTGAATATAATATTTGTTTGTTTGAAAAGTCAAAAAATAATGCAGATAGAGTTAAGAAGTTACAAAGCTTGATGAAACTTGAACATTTAAATAATGAGGAACAAAATACTATTGAAAGCATTTGTGCCAAATATGCAGACATATTTTATTTACCGGGAGACAAATTAACTACTACGGATGTATATACGCATAATATTTCTTTAAAACCCAATACTAATCCAATTTTTTCGAAACAATATAGATTACCTATTTCTCAAAAAGATGAAGTAAAAAGACAAATAAATAAAATGTTAGATGAGGGTATTATAGAACCTAGTAAAAGTGAGTGGTCTAGTCCTATATTACTAGTACCTAAAAAATCAATTACAACGGAAGATAGAAAATGGAGACTTGTTATTGATTATAGGAAGTTAAACAATTGTATTGAGGATGATAAATTCCCTTTACCAGATATTACCGAAATTTTAGAGTCTTTATCAGGAAGCATTTATTTTACGCATTTAGATTTACATCAAGGGTATTATAATATTAAATTAGATGAAAACAGTCGAAAGTACACATCATTTTATTCAGGACAATACCAAATGACCCGTATGCCCATGGGGTTGAAAACAAGCCCAAGTTCATTTTCCAGAATGATAACAATGGCAATGACTGGATTAAATTATGAAAAATGTCTAATTTATTTAGATGATTTAATTGTATTCGGGCGTAATTTGATTTTACATAATCAGCATTTACAAGACATATTTGAACGACTGCGTACTGTTAACCTAAAATTGAATCCAACTAAATGTGATTTTTTGAAGAAAGAAATTTTATATCTTGGTCATATTATTTCAAAAGATGGTATAATGCCTGATCCTGACAAAATACACATTGTTAAGAACTATCCATGTCCTAAAAGCTCTGATGAGATAAAAAGATTCGTAGCATTCACAAATTATTATAGAAAATTCATACCAAAATTTGCAGAAATCTCAAACCCTTTAAATAAATTAACTAGAAAAGGTGTTTCTTTTAAATGGACTAGTGAATGTCAACATGCATTTGAAATCTTAAAAAAGAGTCTTATAGCACCACCAATTTTGCAATACCCCGATTTTTCTGACAAAAATACATTTATAGTACAAACTGATGCATCAAATTTTGCCATAGGAGCAACATTGTCAAATAAAAATTTATTACCAATAGCTTACACTAGTAGAAGTTTAAATAAAGGTGAAATTAACTATCCGGTTATTGAGAAAGAACTACTGGCCATAGTTTGGGCCGTAAAATATTTTCGACCTTACTTATATGGCCGTTTCTTTAAAATTCGTACAGACCACAAACCATTAATTTATTTATTCAATATGAAAGATACATCGAGCCGATTGATTAAATTTAGATTGGCGTTGGAAGAATATAATTTCGAAGTAGAGTACGTTAAGGGGTCTGACAATGCAGTAGCAGATGCATTGTCAAGAATTTCTATAGACGATTTAAAACAAATGAATGAAAATATAATAAATGTGTTGACTAGAGCACAAAGGAGAAAACTAAATAAGTCTGATTCTGCGGTAGATGTAGTACCCACTGATTCGAGGCCTGATCAACCAAGAATTGTGAGTACACATTTTAAGCCAAAAGAGTCGATTGAATTGCGTTTCGTTGATAAAAATAAATTAAACAAATTAAGACAAATGGGAAAAATAACGCGCGAAAATAATATTTTGTTATGTAGATAGTGTAAGAACGGTATTTGTAAAATTTCTAAATTCTAAATCACAGATGACGCGAGACGTATTTGTGAAAGATTTAGATAATTTTTGTAATAATTTAAATATAGAAGAAATATTCATATTAAAGAATAAGGATAACGATATTTTTATTAAAAAGTTACTAGAAGAAATAAATAATGTAAAAGATAGGACGGGACCGCGTATATGCATATTAAAAAACGTTGAAAGAATTGAAGATAAAGACGATAGACGAGTTATTTTAAATGACTTTCATCTCTTACCTAGTAGTGGCCATGCTGGGATGAGACGAATGGCAAATAATATAAAGAAATATTATTATTGGCCAGGTATTGATAGCGACGTACAGAAGTTTGTAAGACATTGCGATAAATGTCAAAGACTAAAATATTCATTACCAAAGAAAGAACCAATGGTTATAACTACAACAGCAAATACAGCTTTTGAAAAAGTATATTTAGATCTTGTGGGTCCTTTACCGACTGACTACAATCAACAGTCCTATGTTTTACCGCTACAATGCGAACTAACAAAATATGTTGAAGCGTATAGCTTAACTTCTAAAAAGTCAGAGGAAGTGGCGAAGGTATTTGTTGATAATTTTATTTTAAGGTACGGAGTGCCATTAATTATAGCAACAGACAGAGGTAAGGAATTTACATCAGAACTGTTTCAAGAGGTTTGTAAATTACTCAATATTAATCAACTTTTTAGCACAGCATACCATCATCAGTCGATAGGAGCACTAGAGGTGACACATAAAAATTTGAATGCGTTTTTACGAATTCAAACAGACAATCACCCTGAATTATGGAGTAAGTGGATTCCTTTTTGGTGTTTCGCTTACAACACAGCAGTACATTCCGAAACAGGTTTCACACCATATGAGTTAGTATTCGGTAAGAAGTGTTCTCTACCCAGTAATTTATCTAAAGATTTAGATCCTCTTTACAATTTTGAAAATTATCCTTGTGAATTAAAATACCGTTTGCAACTTTCTCAATCTGAAGCAAGAAAAAATTTGTTAAAAAGTAAGTTAAATAGAAATGTAAGATACGATGAGATTATAAATCCTGTTACTTATAATAAGAACGATTTAATTCTTGTTAAAAATGAAGCAACTATAAATAAGTTAGAAGATATATATTCTGGTCCTTATAGAGTTGTAAATGACGTACCACCTAATGTAGAGATAATTAATAAATATGGTAAGAAAGATATTATTCATAAAAATAGGACTAAACCTTATTATACACCATTGTAACACTTTGTAAACGTGTTAACTTAGTACTAACTGATATTTAGATATATATATAAAAAAAATAAATAATAACAATGTAATCATTTTTTTTTTCTATAAGTGCGGTGATGTGAGGTGGCACTAATATACTTATCGCTCCTCGAATACAAAAGGGACACAAATCGAAATGCTATAATTTTACAGGGCGGCCAAAACAAATTTTTAAAACGTTTTTTTTTTTAAATTTTATATATTTATTAATTAAATATAAGATGTTAATATATCATTAGATGCGTATTTTTAAGCTCTATCGGTGTACAATCTGAACTTTGTAATATCTGTTACTGGTTAATATAAAATAACACAAAAGTCTCTTTTGCATTCAAAATTTTAATCAATACCATATAAAATATGTCAAAAATTTTACAAAAAATTAACAAAATTTTAGAAATAAAAAGGGATTATTTAATATTTTGGTATTTTTTTTTATTATAAAGCTTAATCATATTACTAGCTACTTATTAACAAAAGTGAATAGACATCAGGAATGTTTTGTATTAAATAATCTAAACTAAACAATATTAGCTTATCATTAATAAAATTGAGATCAAACATTGTACGTAGGTAATACTAAGTTTAATTAAACATCTCTCTAAACATTATGAATATAACCTCGTAAAATGATATAAAAAAGAACACTTTAATAATTATAAACAAAACTATTATACAAATAAGACCTAATCTTAGCATTTCATGGATCCTCCGTGCGAGTTCATCGCGTGATAGAGGACGGAGCACTTGCATAACAGTGTCTGGGTCTTAGCCCCAGATGTAGGTTTAAGGAGGCCCCCTTACAACGCGTTAGCGGTCACCTTCACTGTCTGCTATGTTCCGTCCTCTACCTATCCAAATATGGTAGGAACCTAACAGTGCCGTTTTGGACATTCGCGATAATAGAGAGCTTACTGAAGTTCTCGGCAGTCCTAGCTCTTTTAATAAGCTGTAGAGGGATTTAGCTGGAGTACACCTCGCACCTATTTCCACGGCATCTCATTTGTCAAGTGAAAGTAGATATTTGATGTCTTAATTGCGTGGTCTTTCGGGATGTTAGTTTTCCACGGTACCGTGAGCTCAATAAGTATTACACGCTCTTTTAAATGTGAGTAAAGGAATATGGCTGGTCTTAACGGTGACACACAGATATGCTCCGGCATTCTGTGTGTTACACACTACTGTGTTTCATACGTGTCAACTAGCAGTGTCCAATCGTCTGCCGAACTCAGGACTGAAAAAGGCTTAAATGTGGTATTTTTAGTGGTGCCTTTCTTAACAAATTGGATGTATTGTCTTTCATTTGTTAGCGATCGATAGACTCACTGCCTCGCGTATTGACTAACTTCGTAACTAGTAGGTTATCATTGAGTAAGTGAGGTTCTACTCGAGAAGGTCCAGGTTGAGGTGAAATACTAATTGGTTTGGTAATTACTGTTGACTGTACATCTCATAATCATCATCCTTCAGAATCGGAAAATGCTTTAAGAGATGGTAGAAAATTAGGATCTTAAACTGTCATCTGTAGAAAAATCGGGATTTGATGTTGTTTTGAGATTGTCAATTCAAGATGTTCATCAAGCGACAGTGTCGCTTCTTAAGTCACTCTGCCCAAAAACTATTTTGGCCTATTTGTGACTTTGGTATTTGTTACAGAGCTTCCATCACTGTCTTCGCTGTCCAATATTGATAGATGGATTAAGGTCAGCTTGACTATCTGCTACAGAATTTGTATCTGAAGAATTAATAGGTAGTATAATCTAGCACATTATTGTGGACAGGTAATGAGCTTTGTTCTGATACATTTAAGGTTGCCATTGTTAATATTTTTCGTGCTCTGCTCATTTTCAAGTAATCTGTAAAATAACAACATTTAAGCGGAACATCACTGAAACAATAACAACAGAACAAAATTAACATCAAAATAGTAATTATTAATTATAAAAAAACACAAAATTTCAAAAAATATTAATTTATTCTAGTATATTTCAATGGTAAAGGGACATATTTTAAATTATTGCTAGTGTTGTATTAAAAAAACATGATTACAGTCAACTAATATTGGAATACAGAAAAGATGCAATGCATATATGGCACTTTTGTATTACATATTATAATAACAAATAAAGATGTTAGAATGCAAAACGGATGTTTCTAAAAATATGGTACTTTTGTTTTACATATTATGTTAACAAATACGAATCTCAGAACGTAAAATGGACGTTTTCCAAAATATGGCACTTTTGTATCATATGACTAAGTTTGAAGTACTTATCTCAGAATGCAAGACGGTCGTTTTCCAAAATATGGCAATTTTGTATTAAAAAATTTAATTAGACTCACCTGAAATTTTTAATACAATAAAGACGTATTTTGTGTTGTGGCACTTTTTCACGGAACTGACGAGCGTTCTTGTTGAATGTCAGGACGTAACTAAAAAAATGGCGGCTTTGCACTGACATTACCTATCAAAGTGCTCGAAATCAAAAAGGGCGTTTTGTCAGTGTGGCCAAAATATAAAGAAAAATGATGGGTGTTTTTTTTAAATATAAAATATAGTCGATTTAGGTATCATTTTACCAATAAAACCATTTTCATAATTTTTTTATTTGTGGCCGTTTTGTATTCAAGGAGCGTTATGTTAACCTTTTATATAATCATGTTTTCTTACAATATAAGTCAGTATTATTCGAGCATCTGAGTGTTTCATTTCTTACAATCCTCCAACCGTACAATATATTTTTCAAATAAATTAATTCCTTGCCAGTATGGTTCCGTATCGTAGTAGACTACTAAATTCCATTCGTCTCGTACAACTTGTATAGTGGAAACTTTGTCAAAATACAATCCTTGGCTATCGTTTAACTTCACAATGCTATGTGTGCAATATATAGGCGGCATTAAAAATGTAAACAACATAAATATCATTGTTATAAAATGATAAATGCCTTTTTTCGATCTTCCCTTTGGTTTAGTGGTAGGTTGTATTGGTTTGTTTTTATATGGTTTAGGTTCAGATCTGTCTTCGGTATCCTGTTTGGTACAACTTATATTTGCGTTGACCGGTAGTAAAGATAATTTTACTATTGGCCTTTTTATGACTCCGTTTTTGGTTTTAACGGATACTACTCTGACAAGACCATCTTTTCCTGGGTGGAGTTCTATAACTCTGCCTAAAGCCCATTTTCCGGGTGGTAGGTTAGTGTCGTTTATTAAGACTATATTTCCAACTTCCATATTTGGTTTAAGGCATAGCCACTTAGATCGCGCGTTCAATTGTGTTAAATACTCCGCTCGCCATCTTTTCCAGACGTCTTGGTATATTCTTTGCGTTAGCTGCCACCTTGTACGTAAATCTTTTTCTGTATCTACAATAGTTAACGTCGGTCCGCCTGATAAGAAATGAGCTGGTGTTAGGATATTTAAATCTTCTGGATCCTCACTCAATGAACAGAGTGGTCTAGAATTAAGACAACCTTCTATCTGAGCAAGTAATGTCGAAAACTCTTCATAAGTCAATCTCTGTTCCCCTATAACTCTTTTCAAGTGGTATTTTAGGCTTTTTACAGCTGCTTCCCAAAGACCACCTGCATGAGGCCATGAGGGGGCATTAAAATGCCATTCTATTTGCATTTCTGTAATTTCGTAATAAAACTGGTCATCTATTATAGATTTTAAATTTATAATTTCTTCCTGCAAGACTCGGTTGGCCTTTATGAAATTTGTTCCATTGTCACTGTACATATGACTGGGAGCTCCTCTGCGAGCTGTAAATCTGCGAAGAGATGCTAAAAAGGCGGATGCGGTTAGGTCTGATACCAGTTCCAAGTGAACCGCTTTAGTACTCATACATACGAAAACGGCAACGTATCCTTTCGTACATTTTACTCCTCGCCCTTTAGCAGATTTTACGTCGATAAAACCCGTAAAATCGACCCCTGTATGGTTAAAAGGTCTACTTATATTGGTCCTGGCCTCTGGTAAGTCACCCATCAACTGGTCTTGTTTAACTGGATTGTTTTTTCTACATACTACACAATTTCTAACTCTTTTCTTAACAGCATTATTACCACTTACTATCCAATACTTTTGTCGTAGCCACGCAAGAGTTAGGCGTGGACCTCCATATTAAGTCATCAAATGCGCTTGGTCAATCAATTTATCTGTCAATTTATGGTTATGCGGTAAAATTGCAGGATGTTTCATATTATTTACTATTTTTGCATTTGAAATTCTCCCTCCCACTCTTAATATTCCTTGGTTATCGATGAATGGATGTAGTTTAAATAGACTACTCTTGGGATTAGGCTGGTTATATTTGATTATGTAGACGATATCTTCTGTAAACTCTATTTGTGCGTATTTAATAAATAAATTAGTAGCTCTTCTTAACTCTGGTATAGTTAAATAAGTAGGTTTATTACGTAATGGTGACGTAAATCGCAGCGCCCAGGTAAGTACTCACAGTGACCGCGTCATATTGCTGTGTCTGCATAATATCGAGTCAATGACTTCGGTATCGTGTGTCGTTGTAGATGTATTAATTAACTGAGTTTGTTTTTTAGCTTCTTCATTAGTAAAGTAAGTACAATTTTTTACTATACTATCATCATACGATAAAAGCCATGATGGTCCTTGCCACCAAATAGGATGTCTGGTTAGTAGTTCAGCAGTTATGCCTCGACTAGCGCAGTCAGCTGGGTTTTCCTTCGACTTCACGTAACGCCAGCTTGATGATGGTATAATGTCAATAACATTTTTGACTCTGTTCGCGACAAATGGCTTCCAACGGCTTGGGTCTCCGTTAAGCCACCCCAAAACAGCAGTAGAATCGGACCAGCCAAATATTTTTATATTATATTTTGCTAAACATGCACAAGTTATTTTCATTAGTTTTGATAACAATACCGCAGCGCATAATTCTAGTTTTGGTAATGTAACTACTTTCCTTGCCGGTACTAAACGTGATTTAGAAGCTTTTATTACTACAGATGGCTTGGTATTACTCTTATGGATTTTGCAGTAAATAATACAAGCATAAGCTCTTTCAGATGCATCACAAAACCCATGGAGTTCTAAAGTATCGCTTTCTTCGCACTGTAGCCATCTTGGAATTTTTATATTATTAATTTTATTAATATCTTCAGCCATTTCTTTCCATTTGTAAATAATATCTTCTGGTAAGTCATCATCCCAGCGAAGGTTAAGTGCCCATAATTGCTGAAAAAGTAATTTGAGCCTGGTTGTGACAGGTGATAGCCATCCTAGTGGGTCGAATATTTTGGATATATTAGATAGTAGTGTTCTTTTGGTAAGTTTTGTTAGTGGTTCTATTTTCAATCTAAATGTAAAGTAATCTTCACACGCTTCCCATTGTAAGCCTAATGCTTTGGTAGACTCCTGGTGCTTAAACATAAATGTCTTGTTCTGGTTATTTTCTAAAACGTCGTCTCCTAATAGCTCCGGTTGGTTAGAGGACCATTTTCTAAGGTTGAACCCTCCTGATCGAAATAGGGCTATTAGGTCAGATTTCAACTTTATAGCCGTTTTTATGTCCTTTTCTCCAGACAAAATGTCGTCCATATAGGCACTGGATCCTGCTACCTCTGCTGCCTTTGGATACCTATGGGCCTCATCTTTAGATAATTGCTTAAGTGTCATCATTGCCAGAAATGGAGCAGCCTTTGTTCCGTATGTTACAGTGGTTAACTGGTATTCTTCAATAGGCTTCTTTTGATGATCTCGCCATATGATCTTCTGGTAGAGCTGATCTTGTTCTTCTAGGTCTATCTGACGGAACATCTTCTCTACGTCAGCTATAAACGCTATCTGGTACTGTCTCCAGCTAATTATCAATGACAATAAATCCTTCTGCAGATTAGGGCCAGAATACATAAGGTCATTTAACGAGTAACCTGTTGATGTTTTGGCTGAAGCATTAAAAACAACGCGAGTCGAACTGGTCAATGACTCAGCGCGTAGTACACAATGGTGAGGTAAATATGATTCCGGTGTTTGGTTACCGGCGCATTTCTTCATATGACGTAATGCGATATATTCTTGAATAAATTGTTTGTAATTAGTTTCAATGACCTTATTTTTCATAAATCTTTTTTCTAACTGTCTAAACTGGGCCACAGCCTTGGTTTTAGACTCTCCTAATTTTTCTAAAATATCTGGTTTAAATGGTAGTCGAACAACATAACGTCCATTTGGTTGGCGTTTGGTTGTTTCTTTATAAAATTGTAAACAATAGTCGTCTTCGCTTGAAATGTTTAACTCGTTGTTGGGGATGTCTTCTATCTCCCAAAAGCTTTGAAAGTCCTTTAAGTCGACGGTAATGACGTTGCATATCGTTTGAGGCTGAACAGTTCCGCTTAAAATCCATCCTAATTCTGTTTGTTGCGCTATTGGTTGAGACGCACCGTTGTTTATTAAACCCGGTAATATGATTAACTCGTACACTTCTACACTTAATATTAGGTCAATCGGTCGACTTTTGTAAAAGGTAGGGTCAGCCAAATTTATTTTGTTTAAATGTGGCCATGATGGTTTAGCAAACGATTGACTTGGTAAATTGGCAACTACTTGCTTCATGACGTATGCTTCTGTGTTTAAAGAAAAATCGTTATAAGTTGAAGAAATGGTCAATTTTATAACCCCTTTACTATTGCTTGCCTTGGACCCTACTCCTATTACAACACAGTTGCGTTTAATTCGTGGTAACCCAAGAAGTTGAGCAGCGTTTTCTGTAATGAGTGAAGATTCTGCACAAGGATCAATAAGGGCACGCATGGTAAGATAACACCCATCGACTGCCTTGATGTTTATTTGAGCGGTGGCCAATAGCTTAGGTATGGTTCCAAAAAGCTGTTTGGTTACACATATGTTTGACCTTCGCGGCTCGACCTCTTCTTTACCTTTATTTGATGACTAGCTGCTGTGCCCGCGACTTCGTTCGCGTGGCGGATGTTACTTACTTCGCAATTCGATTTAATACTGAAAAATCGTTTTTAAAACCTTATAACGAACAGATATACCTACATTACAAACGAATTGTAAAATTAACTAACGAACCAAAACCTTTTCAAAGTAAATAAATAGTAAATAAAATATCTATGAAGACTGCGTCTAAACTTATACTGAAAGACATGAGCGAACGTCATTCTTTCAAGGAAAATCTTAACACCGCGATACTGAAAATGACGTCACAGGCACAATGCTATCTGTTGTCAAATTTGTAAGTTAAAATAAATGACATCGCTTATTTCATCATAACTGCAAGGACGCGCCTCCTCCCGTGACGGAGGAATACTTGGCCTACTAATACCACGCTGGCCAGTCGGATTGGTTGATAATATACGGATAGATTGGAAGATAATATTCACCGATAGTCCCTTAGTCGGTTTTACGCCACCCATGGGATGAGATGGGGAGGTGACATATTGTATTCTTACTCCGTCACCACACGGATACATGGCTGGCGTGCATGAGGTCGCGGGTTCGATTCCCATAGAGGACAATTGTGATACACAAACTATTGTCCTTAGTCTGGATGTTCTTTGTGTCCGTTAAATTGATATTTTTAAAGGCTAGTGTGGGATTTGTCTTTTGTAAAAAAAATGCTGAAATAAATTATTGTACCTCACACCTTTTTACCATCTAGCAAAAAATATTTGACTAAACTTAGACTCGACTATATTATTATCTATAGATAAACTGCGTGCAGTATTTTTGAATTACTTAATAAAATAAACACAAACACTTTGAATAATAATTTAATGTTTTGTGATTGTATTTCTTTATTTTATTGTCAGTTTTGTATTTTTTTATTGTTGACAAATAGCAATAATGTGTAAAATGATCTATATCTTGTGTGTTTATCAACCGATTTCTATAATTTTTTTTTTATGAATAAGATATTAAAGTGTACTTTTGAAATATGGGAGTTTGAAAAAGATATGTCTATGCAAATTACAATATATTTATGTATTTAATACACTTTGAAGAAAACCCTAACGATTAAACACGTTATTGTGGCTAATATATAAAAGATAGATATATACTATTCAGGACTTTTTTGTACATCTTTTGAAGACCATTATTTTTGTAATACATATTTTTGGCGTATGATCAACGTATGCGATGATAAGAGCTAGAACGCGCTTTTTGTCAACTGACTTGCTTCAAATTTTTCGTCACTGCTCAGCTCCTATGTGTCTTAGCGTTATGTTATACAGCCTATAACCTGTCCGGGAGTATGGACTACAATCGTACCAAGTTTGGTTAAAATGCCTTCAGTAGTTTTTGACCCATGCGTGCACATACAGACAGACAGACAGACAGACAGACAGACAGACAGACAGACAAAAAATTTATTGATTGCATTTTTGGCATTAGTATCGATCACCATTCATCCTCCAATATTAATTTTGAACATATATTCAATGTACAGAATTGATCTCTCTACAGTTTTATTATAAGTATATAGATATAGATGACGACGGTTGACTGATAAGATAAGAATAGTGCAATAGAGTGTTATGCTTCTCATTACAAAATCTACAAGTTTTATTAGAATGACACTCTTTACCAGCATGATTAATAAAACAATTTTTACATAAGTTATTGTTTTTTATAATTTTTAATCTATTCTCTGGCATTGTTTCTAAAAAAGTTTTACATTGATATAATGCATGAGGAAGACTGCATAGCGGGCACTTTCGCGGTGAGCTCAGGTGACCTGGTTTCGTCATCGCATGGTTAATTGTTGGTTTATTTATATAATTATTTGGTGTTTTATAAGAATATGGTAGTCCTTTTATGTTTTCTTTATGGTGTGAGGAGTATGAAGTAAATTTCACAGAGTCCTGTTTACGACGGGCTGATTCCAATGAGGTAAACTTCAATTCCAGAAACTTAATAAATTCTAGAATAGTAGCGAGTTCTCTAGGATTCTGAAGAGACTCAATGTAGTCATGATGAGTCTCCGAATCTAACTTCTGAGCCAAAAGATACACAATAAGTGGGTCCCAGTTGGTCGTGTCGACTCCCATAGCTTTAATAGCGTTAAGGCACTCGTTTGTAGTGTCGTGTAGTTTTTTAATTAATACAGCAGATTGTTGTTGCATATTAGGTATAGTTAACATTACCTGGAAGTGTGAATTTATTATGAGACGTAAATTATTGTATCTATTGTTAAGCAAATCCCAACAAACTGTGTAATTCTCAGAACTAATACGTAAATGTTGTATTAACCTGTCTGCTTCACCTTTCAATTTTCCTTTGAGAAACTGCATTTTTTGGGCATTTGGGATCGATTTGTTGTTATGTATAGTTTCATAAAACAAATCTTTAAAAGATATCCACTGTTGGTAATTCCCATTAAATGTAGGAATTTCCATTTTTGGGGTAGATTTTTCTTTATAAGAAATTGACCACATCTTACTGTTAACGGTCTTTTTTATTTGATGGTATTTTGCCTCATTCTCGAAGAAAGCTCGTTCATACTCTTCGTTATCTAAGATACCTTCACTATCGATATCCCAGTGCAAAAGATCGATGACGGACCATCTTGAATGTATAGTTTTCAAGGCGTCTTCATATTCCCACCGTTCCGTCATACTCTCTACATCTATGGTTTCAATAGTTCGCAAAAAAGCTTTGAAATTACTTTTTTGTTTCCTTAGCATTTCCTCTACCCTACTGGAATTACCGTACGTAGAGTACGATAGTGAGTAGGAGTTACCTGGTTTGGCTGTAGCGGTAGAGGATTCATGGGGTTCGGAAAAGTGCGATAATGGTGTCGCTGGTTTTATTAGTGGTTTACTTGGTTCGTTAGATATATATTGTTTAAATAATAGTTTTATATCGTTATAAAAGTTCAGAGCTTTCTGGTAATAATTGTCACTAAAATACTTATGGTTAGGATCCTCGAATTCAGCACATAATCTGGTATGATTTATCTGAAATTCGTTCCAGTAGGAATCTAAAGTATTGCAACGTTTTTCTAAATAAGCAGGTGTTTTACGTTCCGGTCCGTCCTTCTTAAAATTGGTACGAAGGCTGTCCATTGCGGACATAATTTTTTCTTGATTAGCTAAGATCGATTCCATAGTGGTAATGTAGACTGGTTAATAATATGGTAAGTAAAAAAGGAAAGATCTTACTTCAATGGTCTTGCACGTGGTAGTCTGGTTTACTCCGGAACACACGCTGGCCGGGTTTATCGTAAGGACACTCCCACAGGTCTGACTTACGATAGTGGTAATAGAAAATGGTAATGGTTGAACTGGTACGGTCGTCAGGTGAGTACTCCGACACGTAGTCACTGTTTCACTCGCGCAGGGTCCCGCCTTACGATCCGGCTCGAAGGACCACGATGTACGGCGATAGTGTTTACCGTACAGAGATTTATAGGTGGTTATAATAAAAGATAGAATTAAGTACAATAACTTGGTTTATTATTGACTTAATCTTTAAATGGTAATGGTTTTATAATGGAAATGGTTATGGTTTGGTAATGGTTGAGGACACGTTAACGCGACGGTCATCGAACGTGAACTGTATACTAAGTTCATGTAAATGTAGGTGAATGAATTGCTTAAATGGCACGTGTTGGCGTAGACGCTGACTACGCATAACGTGATGTACGATGCAATCAATGCACCGTACAGGGTGTCTCATATTTTGACCATCTTAGATGCTCAGCATTGGGCTCATGTACCGTCTAAGCAAAACCCAGCAGATTGTGCCTCTCGTGGTGTTTCCCCAGCAGAGCTGAATTCAACTTTAATATGGTGGAATGGTCCAGAATTTCTGACCAAACATAGAATAGAGTATGACAAACCAAAAAATAATGATACTCAATTAGAAGAGGTCAAGGTTCATACATCCGCTATGGAGGTTAAAATTTGGGATAAGTTTTCATCTTTGACTAAGTTGATTAGAGTCGTAGCGTATTGTCGTCGGTTTTTAAACCTAAAGAAAGGTTTAGCTAGGTCGTCTACAATCTATTTGGTCAAAGAAGAGTTGGATCAGGCGTTACTAACATGTATTAAAAGGTGCCAAGAGGATAACTTTGCTAAAGAGTTACAGGCTTTACGTCAAAAAAAGGATGTAAATTTTAAAGGTAATTTAAAATCATTAAATTTATATTTGGATGCTTCGGGTATTATCAGAGTAGGGGGTAGATTGGACAGATCGCTGCTTGATTTTGAACGCGTTCATCCAATATTGATTCCAAAGGAATCATTTCTTACGGGGCTTTTGATTGCGGATGCACATGCTAAAACCATGCATGGTGGCACTCAACTCATGGTGACTTATTTAAGGTCAAAATATTGGGTTATTGGAGTTAAGTTGTTAACTAAAGGGTATGTTAGAAACTGTGTTCGGTGCATTAGGTACGCAGCTAAGGTAAGGACCCAACTAATGGGACAACTGCCGCCAGCGAGAGTCACTCCAAACAAACCATTTTTGTGTACTGGTGTGGACTATGCAGGTCCTATTAATATTCGTGTCTCTAAAGGTCGGGGTAATAAATCCTACAAGGGGTATATAGCTTTATTTATATGCATGGCCACACGAGCTGTGCACTTGGAAGCTGTTAGCGACTTAAGTTCTAGAGGGTTCCTGGCTGCTTTCAAGCGATTTGTGTCTAGACGAGGGCGAGTAGCTGAGTTGTATAGCGACAACGGCACCAACTTCGTAGGGGCCGCGCGTGAATTGCTATATTTATATAATAAGGAAAAAACAGATTATAATGAGGACTTGGTTGAATATTTTTCGAATAACGGAGTTCAGTGGCATTTCATTCCACCCCACGCACCGAATTTTGGTGGGTTATGGGAGGCAGGAGTGAAATCTACGAAATTCCATCTGAAAAGGGTAGTAGGTAACTCGACGTTGACATTCGAGGAAATGGCAACTGTATTGTTACAAATTGAGGCATGTCTCAACTCAAGACCGTTGTCTTATGTTGAAGACCAGGATAAATTGACAATTTTAACACCGGGTCATTTTTTGATGGGAGAGCCTCTAGTATTGATTCCGGATAGAAATTATGAAAAATCAACCATTAGTAGTTTAGCTCGATGGCAATTTCATCAGAGAATGGTGCAGGATTTTTGGCGTAGATGGTCACAGGACTACCTAAACCAATTCCTCCAGCGCCATAAATGGTCTCATACTACTCCTGAACCTTCCGTAGGAGATGTAGTACTTGTGAAGGAGGACGATTTGCCACCTGGCAAGTGGTTGTTAGGTCGAGTTGAAAGTAAACATCCGGGTGCTGACGAAATCACAAGGGTAGTTACATTGCGAACGCAAACTTCTCTTATTAAAAGGCCAACGTCAAAACTGTGTGTGTTACCGGTTAATATTTAGGATTAAGTAGTAGGTATTAATTGTTTTATTTTTTGCTGAATATTGTGTTAGGTTAAGTTTTTATTGTTGTGAACCTACCACCAATTACATCAGTTCTTTTTGATTATTAATGATATGTATTCCATTATATTGTCATGGTGGGCGGAAATTAAGGCCATGATATGAACATGTCCTTGGTGGGCGGTATGTTTAGGTAAATTAGTTTTAAGAGTTTTATAGAGATGGCGTTGTTTAATTTATAGTCGAGCTATAATTAGGTACATCTGGGCACATTATGCTTTTGTTAAGATTATTGACGAATGAGAATTGTTCGGTTACTGCATTGTGTTATATAGAGTAAATTGTTCCTATAGTAAGCGTGTAAGTTTGTGTGTGTGCCCTGAAGTAGGGAATAAACGCGCTACTAAGTGATTGGGACGTTTCATTTCTCCCTGAACTGCTCCCGTGTTCCGGTGGGATCCGTACACCGCGCAATTACAATTTTTTTCACTAACAAATTAAATTAATTGTTTTTGTTATTTAAAGTGTTTTGCGTGTTAAATTAATTGTTTTGAAGGATTATACAATGGAAGTGCATGTTAAATTAAATATATATAAGTGATATATTGACTTTTAAAAATATAAATTGTTTCTGACTACAGGGACAATATGTCTTTACCGTTAAATAATACTCAAAGTTATGCATCTGTTACCCAAAATACAATGTTTCCGAAAAAAGATCAAGCAATAGTTATTGACGCGATCGAAAATGTGCAAATAAAGGAATATGCCCAAGCTTTAAGCAAAATAATAGAACCGTCGCAAATTCGTTTCCTGTCAAGAATTTCAAACAACCGTATATGCGTTTATGTATCTACAAAAGCAATAGCAGAAGACATTGTTGACAACAAAAAAACAATTACAGTCCAGAACCAAAAGTTACCGATACGTCCACTAATTAATCGCAATAAACGTATCATACTTTCGAACGTGTGCCCCATCATACCAAATTCTGTAATAGAAAATAAGTTACAAGAAATACAAATTAAATCTATGTCTCCTATTTCTTTTCTTCGGGCTGGTCTTAATGAAACTGGTTTCAGTCACATTCTGAGTTTCCGACGACAAATGTTTGTTACACCAGAGGACTTTGACAAACTTCCAGAAAAAATTACTATTGAATATGAGGATATATATATATACTACGTACTGGATATATATATCATCGGACACTCTGACATGTTTCTTGTGTAAAAAGGAGGGGCATCTAGCCTCTAAGTGCCCACAAAAGGACGTGAATACAAACTGTGCTGAAATTCAAGAGGAATATGACCTCCAAGACAGCTCGTTGTTTCAGTCTGTTAAACGTCCATACCCACCCACAGACTCATCAATCTCAGCTCCTACTTCTATACCTAACATGTCCGTAAAAGAAAAAGCATACACTTGTAAAACCAGCGATGAAAGTTACAGCGAGGACGACTTCGATATATCGTCTCAATCAAGCTCAGATGAAGTAAAGAAAACAAAAAACGGTAAAAAAATGAAAAAGTCGTCCAAAAATGATTTAGATTCTATGGAATGGCAAAACATTGAAAATTGTATTACAAAGTCGAAGAAAACATACCCACTAACATATGCAACTAAAAGAATATCTCAAGCAAACGTTTGGCGTTAAAAATATCGAAGAAGTAACTTATAAGTATACCAAGGATATAGGTATGTTAATTGATATGTTTAAAGATCTGTTGCCTGTCATTGGCGACCGTAGTGTTAAAAATAGATTGACACGAATCATAAGTAAACTTAAAATCGTAAGAACTAAAGCATTGCAGACATAGTACATTTAATTAATTAAATTACACCAAACTACTTACCTTTTATAAATACCTACTTATATTAAGTCTACATACGTATTATATACATATATTACTATACTTTTAAAATTACATTAGTCATTTCTGAAATGAATAAAACTAATAAACTTTCTAGGCTTAAGATTATTCAATGGAATAGCCAAAGCTTACTTCCAAAATTTTGCGACTTGGAATCATATTTACATAAAGAAAAGGTACACGTCTGTATTAGGGCATGCAATATCGGAAGGTTTTCAATTCCGGAACTGAATTCCAATACTGGAGGTCTAATTCCGGAATTCCGGAGCTAGTTCCGGAACTGGTAATTTTTGGAATATGTTGAATTAAAAGAAGTGTATAATAATATCAGTTGTTTAATTATATTCACTAAGAATTTGAACATGTTTGGTAATTTTTCTCCTTTATTATTGTCATTCTAAGCCGTTAAATTAAGGCAAGACTTAACTTACTTATTGTTTTGATAATTACATTTTGCCAGCACAGAAAAACACTTCCATTCTCCACACTTGTTAGCAGAACACATAAAAATATATTTGTAAAACTGTCAGATAGTCGCCATCGCGTACATTAGAAAATTGGTCGAGAGATCTAATTCTTTAAAGAACTGCTATTGTGAAGTTCTGAAGACGATAAAAGATGCTACTGTGGAAAGTTGTATTGCCACCAACAAATAGTCGGACGGAAAGAGCCGAGCGTGTAGAAAGAGTAGAAATGAGCTCGCTCCTGCCTCGAAAACGGAGCGGAGTAAACACGATTTTAAAAACGCTGTTGGTAGAAACAAAAACCTATTTCATTTAAAAAGAGTACGTTCCGCTTTGTCATTTCTCTTTCGCGGTAGAAAACGTTAATGAGAACCGGAACAAACTTGTGTCAGATATCGAAAACATGCTTAGTTTCGAATTGTGGTCGGCTAAATTTAGTCCGATTCAACCCCTCAAAGACACAGGTTTGCGCGTTTACCGCTAAAAAATCTCTATTCTTCGTGGATATTGATTTCGAAGGCGCTCTTCTTGTTGCCAAGTCGTCTATTGAAATCCTGGGTGTCAGCATTTCTAGCGAAGTTCAGTTTCGCGATCATTTGGAGGTAAAGCTAAATTAGCTTCGCAAAAACTGGGTGTGCTCAATAGAGCGGGTCAGTGTTTTACGCCGAACCATCGCCTACAACTCTACAAGCCACATCTGGAGTACTGTTCCCATCTCTGGGCTGGAGCATCCCAGTCAACTCCTTCAATTGACTGCATACAAAGAAGGGCGGCTCGAATTGTTGACGATCAGGTGCTCTCTAGTCGGCTCGATTCTTTGGCTTTGCGGAGAGATGTAGGGTCTCTGTGCATTCTCTACCGCATTTATCACTGGGATTGTTTTGAGGAGTTGTTCTGGACATTGCCCGCAGCTGAATTTCTCCACAGAACCACTCGCAATCGGCTGTCCTACCATCGTCATCACCTTGATGGTTAGCTGTCATCCACTGTGCAATTTTTGCGAAACTTCCTACCGCGAACAACTGTTTTGTGGAACAAGCTCGTTGCGACGATATTTCCGGACCGTTACGACTTGGGGAGCTTCAAGAAACGAGCGTACTTCCTTTTTAAAGGTCGGCAACGCATCTGTGATTCCTCTGGTGTTGCGGGTGTCCATGGGCGGCGGTGATCACTTACCATTCCCATAGTAGTCGACTTTTAGAGTTCTACACGACTTCGCAAGTTGTCTCAACTCATAGAGCTGTTATGTTCGTCTAGTTTAATTAAATTTAGCTGTAATAGCGTTGCATTATGGCACAGGCAACATTATGACAACTCACTAGCCAAATAATGGTATGTTATGCAGGTATTATTTAATAATATTAAAAAATGATGAATACCGGAATTCCGGTATTACTCCTCTCAATTCCGGAATTAAAAAATCAGTGAAATTGTTACGGAATTCCGGAGTTACGGAATTCCGGAACTCCGGAATTGCATGCCCTAGTCTGTATTATATCTGAAACCTGGCTTTGTCACAACCAAACGCTTCGTGTATCAGGCTTCTCTGTATTTAGAAACGACAGAATGGATGGATACGGAGGAGTAGCTATTTTAGTACACATGTCAATTAATTGTATTATTAAAAATCTTCCAAATTCTTACAATAAAATGGAGACTTTGTGTGTCCAATTATTGAATGTTAGTAATCTTCAGTATATAATAAGTGTTTATTCGCCTTCAAATATACCAATTAGCGGTAAGGATTATGAGCAGCTTTTCGGCTTTTTTTCTGAGAAAACTATTATAGCAGGGGACTTTAACGCACATCATTCCGCTTGGTCGTATACGACAGACACTCGCGGCAGACTACTATTAGATTCTATCGCTGAACTAAACTATGTTTTCCTAAACAACGGAGATTTTACACGCTGCGCTAGACTCAACAATAGTGTAGTTTGTACATCCCCCGACATTACTTTTTGTAGTTCTGATATTGCATTGGATTTTGATTGGCAAGTGTATGCAATGGCTAGCTATGCCTATGTTGTATCCACGCACCGAGCATCGGTGTCCTTCGCTTGACTTCTAATAAATCAGTCTGTAATTACCTGCCGTGTTTCATTGACGTACCCCTGTACATAACACTGGCGACGAGGAATAATCGAAACCGCGTGTGTCTTTACCATTAATAACAATGCCGATTGGACAGATTGAGCCATTTAGTATTACAAATACTAACTGGGATGCTTATATTCGCCGCGTTAATCAATTTATGACATTAAATAAAATAGACGAGTCGCTACAAGTAGCTACGCTAGTGACGGTGGTTGGCGCGGAGTGCTATGAGTTGATGTGCGATTTGTGTGCTCCCGAGGCTCCTGAAAACAAAAGTTACGAACAATTGGTGTTACTAGTTAAGGAACACTTAGAACCTGAAAGGTCGGATATTGCCGAAAGGCATTTATTCCGGCAAAGAACACAACGACAAGGCGAGAACGTCCGTGAGTATTTACAAGCTTTAAAACATTTAGCGAAGACCTGCAACTTCGGAGCTTGTTTGGAGGTATGCCTGCGTGACCAATTTGTATCAGGGTTGTACAATGAAGACATGAGGTCGAGAATATTCGCAGAACGGGGCATTGACTACAGGCGCGCCCTTGAGCTGGCGTTGGCACTGGAGGCGGCGGAGCGGCACGCGGCGACGGCGTGTGCTTCGAGCAGCTCGACCAGTGCGCCGCAGCTCGACGACGGCCTGCACAGGATCAGCCGAGGTGCCGGTACTAGCGCGCCACGTGGTGTCCTTGGAGGCGGCGGACAGGGCGCAGGCGCGGCGGGCGCGCGCCCTGCTCAGGCGCTGCGCACGTGCTCGCGTTGTGGCAAACCGGGCCACTCGGATAACAGGTGCCGATTTAAGCAATATAGTTGTGATTCATGTGGTGAAAAAGGGCATTTAAAAGTGATGTGTCGTAAAAACAAACAACATAAAAGTCAATTTTTTATCGATAATACGGATACGGACGATGAGGAAAGTAATTTTTTTAAGTTAAGTATTAATAGTGATAATGATGGTCCCTACTTTATAAATATAACGGTTGAAAATATAGATTGTAAATTTGAAATAGACACAGGAAGCAAAATCTTTGTAATATCTAAACAATTTTATGATAATTGTTTGTCTAATATTCCTATAATCAGAAAACGTTTAACTTTGAAATCGTATACTGGTGACGTCATCGAGACAGTCGGTTACTTGGTCGTAAATGTTTGTTGTGGTCAACACAGCGCTAAGCTTAATTTATATGTTATTGAGAACGGTAGACCTCCACTAATGGGTCGCACATGGTTTAAACAATTAAAACTAGCCGTGGTTGAATGTTACAACTTGAAAGACGACGACTCGATGACGACATCATTACAAAAGGAGTTCCCACAGGTATTTGCAGAAGGGTTAGGTACTTTTAGAACTAAAATTCGACTTTATTTAAAAAATGATACACCAGTTTTTGTAAAAGCGCGACCATTACCTTTGGCTATGCGCCACCCCGTGGAACAGGAGCTCGAACGGTTGCAGCGGGAGGGGGTTATTTATAAAGTGGAACGATCGGACTATGGTGGTTAGGTTAGGTTAGGTTAGGTTAGGTTAGGTTAGGTTGGGGCGGGTCCCCAAGTGAGCTTTGAGTACGTCCTCGTCGTCCGCCCTGGACCCTGACTTGACCACCGTAACGGAGTGGCAAGTTAGGTGACCAAATTTCATTGCTCGAAACTTGTGAGACTGAGTGCGCATTTACCTTCTTGCGAACTCCATCAACTACTTATTCGGAACCCTGAACCGCTTGGTTTAAGAGCTTCCTCTAGTTTGTTTATTTTTCTTTTTCGTTTGCCCTGGACCCCAGCTTGACCACCGTAACGGAGTGGCAAGTTGGGTGACTTCTCCATAGTTTTATTAGTGCTTATATTCCATCTTATTATTAGTTCTTATATTCCCTCTTATTATTAGTTCGTATATTCCTGCTATAATTAGCTTTAAGTTTTGCACATTTTATTAATTAGTTTTAATTAATTATTATTGTTTAGGTTAATTTGCTATTTTTATTCCTGTCTGTTGTTGTTTTTTTTTTTTTTTTTGTGGTTTTTGTTTGTTCTGTTTCAGCACCTTGCTCCCTTCAGGGGTAGTGGCTGCTAACATGAACTCCTCGCCTGAGCGAACTTTGTCCCAGGCTATAAATTGGTCGATGTCCGAGGGGGGGGATTTCTCCCACTCGGGTGTCACATCATCCTCGTCGCGCCCCGCCTCCCCAGTACTGCGCATATCGATGCCTCCTCCTCAAATCCCCAGGTCAATCCTGAAGCCTCCCTCGGAGAGGCGCAAGAGGGCCATGGTGACTCCGACATCCCCTCCGAGAAGGGGAATTACTGAAGACCCTACCCCGGCTGAGGAAGGAGGGGATGAAAGTTACGGATGTGAAGAAGTAACGTCGCCAGTGAGGAAGGCGCCACGATCGAAGAATGGTCGTGGCGGTCAGCAAACTGATTTGCCAAACTACAGGCTGACATTCCTCCGCGACCACTCGGTGGAGAGCTCTGACTCGGGCGCCACGCTTAGGGGGTCGCGGAAGCCGTCCACCTCTATAGAGGACCTAGTGGAAAAGGCGGAAGCGTACGCCGGGACCTTGCGCAGTGTGGCCTCCAAATCGAAGAATTTGAAGGGCACCTGCGTCAAGGAGATAAAGGATGCCTCGGCCGCGCTTCTGATGGTTGTAAAGGGGATGGCCCAAAGGGACTCATCAGATGAGATGAGGAGGCTGAGGGCCGACAATAAGCGCCTCAGGGAACAACTGTCGGTCCTCACGGAGGAGATCTCCGCTCTCCGGAGAGCGTTTTCGGAGAGGGGAAGGGGGAGGGCGGAGAGGGAGCCATCCCCCAAGGGGCCATCCCCGCGACGAGCAGTGGAGCCCGTCACTGTAGACGCTTCTTTGGAGAGGAGTGGGGGACCCATAACCCGGGCGGACATGGCTGAAATGGTGGGGCTCCTCCAGCGCGACCTGGCTGAGAGGTTCGGTGCCATGTTGGGTGCCCGACTGGAGGGGCTAGAGGCGGATGGGCGTCTGCTGCCTGCGCCCATAATTCGTCCGCCTCTTGCTTCAGATAAGGGAAGGGCTGCCCCGCGCACATCATACTCCGGGGTAGCAGCTCTATCAGCTCCCACGACCCTCACTCCCCCGGCCAATTTGCCAAGGGAGGCTAGGGTCGTAAAGAAGGTGGCGCAAAAGGCGCCAGAAAGGGCCCCCACACAGATTGCGGGACCCTCCCACGCGGTGGAGACGCCGGTCGTCCAAAGTGAGTGGACGACCGTGGCCAAGAAGCCTAAAAAGGCTAAGACGGCTCCTGCTCTCGCGGGCTCGCGGGCTCAGACCCAGAAAAAGAAGCCTAAGCCACCGAAGACGCTGGCGGTGGTGGTGGCCCTAAAGCCAGAAGCGGTGGCGAATGGGGCCACATACGCTCAGGCCCTCACAACAGCGAGGGCCAACGTAAATCTGGGCGAGCTGGGCATAGGCCCGGCCAAGTTCCGGACGGGACTCACCGGAGCACGAGTCATCGAGCTCCCAAAGGGGACGACCCCGGCCCAGGCCGACAACCTCGCCACTCAGATAGGAGTGGTGTTGGGGGAGTCGGCCAAAGTCACTCGGCCCCAGAAACTCGCGAGCTTCCGAGTGACGGGGCTCGATGACTCCGTGACAGTTCCGGAGGTGCAGGCGGAGCTGGCAAGGGTGGCCGGCTGCTCATCTGAGGCCGTGAGGGTAGGGGCAATTGTGTCCAACCTCAGGGGGGTTGGGGCGACAATTGTTTCCTGCCCGGTAGAGGCGGCGCTCAAACTAGAGGAGATAGGGCGCATTTGTGTAGGGTGGAGCGCCGCCTCTATTACTTTGATGGAGCAGCGGCCGTTAAGGTGTCACCGGTGCTTCGGCATCGGGCACCCGCAGCAGTTGTGCCCCTCTGCCAAGGACCGGAGCAAACTGTGCTTCCGGTGTGGCGGTGAGGGGCATCTCGCGGCGGCCTGCGAGGCCACTCCGCAATGCGCCGTGTGCGCCGACAAGGGAGTCCCGTCCGGGCACAGAATGGGGGGAGCTAATTGCCGACCTCCCCCCGTAAAAGGCCGCCCACTCGGTGCGGCCCAGCGTCGCGCGATGACGGCCGCGCCAACTGAGTCCCGCCCTATGCAAACCGATGGACAGTAGGTCCTCAGGGCGGGTACTCCAGGTCAACCTCAACCACTCGGCTGGGGCACAGGATTTGGCGTGTCAGTCGGCCGCCGAGTGGGAGGTTGACCTGCTAGTCGCCGCGGAGCCACACAGTATTCCCCCTGGCCGACCTAACTGGCTAGGGGCCGCCGATGGCTCCGCGGCGATAGCAACCTTTGGAGCAGGCTCCCCTCTCGTTCTGACCGAGAGGGGAGCAGGATACGTCGCGGCACGATGGGGGAGAATGGTTGTGGTGGCTACCTACTTCTCCCCCAACCGCAGCAGGGCCGAATTCGAAATGTTCCTTGCTGCGGTCGAAGGAGTGGTGCGCCGCTCGGCCCCCAACCCTGTGTTGGTTGCGGGGGACCTAAACGCCCATTCAACGGCGTGGGGTTCCCCCAACACAGATGTGCGGGGTGGTGACGTGGAGTCCTGGGTTTCAGCCCTGGGGCTTCACATCCTCAATCGAGGCACTACCCCGACCTGCGTCCGATGGCAGGGCACGTCGATTGTGGACGTGACCCTAGCCACTCCGTCACTTGCAGCCCGAATCAGGGACTGGCGTGTGGTGGAGGATGTAGAGACCCTATCGGATCATCGTTACGTCCGGTACGAGGTCTCTACGGTGTCCCCCGGAGCCCCCATTCATCTGGGCTCCGCTGCGGGCGCCTCACCCTTTCCAAGGTGGGCGCTTGCACGCCTCCGTCGCGATGTGGCGGAGGAGGCGGCGGTGGTGCGGGCATGGAGTGACGTGCCCGACACCATCGCAGGGGATGCCGACGGCATGGCGGAGCTGCTCGCGGACGACCTGCGGGTTGTCTGCGATGCCGCCATGCCGAGGACGCAGGCCCGCCCTCGTTGTGGGCGGGTCTACTGGTGGACGCAGGAGATTGCGCTCCTGCGGTCCGCCAGTATGGGGGCCAGACGCGCGTACCAAAGGTGCCGCAGACGTGTCCATAGATCGCCTGGGGAAGAGGAGGCTCTACACAGGGCCTCTAAGGAGGCTATAAGGGCTCTGCGGAACGGTATCCGCAGGGCCAAGAAGGATGCCTGGGATCAGTTCTTGGGCATCCTCAACCGCGACCCGTGGGGCCGGCCATACAGGGCGATAAGGGGGAAGCTCTCTCCAGCTCCCCCGCTTCCCTGTATGGAGCCGGAATTGCGACGGAGGGTTCTCGAAACTTTATTTCCAGAGCCGAGACCCTCCGTCCCTCATCTGGTTCAGGGGAGATACACCTCTGGTTCTGTCCCGGAGGTGTGGGTCGCGGGGCCTCCCGTGTCGGACGCGGACTTTGGCACGGTGCGAGAGAGGCTCCGGCGCGGAAAGAAAGCGCCGGGGCCGGACGGGGTCCCTGCAAAGGCTATGGCCGTGGCACTGGGGCCCCTAGAACAGAGAATTCGCACCGTGTTCGACTGCTGTATTGCGTCGGCACGCTTCCCCAGGCGTTGGAAGGCGGGGCGACTGGTCCTGATTCGTAAGGAGAGTCGCCCCGCCGATGTCCCGGCGGGCTACCGACCGTTGGTGTTGCTCGATGAGACGGCCAAGGCTTTCGAGAAGATTCTCGCCTCCCGTGTCATCGAGCACATTGAGTGCGAAGGCCCGGACTTGGCGGAGTGCCAGTACGGGTTCCGCACCGGTCGGTCCACGATTGACGCGATAGGCCGCCTCAAATCTTTCACCGAGGCGGCCGCCGCGCGCGGGGAGATGGTGGTGGCGGTGTCTCTAGACATCGCCAACGCATTTAACACCGTCCCCCACGAAGCGATAGAGGGAGCGCTAGTTTTCCATAAAGTGCCCCTCTACCTCCGCTCCTTGGTTAGGGATTACCTTCAGGATAGGGTAGTGCTCTACCAGGATGCGGAGGGTCGCGTTCAATCGTGGAGAGTGGCGGCAGGTGTACCCCAGGGATCAGTGTTGGGTCCGTTGTTGTGGAATCTGGGGTACAACTGGGTTCTGCGTGGAAGGCCACGCCTTGCGGGCACGCCTCCATTTGAAGTCGATGCCGTGGCACTCGCCGAAGCGCATCGACGCAAAGTGGAGGCGAGGGTGCGGGGCGTGCGGCCCGCTCTAGAAGATATAGAGCGGGCCCAATCCAACATCCAGGATGACGCCATCAGAGCGTGGATGGAGACTCTCTCCCAACCTGCCGCCGGCCACCGGACGATCGAGGCGATTCGTCCGGTGTTGAAGGAGTGGGTGGGGCGCCCGGGTGGCAGCCTCACCTACCGCCTGGTGCAGGTACTGACCGGACATGGTTGCTTCGGTCACTACCTGCACCGGGTCGCCCGCCGGGAAGAAACGCCGCAGTGCCACCACTGCGGCGATCTTGATGACACGGCCGAGCACACTCTGCTCCTGTGCTCGGCCTGGGACGAAGAGCGCCGCGAACTTTGCGCGGCGCTAAGATCGAACGACCTCGCGCTGCCGGCATTGGTCAGAACAATGCTCGGTAGCGCGGAGGCGTGGAATGCCGTGACCTCCTTCTGCGAGACCGTCATCTCGCGGAAGGAGGAAGCGGAGCGGGTGCGGGAGAATGATGCTCAAGCTGCACCCGCTCGGCGCAGACGAAGAGGTGGGAGGGGAACAGGCGCGGCGTCGTCTGGTCCTAGCCTACCTCGTACGTAGCTCGCGTAGGGTTTTGTCGCCTACGTGTGGGGTGCCTTGGGCTGTTGTCCGTAATGGACGGCAGTTGCGGAGGTGACCTGCTACGACGTCAAAGAGAGGTACTCTGGGTTACCCCGGGCCTTTCTTGAATTGCGTCACCTGGCGGCCGCCAGGAAGCTCGACGGAGTCTCCGGAGTATGGGTGTAGCACCCTGGTCCCGGAACTCTGTCCCTATGAGCTAAAAGGGTAACCGTGGAGGGTTTAGTGTGGTATACCGGCCAATCTGGTCGGGGAGTCCTCACACTCTGGCATAAAGCTTCCCTCCCGGAAAAAAAAAAAAAAAAAAAAAAAGGTTAGGTTGGGGGTCCCCCCACAGTGTTGACTTCCTCGTAGTGACCCCTGGGCAACGTCGCGCTTGACCACCGTAACGGAGTGGCAAGCCGGCGGCAAACGAACACTGTGATTCGAAACTCTTTACTTGTTGTGCGTTACGATATTGTTGGTGGCAATGCCACAACCCTTGAGGGACGCCTCCGGGCGTTTTCTCCCCAAAGGCCCTTCTCAGGGCCAACCAAAAGGCCCTTTTCAGGGCCAACCATTGTCTCGTGATGCTTCGGCATCAGAGACCAGCCGCGCACCATCTGTGGCTGGTATTCGTCAGGAAAGCGACGTCGTGTCAGATTCGGACACGGAGTCGATTGTGAGTTCGAACTGCGGTTCGACTCACCAATGTAGGAAGAGGTCCTTTTTTAGGCGAGGCTCTCCGGACGCCGTGGAGAATCTACCAGGAGGAGATCTTGGAGGTAGCCTCCAAGTCCTCTAATTTGAAGGGGACCTTCCAGAAGGCCCTGAAATGCCGGGCAGCGAGTTTGCTCGGCATTGTGAAGGAGATGGCGCAGCGCAACACCTCCGACGAGACGCGGCAACTGCAGGCGAAAGTGGATCGCCTGCAAAAAGAGGTGTCTGCGCTGCATGCGCGCGTTGCCGAGCTTATTACTCGGCCTGAGGGGCCAACATCTGAAGATCCAGCGCCGATGCCCGCCCCCTCCAACCTTGAGGATATTATCCGAAAGGTGGTCATGGAAGAGAGGGCCTTCACCAGGGCCTGTTTGGCCGGTATTGAGGACCGGCTACTGCCGGAGAAGCGGCTCCGCCCTGCGCTCGCGGCAGATAAGGCTTCTGGAAGAGTGTCCAGCGCACCCGGGCCCTCAACGGCCCCAGTCCAGTGGGAGCAGCCCCAGCCCACTAAGACCACCAAGGGCAAGGGAAAGGGCAAGAAGACCACCCCGGCCCCAACTGCGCAGTCGGTCCCTCTCGAAGCAGAGAGGGAAGACCCACTCTTGCCCTCCACCACCCCTTCCAACCAGCCTTGGATAAAAGTGGTGGCGAGGAAACGGAAGGAGAAGACGTCGGTCCCTAAGCCCCCTGCAGCTAAGCCTGCGGCCTTGGAGGATAAGAGGAAGAAACTCCCCCCCACTCCTAAAACCGCAGCCGTGGTAGTCACGCTGACACCAGAGGCAGCGGAGCGAGGGGAGACGTACGAGTCCGTGCTGAGGCGGGCTCGTGCTAGCGTCGAGCCTGCGCAACTTGGGCCTGGCAGGGTCACGTGCCGCAAGACCCAAACGGGGGCTCGTATCTTCGAGTTCTCGGGGGCCGAAGGCGGCACCAAGGCGGACCTCTTCGCGACGAAGCTTAGAGAGGCTGTCGCGGACACGGCCAAGGTCGTGCGGCCCGTCAAATGCGTGGCCCTGGAGGTGACTGACCTCGATGACTCTGTCACCCAAGAGGAGGTAGTGGCTGCGGTTGCAGTGGCGGGGGGCTGCGCCGTCGCAGCTGTCAGGGGTCGAACCATCAGGCCAGGTCGTGGTGGTATGGGCACTATGCGCCTGGAGTGCCCTGTCGTGGTGGCCAAGGCAGTTTTGGCCAAGGGTCGCCTCCCAGTTGGGTTTAGCTCGGGTGGAGTCCGGGTGCTGGAGGACGGCCCGATGCGGTGCTATGGGTGCTTCGGCATCGGCCACACCCGGGCTCTCTGTCCGTCCACTGCCGTGCGCACGGAACTTTGCTTCCGTTGCGGCAAGGAGGGCCACAGGTCGGCCAACTGCGAGGCACCCACCCCGCACTGCGCAGTATGCGCTGCGAGTGGTCGTCCAGCCGACCACGTGATGACGGGCAGGAAATGCTGCCCGCCATCAAAGAAGGGAAAAGCGCAGGTGCCTTCACGGCCTGCCGCTGCCGCCGCCACCGGAACCCCAGCTCCAGTGCCGGCCACCGAGGGGAGTGCGATGGACGCCAATTAATGGCTGGACATCGACATCGTGTTCTCCAGGCGAACATCAACCACTGCAGAGCGGCCCAGGATCTGCTGGTCCAGACCTCTGCGGAGTGGTTGGTGGACGTGGCGGTTGTCGCCGAGCCGTACAATGTCCCTGGCAGTTGGCTAGGGGACGACAACGGCTCGGTCGCATTGGTGACGCGGTCTTCCACCGATTCCCCTCCCCTCTCGCTTTTAGAGAAGGGACCGGGATACGTGGCCGCCGCGTGGGGAGACATAGCCCTTATTGGGGTGTATTTCTCCCCAAACCGCCCTCTCTCGGACTTCGAGAATTTTCTCGGAGTCCTCGCCGGGGTGGCTGTTAGAGTGGCGCAGCGCCGAGCGTTGATAGTAGGCGACTTTAACGCCAAGTCGGTGGTATGGGGTAACCCGACCACCGATGCCCGAGGACGCGAGGTGGAGACGTGGTCCGTGACGTCCGGTCTGTCCCTCCTTAATAGGGGCAGCATGCACACCTGTGTGCGGCGGGACGGGGGATCCGTCGTGGACCTCGCCTTTGCCTCCCCCTCTTTGGCGGCCTGTGTGGTTGACTGGCGGGTAGAGCTAGTGGAGACGCTGTCGGACCACCGATACGTGCGGTTCGACGTCTCTGCCCAGAGCTTCCAGGGAGCACGCGCAGATCGTTCGTGCTTCCCGCGGTGGGCGCTCACCCGCCTAGACAAGGAGGCCGCCACGGAGGCGGCGTTCGTCCGGGACTGGCTGTCGCCTCCTGTCGACGCTCGGAATGTGGACTCGGCTGCGGTCCAGCTGAGGGACTTCTTGACCGAGGTGTGCAACTTTAGCATGCCTCGGTCTCACCGTCCGCCTCCTCGACGCACCGTTTACTGGTGGTCGGAGGAGCTGGGAGGACTGCGGACCGCTTGTGTGGTGGCCAGGCGGGCCTACACAAGGAGCCGAAGGCGGCGCCATCGCGACCGTGATAACGAGGACCGCCTCTATGCGGTCTACGTGGAGGCGAGGGCGGTCCTTTCAGCGCGAATGGGCGCGGCCCAGGACCGCGCGAGGGCGGAAATGGCGGAGGGTCTAGATGCTGACCCCTTTGGGAGACCGTACAAGGCGGCGCGGAACAAACTGCGCCCGTATGGTCCCCCAGTTGCCGAGACCCTCGAGCCTGCGTTGCTGGATGGGGTGGTCCAGTCCCTGTTTCCGCGCAGGGACAACGACTTCACTCCACCAGTAATGGGCGCCTCGCGCGGTGCGGCTCCTTCGGCCGAAGAAGTCCCTCCAGTCACGGAAGGGGAGGTGGAGAGGTCACTCTTCCGCCTCCGTGGGAAAAAGACCGCCCCGGGTCCTGACGGCGTCCCCGCAAAGGTGGTGGCCATCGCCGCCTCCCAGATGGGAGAGAGGCTTCGGGACCTCTTCAGTGCATGTGTTGCGTGTGAGAGGTTCCCGAAACCATGGAAGGAGGGCCGATTGTGCCTTCTTCGGAAGGAAGGGCGGCCGGTGGACTCCCCATCGGCATACCGACCCATCGTCTTACTCGATGAGGTCGGTAAAATGTTTGAGGGGATTCTGGCTGCCCGTATTAATAGGCACTTGTGCACAATCGGCCCGGACCTGGCGGACGCTCAGTTCGGTTTTAGAGCTGAGCGTTCCACGGTGGACGCCCTCTCCCAGCTCAAGGGCCTGGTGAGGGAGGCGATGGATGCGGGGGAAGGGCTGTTGGCTGTGTCATTCGACATAGCCAACGCCTTTAATTCCATTCCCCACTCCACTATTTTAGAGGCGCTCCACTTCCACGGGGTGCCTCCGTATTTGCGGGGCCTATTGGCGGACTACCTGACGGACCGCACAGTCCTCCTCGAGGACAAGTCGGGTCAGCTCCGCCAATACGGCGTCGAGTCCGGTGTTCCACAGGGTTCTGTTCTTGGGCCGCTCCTGTGGAACATCGGATTCGACTGGCTCTTGAGGGGCATACTCCCCCGTGGCACGTCTGTCATCTGCTATGCGGATGACACTCTACTGACTGCCCGGGGGGGAAATTTTGAGGAGGCGGCCAGTTTGGCCTCGGCGGGCGGTTCACGGGTGGTGGACCGGATTTCCCGCCTAGGGCTGTCGGTGGCGCTGCACAAGACCGAGGCCGTGTTCTTCCATGGACCTCGGCAGCGCCAACCTCCCGACGCCCACATCTTTTTGGAGGGCGTCCGCATTGAGGTAAAGGCCCAGATGAAATATCTGGGTCTAGTGCTCGACAGCGGATGGCGCTTTCGAGCACACTTCGGCGAGCTTTCATCGCGCTTGCTGAAGACTGCGGGCGCCCTCTCAGGACTCCTCCCTAACATCGGGAGGCCTGGCGACCAATGCCGGCGTCTGTACGCCGGCATACTGAAAAGTATGGCCCTTTACGGGGCCCCAATCTGGGCGGACTCACTCCGCACACGCGAGAACGCCGCCGCCATCCGTAGGCCACAAAGGGCCATTGCACAGCGGGTGGCGAGAGCTTACCGCACGGTAAGCTTCGCGGCATCGTGCGCCCTGGCGGGTACCCCTCCTTGGGAACTCGAGGCATGGGTGCTCGCCAGAGTGTACGACTGGACGGCGGAGCAGAGGACGCTCAACCGGCGCCCGGACCCGGCAGAGCGGGAAGAGGTGCGGGAGGAGGTGCGGGAGGCAGTGACTCGGCACTGGGCCGATGATCTTGCCTCCGCACAGTTTGGTCGGCGGACTTTGGACGCAATCGGGCCCGTCCTGAATGACTGGCTCGACAGGCAGCATGGCTGCCTGTCTTTACATCTGGTGCAGGTGCTGTCCGGGCATGGCTGCTTCGGAGCGTACCTGCACCGGATTGGAAGGGAGGAGACTCCGCAATGCCACCACTGCGGGGCCGCGGTGGACACGGCGGAGCACACCCTGGAGGCGTGCCCGTCGTGGGCGGAGTCTCGCTGCGCCTTGGTGGCGACAGTCGGGGAAGACCTCTCGCTCCCCAGCGTGATTTCTGCCATGCTGGGGAGTGAGGAGGCGTGGGCAGCGGTGGCCTCCTTCTGTGAGGACGTCATGTCCCAGAAGGAGGCAGCGGAGCGGGTGCGGGAGGACGACCCTCTCGCGGCGCCGCTCCGCAGACGAAGAAGGGGTGGAGGACGGCGAACACAACGTCCGTCCTCATCCACCCCGGGGGGTGATCAGCGGGCGACAGGCGCGGGGGCGCCAAGGCCTGCATTACACGATACACCCCCTGTGCTCCGGCCATTATAAGGCCCCCTCTCTATATAGGGGGGACGTGAGGGGCCTGCCGTAAGGCGGGCAATCGCCGGTGGGGGACTGGATGACATAGATTCCCAGACCCCCTCCACTAAGGCGAGGTCGGAGCACCGCTGGGTTTTTAGTGGGTATACCGGGAATCTCTTTCCCGGGGAGTCTCACATACCCCTTCCCCGTCCCCCGATGGGGAAGGGGATGCGTAATAGCATTTTCCCAGCGCAAAAAAAAAAAAAAAAAAAGGTTACCCGTTTTTCGGGCGGCACTAGTTTACCATGGTGTGCCGCCCTACCTCCGCCGCATTGTCGGGGCATATTTGGAAGATCGTGTTATTACCTACCCGGGTCGGGAGGGATTATGTCGGCGAGACATCGGTTGTGGAGTTCCACAGGGGTCGGTTCTGGGTCCGCTCCTGTGGAACATCGGTTATGACTGGGCGCTGCGCGGTGCGCTCCTCGCGGGTGTCAGCATTGTCTGTTACGCTGACGACACTCTTGTCACCGCGAGGGGTAAGACGCACCGGCAGGCCCAAGTTCTGGCGACTGCTGGGGTCGCGCAAGTCGTTCATAGGATCCGGCGTTTGGGTCTCGAGGTGGCGCTTCACAAGTCCGAGGCCGTTTTCTTTCACGGGCCTCGGAACCGCCCACCTTCGGGATCCCACATTGTGGTAGGAGGGGTTCGCATCGGCATCGAGCCCACTTTGAAGTACCTTGGGCTCGTACTCGATGGCCGATGGAACTTCGAGGAGCATTTTCGTCGTTTGGCCCCAAAACTAACGGCCGCCGCGACCAGTCTGTCGCGGCTTCTGCCTAATTTAGGAGGGCCAAACGCCTCCTGCCGGAGGCTCTACTGCGGGATCGTGCGGTCGATGGCACTTTATGGTGCCCCGATTTGGGCCGATGACCTGACGGACCGGAGTCTCGCCCTTTTGCGAGCTCCGCAACGCATCATGTCCGTCAGGTGCATCAGGGGATACCGCACGATCGCATTCGAGTCGGCGAGCCTCCTTGCCGGATCCCCGCCGTGGGACCTTGAGGCCAGGGTCCTTGCGTCGCTTTTCCAATGGCGCGAGGATGCACTGGTGCGGGGCGTATCTACAGCGCCCCGCGTAGTGGAGGATGTGAGGTCCCAGCTCCGCCGTAACATGTTGGCGGAGTGGGCGGCGCGACTTGCGCGACCTAGTGCCGGGCACGCCACGATTGTGGCGGTAAGTCCCGTTTTCCACGAGTGGCTAGAGAGGCGTCATGGTGCCCTCTCGTACCGGTTGACGCAATTGCTCACCGGTCACGGCTGCTTCGGCAAGTTCCTATGTCGAATCGGCCGTGAGGAGACGCCCAGTTGTCATCACTGCGGGGACAGCGCCGAAGACACGGCGCACCACACGTTGGCGGAGTGCCCGGCGTGGCACGAGCCGCGCCGTGAGTTAGCCGGCGCTGTCAGGGTGGGTAGCCTCTCGCTGTCGGTATTGATCAATTCGATCGTCCGAAGCGAGAGTGCTTGGGAAGCCGCCGCTTCATTCGCGGAGACGGTTCTGTCCGTCAAGGAAGCGGCGGAAAGGGAGAGGGAGTGTCATCGTTCATCCTCCCTCTCAACCCGCAGATCTGGGCGTCAAAGGAGGGCGCCGCGAGACGACCTCCAGCCACCGTGAGGGGCCTGCGGGCGGCAAACTATGGCCAGTTTGTCGCCGTTAAGTAGCAGGCCAGAGAGGACGGCGTAGTGTTCCACGTACGCCTCTCTACAGTGGAAGGGCACGGTCCTGCCCTGTCCAGTTTCGGGGTCCGCTCATTTTGCGGACCAGCACCCGCCGGGACGGCTCGAGTAATGCCAGTCTTCTCGCCGTCTCGGCATTTTGGGTGATAGAGGAACACCGTGGGTTTTAGTCGGTAAACCGAGTTTCCATCTTTCGGGACTCCGACACACCTGCCCGCCTGGGCCAAAGGCGGGTAGACGGCCTATAAAAGGTTTCCCACGAAAAAAAAAAAAAAAAAAAAAAAAAAAAAAAAAAAAAGGTTACCCGTTTTAGTCCTCGGGGACTTCAACGCCAAGTCTACGGCTTGGGGTTCCCCGTCTACGGACGCTAAGGGTGGGGTGCTCGAGGAGTGGGTCGCAACATCTGGCCTGCTCATCCTCAACCGGGGCAATGTACATACATGCGTACGACAGCGGGGCGGTTCCATAGTGGACCTTTCGTTCGCAAGCCCCGCTGTAGCCCGTTTAGTCACCAACTGGCGCGTCGAAGAGGGGGTCGAGACCTTATCCGATCACCGGTACATCCGGTTTGATCTCTACCCCCGCAATTCCGATGCGCCGGTCCGGGCTACCCCGGTTGGTCCGCGCTGGGCTTTGAAGCAAATGGATCGGGAGAGCCTCCTTGAAGCCTCCATCGTCCAGGCCTGGGTTTCTGCACCAGACAGGCCTGTCGACATTGATGTAGAGGCAGAGTGGTTCAGGGAGGCCATGTCGCAAATTTGCGACGCGGCAATGCCCCGGGTTCGACCGGGGCGATCGAAGCGCCAGGTGTACTGGTGGTCGACCGACATCGCGCAACTACGACAACAATGCGTAGTAGCGCACCGCCGCTACACCGGACAACGACGAAGGCGCCGCCGCACTCCCGATGCCGATGCCATCGAGGCGGAACTATACGAAGGGTACAGAGTGGCCAAGAAGGCCCTCAATCTGGCCATATCGCGGGCTAAAGCTGAAGCCCGCGAGCGTTTAATTGAGACTCTGGACCAAGATCCGTGGGGGCGTCCCTATTTGCTAGTGCGGGGCAAATTGCGCACGTGGGCGCCCCCGCTCACGCAGAGTCTCAGGCCAGAGGTGCTGGAGGGAGTTGTTGGTACTCTGTTCCCTTCGAGGACGGAGCACACTCCTCCGCCCATGGTTCCGCCCATAGTGGCTGCCAGCGCGGACGAAGAGGACGACGACGACGTGCCCGAGGTGACCCGGGTAGAGTTGCGAGCTGCGGTGTTACGACTTCAGAGGAAGAACACCGCGCCGGGACCCGATGGCATTCCAGGCCGAGCGTGGGTCCTGGCCCTACGGGAGCTCGCGCCCCGACTGTTAGGGCTCCTATCGGCGTGCCTTGAGAGGGGCCGATTTCCAGAGCCATGGAAACATGGGCGTATGGTCCTTCTCAAGAAGGAGGGGCGCCCGGCAGACTCGCCGTCTGCCTACCGGCCCATTGTGTTGCTGGACGAGGTGGGCAAGCTGTTCGAGCGTGTGCTTGCAGACCGCCTCGTCCGCCACCTTTCGTTAGTTGGGCTGGACCTGGCGGAATGTCAGTTTGGTTTTCGCCAGGGGCGCTCCACCGTGCACGCCATCAAGCACGTAAGGAGTCTGGCGGAGGACGCTTTTTCCCGGGGCGAGGTGTCAGCCCCTAAGCCCCTTGCAGCTAAGCCTCCGGCCTTGGAGGACAAGAGAAAGAAACTCCCCCCCACTCCGAAAACCGCAGCCGTGGTGGTCACGCTGACCCCAGAGGCAGCGGAGCGAGGGGAGACGTACGAGTCCGTGCTGAGGCGGGCTCGTACTAGCGTCGAACCTGCGCAACTTGGGCCTGGCAGGGTCACGTGCCGCAAGACCCAAACGGGAGCTCGTATCTTCGAGTTCTCGGGGGCCGAAGGCGGCACCAAGGCGGACCTCTTCGCGACGAAGCTAAAAGAGGCTGTCGCGGATACGGCCAAGGTCGTGCGGCCCGTCAAATGCGTGGCCCTGGAGGTGACTGACCTCGATGACTCGGTCACCCAAGAGGAGGTGGTGGCTGCGGTTGCAGTGGCGGGGGGCTGCGCCGTCACAGCTGTCAGGGGTCGGGCCATTAGGCCAGGTCGAAGGGGTATGGGCACTATGCGCCTGGAGTGCCCTGTCGTGGTGGCCAAGGCAGTCTTGGCCAAAGGTCGCCTCCCAGTGGGGTTTAGCTCGGGTGGAGTCCGGGTGCTGGAGGACGGCCCGATGCGATGCTATGGGTGCTTCGGCATCGGCCACACCCGGGCTCTCTGTCCGTCCACTGCCGTGCGCACGGAGCTCTGCTTCCGTTGCGGTAAGGAGGGGCACAGGTCGGCCAACTGCGAGGCACCCACCCCGCACTGCGCAGTTTGCGCTGCAAGTGGTCGCCCAGCCGACCACGTGATGACGGGCAGAAAATGCTGCCCGCCAAAGAAGAAGGGGAAAGCGCAGGTGCCTTCACGGTCTGCCGCTGCCACCGCCACCGGAACCCCAGCTCCAGTGTCGGCCATTGAGGGGAGTGTGATGGACGCCGAGTAATGGTTGGACAACGCCTACGTGTTCTCCAAGCGAACACCAACCACTGCAGAGCGGCCCAGGATCTGCTGGTCCAGACCTCTGCGGAGTGGTTGGTGGACGTGGCGGTTGTCGCCGAGCCGTACTCCGTCCCTGGCAGCTGGCTAGGGGACGACAACGGCTCGGTCGCACTGGTGATGCGGTCTCCCACCAATTCCCCTCCCCTCTCGCTTTTAGAGAGGGGACCGGGATACGTGGCCGCCGCATGGGGAGACATAGCCCTTGTTGGGGTGTATTTCTCCCCAAACCGCCCTCTCTCGGACTTCGAGAATTTTCTCGAGGTCCTCGCCAGGGTGGCCCGTGGAGTGGTGCAGCCCCAGGCGCTGGTCGTAGGCGACTTAAACGCCAAGTCGGTGGTATGGGGCAACCCGGCCACCGATGCCCGAGGACGCGAGGTGGAGACCTGGTCCATTACGTCCGGTCTGTCCCTCCTAAACAGAGGCACCGTACACACCTGCGTGCGGCGGGAGGGGGGCTCTATTGTGGACCTCGCCTTTGCCTCCTCTTCTTTGGCGTCCTGTATAGTGGACTGGCGGGTGGAGCTGTTGGAGACGTTATCTGACCACCGATACATACGCTTTGACATCTCCACCCGGGGCTCCCAGACAGCCCGCGAGGGTCGGTCGCACTTTCCGCGGTGGGCGCTTTCCCGCCTAGACTGGGAGGCCGCCGCGGAGGCGGCGTTCGTTAACGACTGGCTGTCGCCTCCAGTCGATGTTGAGAATGTCGACACAGCTGCGTCCCAGTTGAGGGACTCCCTGACCGAGGTGTGCAACGCTAGCATGCCTCGGTCTCACCGGCCGCCTCCTCGACGCGCTGTTTACTGGTGGTCGGAGGAGTTGGTGGGACTGCGGGCTGCCTGTGTGGCGGCCAGGCGGGCCTTTGCAAGGAGCCGAAGGCGGCGCCACCGTGACCGCGAACACGAAGACCGCCTCTATGCGGTCTACGTGGAGGCCAAGGTGACCCTGACGGCGCGAATGGGCGCGGCCCAGGACCGCGCGAGAGCGGAGATGGCGGAGGGTCTGGACGCTGACCCCTTTGGGAGACCGTACAAGGCGGCGCGCAACAAGCTGCGCCCGTACGGTCCCCCAGTTGCCGAGACCCTCGAGCCGGCGTTGCTGGATGGGGTGGTTCAGTCCCTGTTTCCGCGCAGGGACAACGACTTCACTCCACCAGTAATGGGCGCCTCGCGCGGTGCGGCTCCTTCAGTCGAAGAAGTCCCTCCAGTCACGGAGGGCGAGATGGAGAGGGCAGTCTCCCGCCTCCGGGGGAAAAAGACCGCCCCGGGTCCAGACGGCGTCCCCGGGAAGGTGGTGGCCATAGCCGCCTCCCAGATGGGAGAGAGGTTTCGGGACCTCTTCAGTGCGTGTGTTACGTGTGAGAGGTTCCCGAAACCATGGAAGGAGGGCCGATTGTGCCTTCTTCGGAAGGAAGGGCGGCCGGTGGACTCCCCATCGGCATACCGACCCATCGTTTTACTGGATGAGGTCGGTAAAATGTTTGAGGGGATCCTCGCCGCCCGTATCAACAGGCATTTGGGCACAATTGGCCCGGATCTAGCGGACGCTCAGTTCGGGTTTCGAGCTGAGCGTTCCACAGTAGACGCCCTGTCCCGACTCAGGGGCCAGGTGAGGGAGGCGATGGATGTGGGGGAAGGACTGTTGGCTGTGTCATTCGACATAGCCAACGCCTTCAATTCCATTCCCCACTCCACTATTGTAGAGGCGCTCCGCTTCCACGGAGTGCCTCCGTATTTACGGGGCCTATTGGCGGACTACCTGACGGACCGCACAGTCCTCCTTGAGGATAAGTCGGGTGAGCTCCGCCAATACGGCGTCGAGTCCGGTGTTCCGCAGGGTTCTGTCCTTGGGCCGCTCCTGTGGAACATCGGATTTGACTGGCTCTTGCGGGGCATACTCCCCCGTGGCACGTCTGTCATCTGCTATGCGGATGACACTCTACTGACTGCCCGGGGGGGAAATTTTGAGGAGGCGGCCAGTTTGGCCTCGGCGGGCGGTTCACGGGTGGTGGACCGGATTTCCCGCCTAGGGCTGTCGGTGGCGCTGCACAAGACCGAGGCCGTGTTCTTCCACGGGCCTCGGCAGCGCCAACCGCCCGACGCTCACATCTTTTTAGAGGGCGTCCGCATTGAGGTGAAGGCCCAGATGAAATATCTGGGTCTAGTGCTCGACAGCGGTTGGCGCTTTCGAGCACACTTCAGCGAGCTATCTTCACGCTTGCTGAAGACTGCGGGCGCCCTCTCAGGACTCCTCCCTAACATCGGGAGGCCCGGCGACCAATGCCGGCGTCTGTACGCCGGCATACTGAAAAGTATGGCCCTTTACGGGGCCCCAATCTGGGCGGACTCACTCCGCACACGCGAGAACGCCGCCGCCATCCGCAGGCCACAAAGGGCCATTGCACAGCGGGTGGCGAGAGCTTACCGCACGGTAAGCTTCGCGGCATCGTGCGCTCTGGCGGGAACCCCTCCTTGGGAGCTCGAGGCATGGGTGCTCGCCAGAGTGTACGACTGGACGGCGGAGCAGAGGACGCTCAACCGACGCCCGGACCCGGCAGAGCGGGAAGAGGTGCGGGAGGAGGTGCGGGAGGCAGTGACTCGGCACTGGGCCGATGATCTTGCCTCCGCACAGTTTGGTCGGCGGACCTTGGACGCAATCGGGCCCGTCCTGAAGGACTGGCTCGACAGGCAGCATGGCTGCCTGTCTTTACATCTGGTGCAGGTGCTGTCCGGGCATGGCTGCTTCGGAGCGTACCTGCATCGGATTGGAAGGGAGGAGACTCCGCAATGCCACCATTGCGGGGCCGCGGTGGACACGGCGGAGCACACCCTGGAGGCGTGCCCGTCGTGGGCGGAGTCCCGCTGCGCCTTGGTGGCGACAGTCGGGGATGACCTCTCGCTCCCCAGCGTGATTTCTGCCATGCTGGGGAGTGAGGAGGCGTGGGCAGCGGTGGCCTCCTTCTGTGAGGACGTCATGTCCCAGAAGGAGGCAGCGGAGCGGGTGCGGGAGGACGACCCTCTCGCGGCGCCGCTCCGCAGACGAAGAAGGGGTGGAGGACGGCGAACACAACGTCCGTCCTCATCCACCCCTGGGGGTGATCAGCAGCCGACAGGCGCGGGGGCGCCAACGCCTGCATTACACGATACACCCCCTGTGCTCCGGCCATTATAAGGCCCCCTCCCCATTGGGGGGAGGCGTGAAGGGCCTGCCGTAAGGCGGGCAATCGCCGGTGGGGGACTGGACGACATGGATTCCCAGGCCCCCTCCACTAAGGCGAGGTCGGAGCACCGCTGGGTTTTTAGTGGGTATACCGGGAATCTCTTTCCCGGGGAGTCTCACATACCCCTTTCCCGTCCCCCGATGGGGAAGGGGATGCGTAATAGCATTTTCCCAGCGCAAAAAAAAAAAAAAAAAGGTTAGGTTAGGTTAGGTTAGGTTAGGTTGGGGGTCCAGCCCTGGACAAAGGTCGTCCAGAGGAAGAAAAAGGGGAAGAAGTCGGCCCCTGAGCCCCCTGCAGCCAAGCCTGCAGCTCCGGTTGACAGGAGTAGGAAACTCCCTCCTACTCCTAAAACCGCAGCCGTGGTGGTCACGCTGACCCCAGAGGCAGCGGAGCGAGGGGAGACCTACGAGTCCGTGCTGCGGCGGGCTCGTGCAAACGTTGACCCTGCGCAACTTGGGGCAGGCAAAGTCACCTGCCGAAAGACCCAAACCGGGGCTCGTATTTTCACGTTCTCGGGGGCTCAAGGTGGCAGCAAGGCAGACCTCTTTGCGACGAAGGTCCGAGAGGCTGTCGCAGACACGGCCCGCGTCGTGAGGCCTGTCAAGTGTATGGCGATCGAGGTGGTCGATCTGGACGACTGCGTCACCCAGGAAGAGGTGGTGGCAGCGGTTGCGGCGGCGGGGGGCTGCGCCGTCGATTTAATTAAGGGCCGGGCCATAAGATCAGGCCGTGGGGGTATGGGCACCATACGACTAGAGTGCCCTATCGTGTGTGCCAAGGCGGTTCTAGCCAAGGGTCGCCTCCCAGTGGGGCTTAGCTCGGGTGGAGTCCGGGCGCTGGAAGACGGGCCGATGCGCTGTTTCAAGTGCTTCGGCATCGGTCACACCCGGGCTCTCTGTCCCTCCACTGCCAACCGCATGGAACTCTGCTTCCGCTGCGGAAAGGAGGGGCACAGGTCGGTCAACTGCGAGGCACCCACCCCGCACTGCGCAGTATGTGCTGCAAGTGGTCGTCCAGCTGACCACGTGATGACGGGCAGGAAATGCTGCCCGCCATCAAAGAAGGGAAAAGCGCAGATGCCTTCACGGCCTGCTGCTGCCGCCGCCACCGGAACCCCAGCTCCAGTGCCGGCCATTGAGGGAGTTTCCATGGACGCCGAATAATGGTTGTACGACTACGTGTACTCCAGGCGAACACCAACCACTGCAGAGCAGCCCAGGACCTTCTGGTCCAAACATCTGCGGAGTGGTTGGTGGATGTGGCGGTTGTCGCCGAGCCGTACAATGTCCCTGGCAGTTGGCTAGGGGACGACAACGGCTCGGTCGCATTGGTGACGCGGTCTTCCACCGATTCCCCTCCCCTCTCACTTTTAGAGAAGGGACCGGGATACGTGGCCGCCGCGTGGGGAGACATAGCCCTTATTGGCGTGTATTTCTCCCCAAACCGCCCTCTTTCGGACTTCGAGAACTTCCTCGAAGTCCTCGCCAGGGTGGCTGGTAGATTGGTGCAGCCCCAGGTGCTAGTCGTAGGCGACTTTAACGCCAAGTCGTTGGTATGGGGCAACCCGGCTACCGATGCCCGAGGACGTGAGGTGGAGACCTGGTCCATTTCGTCCGGTCTGTCCCTCCTAAATAGAGGCACCGTCCACACCTGCGTGCGGCGGGAGGGGGGCTCCATAGTGGACCTCGCCTTTGCCTCATCTTCTTTGGCGTCCTGTATAGTGGACTGGCGGGTGGAGCTGTTGGAGACGCTATCTGACCACCGATACATACGCTTCGACATCTCCACCCGGGGCTCCCAGACAGCCCGCGAGGGTCGGTCGCATTTTCCGCGATGGGCGCTTTCCCGCCTAGACTGGGAGGCCGCCACGGGGGCGGCGTTCGTTTACGACTGGCTGTCGCCTCCAGTCGATGTTGAGAATGTCGACGCAGCGGCGTCCCAGTTGAGGGACTCCCTGACCGAGGTGTGCAACTCTAGCATGCCTCGGTCTCACCGTCCGCCTCCTCGACGCGCCGTCTACTGGTGGTCGGAGGAGTTGGTGGGACTGCGGGCAGCCTGTGTGGCGTCCAGGCGGGCGTACATGAGGAGCCGACGGCGGCGCCATCGTGACCGTGTCCACGAGGACCGCCTCTATGCGGTCTACGTGGAGGCCAAGGCGACTCTGACGGCGCGAATGGGCGCGGCCCAGGACCGCGCGAGAGCGGAGATGGCGGAGGGTTTGGACGCTGACCCCTTTGGGAGACCGTACAAGGCGGCGCGCAACAAACTGCGCCCGTACGGTCCCCCAGTTGCCGAGACCCTCGAGCCGACGTTGCTGGATGGGGTGGTTCAGTCCCTGTTTCCGCGCAGGGACAACTTCACTCCACCAGTGATGGGCGCTTCGCGCGGTGCGGCTCCATCGGCCGACGGGGCGGTCCCCCCGGTCACGGAGAGCGAGGTAGAGAGGGCAGTCTCCCGCCTCCGTGGGAAAAAGACCGCCCCGGGTCCGGACGGCGTCCCCGCAAAGGTCGTGGCCATCGCCGCCTCCCAGATGGGAGAGAGGCTTCGGGACCTCTTCAGTGCGTGTGTTGCGTCTGAGAAGTTCCCGAAGCCATGGAAGGAGGGCCGATTGTGCCTTCTTCGAAAGGAAGGGCGGCCGGTGGACTCCCCATCGGCATACCGACCCATCGTTTTACTGGATGAGGTCGGTAAAATGTTTGAGGGGATCCTCGCCGCCCGTATCAACAGGCATTTGGGCACAATTGGCCCGGATCTATCGGACGCTCAGTTCGGGTTTCGAGCTGAGCGTTCCACAGTGGACGCCTTGTCCCGACTCAGGGGCCAGGTGAGGGAGGCGATGGATGTGGGGGAAGGACTGTTGGCTGTGTCATTCGACATAGCCAACGCCTTCAATTCCATTCCCCACTCCACTATTTTAGAGGCGCTCCGCTTCCACGGAGTGCCTCCGTATTTGCGGGGCCTGTTGGCGGACTACCTGACGGACCGCACAGTCCTCCTCGAGGATAAGTCGGGTGAGCTCCGCCAATACGGCGTCGAGTCCGGTGTTCCGCAGGGTTCTGTCCTTGGGCCGCTCCTCTGGAACATCGGATTTGACTGGCTCTTGCGGGGCATACTCCCCCGTGGCACGTCTGTCATCTGCTATGCGGATGACACTCTACTGACTGCCCGGGGGGGAAATTTTGAGGAGGCGGCCAGTTTGGCCTCGGCGGGCGGTTCACGGGTGGTGGACCGGATTTCCCGCCTAGGGCTGTCGGTGGCGCTGCACAAGACCGAGGCCGTGTTCTTCCACGGGCCTCGGCAGCGCCAACCGCCCGACGCTCACATCTTTTTAGAGGGCGTCCGCATTGAGGTGAAGGCCCAGATGAAATATCTGGGTCTAGTGCTCGACAGCGGTTGGCGCTTTCGAGCACACTTCAGCGACCTATCTACACGCTTGCTGAAGACTGCGGGCGCCCTCTCAGGACTCCTCCCTAACATCGGGAGGCCCGGTGACCAATGCCGGCGTCTATACGCCGGTATACTTAAAAGTATGGCTCTGTACGGAGCCCCCATCTGGGCGGACTCACTCCGCTTACGGGAGAATGCCGCCGCCATCCGCAGGCCACAAAGGGCCATTGCACAGCGGGTGGCGAGAGCTTACCGCACGGTAAGCTTCGCGGCATCGTGCACTCTGGCGGGAACCCCTCCTTGGGAGCTCGAGGCATGGGTGCTCGCCAGAGTGTACGACTGGACGGCGGAGCAGAGATCGCTCAACCGGCGCCCGGACCCGGCAGAGCGGGAAGAGGTGCGGGAGGAGGTGCGGGAGGCAGTGACTCGGCACTGGGCCGATGATCTTGCCTCCGCACAGTTTGGTCGGCGGACTTTGGACGCAATCGGGCCTGTCCTGAAGGACTGGCTTGACAGGCAGCATGGCTGCCTGTCTTTACATCTGGTGCAGGTGCTGTCCGGGCATGGCTGCTTCGGAGCGTACCTGCACCGGATTGGAAGGGAGGAGACTCCGCAATGCCACCACTGCGGGGCCGCGGTGGACACGGCGGAGCACACCCTGGAGGCGTGCCCGTCGTGGGCGGAGTCCCGCTGCGCCTTGGTGGCGACAGTCGGGGAAGACCTCTCGCTCCCCAGCGTGATTTCTGCCATGCTGGGGAGTGAGGAGGCGTGGGCAGCGGTGGCCTCCTTCTGTGAGGACGTCATGTCCCAGAAGGAGGCAGCGGAGCGGGTGCGGGAGGACGACCCTCTCGCGGCGCCGCTCCGCAGACGAAGAAGGGGTGGAGGACGGCGAACACAACGTCCGTCCTCATCCACCCCGGGGGGTGATCAGCGGGCGACAGGCGCGGGGGCGCCAACGCCTGCATTACACGATACACCCCCTGTGCTCCGGCCATTATAAGGCCCCCTCCCCATTGGGGGGAGGCGTGAGGGGCCTGCCGTAAGGCGGGCAATCGCCGGTGGGGGACTGGATGTCATGGATTCCCAGACCCCCTCCACTAAGGCGAGGTCGGAGCACCGCTGGGTTTTTAGTGGGTATACCGGGAATTCTGTTTCCCGGGGAGTCTCACATACCCCTTTCCTGTCCCCCGATGGGTAAGGGGATGCGTAAAAGCATTTTCCCAGCGCAAAAAAAAAAAAAAAAAAAAAAAAGGTTAGGTTGGGGGTCCGGGCACGCCACGATTGTGGCGGTAAGACCCGTTTTCCACGAGTGGCTAGAGAGGCGTCATGGTGCCCTCTCGTACCGGTTGACGCAATTGCTCACCGGCCACGGCTGCTTCGGCAAATTTCTCTGTCGAATCGGCCGTGAGGAGACGTCCAGTTGTCATCACTGCGGGGACTGCGCCGAAGACACGGCGCACCATACGTTGGCGGAGTGCCCGGCGTGGCACGAGCCGCGCCGTGTATTAACCGGCGCAGTCAGGGTGGGTAGCCTCTCGCTGCTGGTACTCATCAGCTTGATGGTACGAAGCGAGAGTGCTTGGGAAGCCGCCGCTTCATTCGCAGAGACGGTTCTGTCCGTCAAGGAAGCGGCGGAAAGGGAGAGGGAGAGTCATCGTTCATCCTCCCTCTCAACCCGCAGATCTGGGCGTCAAAGGAGGGCGCCGCGAGACGACCTCCAGCCACCGTGAGGGGCCTGCGGGCGGCAAACTATGGCCTGTTTGTCGCCGTTGAGTAGCAGGCCAGAGAGGACGGCGTAGTGTTCCACGTACGCCTCTCTACAGAGGAAGGGCACGGTCTTGCCCTTCGTTTTCGGGGTCCGCTAATTTTGCGGACCAGCACCCGCCGGGACGGCTCGAGTAATGCCAGTCTTCTCGCCGTCTCGGCATTTTGGGTGAGCGAGGAACACCGTGGGTTTTTAGTCGGTAAACCGAGCTTCCATCTTTCGGGACTCCGACACACCTGCCCGCCTGGGCCAAAGGCGGGTAGACGGCCTATAAAAGGTTTTCCCACGAGAAAAAAAAAAAAAAAAAAAAAGGTTAGGTTGGGGGTCCCCCCACAGCTTCGACTTCCACGATAGTGACCCCTGGGCAACGTCGCGCCTGACCACCGTAACGGAGTGGCAGGCCGGCGGCTAACGGAAGCTGTTCTTCGAAACTATCTCTCTCTCTACTCGTGTTTCGATTGTTTTGGTGGCAATGCCACAATCTTTGAGGGACGCCTCCGGGTGTCTTTCCCCAAAAGGCCCTTTTCAGGGCCAACCCAAAGGCCCTTTTCAGGGCCAACTCCTGTCTGTGCCACTAGGCGACATATCGGACAATTCTGACAATTCGTCAGTTATTAACATGACGGTGGATTTGGCGTCTGACGCCGAACATCCGTCCCATTTTTGGCGGAAGCGAGGGCGCCATGGAGAGGAGGAGGACTCCTCGACTGACGAGGCTACGAAGCCACCACCATGCTCGTACCCGTCCAAAAGAGGAAGGGGCCGACCACCGACGACAGGTCAATATGTCGGAGTCGGAAAGGCCCGAAAAGAGTTGGCTGAAGCCAAAAAAGCTGCGGAAGAGGAAGCTAGATCTTCTCGGGAAGCTTTCTTAAAGAGAGACAGACCGTTACCAGCAGCACGGTCTCAAAGATTGTCCGAATCGTCTGTTGAGGCGCCTGTTGAAACGGACACAGAGGACCTGACCTTGTCACAATTGGGTCAAAAAACTAAACATATTGTGACGGTCATCAAGGACGTCCGAAAAGTTTCCAAGGGATTGCAAGGAGGTCGCTCTCGAGACTTGAAGAGGGCAGTTGAGGAGCTTACAGAAATAGCGGAGGCTCTTCAGACCCGTACAGTCTCTGAGGAGATCAGCAAGCTGAGAGCTGAGAATGCTCGGCTTAATAGAAGGCTATCAGATCTGAGCCAGCAGTTCAAAGAACTGCAAGAGGACCGGATGCTTCACTCTAAAGAGAAGCAACCAATTGTTTCTTCCGAGAAGAAGGCCCAGGATACCGAGTTGGCCGGTTTGCTCAGGAAAGAACTGGCGAGTTTTGCTGCGCGATTTGAGGTACTGGAAAGCCGCTTTCTGCGACCTCCTTTGGCCTCTGATCAAAGGCCGTCATATGCTGCTAAGGCAGCTGCCCCGCGTCCAGCACCATCGAAGGCATCTGCCCCGCGTCCAGCACCATCGAAGGCGTCTGCGATACCTTCGACATCGCGAGCTGTTCATGAAGCTGCAAAAGCTCCTACTGCACCAAAAAGAGTCTCTCAGCCCACACCCGTTGCACGTCAGCCAACTGAAGAAACGTGGGAGAAAGTGGGTGCAAAAAAGTCAGCCGCCAAAGCCAAAAAACGGGCTGCCAAGAAGGAGAAGAAGATTGCGAATATGCTCCGGGCTCCTCGCTCGGCCGCAGTCGTAATGACGTTGCAGCCTGCTGCGGTCGAGACTGGCACCACATATGCCGAGCTTCTTAAAAAGGTCAAAGAGGCGATAAAGGTAGAAGAGCTCGGAATCACAAAGGGTCTCCGGTGCAGGACCACGCAAACGGGTGCTCGTCTGCTGGAAGTGCCAGGAGCTAATAGCGGTGATGCGGCCGACGCCCTGGCAGATAAACTAAAGGAAGTTGTTGGAGAAGCTGCTTCAGTGACAAGGCCGACTAAATGTGCTGATGTTCGTATCTCTGGTCTGGATGACTCAGCTACGATCGATGAAGTAGTCGCTGCAGTAGCCAAAGTAGGAGAATGTCCACTTAGTAGTGTAAAGGGGGGTTCAATACGCTTTGGTGGTGGAGGTATGGGCACTACGATTATTAAGTGCCCAGTGACTGCAGCCAAAAAGCTAGCCTCAGAACGCCGTTTGCTTGTGAGCTTTGTGTCAGCTCATGTCAAGGTTTTGCCGCCTAGGAGCATGAGATGCTACCGCTGCCTAGCACCCGGGCATGTTGGCGTTCAGTGCACGTCGACAGATGATTGCTCTACACGTTGTTTCCGTTGTAGCAAGTCTGGTCACACGGCAGCAAATTGTAAAGATATACCAAACTGCTTTTTATGTGTAGCTGCAGGCAAGCCAGCCGATCATCGGGTTGGAAGTAAGGCGTGCGGTCCTGCCAAATCAAAGGCGACCAGTAAACCACTCACAACCAAGAGAGTGGCTAATAAGAGTATAACAGATGGTGCAACAACACAAGAAAAGTTGCCATCTCAAGACGAAGCGGAACCAGTTGAAATGGAACTAATTTAATGGCTCCACGGTTCCGCTTCGTCCAGACGAACTTGAACCACTGTGCCAGGGCGCAAGATCTCTTAACCCAGACCATGGCGCAGTGGAACATTTCAATATGTGTCGCCGCCGAGCCTTATTTTGTGCCGCCCAGGGATGACTGGTTGGGCGACCTGGATGGCTCGGTGGCAATAATTTCGTCGCGCGCTGCCGGGGCTCCGATTCTCGAAGTTCTGTCTAGAGGTCGGGGTTGCGTGGCAGCGCGCTTTGGGTCGTTTTGCATTGTCGGGGTCTATTTCTCGCCAAACCGATGTCTCGCCGACTTTGAGGGATTCATACACGAACTGGGTACCGTCGTCGCTCGTTGTCACCCCGTACCCGTTTTAGTCCTCGGGGACTTCAACGCCAAATCTACGGCTTGGGGTTCTCCGTCTACGGACGCCAGGGGTGGGGTGCTCGAGGAGTGGGTCGCAACATCTGACCTGCTCATCCTCAACCGGGGTACAGTAAATACTTGTGTACGGCAGCGGGGCGGGTCAATAGTAGACCTTTCGTTTGCAAGCCCCGCTGTAGCCCGTTTTGTTACCGACTGGCGCGTCGAAGAGGGGGTTGAGACACTTTCCGATCACCGGTACATCCGGTTTGATCTCTCCCCCCGCAATTCCGATGCGCCGGTCCGGGCTACCCCGGTTGGTCCGCGCTGGGCTTTGAAGCAAATGGATCGGGAGATCCTCCTTGAAGCCTCCATCGTCCAGGCCTGGGTTTCTGCACCGGATAGGCCTGTCGACATTGATGTAGAGGCAGAGTGGTTCAGGGAGGCCATGTCTAGGTTAGGTTAGGTTAGGTTAGGTTAGGTTAGGTTAGGTTAGGTTAGGTTGGGGGTCCCCCCACAGCTTTGACTTCCACGCAGTGACCCCTGGGCAACGTCGCGCCTGACCACCGTAACGGAGTGGCAGGCCGACGGCTAACGAAAGCTGTGCATCAAAGTTCTTGCTGTCTTTGATATTTTGTTGCGTTTTGAGCATGTCTCAACCTTTGAGGGACGCCTCCGGGCGTTTTCTCCCCAAAGGCCCTTCTCAGGGCCAACCAAAAGGCCCTTTTCAGGGCCAACCAAAAGGCCCTTTTCAGGGCCAACCCGTGTCCCGGGATGCTTCGGCGTCTGGGACTAGCCGCGCACCATCTGCGGCTAGTGTTGTCGTGTCGGACATGTCCGACAATGAGTCGGTTGTAAGCGGGTCGAACTGCGGATCGACACGCGCCTCGAGGAAGAGGGCCTTCCTTAGGCGGAGCTCCGGAGGTTCTCCGGACCAAGCGGAGAAGCCTGCCAAGCGGGCTGACATTCAGGCGGATTTGGAGGAGAGGATTTCCTCCAAAGAGCAGCGGGCTAGAACCGCCAGAGCCAAGGCTGGCTACGGCGCCTCCAGTGTCCTCTACATGGACCACTCTGTGGAGGAAATGGAGCGCATGGCTCTTGAGGACCAGGAGGAAATCTTGGAGGTGGCCTCCAAGTCCTCCAACCTGAAAGGGACTTTCCAAAAGGCCCTGAAATGCCGGGCAGCGAGCCTGCTCGGCATTGTGAAGGAGTTAGCGCAGCGTACCACCTCGGACGAAACGCGCCAACTGCAGGCGAAGGTGGATCGCCTGCAGAAAGAAGTGTCTGCGCTTCATGCGCGCGTTGCCGAGCTGATTACTCGGCCTGAGGGGCCTACGTCTGAGGGTTCAGCATCGATGCCGGCCCCCTCCAACCTTGAGGATGTAATCCGCAAGGTTATTATGGAGGAGAGGGCCTTTACTAGGGCCTGTTTGGCCGGTATTGAGGACCGGCTACTGCCGGAGAAGCGGCTCCGCCCTGCGCTCGCGGCGGATAAGGCGTCTCAAAGAGTGTCCAGCGCACCCGGGCCCTCAACTGCCCCAGTCCAGTGGGAGCAGCCCGAGCCCCCTAAGACCGCCAAGGGTAAGGGCAAGGGCAAGAAGACCGCTCCGGCCGCCCCAACTGTCCAGACGGTCCCTCAGGAGACCCAGAGGGAAGACCCCCTTCTGCCCTCTACCACCCCTTCGAACCAGCCATGGACAAAGGTCCAGAGAAAGAAGAAGGGGAAGAAGTCGGCCCCTGAGCCCCCTGCAGCCAAGCCTGCAGCACACGCGGCGGTAAAGAGTAGGAAACTCCCTCCTACTCCAAAAACCGCAGCCGTGGTGGTCACGCTGACCCCACAGGCAGCGGAGCGAGGGGAGACATACGAGTCCGTGCTGCGGCGGGCTCGTACCAACGTTGACCCTGCGCAACTTGGGGCTGGCAGAGTCACTTGCCGCAGGACCCAAACGGGGGCTCGCATTTTTGAGTTCTCGGGGGCCCAAGGCGGCACCAAGGCGGACCTCTTTGCGACAAAGCTCAGAGAGGCTGTCGCAGACACGGCCAAGGTAGTGAGGCCCGTCAAATGTGTGGCTCTGGAGGTGGTCGATCTCGACGACTGCGTCACGCAGGAAGAGGTGGTAGCCGCGGTTGCGGCGGCGGGGGGCTGCGCCGTCGAGTGTGTTAAGGGCCGGGCCATCAGGCCAGGTCGTGGGGGTATGGGCACTATGCGCCTGGAGTGCCCTGTCGTTGCGGCCAAGGCAGTTTTGGCCAAGGGTCGCCTCCCAGTGGGGCTTAGCTCGGGTGGAGTCCGGGCTTTGGAGGACGGGCCGATGCGCTGTTATAAGTGCTTCGGCATCGGTCACACCCGGGCTCTCTGTCCTTCCATTGCCAACCGCATGGAACTCTGTTTCCGCTGCGGAAAGGAAGGGCACAGGTCGGCCAGGTGCGAGGCTGCCACCCCGTACTGCGCAGTATGCGCTGCGAGTGGTCGTCCAGCCGACCACGTGATGACGGGCAGGAAATGCTGCCCGCCATCAAAGAAGGGAAAAGCGCAGGTGCCTTCGCGGCCTGATGCTGCCGCCGCCACCGGAACCCCAGCTCCAGTGCCGGCCATCGAGGGAGGATCTATGGACGCCGATTGATGGCTAGACACCGAAGACGAGTCCTTCAGGCGAACACCAACCACTGCAGAGCGGCCCAGAATCTGCTGGTCCAAACCTGTGCAGAGTGGTTGGTGGACGTGGCGGTTGTCGCCGAGCCTTATTCTGTCCCTGCCAGCTGGCTAGGGGACGACAACGGCTCGGTCGCATTAGTGACGCGGTCTTTCACTGACTCCCCTCCCCTCTCACTCTTAGAGAAGGGACCGGGATACGTGGCCGCCGCGTGGGGAGACATAGCCCTTATTGGGGTGTATTTCTCCCCAAACCGCCCTCTCTCGGACTTCGAGAATTTTCTCGGGGTCCTCGCCGGGGTGACTGATAGAGTGGCGCAGCGCCGGGTGTTGATTGTAGGCGACTTTAACGCCAAGTCGGTGGTATGGGGCAACCCGGCCACCGATGCCCGAGGACGCGAGGTGGAGACGTGGTCCGTGACGTCCGGTCTGTCCCTCCTTAATAGGGGCAGAGTGCACACCTGCGTGCGGCGGGACGGGGGATCCATCGTGGACCTCGCCTTTGCCTCCCCCTCTTTGGCGGCCTGTGTGGTTGTCTGGCGGGTAGAGCTGGTGGAGACGCTGTCGGACCACCGATACGTGCGGTTCGACGTCTCTGCCCAGAGCTCCCGGGGAGCACGCGCAGATCATTCGCGCTTCCCGCGGTGGGCGCTCACCCGCCTAGACCGGGGGGCCGCCACGGAGGCGGCGTTCGTCCGGGACTGGCTGTCGCCTCCTGTCGACACTCGGGACGTGGACTCGGCTGCGGTCGAGCTGAGGGACTCCTTGACCGAGGTGTGCAACTTTAGCATGCCTCGGTCTCACCGTCCGCCTCCTCGGCGCACCGTTTACTGGTGGTCGGAGGAGCTGGGAGTGCTGCGGGCCGCCTGTGTGGCTGCCAGGCGGGCCTTTGCGAGAAGCCGAAGGCGGCGCCACCGAGACCGTGATCACGAGGACCGCCTCTATGCGGTCTACGTGGAGGCCAAGGCGACCCTGACGGCGCAAATGGGCGCGGCCCAGGACCGCGCGAGAGCGGAGATGGCGGAGGGTCTGGATGCTGACCCCTTTGGGAGACCGTACAAGGCGGCGCGTAACAAGCTGCGCCCGTACGGTCCCCCAGTTGCCGAGACCCTCGAGCCTACGTTGCTGGATGGGGTGGTCCAGTCCCTGTTCCCACGCAGGGACAACTTCACTCCACCAGTGATGGGCGCTTCGCGCAGTACGGCTCCATCGGCCGATGAGGCGGTCCCTCCAGTTACGGAGGGCGAGGTGGAGAGGGCGGTCTCCCGCCTCCGTGGGAAAAAGACCGCCCCGGGTCCGGATGGCGTTCCCGCAAAAGTCGTGGCCATCGCCACCTCCCAGATGGGAGAGAGGCTTCGGGACCTCTTCAGTGCGTGTGTTACGTGTGAGAGGTTCCCGAAGCCATGGAAGGAGGGCCGATTGTGCCTTCTTCGAAAGGAAGGGCGGCCGGTGGACTCCCCATCCGCATACCGACCCATCGTTTTACTGGATGAGGTCGGTAAAATGTTTGAGGGGATCCTTGCCGCCCGTATTAACCGGCATTTGGGCACAATTGGCCCTGACCTAGCGGACGCTCAGTTTGGATTTCGAGCTGAGCGTTCCACGGTGGACGCCCTGTCCCGACTAAAGGGTCAGGTGAGGGAGGCGATGGATGCGGGGGATGGACTGTTGGCTGTGTCATTCGACATAGCCAACGCATTCAACTCCATTCCCCACTCCACCATTTTAGAGGCGCTCCGCTTTCACGGAGTGCCTCCGTATTTGCGGGGCCTATTGGCGGACTACCTGACGGACCGCACAGTCCTCCTCGAGGACAAGTCGGGTCAGCTCCGCCAATACGGCGTCGAGTCCGGTGTTCCACAGGGTTCTGTTCTTGGGCCGCTCCTGTGGAACATCGGATTCGACTGGCTTTTGCGGGACAACCTCCCCCGTGGCACGTCTGTCATCTGCTATGCGGATGACACTCTACTGACTGCCCGGGGGAGAAATTTTGAGGAGGCGGCCAGTTTGGCCTCGGCGGGCGGTTCACGGGTGGTGGACCGAATCTCCCGCCTGGGGCTGTCGGTGGCGCTGCACAAGACCGCGGCCGTGTTTTTCCATGGACCTCGGCAGCGCCAACCTCCCGACGCTCACATCTTTTTGGAGGGCGTCCGCATTGAGGTGAAGGCCCAGATGAAATATCTGGGTCTAGTGCTCGACAGCAGATGGCGCTTTCGAGCACACTTCGGCGAGCTTTCTTCGCGCTTGCTGAAGACTGCGGGCGCTCTCTCAGGACTTCTCCCAAACATTGGGAGGCCCGGCGACCAATGCCGGCGCCTATATGCCGGCATACTAAAAAGTATGGCCCTGTACGGGGCCCCAATTTGGGCGGAATCTCTCCGCACTCGGGAGAACGCCGCCGCCATCCGCAGGCCACAAAGGGCCATTGCACAGCGGGTGGCGAGAGCTTACCGCACGGTAAGCTTCGCGGCATCGTGCGCTCTGGCGGGAACCCCTCCTTGGGAGCTCGAGGCATGGGTGCTCGCCAGAGTGTACGACTGGACGGCGGAGCAGAGGTCGCTCAACCGGCGCCCGGACCCGGCAGAACGGGAGGAGGTGCGGCAGGAGGTGCGGGAGGCAGTGACTCGGCACTGGGCCGAGGATCTGGCCTCCGCACAGTTTGGTCGGCGGACTTTGGCCGCAATCGGGCCCGTCCTGGAGGGCTGGCTCGACAGGCAGCATGGCTGCCTGTCTTTACATCTGGTGCAGGTGCTGTCCGGGCATGGCTGCTTCGGATCGTACCTGCATCGGATTGGGAGGGAGGAGACTCCGCAATGCCACCACTGCGAGGCTGTGGTGGACACGGCGGAGCACACCTTGGAGGCGTGCCCGTCGTGGGCGGAGTCCCGCTGCGCCCTGGTGGCGGCGGTCGGACACGACCTCTCGCTCCCCAGCGTGATTTCTGCCATGCTGGGCAGCGAGGAGGCGTGGGAAGCGGTGGCCTCCTTCTGTGAGGAAGTCATGTCACAGAAGGAGGCAGCGGAGCGCGTGCGGGAGGATGACCCTCTCGCAGCGCCGCTCCGCAGACGAAGAAGGGGTGGAGGACGGCGAACACAACGTCCGTCCTCATCCACCCCGGGGGGTGATCAGCGGGCGACAGGCGCGGGGGCGCCAAGGCCTGCATTACACGATACACCCCCTGTGCTCCGGCCATTATAAGGCCCCCTCCCCATTGGGGGGAGGCGTGAAGGGCCTGCCGTAAGGCGGGCAATCGCCGGTGGGGGACTGGACGACATGGATTCCCAGGCCCCCTCCACTAAGGCGAGGTCGGAGCACCGCTGGGTTTTTAGTGGGTATACCGGGAATTCTGTTTCCCGGGGAGTCTCACATACCCCTTTCCCGTCCCCCGATGGGGAAGGGGATGCGTAAAAGCATTTTCCCAGCGCAAAAAAAAAAAAAAAAAAAAAGGTTAGGTTAGGTTAGGTTAGGTTAGGTTAGGTTCGGGCACGCCACGATTGTGGCGGTAAGACCCGTTTTCCACGAGTGGCTAGAGAGGCGTCATGGTGCCCTCTCGTACCGGTTGACGCAATTGCTCACCGGTCACGGCTGCTTCGGCAAATTTCTCTGTCGAATCGGCCGTGAGGAGACGTCCAGTTGTCATCACTGCGGGGACTGCGCCGAAGACACGGCGCACCATACGTTGGCGGAGTGCCCAGCGTGGCACGAGCCGCGCCGTGTATTGACCGGCGCAGTCAGGGTGGGTAGCCTCTCGCTGCTGGTGCTCATCAGTTTGATGGTACGAAGCGAGAGTGCTTGGGAAGCCGCCGCTTCATTCGCAGAGACGGTTCTGTCCGTCAAGGAAGCGGCGGAAAGGGTGAGGGAGATCAGTCGATCATCCTCCCTCTCAACCCGCAGATCTGGGCGTCAAAGGAGGGCGCCGCGAGACGACCTCCAGCCACCGTGAGGGGCCTGCGGGCGGCAAACTATGGCCAGTTTGTCGCCGTTGAGTAGCAGGCCAGAGAGGACGGCGTAGTGTTCCACGTACGCCTCTCTACAGTGGAAGGGCATGGTCTTGCCCTTCGTTTTCGGGGTCCGCTAATTTTGCGGACCAGCACCCGCCGGGACGGCTCGAGTAATGCCAGTCTTCTCGCCGTCTCGGCATTTTGGGTGAGAGAGGAACACCGTGGGTTTTTAGTCGGTAAACCGAGCTTCCATCTTTCGGGACTCCGACACACCTGCCCGCCTGGGCCAAAGGCGGGTAGACGGCCTATAAAAGGTTTTCCCACGAGAAAAAAAAAAAAAAAAAAAAAAGGTTAGGTTAGGTTAGGTTGGGGCGGGTCCCCAAGTGAGCAACGAATACGTCCTCGTCGTCCGCCCTGGACCCTGACTTGACCACCGTAACGGAGTGGCAAGTTGGGTGACTGAACTTCATTGCTCTATACTTGTGGACTGAGTACGCATATATCTTCTTGCGAACTCCATCAACGACCTATTGTGAAATCGGAACCGCTTGGTTCAAGAGCTTTCACTCTATTGTTTATATTTTCTCTCATCTGCCTTGGACCCCAGCTTGACCACCGTAACGGAGTGGCAAGTTGGGTGACTTCATCGTCGTTGTTTTTGGAGCTCTGAACCGCTGGTTCAATAGTTTCTTTTCTTTTTATTAGTTGTTATATTCCATTTTGTTATTAGTTCCTATATTCCATTTTATTAGTTCTTATATTCCTGTTATTAATTAGCTTTAAGTTTGTATATTCTTAGTTATATATTCCTGTTTGTTGCTTGTTTTTGTCTCGGCACCCTGCTCCCCTACAGGGGTTGTGGTTGCCAAAATGAACACCCGGCCTGCACGGACTGAGTCGCAGTTAACAAATTGGTCGATGTCCGAGGGGGGAGATCCCTCCCACTCGGGCGTGACATCCTCGTCATCTCGCCCCGCCTCACCAGTGTTGTGTGTCTCGATGCCTTCTCCTCGTGTGAGTGTTGCTGGGACTTCGGGAGAAGTCCCGAAATCAATTTTAAAGCCTCCCTCAGGCAGACGCAAGAGGGTCATGAAGACCCCGACCCCTCCTCCGATAGGGGGAGGTACTGTGGACCGCACCCCGGCTGAGGAGGGTGGCGATGAAAGTGAAGCGGCGTCGCCAGCTAGGAAGGCGCCACGGTCGAGGAGTGGCCGTGGTGGTCGGCGGGCTGATGAGTTTTCGCGATACCAACGGCAAATGAATTTCACCCGCGACCCCTCGGTGGAGAGCTCCGATTCGGGGGCCACAATTAGGGGGTCGCGGAAGCCGTCATCCTCTATTGAGGACTTGGTGGAAAAGGCGGAGGCGTACGCCACGACCTTGCGCAGTGTGGCCTCCAAATCAAAGAATTTGAAGGGCACCTGTGTAAGGGAAATAAAAGATGCCTCGGCAGCCCTTCTGATGGTCGTGAAAGGGATGGCCCAACGGGACTCATCGGATGAGATGAGGAGGCTGAGGGCCGACAATAAGCGCCTCAGGAAACAACTGTCGGTCCTCACGGAGGAGATCTCCGCTCTCCGGAGAGCGTTCTCTGAGCGGGGAAGGGGGAGAGCGGAGAGGGAGCCATCCCCTAATGGGCCATCCCCGCGAAGAGCAGTGGAGCCCGTCACTATGGACGCTCCTGTGGAGGAGAGCGGGGGAGCCATTACTCGTGCCGATATGGCGGAAATAGTAGGGCTCCTCCAGCGAGACCTAGCGGAGAGGTTCGGCGCCATGCTGGGTGCCCGACTGGAGGGGCTGGAGGCGGACGGGCGTCTGCTACCTGCACCCGTCATTCGTCCGCCCCTTGCGTCGGACAAACGAGCTGCCCCGGTCAGATCATATGCCGGGGTAGCAGCCTCCTCCGCACCTACGACCCTCACCCCCCCGGCCAATCTGCCAAAGGAGGCCAGGGCCAAAAAGCCGGCGCAGCGCAAGGCGCCGGAGAGGGCCCGCGAACAGTTCGCGGGAACATCCCACGAGGTGGAGCCGCCGGTCGTCCTAAATGAGTGGACGACCGTAGCTAAGAAGCCTAAAAAGGCAAAGGCGGCTCCTGCTCCCGCGGGCTCGCGGGCTCAGGCCCAGCTAAAGAAGCCCAAACCACCGAAGACGCTGGCGGTGGTGGTGGCCCTTAAGCCAGAGGCGGTGGCAAATGGGGCCACGTACGCTCAGGCCCTCACAACAGCGAGGGCCAGAGTCAATTTGGGCGAGCTGGGCATAGGCCCGGCCAAATTTAGGACGGGACTCACCGGAGCACGAGTCATTGAGCTCCCAAAGGGGACGACCCCGGCCCAGGCCGACAACCTCGCCACTCAGATAGGAGTGGTGTTGGGGGAGTCGGCCAAAGTCACTCGGCCCCAAAAACTGGCGAGCTTCCGGGTGACGGGGCTCGATGACTCTGTGTCAGTCGCGGAGGTGCAGGCGGAGCTGGCCAGGCTGGCCGACTGCTCAAATGAAGCCGTGAGGGTAGGGGCAATTGTGTCCAACCTCAGGGGTGTAGGGGCGACAATTGTCTCCTGCCCTGTAGAGGCGGCGCTCAAGTTAGCGGAAATAGGGCGCATTTGCGTCGGATGGAGCGCCGCCTCTATAACTTTAATGGAGCAGCGGCCGCTGCGGTGTCACCGGTGCTTCGGCATCGGGCACCCGCAGCAGTTGTGCCCCTCTGCCAAGGACCGGAGCAAACTGTGCTTCCGGTGTGGCAGTGAGGGGCATCTCGCGGTGGCCTGCGAGGCCACTCCGCACTGCGCCGTGTGCGCGGACAAGGGAGTCCCGTCCGGACACAGAATGGGGGGAACAAATTGCCGACCTCCCCCCGTAAAAGGCCGCCCCCTGGGTGCGCCTCAGCGTCGCGCGGTGACGGCCGCGCCAACCGAGTCCCGCCCTATGCAAACTGATGGACAGTAGGTCCTCAGGGCGGGTACTCCAGGTCAACCTCAACCACTCGGCTGGGGCACAGGATTTGGCGTGCCAGTCGGCCGCCGAGTGGGAGGTTGACCTGCTAGTCGCCGCGGAGCCACACAGTATTCCCCCTGGCCGACCCAACTGGCTAGGGGCCGCCGATGGCTCCGCGGCGATAGCAACCTTTGGAGCAGGCTCCTCTCTCGTTCTGACCGAGAGAGGAGCAGGATACGTCGCGGCACGATGGGGGAGAATAGTGGTGGTGGCTACCTACTTCTCCCCCAACCGCAGCAGGGCCGAATTCGAAAGGTTCCTTGCTGCGGTCGAAGGAGTGGTGCGCCGCTCGGCCCCCAACCCTGTGTTGGTTGCGGGGGACCTAAACGCCCATTCAACGGCGTGGGGGTCCCCCAACACAGATGTGCGGGGTGGTGACGTGGAGTCCTGGGTTTCAGCCCTGGGGCTTCACATCCTCAATCGAGGCACTACCCCGACCTGCGTCCGATGGCAGGGCACGTCGATTGTGGACGTGACCCTAGCCACTCCGCCACTCGCAGCCCGAATCAGGGACTGGCGTGTGGTGGAGGATGTAGAGACCCTATCGGATCATCTTTACGTCCGGTACGAGGTCTCTACGGTGTCCCCCGGAGCCCCCATTCATCTGGGCTCCGCTGCGGGTGCCTCACCCTTTCCAAGGTGGGCGCTTGCACGCCTCCGTCGAGATGTGGCGGAGGAGGCGGCGGTGGTGCGGGCATGGAGTGACGTGCCCGACACCATTGCAGGGGATGCCGACGGCATGGCGGAGCTGCTTGCGGATGACCTGCGGGTTGTCTGCGATGCCGCCATGCCCAGGACGCAGGCCCGCCCTCGTTGTGGGCGGGTCTACTGGTGGACGCAGGAGATTGCGCTCCTGCGGTCCGCCAGTATGGGGGCCAGACGCGCGTACCAGAGGTGCCGCAGACGTATCCAGCGATCGCCTGGGGAAGAGGAGGCTCTACACAGGGCCTCTAAGGAGGCCATAAGGGCTCTGCGGAACGGTATCCGCAGGGCCAAGAAGGATGCCTGGGAACAGTTCTTGGGCATCCTCAACCGCGACCCGTGGGGCCGGCCATACAGGGCGATAAGGGGGAAGCTTTCTCCAGCTCCCCCGCTTCCCTGTATGGAGCCGGAATTGCGACGGAGGGTTCTCGAAACTTTATTTCCAGAGCCGAGACCCTCCGTCCCCCATCTGGTTCAGGGGAGATACACCTCCGGTTCTGTCCCGGAGGTGTGGGTCGCGGGGCCTCCCGTGTCGGACGCGGAGTTTGGCACGGTGCGAGAGAGGCTCCGGCGCGGAAAGAAAGCGCCGGGGCCGGACGGGGTCCCTGCAAAGGCTATGGCCGTGGCACTGGGGCCCCTAGAACAGAGAATTCGCACCGTGTTCGATTGCTGTATTGCGTCGGCACGCTTCCCCAGGCGTTGGAAGGCGGGGCGACTGGTCCTGATTCGTAAGGAGAGTCGCCCCGCCGATGTCCCGGCGGGCTACCGACCGTTGGTGTTGCTCGATGAGACGGCCAAGGCTTTCGAGAAGATTCTCGCCTCCCGTATCATCGAGCACATTGAGTGCGTAGGCCCGGACTTGGCGGAGTGCCAGTACGGGTTCCGCACCGGTCGGTCCACGATTGACGCGATAGGCCGCCTCAAATCTTTCACCGAGGCGGCCGCCGCGCGCGGGAAGATGGTGGTGGCGGTGTCTCTAGACATCGCCAACGCATTTAACACCGTCCCCCACGAAGCGATAGAGGGAGCGCTAGTTTTCCATAAAGTGCCCCTCTACCTCCGCTCCTTGGTTAGGGATTACCTTCAGGATAGGGTAGTGCTCTACCAGGATGCGGAGGGTCGCGTTCAATCGTGGAGAGTGGCGGCAGGTGTACCCCAGGGATCAGTGTTGGGTCCGTTGTTGTGGAATCTGGGGTACAACTGGGTTCTGCGTGGAAGGCTGCTGCCGCAAACAGAGATAGTCTGTTATGCGGACGACACGCTCGTTGCGGCAGCGGCCAAATTCTGGGAGGAGGCGGCCGAAAATGCGTCGGTGTGCACCGAGAGGGTTGTCCGGCGCATCCGCCTCCTGGGGCTTGAGGTGGCCCTAGACAAAACAAGGGCCATCGGTTTTCGAGCCCCAAGAAGAAGACGCAGAATCCCACCGGAGCTCCGTGTCCGAGTAGGGGGGGTCAGTATTCCCGTCGGGGTACATATAAGGTACCTCGGCCTTGAACTTGACTCCTCCTGGAGCTGGGAGCGGCATTTTACGCTCTTGGCTCCCAGACTGTGTGCTGCTGCGGCAGCTCTCGGACGGCTGCTCCCCAACATAGGGGGGCCATCAGCCAAGTGCCGGAGACTGTACCACGGAACGATACGGTCGATGGCACTTTACGGATCTCCGGTGTGGGCAGAGAGTCTCACGTCTCGCACTAAGGCCCTGTTGCGCAGGCCGCAACGGACCATCGCAGTCCGCGTAATACGCGCATATCGGACTGTGAGTCACGGGGCGGCCTGCGTTCTTGCGGGCACGCCTCCATTTGAAGTCGATGCCGTGGCACTCGCCGAAGCGCATCGACGCAAAGTGGAGGCGAGGGTGCGGGGCGTGCGGCCCGCTCTAGAAGATATAGAGCGGGCCCAATCCAACATCCAGGATGACGCCATCAGAGCGTGGATGGAGACTCTCTCCCAACCTGCCGCCGGCCACCGGACGATCGAGGCGATTCGTCCGGTGTTGAAGGAGTGGGTGGGGCGCCCGGGTGGCAGCCTCACCTACCGCCTGGTGCAGGTACTGACCGGACATGGTTGCTTCGGTCACTACCTGCACCGGGTCGCCCGCCGGGAAGAAACGCCGCAGTGCCACCACTGCGGCGATCTTGATGACACGGCCGAGCACACTCTGCTCCTGTGCTCGGCCTGGGACGAAGAGCGCCGCGAACTTTGCGCGGCGCTAAGATCGAACGACCTCGCGCTGCCGGCATTGGTCAGAACAATGCTCGGTAGCGCGGAGGCGTGGAATGCCGTGACCTCCTTCTGCGAGACCGTCATCTCGCGGAAGGAGGAAGCGGAGCGGGTGCGGGAGAATGATGCTCAAGCTGCACCTGCTCGGCGCAGACGAAGAGGTGGGAGGGGAACAGGCGCGGCGTCGTCTGGTCCTAGCCTACCTCGTACGTAGCTCGCGTAGGGTTTTGTCGCCTACGTGTGGGGTGCCTTGGGCTGTTGTCCGTAATGGACGGCAGTTGCGGAGGTGACCTGCTACGACGTCAAAGAGAGGTACTCTGGGTTACCCCGGGCCTTTCTTGAATTGCGTCACCTGGCGGCCGCCAGGAAGCTCGACGGAGTCTCCGGAGTATGGGTGTAGCACCCTGGTCCCGGAACTCTGTCCCTATGAGCTAAAAGGGTAACCGTGGAGGGTTTAGTGTGGTATACCGGCCAATTGGTCGGGGAGTCCTCACACTCTGGCATAAAGCTTCCCTCCCGGAAAAAAAAAAAAAAAAAAAAAAAAAAAAGGTTAGGTTAGGTTAGGTTAGGTTAGGTTAGGTTAGGTTAGGTTAGGTTAGGTTGCCTCCTCGACGCGCCGTTTACTGGTGGTCGGAGGAGTTGGGGGGACTGCGGACCGCTTGTGTGGTGGCCAGGCGGGCCTACACAAGGAGCCGAAGGCGGCGCCATCGCGACCGTGACAACGAGGACCGCCTCTATGCGGTCTACGTGGAGGCTAAGGCGGTCCTTTCGGCGCGAATGGGCGCAGCCCAGGACCGCGCGAGAGCGGAGATGGCGGAGGGTCTGGACGCTGACCCCTTTGGGAGACCGTACAAGGCGGCGCGTAACAAACTGCGCCCGTACGGTCCCCCAGTTGCTGAGACCCTCGAGCCTACGTTGCTGGATGGGGTAGTCCAGTCCCTGTTTCCGTGCAGGGACAACAACTTTACTCCACCAGTAATGAGCGCCTCGCGTGGTGCGGCTCCCGTGGCCGAAGTGGTCCCTCCAGTCTCAGAAGGCGAGATGGAAAGGGCAGTCTCCCGCCTCCGGGCGAAAAAGACCGCCCCGGGTCCGGACGGCGTCCCCGGAAAGGTGGTGGCCATCGCCGCCTCCCATATGGGAGAGAGGCTTCGGGACCTCTTCAGTGCGTGTGTTGCGTCTGAGAGGTTCCCGAAGCCATGGAAGGAGGGCCGATTGTGCCTTCTTCGGAAGGAAGGGCGGCCGATGGACTCCCCATCGGCATACCGACCCATCGTTTTACTAGATGAGGTCGGTAAAATGTTTGAGGGGATCCTTGCCGCCCGTATCAACAGGCATTTAGGCACAATTGGCCCAGACCTAGCGGACGCTCAGTTCGGGTTTCGAGCTGAGCGTTCCACGGTGGACGCCCTGTCCCGACTCAGGGGCCAGGCGAGGGAGGCGATGGATGCGGGGGATGGGCTGTTGGCTGTGTCATTCGACATAGCCAACGCCTTCAACTCTATTCCCCACTCCACCATCTTAGAGGCGCTCCGCTTCCACGGAGTGCCTCAGTATTTGCGGGGCCTGTTGGCGGACTACCTGATGGACCGCACAGTCCTGCTCGAGGACAAGTCAGGTGAGCTCCGCCAATACGGCGTCGGGTCCGGTGTTCCACAGGGTTCTGTTCTTGGGCCGCTCCTGTGGAACATCGGATTCGACTGGCTTTTGCGGGACAACCTCCCCCGTGGCACGTCTGTCATCTGCTATGCGGATGACACTCTACTGACTGCCCGGGGGAGAAATTTTGAGGAGGCGGCCAGTTTGGCCTCGGCGGGCGGTTCACGGGTGGTGGAACGAATCTCCCGCCTAGGGCTGTCGGTGGCGCTGCACAAGACCGAGGCCGTGTTCTTCCACGGACCTCGGCAGCGCCAACCGCCCGACGCCCACATTCATGTGGAGGGCGTCCGCATTGTGGTGCAGGCCCAGATGAAATATCTGGGCCTAGTCCTCGACAATAAGTGGCGCTTCAGTGCGCACTTCAGCGCACTGTCGACGCGCTTGTTGAGGACCGCGGGCGCCCTCTCAGGGCTCCTCCCGAACCTAGGGAGGCCCGGCGAGCAATGCCGGCGCCTGTACGCCGGCATTCTCAAGAGTATGGCCCTTTACGGGGCCCCTATCTGGGCGGACTCACTGTGCAGACGGGAGAACGCCGCCGCCATCCGCAGGCCACAAAGGGCCATTGCACAGCGGGTGGCGAGAGCCTACCGCACAGTGAGTTTCGCGGCGTCGTGCGCTCTGGCGGGTACCCCTCCTTGGGAGCTCGAGGCATGGGTGCTCGCCAGAGTGTACGACTGGACGGCTGAGCAGAGGACGCTCAACCGGCGCCCAGACCCCGCAGAGCGGGAAGAGGTGCGGGAGGAGGTGCGGGAGGCAGTGACTCGGCACTGGGCCGAGGATCTGGCCTCCGCACAGTTTGGTCGGCGGACTCTGGCCGCAATCGGGCCCGTCCTGGGGGGCTGGCTCGACAGGCAGCATGGCTGTCTGTCTTTACATCTGGTGCAGGTGCTGTCCGGGCATGGCTGCTTCGGATCGTACCTGCATCGGATTGGGAGGGAGGAGACTCCGCAGTGCCACCACTGCGAGGCCGCGGTGGACACGGCGGAGCACACCCTGGAGGCGTGCCCGTCGTGGGCGGAGTCCCGCTGCTCCCTGGTGGCAGCGATCGGGGACGACCTCTCGCTCCCCAGCGTGATTTCTGCCATGCTGGGCAGCGAGGAGGCGTGGGAAGCGGTAGCCTCCTTCTGTGAGGACGTCATGTCCCAGAAGGAGGCAGCGGAGCGGACGCGGGAGGACGACCCTCTCGCGGCGCCGCTCCGCAGACGAAGAAGGGGTGGAGGACGGCGAACACAACGTCCGTCCTCATCCACCCCGGGGGGTGATCAGCGGGCGACAGGCGCGGGGGCGCCACCGCCTGCATCACATGATCCACCCCCTGTGCTCCGGCCATTATAAGGCCCCCTCCCCATTGGGGGGAGGCGTGAAGGGCCTGCCGTAAGGCGGGCAATCGCCGGTGGGGGACTGGATGTCATGGATTCCCAGACCCCCTCCACTAAGGCGAGGTCGGAGCACCGCTGGGTTTTTAGTGGGTATACCGGGAATCTCTTTCCCGGGGAGTCTCACATACCCCTTTTCTGTCCCCCGACGGGAAAGGGGATGCGTAATAGCATTTTCCCAGCGCAAAAAAAAAAAAAAAAAAAAAAAAAAGGTTAGGTTAGGTTAGGTTAGGTTAGGTTAGGTTGGGGTACCGTGTCAGAAAACCTCCCCGTGTGAGCGCGGGCTGCAATTCCTTTTAATGATTCTGTCTCATTCGAAGGAAGTGCAGTTTGCGTTCCGGTGTACCCTGGGGAACAGTCTATAATTTCTCTTTTCGTTAAGGGATATTGTTGGCTGTTCGCTAATGTTCTGACAACTCGTAAGACCGATACTTCGGTATTCGGAGCGAGGGCTGCCGAATGTCTTCGGATGTTTGGCGGCTGCGAGGAAGAAAACCTCTTTCAAAAATTACCCTTGGGCTCAACTTGCAGACCATCGCAAGTGAGCAGCGGTCTCCACGTACTGCTCTGTTCTGTCAGAGCGGACAGTGGATGTCCGTGGCGGGCTCGGTGTGCACTCACACTGCCTCCGGGCTGCGGCGAGGGGATTCTTCTTCTTGTCGTAACCGCCGATCTCGTAATCCCGATGTCATGTTTATTGGGACCGAGGGTCTTGGCTTAATTGCCTGGGCTGCCAGGAAGAAAACCTGTACAAAAATTACCCCGAATCTCAAGCTAGCCCGCGGCGAGGAGATGCATGGCTGATGGGAAGTTCAGTCGTTAGTAGTGGCCCCTCTAGAGAACCAGCCGACTCTCTAGAGTATTTAGGCTTACCCAGTGATAAGGGATGTAGCTGGGCGGACCGTTTATTTACCCTGTACTCGTGGGAACTGTATGGATTCTGAAAATAAACCCAAAACAAAACCCCAAAAACTGCCGCAAGGCAAAACATCGGACACCGACAACTCGTCTGATGCAGTTGTGACACTGGATCCAGCTTCTGACGCTGAGATGCCGTCACAATTCTGGCGCAAAAGACCGCGCTCAGGTTCGGAGGAGCTAGGCTCGTCAAGTGACGAATCTGCTCAGAAGACGCAAAGCGTCATTCAACCCTCAAAGCGAGGAAGAGGCCGACCGCCCACCACAGGGCAGTACATCGGAGTCGGGAAAGCCAGGAAGGACCTGGCCGCTGCCAAGAAAGCAGCTGCAGAGGATGCTGGACCCTCTCAGGAGCAAGTCAGCAAGAAAGGACCATCTCCAATCTTGCGGTCGCAGAGACTCTCCGAGACATCATCGGAAGTGCACGCGGACTCCGACACGGAGGATTTGACACTGTTCCAACTGGGACAGAAGACAAAACACCTCGCGTCCATCATCCAAGGCGTGAGGAAGGTCTCAAAAGGCCTTCAAGGAGGACGGTCACGCGATCTCAAGGTCGCTGCAGCGCAATTGACAGACATTGCTGAAGCTCTTCAGAGCAGAACAGTCTCCGAGGAAATGGAGAGGCTGAAGAAAGAAAACGCTCGTCTTTCTAGGAGGCTGTCAGATCTCAGTCGGCAGCTACAGGAATTAAGGGAGGACCGCGACCAGGCTTTGCAGGAAAGACAAAGCAAGGTCTCTGCCGAGAACAAGAACCAGGGTGCAGATGTGGCACTCTTGGTTAGAAAGGAATTGGCAAGTTTTGCTGCCCGATTCGAAGTGTTGGAGAGCCGAATACTGCGACCACCTCTAGCCTCGGACACTAGGACGACCTACGCAGCCAAGACTGCTGCGTCACGTCCAACACAATCAAAGGCAACACCAGCACCTTCGACATCGGCTACTGACCCAGCTACTTCTTCAGCTGGAGCTAAGGTTACTGCTCCTCCTCCTCAGCAATCTTCGAAGAAGGTTGCAAAGAAGATCACGCAGACCACGAAGGAGACTGTAAGCCCACCCAAACCATCAGAAGAGGTGTGGCAAAAAGTAGGTGCTAAAAAGGCCGCCGCTAAAGCTAATAAGCGAGCGGCTAAAAAGCAAAAAAGGATAGAGAAGATGCTGCGTGCCCCTCGCTCCTCTGCAGTTGTCCTCCAATTGCAACCAGCAGCTGCAGAAAGTGGAACAACTTATGCTGATCTACTGAAACAAGCTCAGGAGTCGATCAGCATAGAGGAGCTTGGGATTAAAAATGGGTTACGCTGTAAACAGACACAGACGGGTGCTCGTCTTCTGGAGGTTCCTGGAGCCAACAGCAGTGAAACAGCAGATGCTCTAGCCGCCAAGCTAAGCCAAGTGTTGGCGAAAGATGTGGCAACAGTGACGAGACCTATGAAATGTGCCAATGTGCGAATTTCTGGTTTAGTTGATTCCGCAAACACCGACGAAATTGCCGCAGCTATTGCTAAAGTAGGTGAGTGCTCCCCATCGCAGATCGCAGTGGGAAATATACGTCCCGGCGGTGCAGGAATGGGAACTGCTATCGTCAAGTGCCCGGTAACAGCAGTGAGGAAGCTGGCCTCAGGGGGAAAGCACCTTTTAATTGGCTGCTTCTCAGCCCACGTGAAGATCCTAGAACCGAGGCCCATGCGTTGTTACCGCTGCTTTGTTCCCGGGCACGTTGGTGTAAAATGCACGTCGGGGGTAGATTGCAGTACGCGTTGTTTCCGCTGCGGGGAGCACGGCCACAAGGCTGCTGGATGTAGCGCTGATCCGCACTGCATCATATGTGCGGCTTCAGAAAAACCCGCCAGTCATCGCACAGGAGGCAAGACATGCATGCCAAAAAAGGGCAAAACTAAACGCCCGACTCCAGTACAGGAGCCAGCAAGGAAGGCTGCACCGCAAGTGCAAGGCGAGGCGGACTTAGCTGAAATGGAACTCATATAATGGTTCCAAAGCTCCGCCTCGTCCAAACCAACTTAAACCACTGCGCCAGGGCCCAAGATCTTCTTACCCAGACCATGGCGCAGTGGCAAATATCCATTTGCGTAGCTGCCGAACCGTATTTTGTACCCACCAGAGATGACTGGTTGGGTGACCTGGACGGTTCGGTGGCCATAATTTCGTCGCGCGCCGCTGGGGCCCCGATTCTCGAAGTTCTGTCTAGAGGTCGGGGTTGTGTGGCGGCGCGCATTGGCTCGTTTTTCATAGTTGGGACCTATTTTTCGCCGAACCGATGTCTCGCCGACTTTGAGGGATTCTTGCATGAATTAGGTAACGTCGTCGCTCGATGTCACCCCGTACCCGTTTTAGTCCTCGGGGACTTCAACGCCAAATCAACGGCTTGGGGTTCCCCGTCAACGGACGCTAGGGGTGGGGTGCTAGAGGAGTGGGCCGCAACATCCGGCCTGCTCATCCTCAACCGGGGAAACGTACATACATGCGTACGGCAGCGGGGCGGTTCCATAGTGGACCTTTCATTCGCAAGCCCCGCTGTAGCCCGTTTTGTTACCGACTGGCGCGTCGAGGAGGGGGTTGAGACCTTATCCGATCACCGGTACATCCGGTTTGATCTCTCCCCCCGCAATTCCGCTGCGCCGGTCCGGGCTACCCCGGTTGGTCCGCGCTGGGCTCTTAAACAGATGGATCGGGAGAGCCTCCTTGAAGCCTCCATTGTCCAGGCCTGGGTTTCTGCACCAGACAGGCCTGTCGACATCGATGCGGAGGCAGAGTGGTTCAGGGAGGCCATGTCGCAAATTTGCGACGCGGCGATGCCCCGGGTTCGACCGGGGCGACCGAAGCGCCAGGTGTACTGGTGGTCGACCGACATCGCGCAGCTACGTCGCCAATGCGTAGCAGCGCACCGCCGGTACACCGGTCAACGAAGAAGGCGCCGCCGCACTCCCGATGCCGATGCCATCGAGGCGGAACTGTACGAGGGGTACAGAGTGGCCAAGAAGGCCCTCAACCTGGCCATATCGCGGGCTAAAATTGAAGCCCGCGAACGGTTAATAGAGACTCTGGATCAAGATCCGTGGGGGCGTCCCTATTTGTTAGTGCGGGGAAAATTGCGCACGTGGGCGCCCCCGCTCACGCAGAGTCTCAGGCCAGAGGTGCTGGAGGAAGTTGTTGGTACTCTGTTCCCTTCGAGGACGGAGCACACTCCTCCGCCCATGGTTCCGCCCACAGTGGCTGCCAGCGCGGACGAAGAGGAAGACGACGACGTGCCCGAGGTGACCCGGGTAGAGTTGCGGGCTGCGGTGTTACGACTTCAGAGGAAGAACACCGCGCCGGGACCCGATGGCATTCCAGGCCGAGCGTGGGTCCTGGCCCTTCGGGAGCTCGCGCCCCGACTAATAGGGCTCCTATCGGCGTGCCTTGAGAGGGGCCGATTTCCGGAGTCATGGAAACATGGGCGTATGGTCCTTCTCAAGAAGGAGGGGCGCCCGGCAGACTCACCGTCTGCCTACCGGCCCATTGTGTTGCTGGACGAGGTGGGCAAGCTGTTCGAGCGTGTGCTTGCAGACCGCCTCGTCCGTCACCTTTCCGTAATTGGGCCGGACCTGGCGAATTGTCAATTCGGTTTTCGCCAGGGGCGCTCCACCGTGCACGCCATCAAGCATGTGAGGAGTCTGGCGGAGGACGCTGTGTCCCGGGGCGAGGTGTTGTTGGCTGTCTCGTTAGACATTGCCAACGCTTTCAACACCTTGCCTTGGAGTTGTATTCGGGCGGCACTAGTGTACCATGGTGTGCCGCCCTACCTCCGCCGCATTGTCGGGGCTTATCTTGAGGACAGAGTCATCACCTACCCGGGTCGGGAGGGATTATGTCGGCGAGACATCGGTTGCGGAGTTCCACAGGGGTCGGTTCTGGGTCCGCTCCTGTGGAACATCGGCTATGACTGGGCGCTGCGCGGTGCGCTCCTCGCGGGTGTCAGCATTGTTTGTTATGCTGACGACACTCTTGTCACCGCGAGGGGTAAGACGCACCGGCAGGCCCAAGTTCTGGCGACTGCTGGGGTCGCGCAAGTCGTTCATAGGATCCGGCGTTTGGGTCTCGAGGTGGCGCTTCATAAGTCCGAGGCCGTTTTCTTTCACGGGCCTCGGAACCGCCCACCTTCGGGATCCCACATTGTGGTAGGAGGGGTTCGCATCGGCGTCGAGCCCACTTTGAAGTACCTTGGGCTCGTACTCGATGGCCGGTGGAACTTCGAAGAACATTTTCGACGTTTGGCCCCGAAGCTGAAGGCCGCCGCGAACAACCTGTCGCGGCTTTTGCCAAATTTGGGAGGGCCAAACGCCTCCTGCCGGAGGCTCTATTGCGGGATCGTGCGGTCCATCGCGCTCTATGGCGCTCCGATTTGGGCCGATGACCTGACGGACCGGAGTCTCGCCCTTTT